>JAUMIR010000011.1:26077500-27277500 GCA_030847615.1 Gambelia wislizenii | reverse complement strand
GAGGAGGAATATGGAAACATCACATGGGCTGTACAGCTGAAACAAGCTCATGCAAACTAAGGACTTTATCAGAATAGCCCCTTAGAGTGTTCTTTTGCTGGCATAAAAAATCCATTTTGTGCCAGCAAAAGAATGCACCTCAATGCGCTTACCTTGCTTTCCCAACAAAGGCTTCCCCGGCAATGAAAGAGGAAGTGAATGGAGCTCTGTTCACTTCCTCCTTTGAAATCCCATGGATTATCACAAGACTACATCATGCAGGAAATTTAAAAACAAACAAAAATAACACTATTTTAAAAGCACAGGAACACACTTTAAAAGTCCCAAGTAACCTGGGGAGAGTCATAAAAAGTGAGTCACTTACCTGGATGTTGCGATCTCACCTGGAAGTGTTCACGTTGAACCAGCCATTGATGGGGGAATTAAAAGGGGGGGGGAATGAGGTTTTACCACACAAAAGGGCTATGGGGGAATCTATTGACTGCTTCAGCTGTCACTTAAAAAGTACGGTTTTTGGCAGGGACATACATGTGAAAGGGCAACGTTGTGAGGTGCGTGCATCCTTTCATGTTTATGTGGCATCGTTATGATGCTGTATTTTATGCGTCTGATAAAGTCCTAAAAAACAGCAAGGAGAGACAAGTAAAGCAAAGACAGATGCAGAGCCAGGAAGGGACAGAATTAGAAGGTGAAGGAATTGTGGGACATTAGCCAAAGATAAAGTAGTACAAAAACAAAACAAAACAAAACCTTAATGTGCAGTTTAAAAGAGGGGTGGTAGTTTTTACTTCTTTGGAGAAGGGTCTGAGGTCAGATGCACACTAGCCAAATTATTCAGCTCCTACACTGGTTTGACTCCTTTTAGTGTCACATTTAACCATAAAAATCCACACTGAATGTGTATTGACAGTCACACCATTTTGCCCCCAAGAACTTACTTCAGGACGAAAGGGAGTGTCCCACCAGTTCCACATGATCATTGGATTGGATTATTTGCAGCCACACAACTGCTGTGGCTTCAGGGTTTTTTATTCCCGACATGTATGTCCACATCTATCAATCAACAGCCTTTCTTGTTTTCCTGTCAATTTTACCACTCACCTTGCTTTCCCATTGGATGCCTGCCACGTCCAATCCCCTTCCCTCCTTCACAAAGCAATGAGTGAGCCAGAGAATTTTAAATGCCTCACTCTTCAGACTGATGGGGCAGTGCATGCACACTCCCTCCCCCTGTCCAATCCCCTTACACCCCTCCTGGGGAGAAGGTGAAAGAGAAAAATAACATGTTTCTTCCCTCAATTCCCTTTTCATTCCAAATATTTAATTGAATAAAAATCCTTCTTCTCTGTGTGATCTTTGGCTGGCTATGCATCTCCTGCCCCCCTTCTGCTGCTCTCTGACCTCCCCCCCCTCACCTTTTCAAGTGCTTCTGATGGCCAGGACTTTTCAGAAGCTGAGATAGCAACCCCTGGGCTTTGATGTAACCATCTGTCCAACACACCCCCAGCAATGCCACACTGATCCAGCAGGACACACCTTGCCATAAAAAAGGGAGGGGGGAGTTTTTCCAGGGAAGCCCCAGGTAAACAGGGACTTATAGAAAAATGGATAAAGGCCTACAGGATGCTGATTCGTTTTGATAATGGTCGTATGCCATGTTCTCCTGCTGCACTGGAACTGAGGTGAGTACAGATTATTTTGCTGGTGTGGATCTGACCCCTGAGAGATGACATAGGCAGGAGCTGGGATGAAGGCTATCTCCAGATCTTGGAAAAACTACCTTTTGACTCAGACTCCCAGAATCCCCAAGTACTGGGGATTTATAGAGTTGCTTTCCCAGCTCTGGTTACCAGAAATGATAGGTGCTATATGGCTGCCAACCCATATGTGTAAGTTAATTGAGAAGAACTCCCAGCAGGCTTTTGTGACATTATTACCGTATCTATTCAGCCTTGCATCTCATGTATATTTATTCAGAGTGGAGGAATTATTTTCTTTTCTCTTTGAGTCTATGCAATTGAGTTAAGTCAATATATTTGCATTGTTTGGTACAAAGCTACATGGTCCAACTGATATTTTTATTTCCTTTCCTTATTGAAACTGTGGTACTTTGCAATTGTTCCTATTATTATTATTATTATTATTATTAAAATACTGTATGTTCATCAGGTATTTTTCAAACTACTTTGAGTGCCCATCTTTTGATACCTTGGTCATAATCCTTTTAGCTGGCATACATAAGTTCCCCTATAGAAACTTCAGACATTTTTATTCTATGTAGAATATCTTCATTCAGTTCAAGGTTTTGGAAGCAGAGTTGCATACGGAATGTCAGTATGAATAAACAGTGTTGGGCTTGATGAACAAATAGTTCATAAGATAACTGTCTACATACTTGAAAATTTTGCATGCATATCCAAACTTTATAGAAAACCGTGCCAGACCCTGTTCTGTTGTGTCCGCTGGCACACCATAACTCACTTTGTTTCTGTTTCATCAGCCATAGGGAGGCTCTTCTGAAATATTTGGCAAAAGAGTTTCTTTATGCAATTGTCACAAATCCAAAAAAAAAAAGACTGGTCAGTGTATGAAATAAATAGAATCAATTTGTTTGAAATATGAGACTCAGAGAGACCCCATTCAAGAAATACAAAATTGCCCAGTTCAACAGTATGAAGCTATTTCCCTCTTGTGAAAACAGACTCCAAATTATACACATGTCATTCTCAGTATGCAGATTGGGATCAGATCAAATGCCTGCATAGACTGAGTGTCCTCCTGAAAATTACTTTGGAACAACAGTTCGTATTCTTTATGTAAATTCTCTCCCCCCTCCCATCTTCCATTGTTTGACATAGCATGAAAAAAAGAGTACACATACCATCTATCACACCCCAACCTCAGCTGTTGCAGTTTTAATAAAGGTTACTAACTAAGTGTTGTAGAGCAGACTGAAAGGTAAATAATTTTATTCCACAATAATGCAAAAAAACATCTTTAGGCAACATAAACTATGAAGTGCAACCTCACTGTCAAATGTCATAATCCAGAAGGAGGGGGTACATAATGAAACACCCATGAGATGAATGTTTCAAAGCTAGATTGAGGCTAGTTTCATTAATTTTAAATACAGGCAGCGAAAATAATTGCAAATGCCTTGGGCATGCTTTTATAGCTCCTGCTTCAAAATTCTATTTCCTTTTTATCTCATCCTCTTGGCCTGTACCCTTCATGGCTTCATTAAGAATCACATTTGTGAGCTGACAGAAATTGCCACCTCTGCCACATTGGTAATACACAAAATGCCATGACAGTCATGTACAAAATATATTCTGAATAAAGCAGGCACTGGAATATATCTTGATTATTGGCCTCATAATCAAGCTTTTTGAGAGGAGTTTGAGGTCTCACAGAAAACAGAGATCATGGGAGCCAGAGCTTAGGAACCTTGCTTTTTGGACTACCACTCCCAGAATCCCCAGCCAGCATGGATGGGAGATTATGGGCATAATAGTACAAAAAGTAATATTCCCATGCTGTGATAGAAGCTGCCTTACCTTTAGTCAGATAACTGGTCCATCACACTCAATACTATCTACACCAGTGATGCAGATTTGTTTGGTTTTCAAGACCTTTTTTTTACTAGATTTTTAAATCAGATTTTTACTGTAAATCCAACATCTGACAATCAGTGCTTTTGCAAAAGGCACGACACTGTAATCCACACAAGCCCTATATAAGTGCAACAAAGATTTCCAGTTCCTGTTTCTTGGCAACTAATATACATAGACATACTGTCACTGACCCTGCAGATAACACATAGACATCTTAATAAGTAGCCATTGGTAGCCTTATATTTTCAGCTAGGCTAGGATTTGATCCTATTCAATCTATTACCCCTTTCCACCCCTAAGTATTTTACCCTATAGAGTGAAATAAGCCTGGGGATTTTCAATACTAGAACTAAATGGAGTTCCTAGTCCTTCTACACAAAACCTGCTCTTGGTTACTCCAACCTTTCTTTATTTTGGCAATATTAAGTGTGTGGGCACATCCATGTCCATTTGCCAAATCTATCCTTAAGCAATTATGGGGAGGAAAGGGATAATCTTCCAGGCTTGCTTTCTCCCATATTCCTTTAAAAAAAAATATCAAGTACTTCCCATCACTTCTGGGAACACTGTGAAAGATAGATGAAGACAGGACCTGACATCTGATTTAAGGCCAGTCAACAGCTCATGAGCTCTCCTCTAGCTGCAGCTTGTAAGAATCTTACCTGGCATGGACTTTGACTGGGCAATTCCAAAGGCTTTAACTGGCTTTGAATGAGTATTTTGTCTGTCTGGTCAGTGTTTGTATGTCTACTGTGTTCCCCTGCCTTTCTTGTACCTCTCTTTATTGGGTGGCATTGATTCAACCTCCTGCTGATGCAGAAAACCAACCACTGCAGCTTTTGCTTAAAAATGTCTAACAAAGGAGAGTTGATCACCCATCTGAGGAAATTTGTACCACTCTTGAACAGGAATTTCTTCTTTGAGTAAATCTGTTTTCTTGGAATCTTCCCAACGCAATGGTTTGGGTCCTACCATCCAGAGAAATGGAAATAAAATGTGTACTATCATCTATGTGAGAGGCCTCCAAGTATAGGAAGATGGTGTTACCTGGCCTTACACACCCTCCCTCCAATGATTCACAATTCAGCATATTGGACACTTCATAAAGTCTAAGGTAAACTACGGCTGAACAAAGGTAGGGTCAAGTATAGGTCACTAGGACCTACAAAGATGTCAAAATTCCACAACAAACATGCCCAGGACAAGATTAATATGAAACCCCTTAGTCAGAGTCATTAAGGAAAAATGTACTAATTCTTCCTGGACACACCTGGCAGTGAGTCATACTCCAAAACAAATGGAGACCGGAACTCCCATTATCCACAAAATACCCTCCCTTGCACCTATTCATCTCCACAATATGGAGGCCACCATAGACTCATCAACCTTAATGCCTCAAACATTAGCAGAAATCTACAAAGCCAGAGTTTCCTTTGTTTAACTATGGGAAAACCATCTAAGCATTGTTTTACACTCAAAACACCCCTTAAGGCAGCCTTTCTCAACTGGGGTTCCACCAAACCCTAGGGTTCCCCCAGAGATGGCCAGGGGTTCCCTGACAAAATAGTAATAAATTAATAAATCATGGAGAACTGGTGAGCTGAAATGGCTTATCTCTCCCCTCCACAACAGAGAAAGCCAGGTGAGGAATGAGTGTCTGTGTTTGAATGTTTTCACACCAATGGAGCCTCAAAGGGTCCTCTTATGGGTAGGGGGGATGTTTACATACCAGATACCCTGCTCTCCTCCCAGCTTTTGATGTGCTTTAGGTATGCTAATGAAGCTCCTGGCCTGGGAAAAGGAAGAGGCAAAGAATGAGTGTGTTTTCCTGCAAGCAGCAATGGACCCAGAACTGAGGCAAAAGGCAACCTGGTTACCCTAAAACTGATTTAAAGGTACAAATGCAAAATGATTTTTTTTAAAAAAAAAAAAATCAGAACAATGGAAGGAAAATTGCAATACTGTACAGCTCTTAGCCAATTGGGGAAACTGACCAAGTGATCCAAGTAACCCCCTGGTCAGTCAGCTACTCAGGCACCAGCTGTGGATGGGAGAACTCTGATAAAAGTGACGTATGGCTTATTCTTTTTAAACCAAATTTGGAGAGGGCAGAGCCATTACAGTAAAGGAGTCATTATAGATAGAGAAATGGTTCTTAAACTGTGGGTCTGTTAACTGATACAAATAGTCACAAATAGACTGACCAACTCCCATACTATTGAAAAAATCCTTCCATTTACCTTGGCAGGAAGCTACAGTTGCATCTGGCTGCTTAATAAGTTGCTACTTTTTGCAAGCTGTGATAGTTCAGTGCTCAGTCTTTGGGTCAGAGTCAGTGATGTAGCCATATTTAAATATTTGAAGGGATGTCATACTGAGGATGTAGCAAGCTTGTTTTCTGCTGTTCCAGAGACTAGGACACAGAGCAATGGGTTCAAACTACAGGAAAAGAGATTCCACCTAAACGTTAGGGAAGAATTTCCTGACAGTAAGAGCAGTTTGGAAGTGGAATACACTTCCTCAGAGTGTGATGGAGTCTCCTTCTTTGGAGGTTTGTAACAGAGGCTGGATGGCCATCTGTCAGGAATGATTTGATTGTGTATTCCTGCATGGCAGGGGTAGGACTGGATGGTCCTTGTGGTTTCTTCCAACTCTATGATTCTATGTTGCTGCCTCAGGCAACAGATCATGGTAACCTGAACTCTCTCTAGAAGGCAAGATCATTAAACTGAGACTGTCTTACTTTGGAGAGATATATTTATATTATATTTTATATTATATTTGTATTATAGAAATTTCTGACCCTGCAAGTATCAAATATGTATTGCTAGCAATGTGGAATATAATAAGCATCTATTTTTTTTTCACTCTTTCTGTAACTTTTTTTTTTAAAAAAGGAGCTGTAGGTGTAATTTTTACATAAGGGTTCCCTGAGATCTGTAAATTATTTCAAGGGTTCCTCCAGGGTAAAAAAGTTGAGAAAGGCTGCCTTAAGGGTACAATATCGGGTATAAATATTACCCTCAAATAATAGCCACATGTGCTACAGTTGGATACTATCATTCTGCTGGGCTGCTGTACCACCCTCAGCTCCAAGTCTGGGTCTTCCTTTGCTGCACAAACCCCTACTCTTCAGGACTGGTAAAGATAGTGCATATATTCCCAAATCTATTTCTCTATCTCAACATTTCTGCCTTGACTCTTTGTTAGCCTTATGTGGTTGCCTTGTGAGTTTGAGTGCATGTGTGAATGCTTCTTTGACTATTTTCCAATGAAAACCATTTTAATTTCATTTTGGCTTGGAGTCTCATCAGTAAGTACTGGTATACGCAGGTGCAACGGTCCCATAAGTTACCCGACCTCTCTCAGCCATACCTTTGAGCTACCCAACTTAATATCACAAATTTTGTGTCATGAATGGATCACCACAGACCCCAGCAATTCAGGTAACAATGGCTGTCCTCTTTAATAATGTTCTCCCCCGCCTGAATATATCCAACTCCTCTCTTATTTTGCCCACAAAACTTGCATTTCTGAGGGTGGATTTTTGTCTTACTTCAACTCCCTCTCCAAGCTGTATCTCAAGTAGGAATGTGTGACTATTGTCCCTATCACTCACACTCTCTCTCTCTCTCTCTCTTTCACACACACACACACAGAGCCAGGTCATGGACCAAGCCAGGGACCACTTCTCTCTTCCGTTGTGGGGTGAGACACAACCATGCCCACTTAGCCCGCAAGCTGCAACTGCCTAATTCTCTACACTGAGGCTGCACTTACATGGAACTAAGGCCCATTCATCACAGTGTGACTTAATTCTGAGTAAACATGCATAGGATTGTACTTTAAAGTACAATGCAGAACACAGCCTTCTATTTTTCATGCTGCAGCTATTGGGTTACTTGTTTGATCTGTTGCAACTTAATGTACAACAATTATATTTTTCTAATATTAGTGTGATTAAAAGAACAGTAACTTTCCCAGCTTTCAGATCAATGGAGGGCAGGCCATTTTAAAGTAAATGACTACAGTTGGCGCTCCATATCCACAGATTCTGCATCCATGGCTTCCATGATCTATGGCTTGAAAATATTCCAATCATCATCCCAAAAGCAAACCTTGTTTTTGACATTAGTATAAGTGAAACCATTTTACTATGTCATTGTATATAATGGGACTTGAGCATCCATGGACTTTGGTATCCATGGGGGGGGGGGCTGGAACCAAACTGCAGCAGATACCAAGGGCCCACTGTATTATATACAGCCAAGTGGTAAAGAACTGTCAAGAGTGTGTGTTATTTTGTAAAGCTAGTTCTGATATCTTTAAAAATAAATTTTCACAAAATGTTGCCTTCTCATTCTTTGGGGCATCGATACCTATGAGGTGCATTATCTTGCCACTGCAAGTAATTCTACAAGTAAAAATCTGTCTTGTTCATCTTGACATATCATGTTAGTTTGGAGTTTTTGATTTATAAAGAAAACTATTCCATTTTTAAAAAAAATATTTTGTTCTACTCAACCCCTATACAGAATAGCAGCATTGTGCCACACATGTTAATTGCAGTGTGCCATAGTGCAATGCACAATACATGATTCATGACTGCAGTGCATAGTATAAGATGTACAACCACAATGCAAAGTACAGGATGCAGCAAAGCAATGCAAGTTATAGGATGCACAACAGCAATCAGCAATGCACAACTTAGACAAGACTAAGATGAACATGAAGCCTGTGATAACTTTGCTCCTGCCATAATCAGCAGAATATGTCCATTGTGCAATGGTGACTTTAGGGGCCTGTATGAGTAGTGACCTATGTGTGCATAATGTCCCTAAATGAATTGAGTACCCAGCTTGTGGGGGGCAATTAGCTAACACACATTGGAAACTGTTTAATGCAGTGTAGATGTGTAAATAGCTATTGCTTAAAACAATTTGTAAGCCGCTCTGATAGCCTTGTGGCTGAAGAGCGGGGTATAAATAAATAAATAAATAAATAAATATAAAATAAAAATAAAATTCTGGCCTAGGTGTGTTACAAGCGTATCCCTAGTGCTGGAGAATTTGTTAATATCATGGGGCACTTCTGAACAGGACTTCCCATGGGGTGATTAGGAAAAGAAAAAAAAAACAACAGTTGGCCCTCTATATCCATGGATTCTGCACCCATAGATTCAACCATGCACGGCTTGAAAATATTTTGAAAAATTGAAAAAAACAAACTTCAATTCTGCTATTTTATATAAGGAATGTCTATTTTACTACACCATTGTATATAAAGGGACTTGAGCATCCACAGATTGTAGTATCTATGGAGGGTCCTAGAACCAAAGCCCAACATCCATTTCTACGCCCGACACATTCTGTTTCTACGCCTGACACATTCCAGGCATGGATAATAAGATAGCATATGCTTTATCTCATTTTCAGGACAAGAGATTCCATGCGCTGGCCCCAGACGCTGACAAGGAGCCAGTCCCCTTCCTGTGAGAGCTCTGGAAGCTTGGGAGTGGTCGGTGATACAAGGGGTGGCAGACTTCTTGGCCCCGTCAATGCAGGTAAGCTACAAATGGGCGGTGGCTCAATTCCTGACTTTCAGGCAGCAGCAGGGCTATGGCAGCGCTTGGCCAGCAGCAGAACGTGAAGTGTTGCACTACTTAGCGACACTGAAGGAGCAAGGGATGGCCCCTAAGATGATGTCAATCCACCTTGCTGGTATATCATTCTTCAGCAAAGCTGTGGGACACGGTGACCCGTGCAACACATTCTTGGTGAGAAAGGTGGTGGAGGGATGGAGAAGGTCCACTCCTAGGGTGGCTGATGTGCGCAGACCAGTATCATATGGGCTGCTGGGGCATCTGGTGGCAGCGCTGCCCTCGGTGTGCAATTCCGGCAATGAAGCCATGCTCTTCAGTGCTGCATATACCACTACCTTCTTTGGAGTACTGAGAGTGGGGGAGGCTGCATGCGCCTCCAAGCAGGACAGGTCCGAGATGGCACTGCTGAGAAGAGACGTGGCAATGGACGCGGGAGTGCTGAGCCTCCACATAAGGCATTTGAAAGCAGACCAGAAGGAAAAGGGGTAACAGTGCGGCTGCAGGAAGTCAAAGGCACCGCCCCCTGCCCAGTGGTCAGCATGCAGAAGTTCCTGGAGGAGCGTGGGGACGGGCCAGGGCCCCTGTTCCAGCACAGGGATGGGTCACCACTGATGAAATTCCAGTTCATCAGAGTGATGAAGAAGGTGCTTGGGAGGGTGGGCTTGCCGGAAGGCAAGTTTGGGAGCCACTCCTTTCAGATTGGAGCAGCAACAATGGCGGCAGAAGGCAGTTTGTCCACGGAGACCATTATGAGGCTGGGAAGGTGGCATTCCGGGGCCTTCACTGCATACATCTGTCCAGACAGGCAGCTGGCTGCACTGCCCACACCTACACAGAGTTTGTAGGGCTGCCTGCTGACGATTGGGTAATGGTTGGCGGAAGGCAGATCCCAAGGGGATCGCCTTTCGTGGTGAATGGCATGGGTCGTGATCCAGGTAAGTGGGGGAAAGAGGTGGATCTCCGTCAAGTTCAAGTTCAAAGTCAAGTTCAAGGGCATGGAGACCCTCCCCTTCCCCCATTTTACTGAGGTCTAACTTGCTTGTTTTCACGGGAGGGGAGAGTGTAGAGCGGGTCAGCTCAGCCAGGCTCTCTCCTCCATGGGGGGTTGGCGGCGGCCGACATGCGACCATTGCCCAACACATGGTTGGCCAATAAATGGATCCAGACCCATGCTGGGATGCCAACCAGTATCAGCCATTAGCAAGTTGGGCTATTTACTGCCAACATTATTTCTATACCTATATGATTTCAAGACATTATCTTCTATCAATTATTATACTAACCTGTATCTAATCTTTTATATCATTCTGTACCAATAGATTTTAGAAGTAACATGTAGTTGTCTGTGTATTATTGCGGCTAGGGAACGGGGGAATACAGCCTGGGTCCGCAAAGCCCATCAGATAGCAAGGGTCCACTGTACTAGATCTTTACAGTTGCAAGCTTCCTAATGGAAATTATTGTAGTTTAGGCCATATCAGTTTTAAACAACACATTAAACTAAAGAGTGCCTACAAATGAGAAAAACATGATGGAGAGGCATCAAGTATAATAAATAGCACAGTAGGACCCTATAAAGTCTGCAGATTGTGGGCAGAAAACAAGTGAGAACAAGCTAATAGTATTGTTTTAGCACATTTTGTTTCAACAGTAATTTTTAAAGCAGTAGAATGTCATGGTGAATTGCACCCTTGGAGGATGCATATAAAAATGAATATGTTTACCTTATTCATTCAAGCCTATTGAAGTACCTTACACAAAAAGATACTGTACACTCATCATGTGTGCGCGCCATGGTTATTCTACAGAATATGAATCAATGATGCTAAAGAGACCAAACCCTTTTCAAGCAAACTATTTAAGTACTACAGTGCCTAGATTAGGAAGGAAGGCAACTTACAGACTCTTTGTTTTCCACATTTGATTTTTTTAAATGTTAAGGTCTTTCCATGCTGTTTATGAGAGGAAAAATGAGAATTTGGGAATATTCTTTCCAAAAAATATATGGAACAAAATTCTCACCCTTCTACATCAGCTAAATTCAATAAATATGGCAGGTATGGAGAGGACTGCATTATTTCCGTTGCCATGTAGCTGTTAAAGATGAGGAGGAAGAAAGAAACAACAGCCATTACTGAACACAACAAATATGGGTGACTATGCAGGGCTTCAAACATGGAGTCTGCAAAGCCACATCAATGCCTCAATTCCTTTGCTTAGCTGGACAAATCTGTCATGTTCACTTTCTCCCACATTCATTTTTTTAAAAATCCCATTAAAAATGAAATAAACTTAAATCCTCACTGGTCCCTAGTCTGAAAAATATTAAACCAAATGCAAAGAACGAGTGTCAGCTACATATTTTTTTATAAAATAATGTCTTACTGCTGACAGACTCAAACGTTAGTGTTTGAGCAATTTAGAGAAGGCAATACTTCTGAGAAGATCAGTGTCTGTCCCACACATCTCTTAATGCAAAGGAAAGAAAGAGGGGTCAACCTTCCACATAATCAATTTAGTGACAAGAGTTCATAATGTTTTTCCCCCAATTCTTATCCTGACAATTTCCCCCTTTCAAGTTTGTTAATTAACAGGAAGCTAGACTTCATTATCATGTTAAAAAATGTTTTCTCTTTTATTGTTAGCATAAGCAGATACATCAGAACCCACTCTTCCCTACATAGCTCAGCTGTAACATGAAATACAATATCCTATTTGCTCTTATCCAGTGGACAGCGAGTGCTTACAGTCTTTGCTGTCAATATCTATGCAGTCATTTTCAAATTCCAAACCACCGCTCCATGTTCTCTCTATGTGCTGCCTTTAATAATCTCCCAAATGAAATTTATTGGGTCAAACGGTATCAAATATCCTATTATACTGTTAATAATATTTTGAACTTTCACACAGGATTTTGAATCATGTCACATCCCAACCCCATCAGATAGACGTCTCTTTTCCCACCACATTCTCTGGAGCAATTTTCATTGATATTAGGAAATGATTTATTAAACTTGACAGGCATGAGAATCCATCTTAGAAATGATGCCAGCATAGCTTTCTTTTAACTCCAATGAATATGTTAAAAGCTTGACCTTCTCTCCGTAAGGCTTTCCAAAATACTTCCAGAATATTCTAGATCCCTACATAATCCCTTTCGCAAACTGCTGCCCTTCACGTGTGTTTAGATACATTTTCCTCCATCCTTGCTGGTTCTGGTATGATAGAAGCTGTAGTCTGAAGGGCTTTTGGAGGGCAACAGATTGGGGAGGTTCATCTAGGGAGAGGGAATTGTTAAGAACACCTCTTCTGCAGAGACTTTGTTGTTACCGAACATCTGAACACTATAGTATACAAATACATTTGAATCTAGTTGATGCAAATTCATGTTTAGGCTTCAGTGTTTCTTCAAGATTTTGAATGAAATTTACCCCCTCCCTTTTGCCTTGGACAACTACTTGACAGATAACCATGTGACAGTTGTAGCCACTGACATCAGCTCCATGTTAGAATTATTATTATTATTTCTTACCTGCCTCTCCCTGTGAATGTCTTCTCCTGTTGAAAAACTGTTTTTCATGGAATCTGCAATGGAAAGGACAGGTGGCAACTACCGGTACTGACTTCCATGTCACTAGGGTGGTGACTCCATTCTGAGTTTTGGTCTGAACTCATAGCAGCTATACAGGGTGCTGAACCCTCCCACCCTCCCCCATTGATAGATCTTCTAAAACTTGGACTAAAACCTGGAGCATATTCACCACCCTACTGGCATGGGAATTATTAATTACCACTGTAAATTACTGCTGTAAGGTAGCCTGTTTGAAGCATGTAAGGTCTACTTATTACCTTAACAACCTACTTAGTAGGTTCCATGGAGAAATAGCTGGGCATATCCTGGTCACATGGCTGGTCTTGGATGACTGCCTTGTGGTCAGTGTGGAACCAGGTGTTGAATTAATCCAATATCTGTTGGAGAATGAGCTGTGAAGAGTAAAGGGAGACGTTCAGAAGAAGCAAGGAAGAAACAACAGCTGAAACATCAGCAGCTGGTTTTCCCATTAGAGAAAGTGAGACGGTCACCTCAGGTGACAGCTGGAAGGATGCAGAATCAGTGAGATAAGTTAGCCTGATGTTTTCAGGTGTGGGTAGAAGATGATCTCCCATCACCAAAGTTGAAGAAAAAGACAATTTCTGGTTTAGTTGGCTTTCATACATCTAATGGAAGAGGATACCATCTTCACTTTTCAATTCCTGCAGTAAATTATCTTGGGTCAGGCAGTACACATAAAGCCTAGACCTGGGGTACATCTACATTGTAGAAATAATGCAGTTTGATACCACTTTAACTGCCATGACTCCATCCTACAGAATCCTGGGATTTGTAGTTTTGTGAGGCACCAGCATTCTTTGGCAGAGAAGGCTAAAGACCTCGTAAAGCCAGAAATCCCAAGATTCCATAGGATGGAGCTATAGCACTTAAACTGGCATCAAACAGCATTATTTCTACAGTGTAGATGCACCCCAGATGAAAATTAGGGAGTAGATGAGAGAAAAGAGTGAGTGGTGCCATCTGGATGCTGAGAGCCTTTGTGGCTGAGGAGGAGGGTGTGTGTGTGTGTGTGTGTGTGTGTGTGTGTATATATATATATATGTATATGCTCAGCCAAGGCGCGTGTCTCATCTTTTGTTGCTGGCAAGGGGAAACTGCAATAGAAACTGTGAGTTACTCCCCATGCCCCCATTCCAGGATGCACCCAAACTCTGTAGCTGCAGTGATATTTGTTTCAACGGCCTGCATCCAGGTTATGATCCCACAGTGCAAGAGTTATATTATGTTAAGTTACATTATGCTATGTCACAAATATTTTTCTAGTAATGGCAATGGTTGGAATAGAATACTTGGCCCTTGTCAAACGACAGCTTACTTGAGTATGAGGACATGAGCTCCTCCTCTGCGTGAAAGCCACTATTCCCCGCTGTCAGGTAGGGTTGGAAAGAAGATTTGAAAATATTCAAGAAATGAGCAAAAATATGTTTCTCCAGTGTCAAGAAACCCTGAGGAGAATCCTGGAATGATGAGAATTTTTACAGTTCAGGACACATTCCGAGCAAAATTCAAATATGGGCTTTTGACCCAAGAATGATCATTTTCTATCCAGAAAACAATATTTTTATGCAGGACAATTATTTTTGTATAGTCAATTCTGTTCTCTGTGCGAGGTGGAATTGAGTATCCCAAGGCAGTGCACTAAACAGTGCTGGTGTGTGGATGACTAGGTCTGTATCAGGTCCAACTTAGGTCTCATCTATACAAGCCTGAAAAAAATTGGATTGCTCTGCAGTAATAGCAAGTCACAGCAGCGGTGACTTGGTGTAACGGTTTTACAGCCCCCATAAACTATGCATGCCCTCTAGCCAAGATGGCAGCCATGAGTGAATTACTTGCATTTTTAAGTCTGCCACCACCAATTTTTTTTTTTACAAAAAAACTTTTTCCATGGTACGTACAAGAAATATTTCATGTTTACAAAAACAGAGAGAGAAAGATAACACAAATTGCCATTTTATTGCCTTAGCACTCACTTGCTAAGCAAAAATTAAACATGGTGGCAAAGAGTGCTTGCCTGGTTAGCAAGCCCCTCCCCCCTGCACTCATCTGGCCAATCAGATTTGTGCTTCCTCTTGTATGGGAAAGTGATTCAAATCAAATTGCTTGTCCCAATGGGCAGGAATGGACATTCCCCATGGAGCTTTTTAAAAACTCTGGGAAAATCTACAAAGGCATTCCTGGCATAGTTTTTGGAGGTTTTTGCTGTCCCCCTTCCTAATGCAGTGCATTGATGCAGATTCCCATCAAGACTGATCGTACTCCCAGTGAATTCCATTTGGATTATTTTGACCATTTAGATGACCCCTTGTCTGCTGTCTGTTCTTTTTTAGCTAAACATGCTCTGGATTCTAGCAACAGAACATCAGACTATGGCATTGGCATTATTTACTCATTACATCATTTCCATGATGCTAATAATAACACCCCCAATTTAGATGCAACCCAAACACAGGTGTTTAAACTTGTGCACTTATGTCAGACCTTTTGCAATCTAATTAGCAATCACCATGGCATAAGAACTCATCTTAGCTGGAGAAGTCACACAGGATAATACTAGTTGGAAATGCAGAAAAATTTAATGCCTCCAATAAATGTTTCACTCCAGTCTAGTAATTGTTTCATAGAGGAGCAGGAAGGAGGTTAAAATGTCTACTAGAGGAAGAGAAGGGGGAGCTATTAACATAAGCACCATTGTTGTCTTCAGTAGCAATAGAAAACAATTGCTTTCCATTTTCTTTATAGCAGCTTCTTACATTTTTAACACTGTGATCATGTCTCCTGCAGAATGTTCTTTATTCAGAAAGCTAAACTCACCCAATTCTATCATCAATATTCCCTTGCACACTGACCTTGTTATGACATTGTTTGCTTTACAATTCACCAACTGAATATGCATTTTTGTGGGGATTTCTTTTAAAGTGGCAATGATTGAAACCAATCAAGATAAACTCAATGCATGTGTTTGCATGTGGGGGAAACAGGCATTGGCAAAACCTATGTGCAGCCATCTGGTTACATGAACAGACACCGTGTGTACACTAAAAACCATGCAGTGATAGGTACTAGCTAATTACAATGAAGGAAGTCATCAATTAAATTAGAAAATTTCTAATGTAAATGAACACCTTACTCAATTTTATTTTTAACTTGTTTAAGTTTGGATTTCACCATTAACTTAATTTTAGAATTAAGTAATTAAGTTATTCATTAGTTAAACAAAAGACCACACCTGAGAGCCATTTTTTTTTCAAACTTTCCAGTTGGTTCTTTATCAAAAGCTTAGTTCGCCTGGATTTGTATTAACTTCCCTCTCTCTGCATTCACATATGTATCTGTAGGCATGCCTGTGCAGTCAAGGTATACTGTCAAAACCCCAAGTTTATATATGTAGAAAGGTTGTTCATGTGGACAACTGCATACAGAAAGCTCATCACAGGAACTTGCCACAATAATCTCATATCTCCTATTCACCTCACTATCAATCCACATACTCACATAGTTGATGTGCACAGGACAGAACCCATATCTGAAGGGCATATGAGTCTTGCTGGAAGTCTATATGGTCACCCAGTTTCCTACAATGGCTGAACACATGTCTCTGGGATGTCCACAAGCTGGACATGAAAGAAAAATCACTCTCCTCCATAGTTCCAGGTATTCAGTGTCATCCTGCCTCTGAGCACAGAGGTTCATGACTAGGTGATCCATAAGAAATTGGTCAGTGATCCATCAAGTAGACATAGGAACATAAGAACCCTGTGTCAGGATCCGGGGCGTGGGCAGCAGTGTCTTGGAGTGGAGGCACCAGATCTGGGACAGACAGGGAGAACCGCAACCCAAAGGTCAGAGGCAGGGCAGGCATAGAAAGCAGGTGCCAGGTCAGGAACACAGAAGACAGAGTTCAAAGTCCAGGTAGGTGTCAAAGACAAGTCAAAGTCCAATCATAGACTCATAGACTTGTAGAGTTGGAAGAGACCATGAGGGCCATCCAGACCAACCCCCTGCCATGCAGGAATACACAATCAAAGCATCCCTGACAGATGGCCATCCAGCCTCTGTTTAAAGACCTCCAAGGAAGGAGACCCTACCATTGCCAAACAACTCTTACTGTCAAAAAGTTCCTCCTAATGTTGAGGTGGGTCCAAGAACAAGCCAAGGTTAAACACGTATCAGGAGTCCAGAGGGCCAGAGGCAAAAGCAGGCCCAGGAAGGGAGTGCTGGGTCAGGTACAGAGGTAACAGAGTCCAAAGAAGCCAGAGTCCAAATACAAGCCAAGGTCAAACACATATCCAGGGGCCAGAGGCAGGTCCAAGAGGCAAGAGAAGGTCCAAACGCAAGCAGCAGGTCAGGTCAAGGTAAGGGATCAAGGTCTAAGTATAAGTAGTAGCTACAGACAGCACAAAAGACCATGTTGTGACAAAGGCTGAGGGGAGAAAGCTGCTCTTAAATAGCAGTACTGCTGGCCTCTTCAGGTGTGCCTCATGAGTGCAGCCAACTGTGCCTGACAGCTTGGCCCTGGTTCCTTCAAGATTGTCCACAACCAGGGCCCAATCCTGCACAGAGAAACAGAGCCAGCTTTAGCAGCCAGAGGCCCAGTCCTGCAGGGAGAGGCATATCCTGACAACCTGATGGATGAGGCCAATGGTCCATATTTTCTGACTTCCTGTTTCCTGTAGTGACCAATCAGGCACATTTGGAAAGCCCACAGGGGGTTTATCAGATTAAACGCCCCCCCCCATTAATATTCTTTTGCCAGCATATTTTGTGGCATTTTATGCTGGCAAATACCCCCACACACCAGACCTATCAGCATCAGAAAGGCAGCCCCGGCAGTAACAGAGCACAAACGGAGCTCCCTTTACTTCTGGAGTTGAGATCTTGCCAGTTGTCACGAGAAGGCATGAGACTGGCAAATTCAAAAAAATTAAGCAAGACGAAGGCATAAAACATGGACACAAGCACAGAAACACACTTTAAAAATTACAAATAAACCAGGAGGATTCATTTTAAAAAGTGTTCTTTACCTTGTTTGGACTGCAGGGCTTTGCATTGCTTGGACTGCAGGGCTTTCAGGCAGTGGCAGAATAGGGTATATAGCCCATGTAGATAAGGCCTATAACTATTTTAACACTCAGTCATTACACTGCATCTCAATTACTAGCTCACCCTAATTTCAGAAGGGGTCAATCATTTGCGTTTTTTCAGTGTTTAGGTAACAGATGCCACAGCAGAATATGCTTCATGGCTGAAATTCTAGAACTCTTGTTTGTTGAGATAAGTGAGGGGGAAGGAACTATTCAAGCAAAAGAAACAACTTGCAATGATCATTTGATATTTGTGATATTATTACAAATATACTGATAACTTATTAATATAATTTTTATATTAATCAGCTAAAGTAATATTCAACACCAAAACATAGGCACAGTTACAGCAATGATGCAACACAGGCCATTTTAGAATGCATGGAAACTGGTGGATTTCTATATTTTAAGATCTGCACCCATCTTTTAGCAATCCTGTTAGAAATAAAAAATGATACTGAAGTCCTTCAATTAAGCTATACTCCACTGTCATGAGTCTGACAGAATAACACAACTGTGTATGCCAAATGCCATGGACAAGTCAATGTCTATTGTTCCCTGCAGCCATTTCTTTCTCGTACAGCTGGAGCCAGGCAGTTAAATTCTAGCAGCTCTAAGGCTAGAAAAATGCAATGTACTGGAAGCAGCTTTAATTTCTAGAGGGAAAGAAATGGGGGTGGGAGAATAAATGCAGATTTCTATTTATATAATGCAGATTTCTCCATGCTGGAGCGCTGAACTGAGCTTACAACCTAAGGCTTCACCTATGGCCAATTAGCAAATTGAAACCTCAGTGCTCTGAATATTGTGGTCCTCTCCCCCTCCCTTCCTCCCTTATTTGTGTGTATTTGCTTATTTTAATTAGTAGATAAGGGCGCTGTTTTGCTCTACTCAGTGTGTAAAAAAAGCTTTGTGAGTAAGGAAGAGAAAATCTTTCCATTTTACTTTCTCCTGTATTGTCTCTTTTGTGTGTGTGTGATACCACAAAGGTTTATTTTTAATGAAAAATACTGAAAAGTGTGCCACAGTGTCCATAGCTACTTTTGAATAGTACAAAGAGATGTCATCTGAGGAATAAAGCTGTTCTAACACTGTAGAAAATAAACATGGTTAAATAAACATAATTAACTTATGTCTTCTTGACCCAAACAACAAAACAAAACAAAAGCAAAAACAAAAAAAGGGGGAGGGAAACAGTAGAAAAAGTAACGTTTTGTACACACTGGAGTAAAACAAAACAGTTAGTCGGAGGTAATAATAAATTATAATTACAGTATCTCAAAATATTTGCTCCATGCCTGTTTGCCAGTTTAGTATCTGGATGAGTTGTGTTAGTGCACCCTTTGAGTCTGCCATTCAAGAGGAATTTCAATGGAACCAGGAGGGGCAGACTTGCCTCAGAACGATGAGACCCATTGGCTGTTTAGATCCCAGTGCAAAGGACACAGAATGTGGCTGTTTTAGGTTTGCAGGCATTGTTCTTAAATTAAAATGAATTCCATTCAGGAGGACTTATCTCTGCACTTAAAAAAAAAAAATTAAGGTACTGAATTCTTTTTCGCCTGATTTACTAATTTGAATACATTAACAAAGTTTCCCCCATTGCACTGGACAAATTCAAAGGTTTTTGCTCCCAGCATGGAGAGGACCATGTTGTCCTTCCCTGCTATATACAGTTGGTCCTCCACAGATTCCACAATCCAAGGCTTAACCCCCCCCCCCCAAACAATTCCAAGAAACAAACCTTGATTTTGCCATTTTATATAAGGGACACCACTTTACTATGCCATTTTATATATAATGGAACTTGAGCATCCACAGATTTTGATATCCACGGTGGGTCCTGAAACCAAACCCCAGCGGATACTGAGGGTCCACTGTATTTGGTAAAGATGAGGATCCTCTCAGGAATAAAATAAGTGGCAACCCTAAATAATCACTAATAGAGTCATCTCAGGAGCTAAGTCCTGCAGTGAATCCATCAAATTCTTTCTCTTCCAAATGTGAACAAATTTTTCAATTTTGATAAGGTTTCATCAAAAAAAAAAAAATAGAAACAAAAAATTCTCACCAATCCATACTTGTGAGACATCCATTGTCAGAGGCATTCCAGTGGCCGTGCTGAATTTGGAATTAGCTAGTTGATTTAACTAGTTAATCTAATAATTCACTAATTTTTTCTTAGTGATTTCATCTAACTTTCTAGATTCCTATATTAATCTTGAAGGTGAAAATAAGTTTTTTGTGTGAATTAGGTGATTAGAATTTATTAGGGTGTGTGCCCCTCTATCACATTCAGTAAAACAGGAAAGCTTGCTGCCTCAGAAAAAGAAATATTGGAGGATACGTATCACATGGATCTCTTGTTAAGCAGACTAATCCAGTGATTTCCTTGAAAAGACAGTATAGATGAGGGAGTGGGGAAAAGAGAACTTTCTGGGGCCTAGTTCAGGTAGCTGGGTTTGTAGAGCAGAAAAACAGCTAAGTTTGGGAAGAATGAAAAAGAAAAAAAGTGAATTTTGAAAGGGAAGTTTTTGGAGCTTGAGGGGCACTGTGACTATAACTTATCCTCTTTTATTCAGCAATGTATCCTCTTTTATTTATGTCCTGGATTGATCTTTGTTGTATATTGTATTACGTGTATGTGCCTTCAAGTCACCCATTGACTTACGGCAACCCCTTGAATTTCATAGGGGTTTCTTAGGCAAGGAATACTTAGAAGTGATTTTTGCTAGTTCCTTCCTCTGAAATATAGCCTACAGCACCTGGTATTCATTGGTGGTCTCCCATCCAATTACTAACCATGGCTGACCCTGCTTAGCTTCCAAGATCAGACAGGACTGGGTACCTTTAGAGTATTTAGGCTATGTTTCTAAACAGTTATTAAATCACATTGTGGGCCTTTTCAGGAATGCCTTTTAAGCAACCTCCCCCCTCACCTACATAATCCTGAACACAACAAATATGTTTGGTGTCTTTCTGTGGACTGAAGGTATACTCTCTTTAGTAACTTCCACATGCCATTGAATACATTCTAGATGGATTTATGTTGTATATAATTGTGCAATATACATTGTAATACTTTGAGTAAGCTGCAATGAACAGTTTTGCAGTTCATTTGTGTATTACTTACGCAGTGCTTGGATGAAATTCAAAGACATAGCTGTGTTAGTCTGGAATATTAGTTTACAAAAGAGTCTGGAGTAACAAACACCTGAGGTGAAGCACAAAAATCCGTGTGTATAGAGCCGTTGTATTGTCTATTCTCCTTTATGGGTCTGAAACATGGGTCACCTATCAACACCACTTACAACTCCTCGAACGCTTTCATCAGCACTGTATTCACACAATCCTAAATATACAGTGGACTGACTATGTGATGAATGTTGCTGTCCTTCAGCAAGCAGGGATCACCAGCATTGAGGGCATGATATTGAGAACACAGCTGCGCTGGGCAGGGCACGTTTCTAGGATGGAGGACCAACACCTCCCAAAAATAGTACTCTACGGTGAACTCGCCACAGGTCAGCGTAAGAGGGGTGCTCCAGAAAAGCGATACAAAGACTCCCTGAAACAACATCTCAGGCTCGGCCAAATTGATCACCAACAATGCTCTGTCCTGGCCTCACATCGGGAGGCATGGAGACGCACTATCCACAATGCTGCAGCCTTATTTGAGAACTCACGCGGAGCAAGTCTTGAAGAGAAATGACATCACAGAAAGAATCACAACCCAGAAACATCACCCAAGGAGGCCTTCTGCTGTGCTTTCTGCAACTGGACTTGTTTATCTCGGATTGGCTTTTTTAGTCATCAGTGCTTGCAGAAAGCGTGGGATGAGTCCTTCCTGAATCTTTGTTTGTGAAGAAAAGCCAGAGAGACACAGTGCTTGGATGAAATTCAAAGACATAGCTGTGTTAGTCTGGAATATTAGTAAGCAAGGGGATTTTGTAGCACTAAACTGAGACTAACTGAGAGTCTTACTGGACTCTGAAGAAAAGTGACAAAGCAGCAGGAACATTACATCTTTCCTGCTGCCTTATTGCATGATGTCATCATTCTTTTGTTTCAGTCCTGTGGGGGACTGAAGTAAAACTACATCTTTTTGCTAACCAGAAAAATCCATTTGCCAAGAGACATGGTTTTACCATGGTCCTCCACAGGTCCGGAGCAAAAGGATGTCGGAAGAATGCCAACACCATGGGATAAGGCAGCAAGAAAGACGGAATATTCCTGCTTCTTTGCCGCTTTTCTTCAGAGTGCAGTAAGGCTCTGAGAGAGAAAATTGTAGTATAAGTTTTCATAGACTTAGGACTAGCATCTAAAAACACTGTAATTCTACTACTGAGGAAAGCAGAAACATAGGACTTTTTTGGACGTTTTAAAAGTAACGCAAGCAGCCTCGTCAGTTTGCGAGGCTGCTGCGCTGCAAAGCGTCAGTTTCGGATGACGCTCGCCCCTGCTGGTACTGTTGCGGTACCGCAGGGAGAGTTGAACGTCATATTTCCTTGATTTTTACTCATGATCAACTTTCGTGAGTAAAAATCAAGGAAATATGATGCTCAACTCTCCCCGCAGTACCGCAACAGTACTGCCAACAAGCCTGCAGTTGAAGGAGCCAGTGTCAAAATGTGCTCCCTTAAGGTCAAGACAGAGCAGCAACCTGCATACCATCCTGTAAATCGCATGCCCTGGCCCAACACTATCACTTCAATAAACAAGTTAATGAACCATAACTCACCAAATCATATGCTTTCAATTGTTAGTGTTTATGCTAGTGAATTAATGTTCCCATTTCTAACATTATTTAACATCAAATTGATTTTCAAACCTAAAATTCCCAAGCTGTGGCCATGCTATCTGGGGGATTCTGAGAGTTGTAATCCCCCCTCCAAAAGGGTAACATTTCCAATCTCTGGTTTGGCATGCAAATGCAGCTTATGAAGGATGTGAGGATACAATTTGCAGGTGCTGCTAATGGTATAATGTAATCCTGCACAGGTAAGGCAAGATTATGTTAAACACTGTCACTGAGAAGTTCAGCCAGGATGACTTTTACATGAATATTTCTTTGGCATCAACCTTGCACTTGCGTCGTTTGTATAATATCTCATTTTTGTTCTGGAAGAAGATGAACTGGGTCACCTTGTGAACTCCTGATGTAAACCCTATAGAGAATACAAGTCTCATCTAAAAGCATAACCTCAATCTTTTTTTGGAACATGGCCACCTAACATTTAAATGTGTGTAATTCAACTTTTTTTTTTAAAAAAATCATATGTCATTTTTTTTTCTCTTGGATGGATTTTAACAGCAGAAACAGCCTGACTGAATTAAACTTGGAACATTTTGTTTTGTCTAATGGATGGTACTGCCAATGAGAACTGAGAAAGACAAAACGGATTCCAAGTCTTTAGCAACACCCTGGGCTTATTGTCATTTAAAGAGCCATGGCTGAGCTGATTAAGACTTCCTGGTCACAAAGGGACAGGAATAGAATATTTGCAAGAACCCCAAATGTTGTTGGAAAGTCAGTATTGCTTTTGCTTTTCCCTTCATGCCACTGTCCCAGGGGGAAAAAATGAACAAACATGGGGGCCGGTTACACGGCACTATTTTCTCCGCAATGTATCGCAATAACGCACTTTCGATGTAGCGTCGAATAGTGTACACGGTATTTTTTAACGTTTTGTAGTACTCCGCAATCAGAGTTCACATGATGTACTTCTGCGCAATTAAAAAAGTTTCGAAATTATCGATTCCGTTTTATTTTAGTTCCCACAGTATCGACATTTCGCATGTTTGCTATTGCCGTAGCTGTCAATCAGCGGCATACGTCACTACTTAAAGCTTAACTTCCTTTTTGTGATCCCATCATTCTTAATCCTATTGGTTGACAGCTTCTATTAAACTTTCCCGCTCCGAGAAATCTGATTGGGCATACCTATACCTGCTTTACCTCATCATTCGCCCAAGGTTATCCAAAGATGGAGACTCTTGCTACTATGTCTTGCTGTTTCTTGTGGATGTTCAGGATCATAGCCACAATGTCTGCATTTCAGGACGCCTGCAGGTTTTTTCGACGCAGAAGGTTTATTAGAAGAAGGAATAGATGTAGGCAGCTGCGATCCCTCATAGAACAAGTCATCACAAAAAAGGGATCCTTTTTTTCAAGATGTATCCTTCCATTTGCTGCTGAGGAGGTGCTTCCCTGCCTGCGTGATGCACTGATGAATGCTGATGTCCGCCAAAGGAAATGTTGGGTGCAACCTACATCAAAGGAGTGGTGGGAGAAATTTGTTATGCAAGTGTGGTCTGATCAGCGGTGGTATGCCAACTTCAGAATGAAACGTCATCTTTTCCTAAAACTTGTGGACATTTTAAGACCTGAGATTGCAAAGAGAGACACTAACATGAGAAAGGCTATTTGCCCAGAGAAACGTGTTGCTATTGCTATATGGCTTTTGGGGCATCGCAGTTCATACAGTACAGCATGCAATTTGTTTGGAGTTGGGAAGTCCACAGTATCAAAAATATTTGTTGAGGTTGTTCTTACAATGGAAAAGTTGCTGCTTTCTAAAGCAGTTTTCCCAGGGGATGCAAGGCAGGTAGATGTCTCAGTACTGTTATAACTGTTTTACATTACATTGCTATTGCTTTCGGTAAATCTAGGTAGTTCAAAAGCTATATACATGAGATAATTGTGTTTGTGGAAATATTACTTTTTTACAAGTCCAATAATTGACACTTGTAAACCGTTCGTAGGATATTTTGTTTTTTCAAGTAATCGCTTTTGTTGTCACTTGTTTATAACCCAAAGACAGCTGTATATTACTTTCCGTAGAGATATGCCAGACTCCTTACTAACATTATAGTTTTATATTGCAGATAATGGATGGATTCTCCAAGATGGGTTATCCCAATGTGATTGCTGCGTTGGACGGGTGCCACATTACTATTGTTCCCCCTGTAAGACAGGGAAATGAATACATTAATCGAAAAAACAGCTACTCAGTCCTTCTTCAGGGCGTTTGCGATCATAACGGACTTTTCCGTGACGTGGAGATCGGTTACAGTGGGAAAATTCACGATTCCCGAATGTTACGTAATTCTGTTTTCTTTGAAGCCATGGAGGCAGGTATTTATGTGCCTCACAATCCGACAATTACAATACTCGGTACACAGATTGTACCTCTTGTTTTAGCGGACGGGGCATATCCTATTAGGAAGTGGCTGATGACTCCTTACAGGGGGAAACTCACACCCAAAAAAATGTTGTACAACAAACTTCATAATAGGCTTCGGAATACGGTGGAACGTGCGTTTGGGCGTTTGAAAGCGAGATGGAGATGCTTAACTATCCCTTTAGAGGTAGCTGAGGAAAACATATGTTCTGTAATAAGTGCTTGTGTTATTCTGCATAATTTCTGTGAAACGAAGGGTGAAGTATTTGATGAAAAAAACCGGGGATCCAATGACTACGTGCTGTATACACTTGGTGCACCTATGGTGAACACCGAGTCCAAAAAGAGGAAGGAGGGAGAAAAGGTTAGAGCAACACTTACCGAGTACTTTTGGTTAAAAAAGCACAACATGTGAAATTTATCGTTTTGAAAATGTATTTTCAATTTTTTCCTACTGTGTAACCGCTTCTTGAAAACCTAAAACATGTTTCAGTAGTTATTTGCCAATAAATAGCTATGTCTTCCTTTAAAAAACTGTCTCCTTTTCTGTGATTATAAAAAGCATACCCAACAGTTGATCGTTCGCACACGCTCCAATATTGCTCATTGAAAAATAAACTTATGAAAATACTTCCTAATGGTTTCTCTGCCTGTTTTAAAAAAAATAAACCTTGGCGCCAGGGAGTAGAAATAGTTACAATCCGTTACATCCCTGTCTGGACTTATTTTTTTACCTGCTTACTGAGTTTGGAATCACTACACCAGCTCTCCCGCCCAAACTAACCAATCGTAACTTGATGCTTAACTTTTTAAACTTTCAAACACAGAATATATGCATTGATTGGCGGGAGAAGAAAGTACTTTCGGCGTTGTGAGACTCTGCTTTAACGCTTTTGTTGTCAGAACGTGACGATGGCTGATCCAGGCAGAGGACGCATGAGGGTGCGGAGAATTGCCTACTGGCGCACGCAGGAGACAACCTTACTGCTAGAAAACCTAGCACAGCAGGAGGGGTGCCCACCTCGCATCATGCGGTCCTCAAATAGGGTCAATAGGCACTTCTTCAATATGGCCTCCCGCTCTCTACAGAGAGCCGGTTATAACAGGACCCCACAGCAGTGCCGCTCCAAATTTAAAATTCTAAAAGGTAAATTTTATGAGGCTAGAGAGGCATACGATGGAAGCCCTCCCCCCCGGAGAAGACCTCCCTTTTATCAGCTCCTACATGACATGTGGGTAACCGCAGACCGCCCAAATTGGAGGGATAGACGGCCAGCTGGTAGGTGCTACTGCGCTTTACATATACTAATTTCTTCTATTGTTTTGTATATAATACCAGTTAAACTTAATTGTTTCCTATTATTGTGTTCTGCTACAGGAATGAGGGGACGTGCGCGTCGTGCGGCGGCTATTCAGGACTCCTCCTCTGAAGACTCTGACCATGAGGGAGGTGTTCAACCACATGCACATCCTGCAGCTGCAGCTGGTAATTAATATATATTTCTTTTTAATTGAAAACTAAGGTAAATGTATAGCAACCGAAACTGTTTGGTTAGTATGTTAACCTACCCTCACTGTCAAAACAAGATTGGTTATAAATGGTGACACTGTCACAGCCAGAACTGGATGGCTGCACTTTAATTTATCACCACTGTAGTGCGTTTTAATGACAACATTACACAGGAGCTACCCATGGCACAGGATACTATTTTATATACAACAATTTTTCCAAAGCACTAACAGGACCAAAAAGTGGTTGAGACAGTGTGTCCTCTGTAGGGTTGTGTTGCTGGAAGTGAATTTTCTCACCCTTAAAATCCATGATGCATGCTTTCAAGTAAAAGGGAAAGAATAGTAAGTGCAGCCCAATCCTTACTTTTCAAAGTTGATTAATGCCAATTTCTGAGTAGAATATCAGTAAATTGGAGCAATGATACAGGTTCATAAGTACAGCTTCTACAGAATTTTTTTCGTTTTCAATATCTTATATATAAGCTCCAGCTCATAAATGTGTAATTGGATTGTAAAGGAACATAAAGCAATGCTATACTGTACAATTGAAAACTGCAAATTTTTTTTTTCTGCCCTGATTACTAAAGTAGATAAATTCCTTTAAAAAATTAAGTTTCTTTTTCTTTTATGTCAGCAGAACACCAAGGAGTTCGCCAGCCCATTCCACTACCACAGGAACAGTTTCAGCAGCTTGTGGATGCAATTACTGAAGCTGTTGGTGGGTATATGTAGCACTATTAATAAAAATGTTATTAAGTAATGTATAAATTTATGTGCATACGTTTGAATGACTGTATCTACCGATGAATGAATGATTTCAGTTACATTTTGTTCGTGTAATGCAGTGCTATTAAATTTCTTCTATGTTTATATTGCAGCTTCACGCCTTGAGGGAAGGATAGCAGCTTTGGAAGAAAGAGTTGCAAGATTAGAGCAAAATTAAGAAAAAAGTTTTTCTTAAAATAAGAACTGAATAATATTTGTTCTGTAAAATTATGTAACATAACTTTTGTTAGATTACAGTATATCTGCTTTAATTTTTTACCTTTTCTTTTATTTAAAAAATGCAGTAAAATACCGTTGTTTAATTGAATGTTGCTTGAATAGTACTTACTTTATTTTTATAAAAATAATTTCTAAAATGTAAATAAAGGATAGTTTGTATAAAATAGGCATTTGGACCTTCGTTTTTAAAAGTATAGTACCTCATAGTTATTTCGCCCAAATCCACAAGTGTTACAAAAGAACATTACTAAATAGACCTTCATTTGGAGTATTAGAAATATACAATTTCATTTTGAGAAGAATTCAAGTTACTACATATTGAAACTACGCTTATAGAACAATTAGAAGTTATAACTCAGGGAATGAAAAGACAGGTCTTACCAAAGGTACAGCTACTTCTACTGATAGACTTACATGTTACAACGTGATAAAGTATGTACTACTTCTTGATGTGGTTGTGTCATGTATGGTGATGATAAAGAGTATCACATGTTAAACACTACCTGGAATTCCTTGCATAGCATGGCTTGATTTTTTTAATGCTGTCATCCTATCTTTACAAAGCCTACCACTATTTCCTATAGACTCATGACCTCTGGTTTTTTAATTTTCCGCATGGGCCTAGAACATGCCAAAGGTGCAGTTTTGGAAGTTCCCTCTATGGGCAGGTCTGAAGTCTGGCTGGATGTGAGTGCAGAATTTCCCTGTTCTTTTCTTTTCCTTACTACTCGTCTTATGGCTGTTCCCTGAGATGTGAGTGTTCCTAGGTGCTTAACCATAGCTGCCATTAGAGCAGTCTGTTCCTTTAAGTGAGAATCGAACATTTCTCTATCCTTTCTATGCTCCTCCACCATCATTCTACTTTCCTGTTCCTCGAATTCCTGCCTTTCTGAATTTACTTTATATAACTTTTCCATGCGCTCAGCCTCTTTCTCTGATAACCCATCTAAGTGACTCAGAATTCTGTCAATCAGTCTTGAAGAGTGATCCATAACTTCAGTTATCCTTATTGATTTTCTTTCCTTCTTCTTCCTTATCTGAGCAAGCCTTTCTGCTGGTGACATCGCGGCTGTAGGGTTACTGGTGTGACTACCTGTTAATATATAATTGAAGAAAA
Organism: Gambelia wislizenii; assembly: GCA_030847615.1. Classification (NCBI taxonomy): domain Eukaryota; kingdom Metazoa; phylum Chordata; class Lepidosauria; order Squamata; family Crotaphytidae; genus Gambelia; species Gambelia wislizenii. The sequence goes on along the minus strand of JAUMIR010000011.1, from coordinate 27,248,769 downwards.
AAATATCAAAAACATTGAACCTGCCACAAGTATTATATACAGCTTCACAAACTACCTGAAATACATTTGGAAACATAGAATGCCCCACACATACCAGTACTTGCACTTGACTGCTGAGTACTCCATAGCAGTTCATAATTGGTAGCTTGCTCCTCATCCATGTGATCACTCAGACTATCAGCCTCTTCAGGTTGCGAAGGAGTTGATGACCGTTGTACAGGCTCCAATGTTAGCGTGACAATCTCGTCCTCTTGTTGGGAAGCCATTTGTGTCTCTGCAAGGTATATACATATGGTTGTAGGAGAAATATTATTAAGAATAACCACTTTAGGTATTTTACAATGAGAGAATTGTAATCAATTTGTTAATTCCATATTTAATTTTACATGAACACATAATGAGTCTAGAGTACATACTTGCTTTTGTACAGTATATAGGGGAAAAAAATCAAATCAGTATAGGGCACAAAATTAAGAAAACACAATGCAGATCAGATTAAAGAGACTTAATAAGTTCTATAAACTTGGGAACAGGGGCATTGTATAAAAGCTGCAGAGTTGTAATGAAAACAGGAATAATGGCTATGTGCCTAAGAGGTGTAGGCTACATAATCTGCATTTTAAATGTACGAATCATTGCATGCTACATGACCACAAGCAAATAATATATGAAGAATTTTTAGTGATTACAACATTTATTAATAATGAAGAAATGCTGCCATATGCATAATACCGTGTATAGTTTTAGTGTTCTGTGGTTTCAATATTACAGCAGACCTACCTAGGGATTAAAAAGGAATACTAGGTAGTCCTTTGAAGTGCTAATGTCAGGCTTATTGCCCTGGAGGGCGAAGCTGATTGCCACCACCATATAAGGAAATGTTTGCCATTTTAAACAGGCTTGGCTGCACGTAAACATATAGCTGGATTGTTGAATATATCGCCAATTAGTATAGCCCTAAAAGTAAACAAAAAATGTTTTGACAAAAATTCTGAACATGCGCCATAGCGATGCTGTGCGGAGAGAAAAGGAAAACATTTTTTCAATAGAAATTTTTACTCTAACGCTTATCCTCTGACCTGAAACGTGTGCGTTTGCAGACAGGAATCCCAAGATTAATATTTGCAGTACATCATGTGTAAAATTTAGCGATCAGTTCATTTAACATTCCAAACAGCTAACAGATCGTTTTGGCGCATTTATTGTCAGCGCTTTTCATCTAATGAACAAGCGTTTCTGGACTTATACTTCAGTAACAGTATTTAAAGTAATAGGGAAAATTAGCACTTACCAAATTGAGAATTATCTTGAAATGTTTCCTCTGAGTTTGTTGTATTTTCCGAAAGCCGCGCCGGCCTTCTTTGCGGGTTAGAGTTCCGGGATACTCGCGGCGGACGAATGTCGGCTTCCACCCCTAAAATAGCGTGCAGTTCTTTAAAAAAGGGCATCGTTATAGCATCATTACCACTTTTAGAATTATGTTCTATCACTTCCCGGTATTTCTGTCTCATCGTTTTCGATTTCGTGCGGCATTCTTCTGGAGTTCGATTATGGCCCCGTTGGAGCATTTCTTTAGATATCTTTTCAAAAAGATCGATATTTCTGTGACATGTTCTAAGCTGCTCTTGTACTTTTTCTTCCCCCCAAAGATCCAGCAAATCAACAGTCTCTGCATGGGTCCATGCAATGCCCCTTCCACCCTTCTTTGTTCTCTGCTCCGCCATTACAAAAAGAGAAAGAGCAATCTGTACAGATGTTTTTGTTTGGTGGGAGGGATTCTGGCCACTCCCAGGATCCGCCTAATTTCCGGTTGCTGAAAAAGTTGCGAAAGTAGATGTCGGATAGTTCACAACATCGATAATGCGCAATACTGCGGAACTTTTAAAAAAAGAGCGGTAAATCAGCGCTGTCAAAAGTTGCGCCACTTACGGGTTTTTTTCACCCCCTCCTTCTGAAAAGGGCGATACTGCGTCGAAACACGTGGGAACTATCAGGACTCTTGGCGAATTATTACACGACTTATTTTGCCGTGTAAACGGGGCCATGGTTAACATTGCATCTATTCAGTCTGCATTTTAGCCTCACACATTTTAGTTCACACATCCTTTTCACACACTACACTGTAGCCTCCTTCTTTGATGAACTGGTGGGGAGAAAGCCATCAATGAAACATGAAAAATCAGGCTACCTTTACCTATGTGGTGCTTCTGCATAAGAAGATTTTCCGCCAGCCTTCAAAGAAGGCTATTTGCATATTTATTGCCTTCTTATTTGTATTTCTCGCTTTTATTTACTACGCTGCCTATTTTATTTCCACCTTATCATAATGCTCCTTAAGCACAGTTGCTTCATGCTTAGATGAAAGGACTGGAAGAATTTTTTTTCTCCTATGCTGTTGTTCCTTGTCAGCATTTGTGTCTGTACTTTTAGAATCAGCCGTAAAGCTGTGTGCTTCCAACAGCCTTGATTGATTCAATTCCCAGTTTTTGTTTTGGTTTTTGCATCTCTTCCAGAATCTGAAGCGCAACAATGACAAAAGTTGACAGAGAGGCAGTGATGGCAAGCTGGGGCAACAGGATCCAGAGTGATCTACTAAGCTCTTCTTTCACCTGGAGCCCATCTCTTCTTGTCCCTCACCATTGGCCATGCTGTTTTGGGCTGTTGGGAGTTGCAGTTCAATACATTTAGAGAGCACTGAGTTAGGTCTTAATGTGTTGTAGGTTTTAGCAGAAGGATATTTAATTATGTACTATAAAAGCTTTGAACTGAGTGAAAACAGGGTTGGCTGGTTTAAATCTTGGTTTAAACCAAATTACTTTTTTAAAGAAAACAATCCTGTTTAGCTTTTTAAAATTGATAATTCATTGTTGTTGTTTTAAGTTTGGCTGTTATTACTATTTTCGAACCCTCTTATTGGAGCAACAATGACTGTCTGAATTTAAACATTTTAACTTTAGCAGTTTATTGGCAATTGTTCATTGACCATCAGTGTCAGTTGCTTCTTTTTAATCACTTTATTTTATAGTGCCTTTCAGAAGCAAATCCTTCCATCAACATAAGTTCAACCCAAACAACTTGCTTTAAAAGAGCACTTTTTTAAAAGAACAATTATTATTTCAGCAAGTGGCCATAACATCTGGACTGCGTTTTGCTACCGTACTTAATTTTCTAGTTTAGTCCTGTATTGGTTTTGATGCCAAAAAATAAAAGCTGGTTTAAACAAAAAGCAACAACCCCCATTTAAACAAAACAAAAAAAAAATCTACATTTGTTTTTTTAAAAAACCCTGTCTCCCCCCGCCCCGCCAACTCTGGGTCTAAGCAGCCATGAACAGTACTAAAACATCAATTTTGTTTCTTCTGCAAATGCTCATTCCTGTCTTTGTACAGTGACACAATATCTGTATAGATATTATTGTATAGAGTATTTCTAATTCACTTTATAATCAAAGTCCTGGGGACAACACAGGCAGGAGTCTTGTTGAGTCATATGTCAAATTATGGCTGTATAGGTCTTTTAAGGGTCCTGCTGCAGGAGGAAACATACATTTTCCTGAACCTTCAGAGAACTCCTGCGAAGGATCCCTATTTCTACACAGCCCAGCCACTGCCTAGCTATCCCCTGTATTGCCCCAGCCACTAAACAGCCACAAAGGATGCCCCAGCATCAGATGAGTAAGTAAAGAGCATGGGCTGTGCAGAAACAGGGATCCTTCCCAGAAGTTCTCTGAAGTTTTAGGAAAATGTCTGTTTCCTCCTGCAGCAAGCCGTTAAAACTGCCTGGTTGCATTTAGCAATGGGACAATAAGGACATACATTGGCAGATAAACAGTTGGCTGGCCATGTCAGTATTTGGTGGAAGGATGGTGCAATGCATGAGTGCAGATCCATACTGCACAAGCATAATGTAGGATCTCAGTCAATAAAATTCAGTGTTGTTCCGAAAGTAGGGGCCATGTGCCAACCCCAGGACTTCTGCAAATATTCACATACATTGCTCTCTGAAGGATTGTGGCTGTCCTTTCTAAAACACTCCCATTTAACAATTGTGTTCTACACAAGATAAATTGAATGCTACTTGTATTTGGAATTTTTATTAAAAGTATCTCAAAGGAGCTCCTTCCACCCCCACCAAGAATGGATAAGCAGTTAAAGAAGCAGAAAGTGGGAAGATGAGAAGCAATTTTCCTCTGAGTTATATTTGTTTGTGATATAAATTCAAACACATTTATAAACCGCTTTACAACTGCTTCCTGGAAATTGCAGAAGAAAGCAGCACTAAAATATAGAATCCCTCTTAAGTAAGATCAATGAAGGAAAACATGCAGCATAGTCACAAAAAGAAAGGAATGGGGGCCTTGTAAAAAAATCATGCCCCGAACTTACATGTTATCTTAAGGTATTCACTCTGAATGTGTTGGGTGGCAATGGGAATATAGGCAAGAAACCTGTGCATTTCTAAAGCATCCTTGCCAGTTGTTTGGGAAAAAATTCCCTGGGTTGCAATGCACACAATGAAATATCAGTAAGCACATTCTCTGAAAAGTGTGTGATACCTGTCATAGACATAAACTCTTTCTTGAAATATCCCAGGTTTCCCTCCCTCCACCTCTTGTGTTCTTCTTCCTCTACCTCCTTCTGGCCACGTGTCATAGCTAGATTCCAGCATTGTTTTGGAAATCTACGTTCACCAATTTCCACTGAGCCCTTTTAAATTATTATCCAGGAATTTGGGGGCTTGTCTAGATGCAATGGTATACTGTGAGTGGGTGCGCATCTTTGCCCATTCACAGTGACACTGTTTTGTCTCCACTATTTTTTCACCTATTTGCATCCATTTGCATCTATTCAAATGGAGCATCCGCACTCTCTGATAAAGGGCAATACAGCGAAAATGCACAGTGATGCGAATTCAGATTCCACATGTGCAAAAATGCACATGTACTTGCATTTCCCAGAAAAAATTGGGGAAAACCATGAATTCTTTTACTGTTCGGTTTGTGGAGTTTTTAGCCCCCCTCCTTCCAAATATCATGAATCTCATTCGGATCACATTGGGTTACATTGTACTCTCTGTGAGGAGTATTTTCTCATCTGGACAACCCCACAGTCAAAGTGTTAACGTGCTTTAGCAATATTACACTCTAGTTCAGCATTAGGATCATTTTATTTTATTGTTAGCATTCTCCTTGATCTCTGTTGAATCTATGTCCTGGAAATAATTGTTATGCCTCTTAGCTACACCTGGTATAACACAAACAGCCATGTAGAGGTACATTTCATTTTGAGAAATAGCGGGTCAATTTAAACTGACCTGGGGAGTGGGAATGAAAAGTCATTGGGGTTCCCTGGGAATACTTCAGGATGGAAAAGATGTCATGTAGATCTCCAAAACAAAATCAGTTTATGCAGGAACCAAACCTGGGACTTTCAGAGATGTTTTTCTTGTCTGGAGAGGCTTTTAGGGAGCGATGCTTGAAGTATACATGCTTTATATCCAGATGCCTTCATGCTGACCTCTGACATTGTTTAGGATGTTAACACATGTTGGCTGAAATCTTGTATCTAGTGTACAGAGAGTAATGTTCAATATGTACGGTTCTCTGCTCTTATCCTCTCATTGTCAAGCCAGGGGAGTGGGGTATTGCTATGGCCATTTAATGGCCAAGGGATGATGGGAGAGAGGCAATGAAGTACAAAGAGGTGCTGAAAAGTTCTCTGCCTGACCAGAAGGGAATGACCTAGAGCCATGAAACAAACATGCTATTCCACATATTCACCCCGAAGTTCAATGCACTTGACACATCGTTTCTCCAGTTTCTTTAACCCTTCCCAAAAAATTCTAATGATCTATTGTCTACTCACAGAAATACTGCTCTGCTGCTGCTATCCCTCTGAATCATTTGAAAATGTCCTTCCTTTCAAACTCTTTTTAACAAGAAATAGTCAGATGGAGCAAGATCTGGTGAGCAGGGTGGGTGGTCTCTGCACTCAAACCCCAAATTCTTCAAAGCATCCATCATTTTGCCAGCCCCTACAAACAGGTGCATTGTCCTGCAAAAAGAGAGCACCTTTCTCCAGCTTCCTTCACCATTTTTTCTTCAATGCCTCCTTTAATCGCACAACAAGATAGAGTAGTATTCTGCATTAATTGTTTGGTCCTTCTGAAGATAGTCAGTCAACAAAATACCTTCCTTATCCCAAAAATCTGTGGCCATGACCTTTCCAGTTGACTTTTGAATCTTGAATTTCTTTGGCTGTGGAGAACCCAAGTGCCACCGCTGCAAGGACTGCTGTTTGGTCTCCAGATCATATTGATGTAACTACGTTTCATCAATATTGATGAAACACTCCAAAAAAATTATCACTAGATTGCTCAAAATGCTGCAAAGTCAACTTGGAAGTATCCACTCAATTTTGTTTCTGGTCAGCATTCAAACATTTTGCCACCCACTTGGCTGACAGCTTCTGCATAGCCAACTGCTCATGAATTATAAATCCAATGCATTCCCAGGATATCTCTAGTGTCTTAGCAATGGTTTTAGCTGAGATTTGCTGATCTGCCAGAATCATGTCATGAACATACTCAACAATTTGAGGAGCTAACTGTTGAGGGTCTCCCAGACTTTGCTGCATCTTTGGACTCAAAAGTTGAGAAAGTTGGCACACCACTTCTTCACAGTTGAGTGTGATGGACACTTGTCCCTTAATGTTTGCATCATGTACTCATGGATTTCCTTTGGCATTTTTGCAGGAATAGGAATTTCATGATGGCCTGGAATTCAGCACTTGAAAAGTCCATACTTTTTGTTGATATGGTTCTGTCAGTGAGTGGAGAAAATTCAGAAATTAGAGCTACAATCCTATGAATTGGCAATTTATAATACCACTCTTTCAATCTACAGTGATAAAATTATGCTCAGATTTGGGGGGAGTTGGTTGGGTTGAAAACTTTTCAGCACTCCCTTGTAGCCCATCCTTGCTGCAGTTCTCCAGAGACAGGAAGAGGAGTCAGATCGCTCCCATCCTGGAGAATAACCTCATTTTTCTTCCTCTGACTGGAGGATTACAGCTGGGTGTGTCACACCCTGCCTCTCAGAGGACAGTGAAGATGAATTTGAGCTAGAGATACAGGGACAGAATGACCAGCAGGTTGACGAACAAAGTGTTCAACAGACACAAGCTACAGAGGAACAGAGTGCCCAGCAGGCTCACTCATCTGGGCAATAGGAGATTCCACAGCCACAAACACCAAAGGAGCAGAATACAAACTTACCTAGTGTGATGCATGGGACTTTCTTATCCCACTACTGCCACCAAATTTGTGATGCCCAGTGCACCACAGCTGAAATTATGTCACAATCGGCCTGGTCGTCTCATCCCTTTTGCTGCCACCAAACCTGTGACACGGGGGATTTCACCTCCCACTGCTGTCACAGAATAAATAACCTACAGTTCCCAATTAGATGGATAGTATTTGTACTTAGGTGTGGATGTTTATAAGGATTGTGGACTAATTAAATGGAAAGTCACTCATAACCAGACTGAATGTATTAACAAACATAAATAAAGATGTATTGTTGAATAACATAACATAAATAGTTCAAATATCCATTCTCCCTGCATATTTACTTCATTTCCAGCCTCTAACTACCAGACGTCAAGCCTCTGACTTCAACGGTCTAACTTCATAGCTCAAACCTCTCACTTCAACTCCCTTAGCTTCAACTGTCACACCCACTTAAAACCCTACAGAAGCCCCTCCCCTTTCTGTCTCCTCTCAGAGGATTGGCTCCTGAAGCCCACTGATTTCATTTGTCCCCATAGCTGTCCGTCATACCTAGTTTCATGCAGCATCAACAAGAAAAGGAAAGATGTAGGAGGTCTGAGAGAATAAATAGGAAGCAGGAAGTTATCAGGCAACACCTGAGGGATGCTGCTGGCTCATAAATTAAGCAGCAGGTCCTCTGGAATAGCATGGCTAACCACCAACCTGCTTGGGTCTAAGCCACACTGGACTCTGACTCTTGAATGACTGCTCGTGATCTTGAACGTTGCCTTTGCTTTTGCTACCGTGTCTTTCCACATTGGGCTTGTTGTGTCTCCATGTTTGATTCTTAAGACTGGACCGTGTTTACTTTTTGTGCCTGGCTCCTAGACTGACTTTGCATACTGGTAAGCTGACTAAAACCCTGCTACTCCCTTTGAACTGTGGAAACTGATTTATTGGTTCTGGGCAGCCTGCTTTGACCAGTATAGGACAGGGTTGGTGGTTACCACTGTCCCCCTTCTTTCATCAATGAAAAGCCATAGCAGCCTGCCAGGGGGGAGGTTTGAATGCTACACAAGGGATTAGTAAATAGCTCCTTGCACTCTGTCAAAACAAGACAAAACATGGGTTATGTACAAATATGTCAGCAAGGTGATTCCAGCCCCCCCCCCAAATACATGCAAAAAGATATAATAATTATAATTTCATCTAAGAAAAGATCTTTGCCTAGAAAAACTGAACTAGAAGCTTCTACTGACTTTTAAATGTAGAGATGTTGTTACTACATTTGAGCCATCTGTTACTCCTGCGGGTGATCTCAGACTGTTAAGTGAGCATTTGAAATTCTTGAAAAGGTCCAGAAAAGGCCTTTCATTATTATGCATTTATACACTGCCACCAGTATACCTGGGCACCTTCCAGAGTTAGATGTGCAAAATCAGACAGGTCTCTGACCCCATGGAGTTTGCATTCTGAAACAGAAAGAAGAAGAGACAAGCACCACAGAGGGAGACAGACGATGTGGCCAAATACAATGCTTAATTTTCTCATCAACATAATTGGATATCAAGGGAAATGACTTGATGAATTAATTTGCATTTCAAACCATCACATTTGTAGAACTCTACATCTTGGATCAGATACTGGCTTTACTACTTTGATGCATCCCTTGGGAAAGCTGTCAGAAGTTTACCTTGATTTCAACCCCTCCCCATTTTTCATGGGTACATAAGGGGTGAAAAAAGAACTTGAAAAAATCAATTACCAGGATAGTTTGTGAGGAATAGATGGAGTCCATTCCATTCTGCTCTTTCGTCTCTTTAAAATTGATTTACAAAAGAGCTTTTATGGCACCACTAAAAACCTGCCATCACAACTGCTTCACAAAACTTTAACTGTATCAGGAGGCTTTGAATTATTCTTTCAAGAAGATGGCTGTGTCTGGGTTTTATGGGGAAATTCTGTACAGTGTACATCTTCCTTGGCTGGCTTTGATGGTCCATAGCCTCAGTTCAGCTGGGAAGGGGAAGGGGAGGGGGAGAAGAGTTGTGTCTCTTCTTCAGTGGGAACAGTACACAACAGCATGAAAGATTTAATTATGTTCACATTATGCTCCCTTATGTTCGCATAAAGTTGATATCAGAAGCCTTGAGCAAAGAAGGTGATTTAGTTTAGAAGAAAAGGAAGAAAAAAGTTGATGAAATGAGGGGAGAGCAATAGATAAAATTATGCACGGTGTAGTGAAGAAGGCTAGGTACAGAACTTTCTCCATCTTTTGCAGTAAAAGGATTCTGCATTTATCAAACACATTTGTTTGGCAAGAGGTTCAGGCCAGACAAAAGCAAGTGTTCATAAACAGAATCCATAAGGAACTCACTGTTGCAAGATATCTTGCTTTATCTCAAAAGGATGATCAAAAAGGGTCGGCTAGTTATGATGGACATACATTCTCTTCAGTAACAGAGGTAATATGCCACTCAGAACCAGTTGCTGAGAAGGAGGGCACTATTTCATTAATGGGCTGCTTGTGGGCTTCACATTGGGACCCCTGCTTGGCCACAGTGGGAACCAAGTGCTGGGCCAGCGAAGCCTTTTGTAAGACCCAGTATTGTTCTTTGTATGATGATATGGCAAGGATAGACTTCACTGTTAGCCAGGACCAGCTCAAGACATTTTACTGGCTGAGGTGAACGATAAAATGGTGCACATGTACATGCATGCACACACATCATTCCACATGGAGTTGGTAATGAGAATTATAGCTGCTGGGGCATTTCTGGACACAATTCACAGTGTTGGTGGTGACCTATAAAGCCTCTATGGCTTGGGTTCAGGCTATTCAAAGGACTGTATGAGTCTGTATGAGCTCTAAGATCTTCAGGAGACGCTATTCTCTCTGTCCCACTGTCTTCTTAGGCTCCTTTGGTGGAAACAAGGAATACGGCCTTCTAGATGGCTGCTCCAAGAACTCCCTTCCTCTCTGGGAAGCTAGGATGGCTCCCTTCTTCTTCTCCTGCTGGCAAGTTAAAACTTTCCTATTGCATCAGGCTTTTAGGAACTGACTGTGGTGGGCTTTTAAAGGTTTACTGTGCATTTTTGCTGATTTTTTTATCACACTCACAGTCAGAACCCCATATACACAGGGGGTTGGTTCCTGAACTTACCATGGGAAATCGTAGATAATGGCGAACCCTATTAAAATAAAGGACTTCCAGTTCAAACATGCCATAGAGTTGCATTGGAGGACCTTGAAGATGCCTAGAGAGGATTCTATGGTATGTGTCCCTATTTTTTTTAGCCACAGATCACTGAAACCATGGGTAATGGTTTCACAGATAAGCTCATTATCCCTTAACTTACATTGCTGCCCTCAGATGGGAGGGGGGACAGAATCCATCTGATCTAAATTCTCCCCCTGGTAAGGGGGAGAAACAAGGGATTAGCCCCCAAAGCTTGTTTCTCTTGAGGAGAACCACCAGGACTGGCGAGGTCACTGTGAGTGAAGCAGGGGGAGGGGGGACACGACAACCAATTTGCCCAGCCACTGTTTTTGCAAGACATTCCTAATAGACAGTAAGCTTCCTACTCGCTTTTCTTAATTTTTTAGTTTGACTTGACATTGGATTTGAGAAAAGAAACTATCAGTTCTGTGGTGTAAAGTAACAACACCATTAAAGTACCTGATTCTATGCATTAAGAAACTGCATGAAGGAAAAGGGGGGAGAAATGCTATTTGCGGACCCAGACCATACAGCCCCCTTGCCCTCCTAAATGATACTCACACACAGTATAGATGGTAATAATTATATTAGGATACATCTTCAGAAAACATGGGTTAAATACTGGTTAGTAAAATACATGGGTTTTTTTTGGCAATAAATGGCCGCAACTTGCAAGCTAAATGGTTGGCAGCAATGCATGGGTTGTGATCTACTACTTGATCCCACGCATTTGGGTCAAGGCACCTGTCGGTCAATCCTGACTCCCTAGAGGAGAGAGATGCTGGCCAAGCCGTCTGCTTGACTCCCTCTCCTCCCCTGTAAACAATGATTAACAACTAAAGAGGTGGGGGTCTCCGTAGATCATAAACTTGAACTTGTGCTTGAACTTGCACTTGATGGAGACTCCTTGGCCTCATGCCCTATCACAACCCATGACATCTGCCATCAAGGCTTTTTCCCCCCATGGGAAATGCCTTCCGCCAACCATCCTCCTATCAACAGGCAGCCCGACAGGCCAGTTGGCAGCATCCTCCCAGGCCGGATATACGCTGCATACACACTGGACCTCCAGCGGCCTAGTCTCATGATGGCCTCAGCAGAAAGGCCCCCTTGTCCCGCCATGGTAGTGGCTCCTATTTGGAAGGAATGGCTGCCGACCTCCTCTGCCGGCAGCCCCATCTGGGCCAATGCCTTCTTCAGCACGCCCATGAACTGATACCTGGTGAGCAGGATCCCATCTTGATGCCAGAACAAAGGGCCCTGAGTGACCCCTCTTGACCCTATGAAGTCCTGCATGCAGGTCACAGGGCATGGGTAGGAGCCTTCTAACTTTCTCAGTTGTAGGCAGGCCCCGCGTCTGCACTTATCAGCCTTCGATCGCCTTATGCGCAGCCTCAAGTCCTTGTCAGTGATGGTCACATCACACATCTGCAGAGCCTGCCAGACGTGTCCAGTTTGGAGGAACACAAAACCTCTCCTACCCTCAGGGGCCCGAAAAAAGCAGTAGTGTAGGCAGTATTGAAAAGCAAAGCTTCATAGCTGGAGTGGCAGATGGACGGCAGCAGCCTCGCCAATCGCGACAGCATGTCGTAAGACACCGGCTGCCTCACATCCACAGCCTTTGGCATTGCCTGTCTCCAGCCCTCCATGGCCTTCCTTACCATGAATATGTCACAGGGGTCACCATGACCAGCCACTTTGCTGAAGAAGGAAATGCCAGCGGCATGCCCAGCAATTGTCCTTGACGCCAAGCCTCTCTCCTTTAAGGAAGCAAGGTAGTACAATATCTCTTGTTCTGATGCCGGCCATGCCGCCCCATAGCCATGCTGCCTCCGGAAAACCATGAACTGGGAGGCTGCCCTCTTATACCTGGCTTGAGTTGAAGGCGCCAAGGAGTCCACTACACCCTGGATCACCATTCGCTCCCAAGGTTCCAGAGATCTGCTGGGAACAGGGCTGCCATCACGTCAGCTTCTGGGGCTAGCAAGCGGAACCGGTCTTCCTAAAATCGAGATAATGCGTCCGTGATCTCATTATCCACATCCGGGATGTGCCGGGCGTGGAAACTGATGTTGGACTCTAAGCAGACCGGCACAAACCTGCACACCAGTCTCATGACCCTTTCAGACATGGAAGACTGCCTGTTGATGATCCTAACCACTGCCTGATTGTCACACCAGAAGCAGACCTTCTTGTCTCTGAATTCGCCCTCCCATATCGTGATGGCCACCAGGATGGGAAAAAATTCCAGGAATGTTAGATCCCTGGAGAGCCCAGCGTCTGCCCATGCCTGGGACCAAGGCTGTGAACACCAGTGGCCATTGTAGTAACTCCAAAACCCAGGCTGCCCATGGCATCAGAGTGCACCTGCAGGCCGCCCTCCAGCTCTAAGCACACTTGCCATGTGGAGACACCGTTGTAGTGTTCCAGAAAGGCTAGCCACACCCTCAGGTCCTCCTTGACCCCTTTCGTCAAGCGAATGAGGTGGTGCTGTGCTCTAACACACCCTGCCAGACATGCGATGGGTGCACAAAATGCCCTTCCCGGGGAAACCACCCTGCAAGCAAAATTGAGGTGACCCAACAGTGACTGGACTTCTTTCAGCATGGCCTTCTCCATCCCCAGGAGGTTCACCAGCATCTCCCGCAGTCCCGTGATCTTATTGCCAGGCAATCATGACACCCCGGCCACCGAGTCGAGCTGTATCCCCAAATACACCAGAGATGTGGCTGGGCTGTCTTGTCTGGTACCAGCAGGACCCCAAGCTCAGCCACCAGAGCCTGGAAGGAAGAGAGTAAAAACCCACATTCCTCCCCCTCCCTGGCTGGGCCCATCATGAGAAAGTCATCCAAATAGTGTGTGATGAATGGGGATCCTTCCCTGTGTTGCAATGCCCACTTGAGAAATGTGCTGAAAGCCTCAAAGGCCGCGCAGCTTATGGAGCAGCCCATGGGCAATGCCATGTCATAATACCACTGAACACGGAATTTGAAACCTAGCAGGCAGTGAACGTCCAGATGTACCGGCAGCAATCTGAATGCCGATTGGATGTCACACTTTGCCATGAGTGTCTCCTGCCCACAATTCTGTAGGAGCCGCACTGTGTGCTCCAATGAGGCGTGTCTCACCATGCACAACTCTGGCAGGATAGCGTCATTGACTGACGTGCCCTTTGGGTATGACAAGTGGTGTATGAGATGGTATTCCCCAGGTGCCTTCTTTGGTACTATGCCCAATAGCAAAATGCACGTTGGGCATGGGCGGCTGGTCGAATGAGCCAGCTATGTGACCCGCTCCCAGCTCTTTACTAATCTTGCGAGCCAGTACCTCAGGCAGCTGCAAAGCTGATTTTGGATTGCCTGAAATGGAGGCTTCCCTGGGACCCTGGAAAGGTATGCAAAATCCAAATTCAAAACCAGCAGCCAGGTAGGCCTCTGCCTCCCTCTTGGGGTAGACTGACAAGAATAGTCACATGGCCTCCAACTTCACCGGTGTGAATGCCATGCAACCCCTCCCCCGCTCCCGGGGGTCAACTCTCTTTGTTGAGTTGTTGTTGGCGCTGTTGCCGGACCCTGCCTCTTTCCTGGTGCCAGCTGAGGCAGGGCAATTGCTCCAAAAGGACTGGCCCCTGCTACCCTGCCAAGAACAGTTGACCTTTGGATGGCTATCCCCACAGCTGTCACATGAGTGGTCAAAGCGGCACTTGTACCGGGAGCACTTACCTCCATTATACTCCCAGCTCACCAGCTTCTTTCCCTCCTTCTTTCATGCTGCCTTGGAGGGCTCCCCTTTTTCCCTCCTACCCAGCCCCAGGGCATGAAGCCAAGTAGGATAGTTGATGGTCTCTCATCTGTACATGGGGGATCTAGACACTTTTTTCCTGCACTCAATGTCATACATGATGGCATTGGCATCACCAGCCTGCGACCTGAACTTGTCCTCATCAGAAGACTCACCCGAAAAGGAGCCAGAACGCGAACTCCTACACTTTTTCTTCGGACCCTGCCTACCTCTCAACCCACTGTGCTGATGTGACAAAGACCCATGTGAGTCGGAACACCTCAAATTCCCGGAACCGCTTCTCTCCCTGGATCTGGATCACCTGGACTGGCCGAAACTGCTTGACATACATGTACTGGAGGATGTGCACCGACCGCTGCCCTGTTGTCTGAACCCTGTAAGAAAATTTGGTGAATTGGGGATGGCCCCCATTGTGCTGCCCGGGCAGAGCCCCCCCTATCACCCCCAGCTGGGAGTCATCCCCCATCCATTGCAAGGCTCCCATCCATTGCCATGGTCTGGATGGGTGATTCTGGGTGTGTGTGTGTGGGGGGGAGAGGGTAGTCTCGAGACCCACCTGGAGAAGTAGATGTGCAGCAGCCTGCGGGCCATCCATCACCCCATCTCCAATCCCCACCGACAGGTGATTCTCCTCCCTTTTTTGGCAAGGGAAGCCCATGGGGGGGCCTCCAGCGACCCCCAGACCCCACATCCCTGGAGGGTGGGCTGCCTGTGAAAACCCTCTTTCATTGCTGGCTTGGCCACCACCAGCCCATTCCACCCCCAGCACCACAGCTGCCCACCCTCAAGGGGCTTGCATCCTCCCCAGCCACTGCCACTGGCTGCCCAGACGGCCAGGAGCTTCTGCCTTCAGCGCCCTACCTCGTGGGCCCCTGCCCCAGCAAGTGTCCATGTGTGAGGCAGGGGGGTGCTGTGGAGGGGGGTCCCACCATCCCCACACCCTGTGCCCCTACTCCAATGCCCCTGCTCGGAGTTCCCTGCCCCCCCGCTCGGAGCTCCGCATGTGAGGCAGAGGGGGGCACTGCTCCTCCCCAGAAGCAAAGCGGTGGGGGGAATATTAATTTCTCTATTAAAGAAAAGGGAAATAATATTAAGAATAAAGGTGTAGGTTGTTTGTTTGTTTGTTTGTTTACTGTGAGAGAAGTAGTTTGTTGATCTCTGTAGATGGAAGATTAGATGAAATGGCTGACATGTTCTTGTTGCTGGAATGATTTGAAATGAATTGAGAGCTACATAGTAAACTGCTTCCATCTAGTGGGCACCAGAAAACTAGCAGGCAAAAATCCTTTTATTTTGAGTACTGCCACCTAGTGGCCATATAAAGATTAAAGTTTTGGGGGAAAACTTTTTTATTTTTGCAGCTGAAACAAGGAGACTTTCCTTTCGATACAGATGTAAAAGCAATGTCAGCAGAAATGGCTTGCATGATGGAGGAAATGCAGCAAATGAAAAATGATATGATAAAACAATTTGAGAAACAAGATAAGAAATTTGAGCAACAAGAAAAAATGACTCAAGAGTTAAAACAGGAAATGAAACAGGAGATAAGAAAAATCAGAAAAGAAGTTAAAGGGATAAAGGAACTGATTGGACAATTGGCTCAGGAGGTAAAGAGATAAATGAGAAAGCTGAAGAACTGAAACTTAAGACTGATGATGATAAGGAAAATTACCTGCATAACATGACTTTACTGGAGACTTATCTGAATAGCTAATCTGACCATGGATTACTAATACTTTACTTGGACTATAGATTGATATAATTTGTATTCAAGAGGTGCACATTTTTTAAAAAAAGCATATAAAATATTTGAGATATAAACAATTGGGAGAATAATTCATTTCCACTGGTTAGAAGAAGAAAAATGGGGTGGATTTGTATATAAATTCTCTTCTGGACCCAGAAATGGTATTGGTTAATAATAATGGGAGATATTTAGTGGTTCAGATTGATTTTTCAGGGAGTAAAAACTTTGGTGGTCAGAGTGTATGCTCTAAGTGAAATCAGAGTGGCTTTTTATGCAGAACTTATGAATAAATAGTTGGATTTATCATGATTGGTGTTTCATGGGAGATTGGAATGGAGTGGTATCTCCTGAAAAAGACTGAACAATACCAATTTTGACTAATGAGGTACCATTTAAACAGTGGCAAAAATACTTTTCTAAGTTGATATGGCAAAGAAAAAAACAAGAGTAAAGTACAAGATACTGCAAGATAAAAAGCAAAGATGAGTTTTGGGTTTACCTAACTTGAAGTTATATTTTGCTGACTGTTGTTTGGTGTGGTTGAAGGAATGGATGGTGCTGAGAAATAAAATACTTTTGGAATTAAAAGGTCATGGCCTGAGGTTTGGATGGCATAGATATTTATGGTATGATAAAATTAAAGTGAATGTAGATTTTAATAATCACTGTGTGAGATGTGCCTTGCTTAAAATATGGAACAAATATAAACCCATATTATGCCAGAAATGCCTCTATGGGTCTGAACACAGGAAGCTTTTTCTAGAAAAGAAACAACAGGCAAAAAAAAATGGTTGAGGTATCAGGAAATGTTGGAGAAATGCCAAGGAGAATACACTATGAAAACAAAAGAACAACTTTTGAATGAGGGTTATAGCTACCAATGGGTTTTGAATTTGAAGTTATTTGAAAGATTTAAGATGGATAAAAAACTTATGGTCTTGAACAATGTAAATCTGAATTTAAATTGCAATTATGTGCAAATGATGAACAGGTGACTGGTATAAACTCTTACTGAAATTTGACACAGAAGAGGAAAAAATGAAAGATTTTGGCTATAATATACAAACAGAACAATGGGAAAAGATGTCAAAGGGGGTGACATTTACTTTACATTATGATCCTAATGAGAATTTTTATAAAATGATGTATCAATGGTACATGGCACCTGAGAAATTGTCTAAGATGTATAAAGCAACCTTGGATGTTTGCTGGAAATATGAACTCACGAGAGATGATATTTTACCATAAGTTGTGGACTTCTACAAAAGCAAAAAAGTATTGGGTGCAAATACATGCTCTGATACCAAGAGTATTAAAGACAATTAATCTGTATACAATTCGAACGTGAACTTTCTCTTCTGCGGGTGATGGAGGATCAACTAGAATGGAACTATGGAAGAATACTCCAATATAAGATTATGACAGCAAGAATCCTGTATGCTCAGAAATGGAAGAGTATCGTATTACCAACTTTTAAGAAATGGTTGTTAAAGGTGAATGAGTTAGCAGAAATACATAAACTGTCTACTTTGATTAGGGAAAAGTTGTAGTATCTTTTTTGAAGGATTGTAAACCTTTAATTGACTTTATGAGAATGAAAGAAAGTGATAAGATGATTGTTGACTTTGATTATTAATATGAGTTAACTTTATAGATGAAGTGTAACATTTTAGTCCCCAAAAGAGAAGGTTGTGGGGTTAGGATTTATTATATAACCACATAAAAGATAGTTGGAAGTAATTTTGTTATTTTTTAGTATAAATTTTAATATTGTAGTGTACAGTTATCCCTTCACATTCACGGGGGTTAGGGGCAGACAACCCCCGTGAATGTGAAAAAACCGTGAATAAGAAATGAGCCTGCAGGCGAGCGGTTTTCCACCCCAGTCCCTTCCCAAGGCAGCGAGGAGCTTCCTGAGAAGCCCCTGGCTGCCTTGGGAAGGGAGTGGAGTGTTGAGCAGGGGGGGCGCAGGCAGCTTTCTGCGAATGATCAAAACTGTGAATGTGAAAGTTGCGAATGTGGAGGGGCAACTGTAATTTGTATTGTTTTTATATTTCTTTTTTCTTTTAGTTTGTGATTTAATATATTATATTATGGCTGTTTTATTTAGATGTATTTGATTTTTAGTGTGTGTAGAATTTTAATAAAATTGATTTGGAGAAAGAAAAAAAATGACATTTATTCAGCTAGTCAGAGCTCTTTCAGCAGTCTGGTTCTAAGTTGTGTATTCAACCATTTTTGAATTAGGATAGTAGGCTCCTTTTTCCCCCTGACAATGTCCATGCAATCAGTCCATGTCCCAATTAATATAGCTAGGCCAGGCTCCTTATAGATGGCCTAGCTGGCTCTGGAGATGGAAATTCAGAGTCATTTTGGATGGAAGTCTCTCCTTAGACTTCAGATGTTATTTGGGCTCTTTGATGTTATCAGGCCCATGAGGGAGGTTGGCTTCTTCCTGACCTCAGTTATCATGTCTAGCTATCTTGCTGGTCAAGCCATGTGGCTCAAGCATGAGGCTCAAGGATGGGTCCCAAGCATGCGTCCTAGAACAAAGGGATTCAGAAACGTAAAAGTCTTTTGGTCAAATTTGATTGGTTCTGCCTTTCCAGGTCTGGATTGGCTCTTCAGTCAGATGATGTGATGTCATGTTTAGGAAATGAGGTTCCCACCCCCTTACCATACCTGCTGCTACGGAAACCAGGGAGTGGAATTTTCCAGTGCTTTGACCTGTCGGTTTTGAGATGAACTCTCCATGATGGGCTGGTCAGTCCATCATGACACTCCTCATCTTTAATTGAAACATGGTACAAAAATACAACACAGTTCTATCCATACTTGGAATAGCTATACCTACTGAACTTGACAAGGACTGATAGATTCTAACTACAAGCCAAGATTACTAAACTGAGACTATTGTACTTTGGACATACCGAATCATGAAAAGACATGAATCACTAGAAAAGATAATAATGCTTGGTAAGGTAGAAGGCAGTAGGACCTTGCAGGGTTGGACGAGCACCATCTGCCCGGGCTTGGGATTAGAATTTTCCTTCTGCTAGGATGGTTGCCATAAGGCTAGAGAGCCCATTATGCCCTTTGACACTCTTTGTCAGACCCTTCGGTTTTGACCTGTCTGGCATGCGAGACCCTACCAGTGGCTATTATGCCACAGCCAGCATAGCTCAAAACATCATTAGGGTCCGACCACAGATTAGCAAAGGCATATAGCACATTTGGAAGACTCGACAAAAGAGTCTGGAGTAATAAACACCTGAGGCAAAGCACAAAAATCAATGTATATAGAGCTATTGTACTGTCTATTCTCCTTTATGGGTCTGAAACATGGGTCACCTATCCCCACCACTTATGACTCCTTGAACACTTTCATCAGCGCTGTATACACACAATCCTAAATGTACACTGGACTGACTATGTGACGAATGTTGCTGTCCTTGAGCAAGCAGGGATCACCAGCTTGAGGCCATGATATTGAGAACACAGCTGCACTGGGCAGGGCATGTTTCTAGGATGAAGGACCATCGCATCCCAAAAATAGTACTCTACGGTGAACTCACCACGGGTCAGCGTAAGAGGGGTGCTCCAAAAAAGCGATACAAGGACTCCCTGAAACAACATCTCAGGCTCAGCCAAATTGATCACCAACAATGGTCCACCCTGGCCTCACATCGGGAGGCATGGAGATGCACTATCCACAAAGCTGCAGCCTTATTTGAGAACTCACACAATACAAGTCTTGAAGAGAAATGACAACGCAGAAAGAATCACAACCCAGAAACATCACCCAGGGAGCGCTTGCAGAAAGCGCAGGATGAGTCGTTCCTAAATCTTTGTTTGTGAAGAAAAGCCAGAGAGAGATTTGTCTTAAATGGCATGTGTGTATGTGTATGTATGTGCCTTAAAGTCAACTGTTGACTTATGATGACCCCCATATCCACAGATTTGGTATCCATGGTTTCAGATATCCATGTCTGAAAATATATGTTCTCTCTAGGCATTTCTAGGTCCTTCAGTGTGATTCTATGGCCAGCCTCTGGTGTTCTTCTCATAAAAAACAATAGGATTCCCTATTATCCACGGTTTCAGTTATTCACGGGGGTTCTTGAATCATATCCTCCATGGATACGGGGATTGACCTATATAGCCTACAGCACCTGATATTTATTGGCAGTCTCCCATCCAAGTACTAGCCAGAGCTGATCCTGCTTAGCTTCCAAGATCAGAAGGGTTCTGGTGCTGTTAAGGTATTTAGGCAGTTCTGAAATGATATAGTTCTCTTTAATCACCTTTAGACACTACCACATCATTGTTTTACTTGTGGAGAATAGGCTTTTGTGATGGATTTTCCAATGTGTTGTTAAATTAGTTCTTTCTGTAGTATTACTTGCTGTCAGCGATGCAGATGTGCTTGATTTCATTAGGTGTAGCTGTAGGCATAGTGCCACTCTGCCCTGCTGCTGACTTTATCCCATGACTGCTAAAGGCCAAATAATCATAATCATTTCAAGTTGATAGCACAGCACATTTCCCTGGGGAGAGCTATTCAAATTCAATCAGTCATGCTAACAACGGTTTCATAATTACAGAAAGGGAGACTAGTACACTGGTTTATTTTAAACACACATGCACCAATCATGTTTGCCTCTTATCAAGTGGAATTACTTAGGGTTTCCCCCCTTTAAAAAAACAAAACACACACACACAACAGAAGGTGCAATCTGCCAAGCACAGCACAAGGAAGCTTGTGCCAGGGACAATGGCAAATGCACAAGAGCTTTGCTTGGTTGATTGCATCCATTATTATCTTCCTTGCAAACCGCATTAGTCCATTGACTTGGAAAAAATATAATAAAGACAATGTTAATTAAACAGAGCTAAGGTTTGGTTGAATATTATAAGACATTTGACAACTCAGAGAAGGTGCTGCATATACAAAGGCAAAGTTTTCATGCCTAGAAGAGAGGAGTAGGGAGTATTTCAGTAAATTAAATAAAAGGAGGGTCAGGGAGAATTTCTGTTCAATTTATTTTTAATCTGAATTTTTCTAAACATCTTAAATTTATCCATATTCAGAAGGATAAGAACTTGAAACTCTGAAAAAGAGACAGTGAGACAAACCAAAACTGGCAGAATTGTCCTCCCAGGTTTAAATGTTTTATTTTATTTTATTTTTATTTATTTAGTTATTTATACCCCGCTCTTTAGCCACAAGGCTATCAGAGCGGCTTACAAATTGTTTTAAGCAATAGGTATTTACACATCTACACTGCATTAAGCAGTTTCCAATGTTCTTTAAGGTGTGGATTTGAATCACTATGAGCCTTACCACACTCCATGGTTCCATGGGGGAACGAGGTAAAAACAGGTTTTTTGGTTAGCAAAAAGACACAGTTTTACCTCAGTCCCCCATGGGACCAGAACAACAACAAAAAAATGACAACGTCATGTAGTAAGGCAGCACAGAAGGTAGAATGTTCCTGCTCCCTTGCCGCTTTTTTTCAGAGTGTGGTAAGGCTCCATGTGTTCAACCATGTTAGTGCTCAATGAGTACTAAAAGGGGTTCCCTTCTCATTTTCTTCTGAAGGGTTCCACATTTTAAACAACCATATAGAGTAGTTCCATCTTTAGAATTCAGCCAATGCAAATGAAGGAAAAGTTTATTTTAGTGCATAAATGGAGAATTTAGCCCAAAAATGTGTCCATATTAGTGATGGAAAGGATCTGAAATTTGAAAATTTGAACCTGGGAAACAGTGAGAATGACAGATTTTTCCCATCTCTAAATTGTAATAAGCTTCTATTAACGTATAATATAGAGCCAGAGTGTTATAATGGTCTGAGCACTGCACTAGGATTTGGGGATACCAGGGTTTGAATCCCCACTCAGCCATGGAAACCCACTGGGCAACTTTGAGCAAGTCATACTCTCTCAGCCTTAGAGGAAGGCTATGGCAAACCTTCTCTGAATAAATCTTGCCAAGAAGACCCTATGATAGGTTCACCATAAGTTGAGGTCAAGTTGAAGGCACATACTAACAATACAACAGACCAGAATATCTTTTGCCTACAAATAACAGAAAACAACATGCTATTATCTCTACTGGCCAAAACATCACAATGTTAAGACATCTTCAGGACTTGATCTATCTAGGCCAGTGTGTTATTTACTTCAGTAATCAAATTGATGTCTCCAAGGAGCCTACAAACAATGGGTGAAGCCTATAGCCATCTTGGGTTGGGGGCTTTCAAACTACAGAAATATAGTACTATGATTCCACTTTGATTGCCATAGTTCCATCCTATAGAATAATGGGATTTGATATCAGGGGAGCATTTAGAATTCTCAGCCAGAGAGCTGTAGTGCCTCAGTAAACTACAACCCCCAAGATTTCATAGGACAGAACCATGGCAGTTATAGTAGAATCATAGTGCTCATTGTTCTTCTGCAAACTGGTATTCGGTGAAGTTAGTCTAGGAAAGCTAACATCATCACGAAGAGCAGACTTATGGGAATAAGACTTACTGATCTAATAGCTGATGTGCTTCAAGGACAGCCTGTTTTACAGAAGAAATGTTTGACACAGATAAGACTGGAATATACTGGGACAATGGAGATTATTAGATACATCAAAAAACACAAGAGTAGCATGCAAGGATGACGTTACTGTCCCACAAACAGGGCCCAGTTTCAGATGACATCATCATTATCACGTGCTGCTTCTGTGCTGTAGCCGTGAGCAAGGTGTCACTTTTCATTGATGGGACCTCCCCGTCAATTGAAAGCAATGCCTTATTCATGGCTGCAGCACAGAGGAAGCACACAATGATGACAAGGATGTCCAAAACCAGGTCCCATTCGCGGGACAGTAACGTCATCCTCGTGTGCTGCTCTTGTGTTTTTGGATATGTCTGATAATCTCCAATGTCATAAAGAGCTGTGAAGTCAAAGGCTTTCATGGCTGGCATCCATAGATTTTCCTTTGGTTTTTTATGGGCTGTGAGGCCCAGAAACTATTCCAGAACATGGCCTCACAGCCTGGAAAAAGCCCAAGGAAAATCATAAAGAGCTGAAAGCTACAAGGGGAGTTCCACTGGATTTTCATGGCCATGTTTATCAGTTCTGGAACAAAGTGAAACAAGCTTAGCACCAAAAAGATAAGGAACAGCAGAACACACAAAGTAGAAAAGATTCTGGAAAAGTCATCACTCACTCACTCTGTGTCCCTGTACCCATGGCTGTAGCTGGCCAGTTAGCTGGTGGGCTGGTGAGTACTATTGGTGTGAATATCGGAGTATGTGTGTGGTACCATTTTGGCTGGTAAACAATTCAAAACAGAAGTATTTTCTTGCACTGTTGGGCAGGGGGAATGGGACAGGAGGGAAATTGGTCCCTGGTCCCAATGCAGTTGCCCACACCTTCCCTAAAGCCAGCACATCTGAGTTAGATTTGCACTGATCACAATCTTTACTAGCTGGCTTTTTTAAAAGGTTCATGAAGCACACTGTTAAATCTAATTTTAAATATGGCTTTAGTTGCTGCTTTCAATATCTTGATTTCTTTTTGTATTGACATTTGGAAGACAATCATTTCATAGATAAACCAATCCAAAAACTGAAGCTTAATGAATAAATAAGTGCCCACATATATTCATAATGTGGGATTTTGCCACTTTAATTGTCATTCATCCCATAATTTCTGCAAAATAGCAGCTTGTTCAGCTCCTTCACAAGCCAACACAATTTGAACATTTTGCCCTCTTTCTGCTAGCTAATGCTTGCAAATTGCTGGACATTTCTGAATATGGAGAATGAGATAGAAAGGGCCATTCTATGGGGTGAAATGCTGACAGATAAGAGGTCACAATGACTGCAGAATTAGAGTGAGAATAATTCTGCCTTTTCTTTGGAGGGAGGCTGGAAAAGCAGTGTGATTTATCTCTTTTTTATGAGTGTGCTATAAAGCATTCCATTTGCCTACAAATAATATGTAGTAGAAAACATGTTAATATAGATAGGCTCATCCTAATACTTCAACTGGATGCAAATGTAATTATTAGCAATTAAAGGGGACTTGTTGGAGGGAGATTTGCTCTACTAACTCTAACACTGATTTTATTTAGGTTAGATCCATTGAAATGGGACTTAAGTTAGTTGTGACTAACAAATCCCATTTATTCAATGGGTCAACTTTAAGTAGGGCTGAAAAACTTTGGGAAGGTAATTAGATATATTAATTAGATATATGACTATGGTGGCAAGATTAATTTATGCTCAGCAATGGAAGTTACAGACTGTTCCAGCAATTGACGAATGGACGGACATTAAAACTTCTTGATATAATTGAGATGGACAAATTGACCACTTTATTACATGAGAAAACAATGCAAATTGACCACTTTATTACATGAGAAAATCCGCAAGAAGGTGTGGAAGACCGAAATATTATTTGACAAAAACTAATGGTAATGTATGGCTTGCCTATATGAGGGGAAAATATGTGGATTGATGCACACTAATGCCAATTCAAACAGCTTCAATTTGTCTTAAAGGGTTTTTGGCAAAATCACAGGCATGTGAAGCTATCCACTTTTGCATTCCCAATGGGCATACCTATGAATTACTCATGTTTTTATTGTCATCAGTTGCTGCTGACGAATGGTATTTTTTTTTTAAGAAAGTTTGTATCTAAGGTGCAGAAGTGCAATATCCTGCCTAAATAAATAAGAAAAGAAAAGAAAAGAAAAAGACCGTTTTGTTGCTTCTTCACATGATCACTAAGGCAAAAATCCAAGATGGCAGTTCCGGGCACTTGCCTTGTTGGCAAGCTCCACTCCCTGCCCACATTAGATCTATCAGCTTTCTGCTTCTGCTCTTATGAGGAATGAGAATGAATGTGAATCATCTATCCCAATGAGTGGGAATGTGCATTCCCCATGGAGCTTTTAAAAACTCCAGGAAAAGGCACGATGGCTTTTCTTTCAGAGTTTTTGGTGGATTTGGCCCCACTCCTTCCAAATACTGCAGATTGATGTGGGATGCCATTTAGACAAATCATATTCTCCTCAAATTCTATGAGGAGTATTTTCTCTCTGGCTTTTCTTTCACAAACGAAGATTCAGGAAGGACTCATCCCACACTTTCTGCAAGAGCGCGGATGCCTAAATAGGCCAATCAGAGATAAGCAAGTCCGGTTGCAGAAAGCACAGCAGAAGGTCTCCTTGGGTGATGTTTCTGGATTGTGATTCTTTCTGCGTTGTCGTTTCTCTTCGAGACTTGTTTGGTGTGAGTTCTCAAATAAGACTGCAGCATTGTGGATAGTTCATCTCCATCCTCCCAAGGCCAGGGTGGACCATTGTTGGTGATCAATTTGGCCGAGCCTGATATGTTGTTTTAGGGAGTCCTTGTATCGCTTTTTTGGAGTGCCCCTCTTATGCTGACCCGTAGCGAGTTCACCGTAGAATACTATTTTTGGGAGGTAATGGTCCTCCATCCTAGAAACATGCCCTGCCCAGCGCAGCTGTGTTCTCAATATCATGCCCTCAATGCTGGTGATCCCTGCTTGCTCAAGGACAGCACCATTCGTCACATAGTCAGTCCAGTGTATATTTAGGATTGTGCGTAGACAGCGCTGATGAAAGCGTTCGAGGAGTCATAGGTGGTGGTGATAGGTGACCCATGTTTCAGATCCATAACGGAGAGTAGACAGTACGATGGCTCTATACACACTATTTTTGTGCTTCGCCTCAGGTGTTTATTACTCCAGACTCTTTTGTAAAGTCTTCCAAATGCGCTATATGCCTTTGCTAATCTGTGATCGATCTCTTTGTCAATCTTGGCATCTGAGGAGATGATGCTTCCCAGGTAGGTGAACTGCTGAACAGACTTGAGCACAGATTTACCGACGGCAATATGGGGATGGTGGCGTTCGTCCTGTGGCGCAGGCTGGTAAAGAACGTCTGTTTTCTTCAGGTTGACTTCTAGCCCAAACAGTATTTTCACTGTATAGACAAACCCATCAAGATTTCAATATGTGATAACTTTTGGATTTATTAATAAGCTGGAGATGGAGAAGATTATATCCAATTATTTTATCTGAAATACGTGGAACCATGTATTTGTTTTTTTAAACAGCTGAAAAGTAGAGAATTGTTACATAATATAATTTGTAACATAGTAGGTTTAATTTGATAAGGTTTGAAATTTAAGGGGATTTTATAACATTTTACAATAGACTTTAGGCTGATAAGTTGGAACCTACGTAATCCCTTTTTTGTTAAAGTACTTTGGTTTTGCTCTGTGGTTTTGGGGTTAGAATAGAAAGGTGGGGATAGAATAGGCAGGGAGTTGTGTTTTGTTTATTTTGTTTGAGTCTGTAGTGTGTATTGTCTTTTGATATTTGCTATTTTCCCTTGTATGTTTTTTAGAATGTAACAACATGTATGATATGTTTAATAAAAGTATTATTTAAAAAATCTTTAGACAGGGCTAATGTTTGCTTTATCCCACTATGTTTAATTATTAACATCATCTAGTAACACTACCATTTTAATGTTTGCATGGTAGCTCTTATTTAAGAAGGTCAAGATTGAGGCCATTCTCCTATCTCTCTTAATGCGCAGGGAACAAATGCTTTAAAATAGTAGGGGTAACCCAAAATGGCCAAGGGTCAACCCTGTGAAAATGAGTTAAACCGGTATTTCTATCGAGTTCTTAACAAATCCCTTTTTAATACTCTGACCACTACTTGAGATGCCAACCCATGTTTCTAAGCTTGCCAAACAGGTTTCCTGATTGGAGGAAGAAATCTTATGTAAAACAGGTACAGGTTGGTTATCCTGGAAATCCAAAATCCTCCAAAATTTAAAATTGCTCACATGGGTGGCTAAGATAGTGATACCTTTGCTTTCTGGTGGTTCAATGTACACAAACATTGTTTCATGCACAAAATTATGAAAAAATATTACATATAAGATTACTTTCAGGCTATGTGTATAAGTTGTATATGAAATGTAAATTAATTTCATGTTTAGAGTTGAGTCCCATCTCCAAGCTATCTCATTATGTATATGTATATGCAAGTATTCCAAAATCTGGAAAAATAATCAGAAATTCAAAACACTTCTGGTCCAAAACATTTGGGCTTAGGGATACTCAACCTGTATATGTATATATGCTCCTTTCTCACTAATGACAAACATATGGCCATTTGGGAAAGTGACTAATGGTTATGTCTGTGTAATCTATTATTTACCAAGCTTAGTCTTAGTAGGACAATGGCCCTCACACTCACATTTATCCATGAAAAACAAGAGATAAATGCCATATAATCCCTAACAATATTGAAAATTTACAAAATCTTCTGCAGCCGCAGGGCTGTACAGTACTTAACAGCAGAATAGAATTTATGTGTAAATGGAAATGTTTTAAAGACCTAAATGTTCTGAAGTTGTCCTAAAGACAAAGCTTCCTTCCTTCCACAGAATTGGTATCTTCTATAGTACTCCTCAGTGATTTGTGTGATAATTAAAAACAGCCTTTTGAATATCATTAAGACTTATCTAATTCATGGGGTTGCCATGAGTCAACAGGTGACGTGAAAGCACACACACACACACACACACAAAACACCTTTCCTTGGGGAGCAACTCTTCGGTCCCTGTTGCCAGGCCTAATACTGGAAACTTTATGAGGAAAAACATTCCACTGAGCATGCTCTACCTGCTTTAACTAAGGAGAGAAAGAGAGGCAGCAATTTATATACCTTCTGTATGTCAGGCTCTCCCTCAGGCACTGGATCTTACTAATTATTGTGCTGGCGTGTGTTTTTAATGATGTATGTTTTAATTTGGTTTTAATATTTTTGATTGCTTAATGTCATTTTAACTCATTGTATCTTGTGAATTTTTTAACAATGTGTTTTTTTAATTTGTTGTAAACTGCTTTTGTTGTAAGCTGCCTTGAGAAAAAAGGCAGGAAAATAATAATAATAATAATAATAATAATAGAAGCTCCCAGCAATAATGAAGTGACTTTGTAATATGATGTGAAGAAATGATAATGATGATTTTAATCCAGACTTAGTGATTCCCAGTGATTCCTAGAGTAGAAAAACTGGAATCAATAGGACTTTAGTCATGACTAAATTAAATCCACTTAATTTAAATGGCCTAAATCCAATTGCAAGTCTTAATTAGAATGAACCCATTGAACCAAGGGGATTTACCTAAATGTTGATCTAGCAATCACCAATTGATTAAATGAGTCTGTTCTAGTTGTGACTGCAGTTGGATTTAGGCCAATGAGATATTTTCAGGATGGCTAGGTCTAGTCAAACCCAGTGATGATGACTGAATATTAGCAATTGATAATGATTCAAAAATATTTCCTTCACATAATCACAGGTCCATGTAAGCTTCACTGATACCATTACACTTGAGATGAGGGATCAATCTATGTCCAGTCCTTGTAAGCGTGTTTCTGTTTTCACCCAGAAAGTCTGTATATTCCATTTTATAATAATAAATAGATTATCTATCTATCTATCTATCTATCTATCTAAAACACTCTACACAAAGTGATGCATGGATATCAGCATTTTTAGATCAGGATCAGATGTTATACTTCAGCTGGATCAATCCCAATACTTTTTCCAGAACTGGTGGTCCCCTTCAGCACTCTGTAGACCGTTAAAATCCACCCAGGAGGGCTGCAAAACTCTCTTGAGCAAGGTTTTCCCACCAAAGACAGCTGCAACAGAAGGGGGAAGAGAAGAAAGACCTGGTTCCACTGGCATTCAGCTGGATTGTTTTGTGTTAGTGGGGTGGTGAATCCACTCCAGGTTTAGACCAAATTTTAAAGGTATCCAAGGTGTTTACCCATATCCACACAATGGAGGATTCATCAGCATGCTAGCATGGTAGACACAAACTGTCAATACTGGCATTGGATACTAAACTATATAGTTGGGGTTTTTTTTAGCTGAGAATTGTGCCAGAGCAGACACGACACAGGGATCCAGTGTGGTTAGTGGTTTGAGTGCTGGACTAGTATTCTAGGAGATCAGCATTTGAATCTCTGCTCAGCTATAGAAACCCATTGGGTGACCTAGGGCAAGTTACACAATCTCAGCCTCAGAGAAAGACCATGCCAAAACTGCTCTGAACAAATCTTGCCTTGGAAACCCTCTGACAAGTTCACCTTAGTATCACCGTAAGTTGGAAATGACTTGAAGGCAGAAGGCAGACAACAACAGCAGGTAGGACACGGGAAATTTACTTAGAAATATGTCCCACTGGATTTGGCAGAAATGGCTCACTTTCAGTCTAAGTCACTCCCTTAAATCCTAAATTCTGCTCAGAATCGACAAAGATCAAATTCCTGAAGGATCTCAACATTTATCTGAGGGAAATGAAATGCAGCAAGCTGTGTCTGAACTAACTCATAGCTAAAATTGTTCGCAGCTCCTTACTTGCTTGGAAAATGTGAGGGTTTTTTTGCCATGAAATGGCTGGAATGGTCCTTCCTAATTTCATGCCAGAATGGCCAAATTCCAGTCAGCGTCACTGTGACATAATTGTATATGGAATACAGAGGATTTTATTTTTATGTATTAGGGTGTGATTACAAATCTTGTCATTATCTAGCAAACATCTTAATTAGGCATTCCACTAATTACTGTGATTAGAATGTACTTAGGTCACTGACACATTCCTAAGACACTAACTGACTGTGCATCAATTTTATTGCTGTATCTATGGACTAAATCCAGTGGCAGTCCCCACTAGAGTACAAATGCTGAAATCAGTGAGACTTCCACAGATGATGACTAAAAGGTCTCATTTGAATGGATCTACTCTAGTTGGGACTA
Source organism: Gambelia wislizenii (assembly GCA_030847615.1). Classification (NCBI taxonomy): domain Eukaryota; kingdom Metazoa; phylum Chordata; class Lepidosauria; order Squamata; family Crotaphytidae; genus Gambelia; species Gambelia wislizenii. The sequence continues at coordinate 27,218,847 of JAUMIR010000011.1, read as the reverse complement.
AAGTGAGATTTAGCTCCATCCATCCATCGCCGTATCCCAGTGTCCCAGTATCTTGCTCATGACCCAAATATACTGACAAACACAACTGCCCTTCTGGAAATTGAATACTTGCCCCCTCTTTTCTCCATATTCAAAATAATTACATATCAGTCAAAATCAATTAGAAAAGGGTTCACAATAGCATTGAAACACTAAGATTCCATAGTGCCTGCTTTTGTGGTAGGTTTGGCTTAATGGCAGTGGTTGCTTGGGACCATGCAACAGTCTTCATAGCCAGGCAGCAATTCCTCAAACATCCATTCATTTATTTATTTTAAATAAGTAATATTTCTACAGGCACCCACACATTTGGAATACTTAGCTTCCTAGATCTTTACCAACATCTTGGCCGATCTATACTTCTCTCTGCCTCCAAACCAGTAAGTGTAAATGGTTTGGCTGATATCTCATTCATTCCTGGAGTGAATGACATAACAGGAGTGTGTTTTAAGATAAACATGTTCCAATGTCCATCCTCTTTATCCAGGGAAACTTACTCCAATGTATCTTGATAATTACCATTTGAGTGTTTTTACACTAGAGCTGCAGTAGTTAGATACTACTTTGACCATCGTTATTTTACCCCACAGAATCCTGCTACTTGTACTTTCGTGAAGTACTTAGACATAGACGTAGACATAGCCATAGACATACTTGCAATTCTTTGCTAGAATTTTTTGCTGGTGCACTGCCCTTAGCTACAGCACCAAATCTCTGTAGCAGATAACTCTAAGTACAGCCCCCTGCCCCCTGTATCCATGAAATCAATATCCACAGGATCAGTTATCTGCAGGTGAAAAAATAGGGGCATGTATCATAGAGTCACACTGTAAAATTCCTAGAGAGGGGTCCTTTCTAGGAATCACTAGGTCCTCCAACACAACTCTATGGTATGTTTCTACCAGAAGTCCTTCATTTTAATAGGTTCACTACTCTCTGTGGTTTCTGGTATCTGTGGTAGGTCCAAGAACTGAACCCCCACTGTTGGGGGGGGGTGACCTATTCTTCATCAAACTACAGATCCCAGGATTCCATAGGAGGGAGTCATGCCTGTTAAAATGGTATTAAACCACTATAACTGTGCACTGTAAATACATTCAACTTTTCTAAGCAGTTTGCTTAGGTGAGCAGGGGAGGAACAAAAATTCTGCCCACTGCTATGATGAAGGCAGTGACTCTGCCACCCCATGTTTTGGTCTCTGTTTCTCAGTGACCCCAGTCAGTACGCCCAGGGATTATAGATGAAAAACATCTGGGGCATAACAGGTTGTCTGTCCTTGCACTACTCTATCACAATTCTCCATATATAAATGGCAATATATTTCATAAATAAGAATACATACAGGCAGGCAGAAACTGTGGGATCAAACAACACTGGAACTAACACAGTGAGACACTGACAAAGTGTCAATTAGGTCTAAGAATTCATATATCTCAGGTGCTCATTGTAAGCCCCTGCACATATCTTTCATCTGTGTTTTGGTTGCTGATGTTGTTGTCACCATTCTAATTCTCTTTCCATTTTCTCCTTCATTTGGTGCACTTCAATGATGAGAATGAAAACCGTGTAAGCAAAGCTTTTATCAAATAGTGTGAAATTAGCATCCCGGTTGCTTGAGGGGGAACTTGAGCTGATTTATAATGTCATGAACTGAAGACAGATGGAATTATTTTTGAAAAATCACTTCTGTTCTCACAGATACATAAATAGCCAAATTAATACTTGTGTGCTAATAAAGCTTTGCTTTTTTTAAAAAAAAATTATAATAATTTACATAACAGAAATAAGGCTGCTGCAGTGATGAGCACTTCTGAAGAGAGCCTGAAATGCTAGTTGCAAGAAATGGATGTAAATTGTATTAGTATGCCCTAGTAACCCCTCCCCACAATATCACCTAGTTGGAAATATTGGACATTTCTCGGGTTCTGTTTGGCTGGAGCAAACCAAAAAGTCAGTTGGAGGTCACAGTGATGTGGATGTGTCTTAGAAATATTATGGCAAGGAAGCCCATATTAGAATTGTGCAGAAGCCTCTGAGTAAACACAATTGTTAAAGAGGTATGTGCTAATCCTTTCTTCCAGCCCTGGGTATCTTGGCAATGAGTCACTCAAACAATTAAGTGACCATTCCCATATCTATTCCTATGGAAGTCACTCTTAAACCCCCTCCTGTCCAACCTTGCAAGGTTGTCATAACCCCATCAATTCCTATCTCCCAATGATTAATGCAATCCTTTAAGTTTTGGTTTCCTTTGTCTATCCAGGCTTTGTCATGAACAGAGTACGCCTTCAGGATATAAAATAGGGTACAAAGATTAGTCCACTGACAATAGAAAAGTGTGCCATGGTGGACAACCCAGCCACTCTCTTTCTTGGCACACTCCGGATCGGAACCTCATGTGCCACCCTCCAACACCTGTCTGAGTATCTTCACTGCACGAAACTCTACTCTTCAAGACTGGTAATTATTGCCCTGTATTCCCGAATCTCTCTCTCTGTCTAATCCTTCTGCCTCACTCTGCTTTAGCCTTGTGCACTTCTTAGGAATGTGTGTTGTGTGTGTATACCAGTACTAACTGTACAGAGCACTCCAGTTTAAAGTGAAATAAAGTGTTTGTATTGGAAATAACACAAAATGAATTCACACACACACAACACACATTCCTAAGAACTGCACAAGGCTAAAGCACTGCTTGGTTTCCCCCTTCCCTTCCTTCCCTGGCCATTTAACAGCTGTATGAAAATCTTAGAGGCTAAATTACATTAAGGTACCAGATCCTTTCTGATCTTGGAAACTAAGCAGCTCAGGTTAGTACATGAATGGGAGACCTTCAATGAATACCAGGTGTTCTAGGCCATATTTCACTGGAAGGAACTAGCAAACCTCTGAGTATTCTTTGCCTAAGAAAACCCTATAACATTCATGGGATTGACAGGTGATTTTAAGACATACATAGGCACATCTCTGGCTTTTCTTCGCAAACGAAGATTCAGGAAGGACTCATCCCGCACTTTCTGCAAGTGCGCTGATGACTAAAAAGGCCAATCCAAGATAAACAAGTCCGGTTGCGGAAAGCACAGTAGAAGGTCAACTTGGGTGATGTTTCCGGGTTGTGATTCTTTCTGGATTGTCGTTTCTCTTCAAGACTTGTTTGGCGTGAGTTCTCAAATAAGGCTGCAGCATTGTGGATAGTGCGTCTCCATGCCTCCCGCTGTGAGGCCAGGGCAGATCATTGTTGGTGATCAATTTGGCCAAGCCTGAGATGTTGTTTCAGGGAGTCCTTGTATCACTTTTTTGGAGCGCCCCTCTTACGCTGACCCATGGTGAGCACACAGAGGAAAACCACTGGGGCTTTGCAGCTGCTAGGGTGGAGGTCTGGAGGATATGAACTGTAACTTCTTTGTTTGACATTGACACAAGTGTCACAAATGGTATCTCAAATTTCAAGGGAAATTACCCCTCCAAATGCCCAATAGGCAGTACCCCAGAGACTGAAATCCCTCTCTATTGTTCTGCCACACATGAAAGATGTGATTAGCTGTGTCTTCACCATAGCCATGGACAGAAATACCTCAGGTTCTCCTAACCTTCCTTCATATTCTGTAAAATGACCTTCAGGATTAGTCTAGATGTAGTAATCCAGTTCCACATAGTTATTAGTTAACTGATTCCTGAAAATATATTTTGCTCATACATACTTTCTCCATTGCTCACTCAGGGAGATGCTGATTAAATAAACAAATAATTCATAGAACTATAAAGTTGGAAGAGACCACCAGGGCCACCCAGTCCAACCCCTGAATGCAGGAATACACAATCAAAGCATTCCTGACAGACGCCATCCAACCTCTCTTTAAAAAACCCCAAAGGAGGAGACTCCACCATATTCTGAGGCAGCACTGTTAAACAGCTCTTACTCTCAGAAAGTTCTTCCTAATGTTTAGGTGGAATCTCTTTTCCTGTAGTTTGAATCAATTACTCCATGTCCTAGTCTCTGGAGCAGCAGCAAACAAGCTTGCTCCATCTTCAATATGACATTCTTTAAACACGACTTTCATGGCACCTCTTAACTTTTTTTCTCCAGGCTAGACATACCCAGCTCCCTAAGCCACTCCTCATAGGACATGATTTCCAGATCTTTTACTATATTGGTCACCCTCCTCTGGACACATTCCACCTTATCAATAGCCTTCTTGAATCATTACTAGTCTTAAAATGGGGACATAGAGCAGTGATTCCCAAACTCTAGACCTCCAGGTATTTTGCACTTCAGCCTGCAGAAGCCTCAGCCATCATGGCCAATGATCAGGGATTCTGGGAACTGAAGTCCCAGAAGACCTGGAAGACCAGAGTTTGGGAAACACTGTCATAGACAGTTGCCTTATACAGAGTTAAACTATTTGTCTATCTAGCTCAGTAGTGTCAGCTCTGACTGACAATGTCTCTGCAACGTTTCCAGCAGAATACTTTCCAAGCTCTGTCTGAATTCTTCCCTTTTTCTATCTTTCTAAGTATTGATATTACCTTGTAGTTTCCCATCCAAGTATTGACCAGGGCAACTATGCTTTGCTTCTGAAATCAGAAGAGATCAGTTGTGTTCTAGGTAGGACACAGTGGTGACTAGTGGCTTCCAAACTGTGTTTTAGCCTGAACTTTAAAAGAGCTATCCAAGGTACTGAGCTCTATTCCACAATGAGGTTCAGCACCTCAGATAGCTTCTTTAAGGTTTAAGGTTTGGACTAAAATCTGGAGTGGCTTCACCACCCTACTGGCACTGATGGTATAGTAGACAGAAGTGGCTCTTTTGGTAAACACAATTCTGAAACGGCATGTTCCTTTTATTTTCAATTAAAAATAAACCCACACCTTTGTGTGGTTTGTAATTTGGATTATATGAAGATGTTGACACTCATAGTCATAACCCAGAATACAAATCACCCATCAGCAATATTCCACAGGCACATTGCCCCCAAGACAATAAATGAGTTGGTTTCTTTTTCAGTCAATGACATTATAATTGACTTTGGATGAAGGAATGAGGAGAACAGTGTGGATAGCATGTCTCTGCAGTGCTATGTTATTAATATTGTGATTACAAGACAGTTCTAATATTTTAACTCACGCTGTCACTATCCAACAATACACTGAATGAAATAAATGGAATGAATGAACAGATAGATTGGAAGGTGGACATGGATGGATAGATAGAGAGATAGGTACATAGATGATAGATAGATGTGAATAAATGTATTACTAATCAGGCCTGACCCTACTTAGCTTCCAAGATCAGACAGGATCTGAGGCCTTCAGTGTATTTTATCACCCTATACTCCACTTTAATTGCCATGGCAGCATCCTATGGTATTCTGGGATTTGTACTTTGATGAGGTACTAGAGCTCCCTAGCTAAGCATTCTAAGTACTGCTTCTTAAACTGAAAATCCCAAGATTCCATCGGATGTTGCCATGGCAGTTAAAGTGGAATCACAGAACTATCTTTGTGTAGTGTGAACAGGCTCCTCAACTCCCATGAGTTTCAGGCAGCAAAGCCAAACACTTGGATAGCAAAAGTTTCTCCATCCCAATCTTACCCCTTTGGAGGGAGAGGTTTGTGCCCTCCACCCATGCCCTTGATGTAATTATGCCCAAGACAACACCTACAAGTCCTTCATAAATGTTTGGCATTTGTGTTAAAAGAACAATAGGTCCTTAATGTGTATTTATTGTGCTCACTTCTCATGGGTTCACTGATTGTAGGGTTTGTCTGAATATTCCTCTAGAGTGAATGACTTATTAACTCAACCCCTATTTTATGAGTGAAGTGAATATTTTAGGAGAGCCAAATGCCATGAAGTCCCAGTACTATCTCTTCATAGGTAGGAATGCTCAAGGTTTTTGTTTGGTCTGCATTTTTAAGTGAACTAACCTGGTTTCCACACCTCCCAGAATAATACACAATCTGGAACCCAGTTATGCTTCAAATTTTCATACTTCTCCATATTCTGAAATACTGTGGGTTGTGTTTTTTTAAATAACACACTACACAAGTGCATATTTTAGGCTGATATATGTACAATAATGTGCATTATAGGATTAAATGCATATTAATATGAGCATTCTAGGTTAGAAGGCTAACCAACAAACAAAAATGACACAGGAAGGAATAGACTACTGAATGTGAAGCTAACATGGACCAGAAACAGCCATCACTGTTCACAGATCTGGCCAGTCAACTCCAGGCCAGTTCTCACAATCAAACAGCCCATGGAAACTTATGGGTTCCTCTCCTAAACACCACCAGGGCATCAGAATGTGGTAATGCACCTACCAGCATAGGAGATGCAGGTGATACAACGGAACAAAAGTATTGCATATCATCTTGTAAATCATGGTGAGCAACTTCACTGTCTCTGGGAGCCACTGTTGACCCTTTTCCCCAGACCTTGCATGGGCTGCACTCCCTATGAAAACATTTGAATCCTCTACCTGTCTCAAAATTGGAAGTGACCGGAAGTTGATTTCCAGTTTTGACAATCTCCTGAAAAAAGGACTCTTTGAATGAAAAGCACCCTTTCATTGAAGCAAGACTCTGAGCTGTGCATTAGAGTGGGTGTGGGGAAACTATGTTAGTATGCCCTACTACCCCCCTCCACACGCTATCTCATGATTGGGAATACTGGACACTTTTGGGGGTCAGGTTTGCTGAAGCAAACCAGTGGTCAGATGGAAGTCACAATGACACACAATGTGTCTAGAAATGTAACGGCAAGAAAGCCCAAGTTAGGATTATGCAGAAGACCCCTTGGTAAACACAGTTGTTAAGGAGGTATGTACTAATCCTTTTCCCCAGCCCTGGGTATCTCAGCAATGATTCAACCAAGCAATTAAGTAACCATTCCTTAACCTATTCCTTTGGAAATCTCTCCTATACCCCCCTTGTCTAACCTTGCGAGGTCGTTGCAAACCCATCAATTTCTATCTCCTAGCAATTAAGGCAATCAGTTGAGTTTTAGGACTTTTTCAGACATGAACTTACCACGCAAGAAGGATCGTAACAGGTGCAACATTGCTGCGTGGCAGGAGGCCTGTTTTGTACGATGCCATCCCCCTGCCGAAATCAGCTGTGTCAGCTGCGCGAGAGACTGGAGCCAGCCGCGCCGTATTTGGCCTTTATTTTTATTCATGGGCAACTTCCGTGAATAAAAAAAGGCCAAATATGGCTCAGCTGGCTCCAGTCTCTTGTGGAACTGACATAGCTGCTTTCAGCAGGGGGATGGCATCGTATGAAACAGGCCCCCTGCTGCACAGCAGTGTCGCGTCTGCTACAAGCCTTCTTGCGCGGTAAGTTCACGTCTGAAAAAGTCCTTAGTTTCCTTTGCCTGTCCTGTGGGAAAGCCATCCAGGATTTGTCATAACCAGAGTACCCCTTCAGGATATGAAACAGGGTATAAATATTAGTCCCCCACAGTGGATGAACCCAACCACTCTCTTTCTCAGCACATCCCAGATTGGAACCTCCTGAGTATCCTCTTGACTGTCCTCCATGAATGAAGCTCTTCTCTCCAAGACTGGTAACTATCACCCTATATTCCCAGATCTCTCCCTCAATCTAATCTTTCTGTCTTACTCTACTATAGCCCTGTGTGGGTCTGAAGCACATGTGCTGTCTGTGAGTTCACTTTGTGTTACAGTAGCAACTCCCGTATCTGCTGATTTGCCAACTGCTGATTCAATTATCCCCGGTTGGTGACAGTGGAGGAGTGGATGGGAGAGGGAGGGAATGAGGCTTCCAGATGGCTTCCGTGTAAGCAATGGTGACCGGGGGAGGTGAAGGAAGTGGGGGAAGAGATCTCACCTCCCTTCCCCTGGATGGCTCCTATGGCAGCAGTAGTGACCAGGGAGGGATTAACTATTATCCACAGGATTCATTATCCATGCCCCCCCTGGAACCAGTCCCCACAGATACTGGGGTCCTACTGTAGTTCCAATAAAAATGCATTATTTCACTTTAATAGGACTGCTCTCTACAGTTACCATGGTATACACTGGTAGGGACAGTCCTGATTAATCCTCTTTCATCCCATTTTTCCAGCTCCTTTTAAAATGTCCCATCATCTTTTAAAATGTCCTTCTCCCATTTCCCTCCTGAGTCCTCAGTATACTTTGATGACTGCAAACTGAGTTCAAGGGGCAAGAGTACTTTGCATTTAATCAACTCAGGCAGTGGGGAGAGGAGGGGAGTGGTAAATTGTGCCTTTCATAGTAATGCTCAGACAAAAGCAAACTGCTGCAGCCTCTCTAGCTTGTGTGTTCTTCCTCATTAATAACTTTTACCATCTTGATTATACTTAGCCACAAGTGCCCCTGTTTTCATCTGTGAAATGCTGGAAGGTGTGGGGATCCAGGGGGCCACAAAATGAGTGGTCCATGTGGCCTGTAGATTATGTGCTGCCCACCCCTGCTGTAAAGTCCCAGAGTTTTGCCTAACTCCTTAGCCTGAGCAATTAATTGTCTTAGTGAAGTCCAGGTTGCTTAATCCTTCTTCATTATCTGGTGAAATCCTTTTCAACCGCTGCAGCCTCATACAGCTCCCTTTGCGTCTGGCAGTGACTTCCCACACATTATGTTCAAACCTCACTGTAGTGTGTGACAATAACCTGTCACATGTGGCAGACTGAAGTGTTGGCTTCCATTAGGTTGGCTAATAAAAGTAATTTTATATGTCACTAAAAAGATAATTCCCCCACCCCCACCTGCACACCAGGGGATTAATCATCTGAAAAAGTAATCTCTTCATCAGGTGCCTGAAGCTACTTCATCTGCTTACACTCTTCCTGTTCAAGTCATATGGCAAGGTCAGCTCCCAGCTGCTGATTTTCTTGTTGGGTATGCTTCCAATGATTGTGGCATTTAGCTTAGTGAATGTTCCTCAAACGGTGCCTATCAAGGACAGATGGAGTTAATCTTTTTGCAGCATACTGTTTTTTGTTTTGTTTTTACATTTTGAAAGTGCAACACTACAGTTTATACTACATGGTTTCCTGACCTTCAAAAATACATGGAGTCTGATCATTTCTGGTCACCGTTGAAATATATTTTGCAAGAGGAGCCTTTCTAAGCATTGTTGCATTGAAATCAGTGGAATAGCCCTTATTTCAGCCTTTTCTGCCTGGTAAAAGACCTCCAAAACCACTGGAAAATAAATGGCCTGAACCCTACTGGTGTCTTGTACATATGGAAGTTCCCCTATGGAAGTGGTTGAACATTTTTGCCTGACATAGAACTGCAGCATTCAGTTCAACTTTGCAGACGCAGAGCATGGATTTGCATTGTGTTTGTCACACTGGATGCACATGAACATTTAGTTGTGCATTTGGTTGCACATTTGGTTTCTTGGTAGAAACCGCTTTACCACAAGGGTTGTGTAGCAAAGTTAATGCAGAACTCCACATGCAGAGATGTATGCTTCATAAACCTGATGTAGCATCCTTGCCACTGAAAACCAAGTAATAAGATATCATTCTGAAGAAGCTTAAATCAGCATTCCTGAACCTGATGCTCTCTGGATATGTCTCATATTCTTCAGAGATCATGGCATGTTTGTCTTGGGACGATGGAAGTTGTAGCCCAATGCATCTGGGATTGCTCCAGGATGGGGGAAAACTGACTTTGGATCTTATTTCTATTGCTGCTGCTGTTGCTACAACAACAACAACTGCAGTTTACTGGAAGCCATGGGGAGGAAAATGCCCCCCCCATATGCAATGTAGGGCTAACTCCAACTACAGTAGACCCATTGAATCAATTGTTGAATAGTGAGTCAACACTGATGTAAATCTCACATCAGTGAGATAGGCTTTAAACACTAGAATGTTTTCATTCCTATGGAGTGGGTTATTTCTTTAGTCAATTCTTGACTCTTCAGGGATGGCAGTGGTAGCTGATGACACTGAGAGACCTCTGATAAAAAGTCCCTTAAGATTTAATCACAGCATACTCAGGGTCATTGCACAGCTGGCAGAAAGCATAAAGGGGAGAGAGCAGAGGACAAGAAGATGAAGGAGAGAGTCCATGCTATAATAAACAGCTCAAAATCAGTTATGCACACTCTAGACAGGGTGAGCTGCCTTGAGTTTTCCTCTCATGGCAATACAAAATAAAAAAATTAAAAAATGGAACACTTCTTTCCCAGGAGCGAAGGCATGACTTAGATGCTGTTTTGAAAATAATAATAACAAAACTAGCAATATGGTTGCATACAATTGCCCGCAGAGAAGAAGGCCTGGGTGATAGTTACATCTTTGTCTCTGTTGGCATGCCGATGGATACAGGCAAGTCTGAAAGTTACAAGGCAATTTGGGACTAAGAGAATTTAAGATAAGTAAATGCAGGAAAGCAGTAAATGCAGAGCTATGAGATGAAAAGCTTCAGTGTTTGCCTTCCCAAATGAGTCACACTCAGAGCAAAAACAGTGTTCTTGAGTATTAACAGAGGGGTCATCCAAACAGCAAAAATACTCCTCACGGAATGTGAGGCAAATGGTATCTGTCTTAATGGGATTCCACATTGTTTTGCTGTATTGGGAAAGACGAGGGTCAAAAACACCATACACTCTGCAGGAAAAGCCGTGAAAGCTTTTCCCAGAGTTTTGGGTTTTTTTAAACAGTGGGGGGATACACATTCCTGCTTATTGGGACAAGAGATGCAAATTGGTTTGCTTTCCGATATGAGCGGAATCTGAAAGCTGATTGGTTGGATGAGCGTAGGGGGTGGAGCTTGCTAACAAGACAAGTGCCCAGAACAGCCATGTTGGATTTTCGCCTTAGCAAGTGAGCACTAAGGCAATAAAACAGGGTATTGTGGGGAGCAATGGGGGGGGGGAGTTGCCTCGTACATATGACACCAGAACTAAAGAAGCAATCATCCTCAAATCCTTTTGTTGGGGGAGGAGGTTGAAGGGAGGTGAGCACAAAATTCAAGAGAGCTGCCCTTCGCTCTGCTTCACCTATTTTCTAGTCTCCCTGGAAGCAGACAACACAGAGAAGCGGCAGGGCGGGGTGGGGGGAGAGAGAAGGAAGCACTGTTTTTGCTCCCATTTGGCTTGATGATGTAAATGATGCCACTTTGCCACATGACATCATCATAAAGCAACTCAAAGCGTGGGTGTGCCCTCACTCACACACCTAGAATCAAAAAGTCCTAGCTATAGTCTTTAGTCTTTACAAGCCAGCTACTTCCATGATGGGGTGTGAGATTCAGAATAAACGTTTGGAAATTAGGCATTCTCTAGCTAGGTTAGGCTTACAGTTCCTCCACAACCTCAGAAGTGAAACTCCCCATAAATGCTGAAACCACAGAGGGGCGTGTTTCTGTACTTTGCCAACAAGGCAACTCAGATGCAGCCAAGTACACAAAACACTGTAGCTCCCTTTGATTCCAAGGCAGTTTTGGCACAAGAGTCACTGGAAGACACCATACAATGGGCACTCTGTTTATCTTGACAATGTCAGCCTTGCTGAGACATTCTCTCCCATGTACTGTGAATTATTTGCCATTGAAAGACAACAACAACTTAGATTGTGTCTGCTGTCTGCATGTGCATTCAGAAGACTTAATTTATCTGGCCTTTATTTTTTGTTCCTTTTGGGGGGATTATAGCATTGGAAAACAGCTGCCTAAGATAATATTGTGTGAGCTTTGAGGTGGAGTGGGGAAGCGCTACCCTTGAACTTTCAGTACACTTTCAAAATATTTAAATAACAACCACCACCATTCATGGGGATGCCAATTCAACAGACTGATCCACAGTAACAACTTCTGTGTAAACTTTCACTGTATTCTCCATTAGCTTTTAAAGAAATACTGGCAAACTGAGCTATTTAAATAGGTTCTAATGAAAGAATCTTATCCAATCAAATCTACAGCTAATTAAAGCAGGGATGTGGGACCCCATGACCTCCAGGTGTATCTACACTCCAACTCCCAACTTCCCTTACTGGTAAAACCAGTGGTGGGATGGGGTGGGATAGACTATATCAACATCTGGTTGGCACCAAGTTTTCCCTTCCTGATTTAAAGTCCGACAATGAATCTAAACCTTTGAAGGGTGCAGGTATCTGGCCGACAATTTCTTAAAGTGTCTTGCAGTGTAGAAATTACCCACAAAATTGTTATGAATGACAATTAAAAATATTGTTTTGATAAAAAGTAACTTTATAAAAGAATGCACAAATAAGTAAAAAAAATAAAATAAAATAAAAGGCAGCAGTAGACCAGCAGCAGAAATGAAACTTAAATATCCACAGAATAAATACAGAAAAGCAAGGTTTCTGGATAGACAGATGGGGAAGGTTTTCATAGAATCATAGAATCATAGAATTGCAGAGTTGGAAGAGACCACGAGGGCCATCCAGTCCAACCCCCTGCCACACAGGAAATCTTGATCAAAGCATCCCCGACAGATGGCCATCCAGCCTCTGTTTAAAGACCTCCAAGGAAGGAGACCCCACCACACTCCGAGGGAGTGTGTTCCACTGCCGAACAGCTCTTACTGTCAGAAAGTTCCTCCTAATGCTGAGGTGGAATCTCTGTTCCTGGAGCTTGCATCCATTGGTCCGTGTTCCAGTCTCTGGAGCAGCAGAAAACAAGCCTGCTCCATCCTCAGCGTGACATCCCTTCAAATACTTAAACTGGGCTATCATATCGCCTCTTGTTTTGCTTTGTTTTGTTTTGTTTTTGTGGGTAGAGTGGGAAGCAAAACTGGGAAGTATCCAATGAAATCCACAAGAGGGGAATCAAAAGGAGGCACATCTCAAGATGGTAAAAAGATGTGCTGGAATCATATATCACCTGTTAATATTGCATAACTTTAGGTATAACTAGCTTTGTAGCAGAGGTGCCAAGAAACCCATTTACTGAATTGTGAAGATGTGTAACAGAATGCAACATTGGTGCCCTATGCACATTGGGAATGGAGCAATGTGCATCCCATGTGCAGCAGCCCCATTGTGCATCAGTCACTTTGCCAGCTCTGCTACATAGTAACACAACAGCAGTCGTCTACTAGATATGGACATTATGGAAATGCCCAATTCTAACTGCCACAGATGTTAAGTTTGTCAGGTGGTAGCATGCACTGGGAACCTCTTCTAAAGGTCCAGGCAGCTTAAAATGGTAGCAGAGTACTGTTCCTTCAGGCATCAGAACAAAGGCAAAGACATAGGCTTATGTCTAAAATCTTCTTGTTCTTCACTTGAACATAATAAAGGACTTTTTCAGACGTTGATTTATGGTGCAAGAAGGTTCGTAACACTCGTGAGGCTGCTGCGTGGCAGGGAGCCCGTTTTGTACGATGTTGTCCCCCTGCCGCAAGAGATCGGAGGCAGCCGCACCATATTTGGCCATTTTTTAATCACGGAAGTTGCCCGTGATTAAAAAACAGCCAAATATGATGTGGCTGCCTCCGATCTCTCCTGGAACTGAAACTGTTGATTTCGTCAGGGGGACAGCGTCGTACGAAATGGGGCCCCTGGCGTGCAGCAGCCTCACGAGTATTACGAGCCTTCTTGCACCGTAAATTGATGTCTGAAAAAGTCCAAAGACTATTTACAGTATATTACATCCACAGAAGAAAAAACATCTTCACACTTCAAGATTCAAAACAGAACTTCTCAGTTCACCTCCATAGGACAAGCTAAAACTAAGCTCTGCAGAGTTCCTAGCACCTCCCCTCAGCCAGCTCTGCACCAGCTCAGAGCTCATCAAGATTGATACATTTGCAACTGCCAGCTAGCTCTGCAGATCTGTGCAGATTGTTTGCTACAAGGCACAGCTCTTCACAGGATAAATCTAACTACTGTATGTCCCAATATCCTGACAAAGTCCACTTACAAAGATGTAAGACCCCACAGGATTCTCGACATGATCTTTTATTTGTAAAAAAAAAAAAAAATGTTCTTAGTGCCTTCTTCCAGGGCTATATATTTTTAAAAAATCACAAAAAACAACACATAAATACATAGTATCCAATTATATAAGAAAATTAGTATATTTGTACATTGCTTATAGCTTGTACACATCCACTTCATATCATAGCTACAGACATTTCTGAGCCAGGAACTAACTCCAAAACTATTTACTGGAAAATGAAAGCATGTTAATTATAAAGGCAGAAGGTTCTCTCTCTCTCTCCCTCCCTGTGTGTGTGTGTGTGTGTGTGTGCGTGTAGTAAGTTGATGGTAGAAAATAGAGATGACCTTCAGAACCTGTAGATGTATCTGGGCTAAAGAGAAAGGAACTATCTAAAAACTCTGAAATATATTTAGAAGAGATGACTTCCTTATTTAGACTCTGAAACATTTAAGGTTTTCAGCTTTTAAAATCTGAAAGATTTTATAAGAATGGGAGATAGCAGATTTTTTTATTTAAACCTAAAGGGGCCAAATATGTTAATTTTAAGATTCAATCCACCTCCTTTTTCAGCAGAACCCTTTCATCAATAGAATTTAATCTCTGTTACCTAAAATCTAAAGTCTGGTGCAAAATAGTGCTGCTCCAAGAAGTGGGTCAACAAGAGAGCACCTGTTTTGGTATTTTTTATATTGCAGAAATGTTTCTCTATATGTTACCTAACAGCCTTGGTTGTTTTGCCCATGTAAACATTTTGGCATTTGCACTGCACAACATAAATAGCAAAATTGCTCTTGCAGGTGGTGAAATGCTCCAATGTATTGCTTTTTCTCTGCTTTTTTTAGGTTCAAGTGGTCTGCAAATTCTGTTATCCTGGAGATGTACCTGTAGTAGACACAGTGGCCATAGGGATGGTATCTAGTCACACCCATCAGTATGTTTGGTTTATATACTCTCAATGTACACCTCACTGGGATGTCCTTAATATTGTTTGTTTCCTTGAAGGAGATCTGGAATTTATCTTGACAGCCTGGTATATGCTGGACTAGATATGTGGTACTGTTTTTATTGTATGCTGCCCTGTGATAAAGGGCAGGATAGAAGTGTTTTCATAAACAATTAGAATAAATAAATGTCAATGTTTCTTTATAAAACCCTATAAATTAATGTAATGTGATCAAACGTAGGGCTAAGTTGGGATGGTTGGATTGTAGTCTGTCTTGTTTTCTTAAAAGGTCAGAATGTGTTGCTTGTGGTGCTTTCATAAACTCTGAGACACTACAGTCCCGTCTATAGAATAGAATCTTTATTAAGGTCATAGACCAGCACAGGTAAAAAGGGATACAGAATAAAGGTAAAAACACAGGCTAAAAACAGGCT
Organism: Gambelia wislizenii; assembly: GCA_030847615.1. NCBI lineage: Eukaryota > Metazoa > Chordata > Lepidosauria > Squamata > Crotaphytidae > Gambelia > Gambelia wislizenii. Next base: position 27,203,520 of record JAUMIR010000011.1, on the reverse strand, counting down.
AAAAACAGTATTTAAAATATCCCTTCAGATTACATAGCTCCAGTATAAAAAGACTAAGTTGGTACTATTCTACTGTGGAGGTCATTGTCTGTCAAATTTTAACTGCAGCTGTGCAGAATCTGGCAACATTATAAGTTGTTCCTGGGTTGGTGTCTGAAAGCAACAAGAAAACAACAATTGTCCAGTGTGCCTTTGGTATTTATGCAACAGGGGTGAAATAAGTCTGAGACGTATGTCCCTGTAGTAAGAGCACTGGAGTAATACATGCTCTGTTGTTTCTATTTGGCCTGAGTTGCAGGGGCACAGTCTGTCTGAGAAGGGGATCTTCTTGTATCGGCCTTCAAGGACAGCTGAAGGAAGGGCACGACATTGTGCAAGAGTAAAGGCCCTTCGATGTTTAGGTATTTCAAGTGTTGCTAAGTATGCCAAAGGAGAGGCCAGATATCTATTGGAGTCACTAGCAATGAAGGTTGGAGTGCTGGCTAGATCTAGTTGTCACTCTATATCTACCACCCGTTGTTTGATAGCAACTTTTGCCCATTCATATTCCAGGCTAAGCAGAAGATCTGGAGAAAGGCCCAGTGTTGAAATTTTAGTCTGTCTGTTTCCAGCTGGAATGGAAATCATCACTTAAGGTTAGTGGAGCAAGGCCAGTGGGAAAAAGGGATAGTCTGAGCCAGTAGCTGAGTATGGTCACCCACACTCTGGCCTCCACTTTCATAAATCCTGACTCCAGTCTCAGAGCTGCGTTAGAGACACATTTTGGAGTTTGGAAAGCTGATCTTAAAAATTTGGATTGGACAAGTTCTAATGGAGCAGGGTTGGGGAAGAGTCCCAACTGGGATCCATAAAGCAATTGTGCTACTGGTTTGGCTTCAAAGAGTTTGAGTGCTGCAGGTAAATAGTGGCCTCCTCTTGTCTTAAGAAATTTGAGAATGGTTGTTGTACTCCTCTGTGCATTGCAAGCAGCATACTCCCCATGTGCTTTCCTACTACCAGTGGCTTGAAAAATTACCCCCAGGTATTTGAAGCAAGAGACCTACTCAATCTTGTGGCCATCTATATTCCCGTTGTAGTTCTTAGGCCTTTTAGTGAATGTCATGATTTTAGTTTTTTGATAGCCCACTGTGCAATACTGTGTTAGTGCTCTTAGGAGTCGTTTTAGGCCAATGGGAGTTCTTGAAAGTACCTACAGTCCCGTCTATACGAGGGGGGTGGAATACAATCTCCTCCAAAGAAACAGCAATTCACAGCACTGGGTTCTTTCTTAATGGTCATAGAGCCTCCCTAAACTTTGCATGCCCCCTAGCCAAGATGGTGGCAGCAAGTGAATTACTCGTGCTTTTCGCTGCTGCCTTTTTTAAAAAAAGTTCACCATGGTACACACATGTAATATTTCGTATTTACAGAAGAGAGAAAAGAAGAAACGAGATTAAAAGATCACCATTTTGTCAACTTACCGGACTCTCACATAGCTGAAAATCCAACATGGCAGCAGCAGGCGCTTTCCCTGTTTTTTAGCCCTGCCCCCATGCTCATCAGGCTAATCAGCTTATGCTGCCTTGTTACAAATGTGACTGTCCTAATGATCACACATTCGCATGCCCTATGGAGCTTTCTAAAAACTCTGTGAAAAGCTCTGAAAGATTGCCTTTGGAGCTTTATGGTAGATTTGGCTGCTTCCCTTGAATGAGATGTAGTGATGCAAATGTCCATTTAGACAAATTGCTTTCCATGCGATTGCCATTTGGATTATTTTCACTGTTTGGACAGGACCTACAAGTGCATCTACTCAGTAAAAATAATGCAGTTTGTCACCACTTTAATTGTCATGGCTCCATCCTAAGACTCCTGGGATTTGTAGTTTTGTGATACACCAGCACTCTTTGGCAGAGAAGACTAATGACCTTTTAAATGGCAAAACCCAGGACTCAATAAGATGACAGTATAGCACGTAAAACAGTGTCAAACTGCATTATTTCTACAGCATAGATGCACCCTACTTTTTCTGGGTACCCACTATCCTTTGGTTGTTCTAGCAGTATGCAAGTTTCAATTCTAAAGTCTGTTATCACTTCAACAGTTGCATTTTATTCTAAGGAACTGTCTATAGGGGAGATTGGATCTGCGTGACTTTGAGCTATCAAACCATAAATAGGTGTTAACTTCTGTGGGTTTTCTATATAAGGAGGTCATGAGTTTACAAGCCTTGTCTTTTTTACTTTTAAATCTAAGAAATGGATTTCTGGATTATTCTGTTCTGTATCAAATTCTATGTTATCATCCTTGGAATTTACCCTCTCATAAAAGTTCATCTAGCCATTCTCACTCTCCCTCCAAATGGTAAAGACATCATCTCTAAACCTGAGGGGTTTTTCTCCCTCTGTCCATATCTTCCCTTCTGGGTCAGAATCCTGGCTGCGCGGCTCAGCAGTTGGTTTGTGATACTTTCTCTGTCCTGACTCAACTAACTTTACTCTTGAAATGCCAACGTTTCATAACAAAGCCCTGTCTGTATATGCCCAGATCCAATTTGTGCTGACTTCATCCTCTGGCATCAGATTATGCATGTCCAGGTCACAACCTGCATCTTGTGATAACTGATGTATCTTGATGGAGAATGAGCTCCCTCATCCTTCTGGAAGTTTTACTGATGTGTGCTGCAAATAGTCCCAAAAGATTCAGTCTGCAATATTTAAGGGAAGAGAGAAAAAAATGAAAGTTGATGCTGAATACAAGGAAAAACTGTAAACCTTGTGGGTATTAACAGTCACATTTGTGGAAACAATTCTGTCTCACGATCCTATCTCTTCTCTTCAGAGTTTGACTGTCATTATCTTGAAGTATGGAAAATGCCATTTCTTAGTTTGTAAGAAAAAAATTATTGTCCCTTGTGGAGCACATTTGTTTCTCAGGATGCTCAGTGCAATATCTTAACAAGACAAGACAAGAGAAGTGTCCTTTTGGCAAATGCTACAGTGTGTGCAAGAGAGGCCATTCAGCTAATCAAAACCAATCTTGATTTTTCTTTTTAAGCAAATTAATTGAGTTATGAAGATAATGTGGAAAAGGAGCTCACTGTAAGCCCTGAATAGTCAGTTGATCCAACATGAAAGATATTTATAAATAGAGCCCAGATATCAAAGAAGCCAAACATAGTGTTCTACGTATTCACAGAGACAGTTTAGCACCAACAAAACCAATTGTGTGCCACTCTTTTATAAGCCTGTGCTATGAACCAGAGCTTGGAAAATTACACTTTTGGCTGTAACTCCCAGAACTTCTCATAGTGGCCCTGTCCGCTGAGAGATTCTGGAAGTTGTCGACTCCCCAACCACCATTAATTTCTCCAAAACAAGTTGACATATCTCAGATCAGATCATTTAATTATCCATAGTTCTCTGGGGCTTCAGATTCTCCAACCCACTGCCAGTCACTACAGATAATCTGGATTAGGCAGACAATGTTCTGATGTGGTATAAAATATCATCTGATGTTCTCATAACTCTTCCTCATTTGGAACATGACATACACATCAGGGCCAGAAATAAATCCAGTGAATATCTTTGTTGCTTCTATTTTCAAAGCATCACAAATTTGAATCTGCAAAGGACTGCAAATACTTATACACCAGCACAATTACGATTTGCTTATGTAGAGCAGGAAGAAGGTTAAACCCATATGCTTTGGCCTTTAAATCACTTTTTTGTTCTCTCTCTCACTCTCTTTTCTTCCTTACAGGAATATTGCTGTAAATTTCAATAAGACACTTGCCATTTTGTTCAGTTTTGATATTTTTTGTGCTCTCTAGCAAGGGCTCAAAATGAGAAACCAAGGAAATTACAAAATGTAAGGCAAAAGAGCAAGTTGTGTAAATGATCATTGAGAAGTCCATTATGAATGATATTGCTGATGTCGGATTGAGGTTGAGCTGCTCTAGTTATTGATGCCCCGAGGCAAACAGAGAGCTTCTGTCAAATACAATTCGCTCACACAGGCAGTGACCTTCCTGGGAGTCTGGTGTGGTCTGTGCTATACATAAGTGGCCTGATGAAACCAGCATCAAAGCATAATGGACAGAGAAGGCTTCTTCCTTCCTTCCTGAATGTTAAGCAGTTTAACTGGTCTTGCTCTCCAAGAAACAAATTCAGTCCCAAGAAGACATTTAATTGGCACAGCTGGAAGTTTAGATTTCCTGTTACATCAGGCCTAAGTGAAAGGAATTGGAGTTTCACCAACATCTCACTGCTGGCATTATGTGCCTATCTATATGAGGCTATATAATGTGGATTGCTATGCATTAATGCAAAATTACAGAGGTGTTCCTTTGTCTCCATGTTTTTTTTATAGCAAGATCACTGGTATGCAAAGTTATCCATGTTGGAAGTTCATTTGCAGCCATGCCTGAAAATCAAGATGGTGGCCAGGAGTGACTTACTCGTGTTACTTTTCTCTACAAGTTGCTACTGCTGCACAGGTTTTTTTTTTAAAAAAAAAAACTTTAAAACTAAGGTGTGCAAGTTTGATCTTCCACTTGAAAAAGTTGTTTGGTCACCTCAATGCTGCAAAAATGTGCACAATCGCTACTGCAAAACTCCCAAATGGTGCTTCCAGTCACTTTGTTGCTGACGAGCCTGCCACCTGTGCACATCCAACCAATCAGCTTTTCATTTCCAGAAAGGGCTGCACTGTAAATCAGTTGTCCAAATGGGTGGTAATGAGCATTTCCACATATATATTTTTTTTAAAAAAAAACTTCAGTAAAAGCCACAAAGGCTTTTCTCGTGCAGTTTTTGGGCCCCTCCTTCTGAAAATGGCAAATTGCTGCAGGATCTCATTAGGACAAAAGGTATTCTCCTCAAATTCTATGAGGAATTTTTCCACTGTCTAGACAACACCTATGAGAGAGCCAGTGAATTGGAATTTGGAAAATTCAAGATCAAATCCCTACTTATCCATGACATTTAAACAGGTTGCTTTGGGCAACTCAATTTTACTCAATGATCGTGAGTAAAAATCGCCAAAATATAATGCTCAAATGTCCCAGAGGTACTGCAACAGTACCGCTAGGGACGGCTGTCATGCGAAATGGACGCCCTGCAGCACTGCAGCCTCACAACGTGGTGAGGCTGCTAGCGTTGTTTTTTCTTTGTCCGAAAAAGTCCATACTCTGTTCAACGGTATTGATACTTAATGTATCATGCATCATAACAACATCAGCATCTGCTCCTTGTGACACCCCCCAGGGGCTGCTCCTTGCAACATCACCTTTGTAATGTCACCATGATCCACCCCTTGTGACATCACATGGGGAAATTCCTAAATCTCAGGTTGTGATCCCAAAATTTCAGGATGTAGAGGGGGGGGGGTGTCCTGGCCTGGCAACCCTAGATGTAAATGCAAGTAATACATAGATGCATCTTTCATGCTTACTTACAGGAAAACAAGATTCAATACCATGGTCAGGCATTTAAAGAACTCTTTCAGTAACTTTACATCTTTGCAATTTTATTTTGCTTCTGGTTTTTACCTGGTTTTCTATGCTAGTATGCTTTATTTTCTACAGCAGTTTTATCTTGATTTTATATTCTGCCTCTTGAGTTATTTTATTATATTAATGTTGCAGTTCAAAGTATTTTATATTTTACATTACCCAGTAAACTCCAAAGAGTGGACAGTTTAAAAGCACATTAAATGTACAACCAGCCTCCACCCCCGAAAAGACTCTCAAATAATATCACTCATTAACAATATTTTTTTAAAAAAACTAGGACAGCAGAACAACATAAATCATGAATCATGCAACATCAAAAGCATGTTTGAACATGATAGTTTTGATGATTTTTCTGAAGGCTGGGAAAGAAAAGGCTATACAGGCTTACTGTGGGAAAGAAGTTAAAAGCCATGGCATCTCCATTGGAAAAGCTCTGTTCCATGTCACTCCCAAACATATCTCAGATGGTTGCAGAAAGTGACCGCCAAGGTGTTAAAGGATTCTTAACTTGCGGCAAGAAATAAGGGCAAGTATGGCATAGTTATTACAGTGCTGGTCTAGGATATGGAAGATCTAGGTTCAAGTCCCCAATGAGTCATAAAACTCAGTGATGACCCTGGTCTGGCCACAGATTTTCTCATGCATTTATTGTGAGGATACATTGGGGAGAGGAAGAGCCATGTCCACTGCCTTGAGCTCATTGAAGGAAAGGTGAAATACAAATACAGGTTGCTCTGTGTATCCGCAGGGGGATACATTCCCAGACTTACTGTTTATACATGAAACTACAGATAATAGCGAACCCTGTTAAAATAGAAGACCTGGTACAAACATACCATAGAATTGTATTGGAGGACCTAGTGATTCCTAGAGAGGACATCTCTTTAGGCTTTTTCCAGATGTCTCTATGGTATGTGTCCCTATTTTTTCAGCTCTGGATAATTGAAACTGTAGATATTGGTTCTGCAGATATGGGGGACAACCTGTCTCTCTCTCTCTCTCTGGCTTTTCTTCGCAAACGAAGATTCAGGAAGGACTCATCCCGCGCTTGCAGCAGAACAACAGCTGACTATTACAAACACAATCTTTCAGCAGAAAGATAGCTTGAAGACAACCTGGATGCATCCCCGATCCAAACATTGGCACCTCATTGACTACGTTCTAGTCCGTCAGAGAGACATTCGTGATGTCCGTCATACACGAGTGATGCCCAGTGCAGAATGCCAAACAGATCATCGCCTTGGGACAACCTGTACAACTAATAAAAATAAATGCAAATAAAAAAAACAATCTACATATCTTTTAAAAGGAACAGGATGAATGACATACTGAAGCAGGATTCATTTTGTAGAGAATATTTCTACCATACAAATCTATGCATGGACACGTGATGGCCAATATATAAATCAAACAGAATACCTAACTGGATGGCCAATATAGAAATCAAATAGACTACACATTGGGAAGCATAAGATGGAGAAGCTCCATTCTCTCTGCAGGAACAAGACCAGGAACAGATAGTGGCACAGACCGTTAACTGTTAATACAAAAAATTAGAGTAAAGCTAAAGAAGAACACTAAATCAATCATTGTGCCAAAATACAATTTGGGACTTTATATCAGATGCACTAAATATGGTGTCATAACGATGCCACATAAATAAGAAAGGGTGCACATATCAGACAACATCACCCTTTCACATTTATGTACTGGCCAAAACCTGTACTTTTTTTATTGATGGCTGAAGCCGTGAATTGATCTCCCATAGCATTTTAGTGCTGGCATTGCCAGTGTGTGAAACCTCACACCATTCACATGAATGCAGTGTGAATGGCCAGTCCAGCATGAACCCTTCTGGGTGAGATCACAACATCCAGGTAAGTGACACAGTTTTTATGACCCTTCCTGGGTTACTTGTAAGTTTTAAAGTGTTTGTATGTGCTTTTAAAAAACGATTTGTGTGTTGTTGTTGTTTTTTGGGGAGGTTGAATTTCCTGCACAAACATCTTCTCATGAGAATCCATGGGATTTTGAATGAGGACATGAATGGAGCTGCATTCACTTCCTCTTTCATTGCCAGGAAGCCTTTGGACAGGAGGCAAGGTAAGTGCAGCATGGGAAGTTCTTTTGCTGGCATAAAACCAGAAAAGTTATTCTGGCAAAAGAAGGGGCTTTTTTGTGGGTGGTGTGATAAAGTCCTTGAAGAACATCCCTGTAGAATTTAAAGACCATGTAAAAATAGATTTGTGCTATTAAGCCTAATTGACTAGGAGCCAGAAGGCCTCTGGACCAAAACCAGGGACATTGTCAGGGAAGCATGCAAAAAGACAGTATCTGCAACAACAACAAAAAGAAAAGTGTCATTGGTTGACAGAGAAACCATTCAAATAGTCAAGGACAAGTGAGAAGCAAAAGCAAGAGCTGGAAGGTCAAAAATCTTGAATATAATTGTTCAGTGACTTGTAGTTAGAGACAAGAGAAATATTATAATAGTCAATGCAAAGAAATAGAAGAAGATAGCAAAAAGGTAGAACAAGATATCTCTTTCACAAGACCTAAGAAAACATGGGGAAATTTAAACCAAGGGTGGGGATGCTAGGTGTCCAACAAGGGTACACACTACATGATCAAGAAAAAAATTGAAAAAGTAGTGGAAACAATACACTGAAGAACTATATAAAAGAGATGAATGAATGACAGATTCATTCAAGGAAGAACCTTTTGCCAATGAACCCACAATTTTGGAACGTTAAGTGGAGGTTGCTGTGAAAGCATTTGGGAGAAATAAATCACTATGAACAGATTGCTTACCAATAGAGCTATTTCAAGCTATGGAGAGAGAATCCATTCAAATTCTAACTAAAATCTGCCATCAAATATGGAAAACAAAACAATGGTCCACAAACTGGAAATGCTCAATATACATTCCAGTCCCCAAGAAAGGAGACACCATGGATTGCAGTAACCACTGAACCATTGCATTAATTTCTCATGTAAAGGAAAGTGATACTCAAATTTTACAAGAAAGACTTTTACCATATGTGGAGTGAAAAATGCCAGATGTCTAAGCTGGGTTCAGGAAAAGAAGAGGTACTATTGCAAACATATATTGGATAATGAGACACACCAAAAAGTTTCAGAAGAAAATCAGCCTATGCTTTATAGATTATGGAGATTAGCAGACATGGTGGAACATGGCAAAAAAGCATATTCAAAACAGTGCCATAAGAATGGGAGGCGAACAGGAAGGGCAACGTTATCAAACGTTACGTCCTTCTGCCATCCTGGAGGCGTAGAGCTGCCATGGACGAGGCCTCCCTTTCTTATTGATGGTGACAAACCACAAATAAAAAGGGACTCCTTACTCACGGCCGTGCTACATCCCCAGGATGTTGGAGGATGTTGTCATCTGATAATCTTGCCTGTTCCTGTTCTCATTGCAATCTTCTGATGTGGTATTTACAACGTCTGATAATCTCCTACATCAAGGTCTTTGATTATATAGATCATGCAAAATTATGAATCACTCTAAAAGAAATGGATGTGCCACAACATTCAATTGTCCAGATGCATAAGGACAAGAAGCCACTGTCAGGACAGAATGGTTTACAACTGGCAAGAGGGTTAGAGAAGATTGCGCTTTATCATCCTATCTGTTTAAATTAAGTCTGCAGAAAATATACAGAAAGTTAGTTTAGACTTCGAAGAAGGAGGCATGAGAACTGGAGGAAGGAACATCAACAATTTAAAACATGCAGATAACACTATGCCACTAGCAGAAAATAGGGAAGGTTGAGGAAAGTCAAGGAAGAAAGTGTAAAAGCTGGACATTAAGAAAACAAAAAAATAATGATCACAAATGATTTACATAACTTTAAAGTGGGTAATGAAGACATTGAAACAGTTACAGGAAGGAAATAGATAAGAACCTCAAGTGTGAAAGCTGGACTGTAAAAAAAGCTTACAGGAACAGCATTAACTCATCTGAAATGTAGTGCTGGAAGATAATTCTAAGAATACCATGGACTGCCAAAAAGACAAATAAGTGCTTCAAGAGTAAATCAAACCTGAACTCTTTCAAGAAGCCAAAATGACTAAGCTGAGACTATTGTACTTTGTGCATATCATGAGACAGCATGACTTATTAGAAAAGATGATGAGACAGAATAGACCAATTAGCCCTGTTTAAGTATTTGAAGGGATGTCATGCTGAGGATGGAGCAGGCTTGTTTTCTGCTGCTCCAGAGACTGGAACACAGAGCAATGGATGCAAGCTCCAGGAACAGAGATTCCACCTCAACATTAGGAGGAACTTTCTGACAGTAAGAGCTGTTCGGCAGTGGAACGCACTCCCTCGGAGCATGGTGGGGTCTCCTTCCTTGGAGGTCTTTAAACAGAGGCTGGATTGCCATCTGTCGGGGATGCTTTGATCAAGATTTCCTGTGTGGCAGGGGGTTGGACTGGATGGCCCTCGTGGTCTCTTCCAACTCTACAATTCTATGGTTCTATAATTCTATGATAATGCTTGGTAAATTGGGAGGCAGTAGAAAATGAGAAAAGCCACGTTTCAGGTGGATACTAGATTCACATAAAGGAAGGCACAGCCCTGAGTTTGTAGGACCTGAGCAGGGTTGTTGATGACAGGGTATCTTGAAGGTCTCTCGTCCATAGAATCACCATACATTGAAGCCAACTTGACAGCAAATTAACAACAATGAATATGTATAAACCAGTGGTTCTTAACCTGTGGTCTGCAGACTGCCATGGGGCCACAATATCCTCACAGGGGGTCTGCAAAGGCTTGAAGGCTGCTCAGAGCACATGACAGGAGCCAAGGCAAAGGCTGGCTGGCTTGACCTGCACATTGCTGTTCAATGCTCCAGCCACAAGTTTGCAGGAAGAAGAAGGAAAAAAGTCTTCCCTCTCCTCCAGTGCCTCTGAGGGATGAGTTAATGGACAGTGTAATTGTATTATTGTTATTATCAGATGTTGTTGCTGTCTTTGTTATGGTTTCAAATCTTGAGTTAAGTCTTGGGAGTCCGCAGCAACAAACAATATTTTAAGGGGGTCCCTGGTAAAGAAAAGGTTAGGGAGACACTGGTATATACAGTTGCATAAGAAAGACATTAGAATCTCTTAATAATAATAATAATAATAATAAAATTTATTTATACCCCGCCCCTCTGCTAAAAACAATCGGGGCGGCTTCCAACAATTAAAACATTATAATAATGACTAAAAACACCACCCACCCCCACCCTCCCACATAAAAATACATTAAACACAATAAGATTAAAACCTTCTAGCTAAAAAAACACATTAAAAACAAATATATACATAATTTTTAAAAAGCCAGGAGACTGAGTTCCTGCGGCCGGGATCTAATCAGGAAAGGCCTGCCGAAAGAGATCCGTCTTTAGTGCTTTTTTAAAGCTACTCAAGCTCGTCAGCTGACGGATCTCATTTGGCAGGCCATTCCACAATTTGGGGGCGATTACTGAAAAGGCCCTCTGGGAGGTTGCAGACAGCCTAGATTTTTGTGGCTGAAGCAGATTCCTCCCAGAGGACCGGAGTATGTGGGGAGGATTGTATGGGAGGAGGCGGTTCCGGAGATAAGTTGGACCCAAGCCATTTAGGGCTTTAAAGGTAATAACCAACACCTTATACTGGGCCCGGAAACTGATAGGCAGCCAGTGGAGAGATTTTAGTATTGGAGTTATATGATCTCTCCGAGATGTTCCTGAGACCACTCTAGCTGCCATATTTTGTACCAACTGAAGTTTCTGGACCAAGCACGAGGGTAGCCCCATGTAGAGCGCATTGCAGAAATCTAGATGAGAGGTTACCAGCGCGTGCACCACAGTCTCAAGGTCCCTTACTTCCAGGAAAGGGCACAGCTGGCGTATCAGCCGAAGCTTACTGTCAGAGGTGTTAGGGAAAGAATTGCTTACTGGACAGTTCCTTACAGCTTCCAGGGCAGTTAGGAAGAGAGAGAGAAAGGTGTTTGTTTCTTTATTAGTCATGAATTATATTTTATCCCACCCTTATTCCAGCAGGCTCAAGACCACATGCATGCTTTTTCTGCTCATATCATCCTTACAATCTGCACTCTCTCTCTCTCTCTGGCTTTTCTTCGCAAACGAAGATTCAGGAAGGACTCATCCCGTGCTTTCTGCAAGCCTAACATCCTGCTTTGCAACAGCTGCAGAGCTGTTTGGGCTAGAAGTCAACCTGAAGAAAACAGAAGTTCTTTACCAGCCTGCACCACAGGACGAACACCACCATCCCCACATTGCCGTCGGCAAATCTGTGCTCAAGTCCGTTCAGCAGTTCACCTACCTGGGAAGCATCGTCTCCTCAGATGCCAAGATTGACAAAGAGATCGATCACAGATTAGCAAAGGCATATAGTGCATTTGGAAGACTTCACAAAAGAGTCTGGAGCAATAAACACCTGAGGCAAAGCACAAAAATCAGTGTGTATAGAGCCATCGTACTGTCTATCCTCCTTTATGGATCTGAAACATGGGTCACCTATCGCCACCACCTACGACTCCTCGAGCGCTTTCCTTACAATAACCTTATAGGAAATATCAGGCTGAAAGAGACAGTGAGTGGCTCAGGGTCATCCAGTTGAGTTCTAATGCAGACTTGAACCTGGATCTTCCAAGTCCGATCCTATTCCAACACTTCGTATACTAGAGTGGAGAGCAATGGGGGGGGACATGAGCCACCCCCCCTTTCCTGTCTCCCATCCTAGACTCTCATGGGCCCCATCTCCCACTTCAGGGGGAAATTTTCAGAGACTGGGAGGTCATTTCTGATTTTCCCTGCACCTCGTTTTGGAATATTTTTGGCCAAACCAATTCTGGAGTTCGTTCTTTTGTTTTGTTTTTGTTTGAATGGGCCCAGATGTCCAGGAAGGGTCCAAGCACTGCACAGATGGCCTTTGTAATCTTATAGCTTGTGAGCTATAAGATTACCAACCATGATCTATACATATGGTTTTAGAATCATTCTTCCTAGTCTTCAGATGTCCAAATGAACACTTGAGTGCACTTACATGTTGGAGTTTGACAACCAGCTATTCAGCAATGTTTCAAGAAACTCCTGAGAAATTTTCCAATGATGCTTCTTTACACTTTGTTCCTGGTGCCATCAGGTGCTGGCATGTTTGCACTAAACTGTACAGGACAGAAAAATCTACCCCTTCTATTCTCACAATGGATTTTAAAGCTGATTTTTCTTCTGATGGCCTACCCTTTGCCAAGAGATGCTCCCTTGTCTCTAATGCTGTCCCCTGCCAGCTCCGTGAATTATTGAAACTCTCTCAGCACATCTAATTTGTTTGGTGTTTAAAATTTGTTTGTGTCCTAAGGCAAGGAAATGTCCTCACTTTGTAAGAAAAAGAAAGATAAGAAGGATTGCATACTTCCCAAAGCAACTAAGCGCTGTGTCTTGGGAATGACTACACTGTCATGCACATGATACATAAATTCTGGTGACTCCAGTGTCCTTGTGGGAAGATGAGTGCCCATTTTGGAGCTTCAGGTTAATTACAATGAAAAAAAAGCTCCCTGCAATATTAGGAACTGGTCCATATACTCTGCGGGAGAGAACATTTGCCGCCCCGATTGCGTTGCAGAGGGGCAGGATAGAAATAAAATTTTATTATTTATTATATTATTATTATTTGGTTCCCAGATGTTGTTGGATTGCATGTCCTATCAGCCCTAACCAGCATAGGCAATGGTGAGGGAGGAGGGAAGCTGCAGTACAATTACATCTGGATGGCCACAGTTTTTCCATCCAGGTTGTATAGAACTGCACCATTTGTGGGGCATCCCTAGATAATAATAATAATATAATATAATAATAAAATTTTTATTTCTATCCCGCCCCTCTGCAACGCAATCGGGGCGGCTTACAATATAAAAACTCCATAATTACAGTACCCTAGCCCACCCACCCCTTAAAATAATATTAAATTATAAAGGATTAAAACATACAATAATTAAAAATATATAAATTAGAAAAAAAATAAAATATACAATAAATAAAAAAAAATCCAATTGCAGCTCAGAATGGACAGCCAAGTCTTGGGCCAGGATAGTTATTCAGGAAAGGCCTGCTGGAAAAGATCCATCTTGACAGCTTTTGTAAAGCTGTCTAAGGTGGTAATAAGACAGCTCTTGTCCGGCAGGCCATTCCATAATCTGGGAGCGGCAGCAGAGAAGGCCCTCTGGGAGGTCACTGACAGCCTTGTTTTCATAGGTTGTAACAGATTCCTCCCAGAGGACCGAAGTGTGCGGGGAGGGTCGTACGGAAGGAGGCAGTCCCGAGATAAGTTGGACCCAAGCCATGTAGGGCTTTAAAGATCAAAACCAACACCTTGTACTGTGCCCGGAAACTAATAGGCAGCCAGTGGAGAGCTTTTAGCACAGGTGTTATATGCTCTCTTCTGGAAACACCAGAAATCAACCTGGCTGCCATGTTCTGAACTAGTTGAAGTTTCCAAGTCAAGCACAGGGGTAGCCCCATCTAAAGCGCATTACATAAATCCAAACGGGAGGTTACCAGTGCATGTACCACAGTTTCGAGGTCCCTGGTTTCCAGGAAAGGGCGCAGCTGGCGTATCAACTGAAGTTGATAACAGGCACTCCTGACCATCACATTTACCTGATTAGACATCTGGAACGACGGGTCCAGGAGCACCCCCAGACTGTGAACACAGTCCTTGGAGGAGTGTGTAGTTCCATCCAGGATTGGAAGTTGTATTCCCAGACCTGGTTTCGGGCCTGTAACTGTTAGTACCTCCGTTTTGTCTGGATTCACTCTCAATTTGTTTTTCTTCACCCAGTCCATTACTGCTTTAAGACAATCATTGAGAGGAGAGATGCCATCTGAAGTCAAAGCTGATGACTGAGACATGGAGAAGTATATCTGGGTGTCATCAGCATACTGATGACACCGCACTCCATGCCTCCGAATGATCTCTACGTTGAAAAAAGAAAAAGAAGTTGATCCCCATGTTTTCCAGGCTAGATAATTAAAAATGTAGGCTAACAATTCAGTGCTTAAAATCAATTCTAAGTATAACAATGATATTTGTAGAACAGAGGACTACAGGTGAGTAGGATGAGAGGTTTTAAAGAAAAGATGATAAATCCAGTTGTATACTAACATAGTATACATAGACAATCGTATACATAGACATTATCACACAGAAAAAAAAATCATTTCTTGATGTGTTAGTATACATAGACAATCATACTATTAAAGTATGCAATTTTAGGAAACCTACAGATTGCAACACCTTACTTCATTATACAAGCTGCCACCCAAGGAGACTTAAAAATAACTTACCTTACTCCCAATTTCTCAGGTTCAAAAGAAATGCAACAAATTTATCCCAATACCATGATGCAGCAAATCAATACCAGCAAGCATTAATTGACAGACAATATCCATGGAAAGTCATATTAAATGCTAGGCATAAAGCAGATGCAAAAGATCGTTCCTCTCTTTTTACATCAAAAACACCATCAAGAGAAACAAGGATTATATGTCCCATAGATTTCAACCACGCAGCACATAATATTAAACAAATCATACATCGACATTGGCATTTGATTAATAATATTCCAGGATGCTCAGAACCTCCCATGGTAGCATTTAGAAGAACTAAAAATATTAAAGATGTTCTTGTTCATACAGATCTAATAAGGAGAAACAGAAAAGCAAATCTGACAGGACATTTCAAATATGAGCATTTTTTGTGTTGTCACCAGTCACTCAATATAAAAGTGTTCATCCATCCACAAACTCAAGAACGGTATGCTCTAAAGCAATTTTCAAATTGTAGCACTAAAAATGTGATTTATGTAATATCTTGCCCATGTAACAAACTTTACATAGGACAGAGTTTGAGACCTATTTGTCAGAGGATCTCTCAACATAAGAGTAGGATTAGAAATAACAATTTAGAAAGCCCCTTAGTTGAACACTTTATAGAGGCAAAACATTTACCAGAATCTCTCAGATTCTTCATTATTGAGGTAGTTGAACCAGTTCAGTATAATTATTTTAATATAGCTATGAGATTGTCACAAAGAGCATCTTTTTGGATTTACAGACTAAAATCATTAAAACCTAATGGGTTAAATGAACAACTGGATTTATCATCTTTTCTTTAAAACCTCTCATCCTACTCACCTGTAGTCCTCTGCTCTACTCATGTGAAATACTGGTATAGGTATCCTTTCTTTAAAACATTTCATCCTGCTCACTTGTAGTCCACTGTCCTACTCACATGCAAAACTGAATAGGTAACTAGGTTAAAGGCTGTCCTCATTCATTGAGTCAGATACAGGATAATTCAAATAACAAGGGTTCTAATTAATAGCCATATCTCTGCCTGAGTTAGGGTATTATCTACAAGTAGACACTTGATAGATAACTAAGGAATGGAGTTTCCTAGTTCACTTATTTAAGTTACCTCATGAATGGTCTCTATAAACAGTGGACTTAAATTCACCTCAAAGCAAAAAAGTCAGCATTCGCAGTACCTTTAGAAGTGCACATTAAGGTGAGTTTGTAGTGGATTTTCCCATTTGATACTTTATAACTTAAGAATTTAAATTATATATTATTTATAACAGTAAAATTGTAAAACTGTAATCCTTTACAGCATAGCAGCATAAAAAGAAAAAGAAGTTGATCCCCATGTTTTCCAGGCTAGATAATTAAAAATGTAGGCTAAGAATTCAGTGCTTAAAATCAATTCTAAGTATATCAATGATATTTGAAGACATTGTAATATAGTGTATGCTTTATTTTATAAAAAAACAGCCTCCTATCCATTGAAAAAGGTCTTTGACCAAAATGGGTAAAAATAGGAACTCCGGAGGACCCGTCTGGATCCCCCTTGACATACAAGTGTTTCAGCCAAAGACTCTGTGGCTGATCCAGAAATTCTTAGCGCGGGTTCACATTTGGGACTCAGCTTTGAGATACATATATGTACAAAATAAAAAAATCTAATTGTGAAGTGATTATAGTGTATGTATCTTTGCAATTGTATAAGTAGAATACTGCTGCTTTGATGTTGTTCAAATTCCTTCTTATTTTGTAAGTATTTTGTTACTGTTAAAGGATTAGCATAATTTTATTGTTTATTTCATTGGATGTTGCATTGTTTATTTCATTGGATGTTGTATACTTGATTATGTTCTATATGTGTTAATATCTTGTGTATTCTCAAAAAGTATATGGGATAAATTGCTATCATTGAATGGTGTGTGATTTGTTAGGACACAGTGTCTAACCCCTTTTCAATGTTGAGCTTATTGTAGTACCCTCCTGGTGTGGTTTCCTTCTGAATGATCTCTCCCAGCGGCTTCATATAGATGTTAAATAGCATCGGGGACAGGATGGCACCCTGAGGAACGCCACAGTTAAGCTCTATTCTGGTAGAGCAACTGTCCCCAAGCCTCACCCTCTGGGATCTTCCCGAGAGGAAGGAACGGAACCACTGCAAGGCAGTGCCTCCAATTCCTAACCCCCTAAGGCGATCCAAGAGGATGGAATGATCTATTATATCGAAGGCCGCTGAGAGGTCTAAGAGCACCAACAGGGTCACACTACCCCTGTCAATACCCAAGTGGAGGTCATCAGCCAGAGCAACCATGGCAGTCTCCACTCCATATCCCATCCTAAAGCCAGTTTGAAATGGATCTAGATAATCGGTTTCATCCAAGACATCTTGGAGTTGGGAAGCAACTGCCCTCCGAATCACCTTGCTTAGAAAAGGCAGCAAGGAGACTGGCCTATAGTTGTTCCTGTCCAAGGGGTCCAGGGAAGGCTTTTTCGGGAGCGGCTTAACCGCCACTTCCTTCAGACAGGGTGGAACGGACCCCTCCCTGAAGGACGCATTGATAATATCCCTAAGGAGTACTCTCGATGCGTCACCCCCTTAGGTGGCCAGCCAAGATGGACAGGGATCGAGGGGACAGGTCGTCTTCCTCACTCTACCAAGGAGCTTGTCCACATCATCAGTACTCACAGATTGAAGCTGATCCAATAAAATTTCATCAACAGAGTTGCTGGACACCTTGTCTATAGATTCAGTCATAACACTGGCATCTAAGTCGGCTCTTATCCAAGAGATTTTATCTGCAAAGCAGATGTCAAACGCATCACAGCAGGCCATTGTTGGGTTGAGTAAGGGGTTCTGCACAGGTGGAATCTGCATCAGCTCCCCCACCACCCTAAACAGTTCTGCTGGACGGGACACTGCAGACGCAATACGTGCAGAGGAGAAAGACTTCTGCGCTGCACATATCGCCTCTCAATAAGAATCAAGGAAATTCCTATGACGAGTCTTGTCAGATAAGAGTCAAGTCTTCCGCCAGGTGCGCTCGAGTCATTGTCCAGCCCGTTTCATCTTCCTAAGCTCCTCTGAATACCAGGGCTTACGGTTAGGAGCAGGCTGGAAAGGATGTTTGGGAGCGATTGTGTCAATAGCCTTGGTGAGGTCGGTGTGCCAAATATTAACCAAAGCTTCAACAGAATCACCGGTGTTACCAACCATTAAACCCTCCAAGGCTTTTTGGAATCCAATTTGTTCCATTAGCCTTTAAGGGCAGACCATTCTAATAGGTCCACCACCCCCAGTGGGGCAGACAGTGGCTCTTAGCTCCATCTTGACCAGGAAATGATCTGTCCATGACAATGCAGAGGTTTTAATAACCTCCGCCCACGGATATTCCTGTTCCGTACTAAAGGCCGCATCAAGGGTATGACCTGCACCGTAAGTAGGCCTGACAACCAATTGGGATAGGCCCATGTTTTTCATGGATTCCATGAACTCCCAAGCTGCACCAGTTAGATCTAGCAAGCTGGTCTCGAGTGGGATGTTGAAGTCGCCAAGAGCTAAAGCAACTCTGAGACCAGTTGTGTCAGCTTGGTTAGGGAGTCTGTTAGACAACGGGGTGGCCAGTATACTAACAGAATCCCTAAGCTATCCCTGGACCTCAGGCTTAGGTACATATACTCGATGTGGACTGTGTTCCGGATAGGCTTCCTGGTCAAGGTTAGATTGTTTTTATGAACCATAGCCACTCTGCCCCCCCGCCCACTTTTCCTTACCTGCTCACTAACTGAGTACCCGGCCGGGAGTGCCTGCATCCAAGTCGCAGCACTGGCCTCTCCCATCCAGGTCTCTGTAAAGCATGCCAGGTCGGCAGCCTCATCCAATAAAAGGTCATGGATAATATGTGTCTTGTTTTTAACCGACCTGGCATTGCAAAGGAGCAGAGTAAGGGTCTGTGGAATGGTTGGTGCGCTCTCCAATTTATTCTGGGAAACAGAGTGAATTGAAGGCGGGATAGATATTAAACATCGATCCTGCCTTCTTTTGTAACAATTTTTCACTCTGTTGCCGCCATACCTTCCCTTCCCCCACACAACCTCAATTCCCGCTCCCAGATCATTCCCGGCCCCTGGTAGGTGTTCCTGGGGTGGGGTGGTGGAGTGACTTTTAAGGCCAGCCACTTCTGGCCACACCCCAACTCCCTGCTCAGCTCCCCTTACCCCAGTGTAATGGGGAAGGAAGGCTTCCTTGCAGTCCTCCAGAGTCTTCTTCTGGCTGGCTGGCTGGCTGGTAGGTAGGTGTTCCTGGGGTGGGGAGTGACTTTTAAGGCCAGCCACTCCTGGCCACACCCCAACTCCTTGCTCAGCTGCCCTGACCCTGGTGTAATAGGGAAGGAAGACTAGGACAGCCCAAACTTGTACAGAGTTGCATGTGTGCATAGGATTAGGAAGGAGCTTTACTGTAATGTAACTCCAAGAGCATCATTTGCCATGGAGGCCCAAAGTAAGAACTGGTTGTGTATGTATGTTGGTTGTGTTGGGAAATGTGAGAGATAGTTGTGGATTTCTCAGTCAGAATAACCACATTGGCAAGGCAAAAGCTGAATAACAACTGGTTCACCCTACCACCTGCATACATAGAGTCTAGCAGAGAAAAGAAGTAAAAATAAACAAGAGAAGTCTTCTTCACAAAACACATGATAGTAGCTTACAGAGGAAGAAAGTAGCTCAGAGGGGAAGAAAATGGTTCAGACAGAGTAATGTAGGAAGAGAGCAGGTGTGGTAAAACAAACAAAATCTCATGAAATGCAACAGAAAATGCTAACTAGCAATTAGACAATCTCGATGTGCAAAGGTTGTTAATTCTAACAGTGTCCGTGGCACCTACTTGAAGTATAATGAAGGTAAGAGTTTTACTTACTAGTTTTCACTAGGCAATAAAGCCCAAATCCATATTTTAAATCTAGGAAGAATTTAATCCCCTCTTAATTACAAATTAGTGTGTGTATTTTTAGAAAATCAAAAAAATGAAAAAGAATGGACTAAACTACATAATGAGATAGCTTCTTTCATTAGAAATGTTAATTAGTCATAACAAAATTATGATCTTGGGGTTCCTGTGTGCATTTGAATGGCTCCAACCACAGTCTGGAATTCTATGCCCAATAGAGGACATGTGATGGAATGTACGGTAGCATTCATCATCTTGTTGCAGGTAACACAAGGCACACAGTGGAATGTGTTAACAAATGTTTTATTTAAAGACAGGCTTGGAGAGTCTGTGGGAGTAATTGCCAGTTTGTCAGCTGAATTGCTTTAGCCTTTGGAAGAGCTTTTTATCATTATATTAGATGATTCTTGATGTCAGGCCAGAGCGATTTACTGGATAAACGAACCCCAATGTCAGCCTGCTCCATTAGCACAGTATGTATTAACATCTCTGATTGGGGCTTGCTTTACATCAGTACAGCTCCTTTATACTCATGCTGTTAAAAAGACTGTCCTTAGATTCAAACATAGATGGGCAAAATGTGGCCCTCCGGATGTTGTTGGATTGCAGCTTACTTGTCCCTCTCACCCAAGGTGCACTGATCTGTAGTTCCACAATATCTGGAGGACCACATATTTATCTGCCCCTAAGCTGAACTAATTCTTTTATGTTCAGATAAACACTGGGAGCTGCTTGCACAGAGGATGGAAAAGAAATGGATTTGAGTTGCATTTTCATGCAAACTTACATTATTTGTACTTCATAAACCAATAAGCAAATTGAATTTATATCTCAGCATTTCCACATTTCCCAATTTTGTGATGCAGTTTTAAAATCAGCACAATAATGCCTATGTTAGTGACAATAACTTTAAAAGGCACTATGTAGAGAAATTGCTTCTAAAAATGTACATAGGAGGAAAATCTGCCTTAAACATGTGCATAAGAACTGTGCATAAAATACATAGGAATTTTTGCATGGAGTTTAAAAAATTGCGAACTTATGCAGAAATGGAACAAAACGAAAAAGGCTAGAAAAAATGTGAAACTGCTTGACAGATTGACCCATTCCCAACTAAAACCACAGAAAGTGTTTTCACACACGTACTTGTATTGGCCCAGGCTCTTGAAATTGGCCTTTGCTAATTCCTGTATTTGACCTGATTTAAGTAGGGTTGCCAGATCACAGGGTCTGGCCCTGATTTTCCAGTTTCATGAGTCATCACCAGGTGGGAGATGAGATTGCAAATTCTTCAGATTTGATGGATGCCAGGGAAAGGGAAAGGGCTATGTGCAAATCTCCAGTTCAACTAACAGAATAGCACCTTGCTACAATTTGTGAGGCTTGTTTATTTGTTGCTGCAACTTACAAAAACTCTGTAGGGGAGAGGTACTTTAAGGATAATGCTCAGTGACATCACCAGGGGCCATCCCTAAGTCTCAGGGCCTGGGATGACACTGACTTGGCTACTCTAGATTCAAGATTAATGGATGGATTGGAACTTGATCATTTTCTGCCTTTTTCACTTTCCTGTTGCACTTCTTTAAAATGCATTTTAAATGTGTAGTTTATGAGGGAAATGTGTTTAGAAGTGTCTGTGGTGAGAGAAAATACATTTAGGCATATGTATTTGAGAGAAAACATGTTTAGACATTTCTGCAGGTAATGGTGGAGGGGGGGAACGGGCCAGCTCTGGAGGCATGATACACTGGTGAGGAGCCAGCATATCCTGCTTGGTGGAGATGAGCCCAAAGAGTATAAAATCCAGACAATATTAATCTTCATTAGCAAAAGAAAAAGTAACTTCCCTTGAGATCCAAGCTGTTTCTATCCTGGTTGAGGCTACCTGTACCTTTCTCAGTTAGAGAACATTGAATTTCTCAAGAAGCCTCTGTACTGTTGCATCTGCAAAAACCTCCTCTCCATTTTTCAGTCTGCCAACCCTTAAGACTTTGTACCTACTTTGGATGCTTTCTGGCTTTCAGCTACCCTCTTCAATCATGAAGAAATTTAGGGCTGTAGAAAAACCTCCATGAAAGGTTCTGTGAATCTTACCAAAATTTCTCTTTTTTATTGGTAACTACAGTTTCTCTCTGTGATAGAGGAGGATGCTATAGTCCATCTCCTACCTGACTGGTGCAGCTGTGAGAGTGGAGGAGACACACTTTGCTGGCTGTGGCAGGGAAAGAGGCCAATGTTATGATGTCGTGGTACCTATGCCATGTACAGGAGGATGAAGAGCAGGGCTAGAGGCTATTTAAGACTCTGCTGCCCTTCTCATCCTCTTTCATTACAGGGGAATAGAGGCTAAGCAGACACTTGCCCCGTATCTATGGCTGAAAGAAGGGGGAGGGATATAGTTTATATTGCTGGTGAAGGAGGATCTCTGTAATTGCCTCTTTAGGTTATTGAGCTATGGGATGGTGAAAGAGACTTACCTTGGGGCTGGCCTGAAGGATAAACCCTGTTCTTAAGTCCTTTGACTTGGGGGAAGGACTTTTGGATTGGCTTTTCTGATGTGGGCTGGCTGGTGAACAACCCAGATATTAGGGTTTCTCGCTGGGGTTCAAGTGTTTCGCCCTGGGGAAGCTGGGGAGGAGGTCTGGGTTAGAACTACTCCCCAGCTGCTCCCACACTAGGTCCCCCCCCCCAAGTTCTTTGGGAGGGTTGATATATACTTTAGAGTTAAATACAGTTCCATTTATTTCATCCCACTTCTTGTGTCTGTTCTCTTTATTCTCCTGGGTCGGTCAGCAATATCCTCCTCTATCATAAGGCCCCACAAGACCCCAGGGCAGAGTGTTTACTTCCCTTTTCTTAAGGAAAAGGAAAGGAAGAGAAAGGAGGGAGACACCACAGTTGTGACAGTACAGATGTTGTGAAACAATGTTGGGCCCAAGATAGACATATAAGGTCTAGATAATGGCCTGTAGGATACATGTTGCCCATCCTTGTTAAAGAGTTTTAATCTAATGATGGGGGAAAGTGTTCACTGCTGACTTATTCAGTGATTTTTATCACTGAAAGTGATTTTTATCACTTTATCACCAAATTGTGTTGTCACATATTGTTCAGGCTAGTTGTAGAAATGCTGTTCCTTTTTTTATTCTTTTGTTTAAAAGGAAAGAGGAATATGATGAAACTGTTTCCTGTCACTGTATTTAAATACCTAAATAAATAAATAAAATCTTTTAAAAACAACAAAACCTTACAATGTCTTCTCCCACTTTTCCCCAACAAAGTGGCTGAAATGCCTCTCCCCACTTTCACAAGGTGTGGCCTAAATACCCTGAAGGAACCAGATCCCATCTCATCTTGGAAGCTAAGAGGGGTCAGCCCTAGTTAGTACTTGGATGGTAGACTGCCAATGAACACCAGGTGCAGTGGGTTACATATCAGAGGAAGGAACTGGCAAAACCATCTCTGAGCATTCCTGGTAAAAGAAAACACTATGAAATTCATGGGGTCACCACAAGTTGACATACAATATGAAGGTGCGTGCACACACACACACATACACACTTTCACAAGGCATAAATGGTACCACCAAAAATATTTTGGCAACAGGGGATTCAGCCTAGTGCTAGTTTCAATGTAATGAATTGGTTCCATTTGTTCATTAGGCATTAGATTTCCTCTAGCATTTAGGCAAGCAAAATTAGAATGTCAATTCTTTGCCAATTGGAAGAGTTGCATAAACAACCTTAATAGCTGGAAATCAATCTAGCTTTCTCTCTGCTTCACAAAATTATTTTCTTGAGTAAGTCACTTGCTTTATTTAAAGATAGGAATAAATTGCTTCCACATGTAAACATCATAAAATAAAGGGAAAAGCAGGAAGAATTTGTTGTTGTTCAAAGTGCTTTGATGCTGATGAAATTGAAAGTTGTTTAGTCAATTTGTTAAAATGTGCTTGTATCTGAATGGCCTTGGTACACAATAATATAAACTGCATATTAAGGAAAAGAGATTCCATCTGAATATTAGGAAGAACTTCCTGATGGTAAGAGCTATTTGACAGTGGAATAAACTGCCTCAGAGTGCAGTAGAGTCTCCTTCTTTGGAGATTTTTAAACAGAGGCTGGATTGCCATCTGTCGAGAGTGCTTTGATTGTATATTCTTGCATGGCAGAATGGCATTGGATTGAATGGTCCTTGTGGTCTCTTTCAGCTTTGTGTTGGAAGTCCTCACCTACATGGGCCAGAATATGCCAGCTCCCCACCGGTGTATTTTGGCTGCAGATCTGGCCAGTTTCTCTCCCGTTAACAATACAAAACAAGAAGGAGTCCAGACTGCCATGCTTGCCTATCCCTGCAGCCGCTGCTGCCTGTGTCCCACTCTCTGAAGCCTCGAAGCTGGCCTGCAGCATGTGATCAAGGCACCATGCATGTAACCAGCCTGGTCACATGCTGCAGGCCTGCTTCCTGGATCCACAGAGTGCAATGCAGATGGCATGGCGGTAGGACCTCCTGCAGTCCCACGGGGCCCACTCTGTTTCTTCCAAAGAGAAACTGTTCTCCAGGTATTTTAATATAGCAGGTTATCAGGCTTTACCCCATTTTATACCTGTCTTAGGCCTGTCTTTGCCCTGGGCATCATGAGGACTGCCCAAGGTGAAAATGGGGCAAAAGCCCTGTGTTGTTAGGACTGCAGGGCTCAAAGATGGGGCCAAGATGGGGTAAATTGCCCATCTAGACAAGGCCTAAGTTAATTTCTCAATCTCTTGAGAGTGGCAACCCTTGAATTTGTTTTGGGGGGAAGTTACTCAGGAGGTATCTGTGACAGAGCCCTCTGGTCTTATGTTGGAACTATGTACAATTGGGCCAGATCTGGGGTGAGCAAAAAACCAGTGACTACTTGGGGGGATTCAGGCTTTGGGGTTCTATTTACTCACTCAGAAGCTGAAACAAACACTGCATCAAGCTCATCGGATGTACATAAATACAGATGCACAGAAACTAGCATATCTTGCAGCATATCTTGCTGGATCCTTTACAGATCATGTAAATACAAATTTAAAGAGCCTAGCATGCCATGTATATGATATGAATAATACATTGAAATAATTAAAAGGGCCACAAATGCAATTGAAAATAAGAAAATCAGTAATTAAAGAAATTGAATTGTATTTATTTATGCAA
This sequence comes from Gambelia wislizenii, assembly GCA_030847615.1. Taxonomy (NCBI): domain Eukaryota; kingdom Metazoa; phylum Chordata; class Lepidosauria; order Squamata; family Crotaphytidae; genus Gambelia; species Gambelia wislizenii. The sequence goes on along the minus strand of JAUMIR010000011.1, from coordinate 27,178,523 downwards.
TTTATGAATGGGGTTTTAAAGGGTGTGCTTAGAAAAGCAATGCAGATTCTTGCAGCACTTTCATTTCAGATTTATTATAGCACAAGCTTTTGTAGATTGCAACCCATTTCTGCAGATGTATGAAGTGTTGTGTTCAAACTCCAGGTACACATGGATACTGTGGACTGCCAGAAAGGCTTATCAATGGGTGCTAGAGCAAATCAAGCCTGAACTTTCCCTAGAAGCCAAGATGGCTAAACCGAGACTGCTGTATATACAGTTGTGTGAAAAAGAAAGTACATCCTCTTTGAATTCTATGGTTTTACATATGAGGACATAATAAGAATAATCTGTTCCTTATCAGGTCTTAAAATTAGGTAAATACAACCTCAGATGAACAACAACACTGTGATGTACCAGAAACACATGCTCACATTAACTCAATAAGTTAATAACTCTCGCCCATGTGTCCTTGATTTGCTTGCTCCACTGGGTCACCAGAATCGGGTCCTTGGAAGTTCCCTCATCCAAAGGCAAAGGTCAAAGTCCTGTCCTGACACAATTTTAAATGGGGACAAGCCCGTGCTTAGATGTATGGCGTTGTTGTACGCTACCTGTGTGAATGGCAAGAGGTCAACCCAATCAGACTGCTGGAAGTTGACATAACACCTTACATAGTGTTCCAAAAGTTGGTTCATACGTTTGCTTTGGCCATCACTTTGTGGATGATGGGAGCTGCTCAACCCCAGCTCAATTCCAAACAGTCTTGTAAACGCATTCCAGAACTGGGAGGTGAATTGAGCTCCCCTATCTGAGATGATCTTGGCAGGGATACCATGGAGCCTATAGATGTGTTGTACAAATAGCTTAGCTAGCTGGGAGGTGGTCGGGAGTTTCTTGCAAGCCACGAAGTGCGCTTGTTTGGAAAACAAGTCAGTCACCACCCAAATAACAGTCTTTTTCTTACTTGAGAAAATGAACCAGGGGTCATGGGATAGAGCAGCCGCCATCTGAGCTTGCCACCCACCCCCTATGCCCTCCGAGACTGGAGGAGAAGGCTCCGGGGATGATGGGGCCACAGTGGGGGACGGGCTTTCAGGCTCTCCTGCAAAGCCTTGCTCCAGGCCCAAACAGGGGCTGGCAGTGGTCTCCTGACGTTTGGATTGGCTGCATGTGAGAACTGCCAATCCCAAATGGGAGGGGGAAAAGACTGTGTCTATCCCCTCCTTCTGCTGACTGTCATGTTGAAGGAGCCTGGACAAAGAATCAGCTAAGAAATTATTTTTTCCCGGGAGAAACTTCAGGGTGAAGTTGAACCAGTAAAAGAAACTGCCCCACCTAATTTGTTTAGGGTTCAAGCTCTGTGGAGTTTTCAAAGCCTCCAAGTTCTTGTGATCTGTCCAAACCTCAAAAGGTTGGGATGATCCTTCCAGCAGATGACACCAAGTCTCTAAGGCCAATTTGATCGCCTCCGCCTCTTTCTCTCACACTGGCCAATTTCATTCAGTTTCATTGAACTTCTTTGACAGATATGCACAGGTCCTGAGCTTCCCCATTTCATCCTGCTGTAATAACAGCCCCCGTCGCCACGTCTGAGGCGTCTACTTGAACTAGAAAAGGTTGTTTGGGGTTGGGGTGTTTCAGGATGGGTTCAGAGGTGAAAAGCTTCTTCAGCTTGTCAAACGCCCTTTGGCATTGATCAGTCCACACAATCTTTTGGGGAGGCTTTTCCGCCTTCCCCTTCCCAGCTCGTTTCTTCCCCCCCACATCCCTGGTTTTCAACAGGTCAGTTAAGGGTGAGGCAACCTCAGCAAAGTCAGGGATGAAGGACCGGTAAAAATTAAGAAACCCTAGGAGGCTCTGAAGCTGCTTCCTGGTTCTGGTGGCCTCAGATGTGAGGACTCCCTTAACCTTCTCAGGGTCCATTTCAACCCCTCTGCTAGAGATGTGGTACCCCAAATAATCCAAGCAGCTCTGGTGGAATTCGCATTTTGACATTTTGGCATATAGGTGATTCTCCTCCAGTTTACTAAGCACCTTTTTCACGAGCTTAACATGGGAAGTATAGTCCTCAGAATAAATAAGCACATCATCCAAATACACCAGTGCCCCTTTGTACAAGAACTCCCTAAGTACATCATTAATCAAGTTTTGAAAGACCCCGGGGGCTCCACTGAGCCCAAATGGCATTACACAGAATTCAAAAGCCCCTAGCTGGCAATTGAAAGCAGTTTTCCACTCATCCCCTTCTTTAATTCGCACTCTGTAATAGGCCTCCCACAAGTCCAGTTTGGTGAATATCTTCCCCTTGGCTAAATGAGCCAGGATATCTTTCATTAAGGGGAGAGGGTACTGATTTGTCATACTGATAGCATTCAAGGATCTGTAATCCATACAAAGACGAAGAGAACCATCATGTTTGCACCTGAACAACACTGGGGCCCCCAAGGGGGATGACCTTTTGATGAACCCCCGGGCCAAGTTCTTAATCTATGAACTCCTGGAGGGCATCCATCTCTGCCGGTGTCGTGGAGTAAATCTTAGGTTTGGGCAGTTCAGCCTCGGAAACTATCTCAATTGCACAGTCAAACGGCCTGTGTGGGGGTGTAGCATGTCACATTCCTTCGTTTCAAACACATACTGCCACTGTTTATACTCCAGCGGTAACCCTTTCATTTCCCCTTGAACCAGAGCAGCTTTAAAGTTCTGAAGCTTGGTCTCTTGAGGGACCCCCCCTCAAGTGAGGCCTTGCCCACTCCGTGTTCCCACACACACAAGGGGTCTGTAAAAGTCACAGTCTCCTTTACCCAGTCTATGGTGGGGTTGTGAAATTTCAGCCAGCTGAAGCCCACTACTGCACCTAGGACTAAGTCTGGCGCTATCACAAATTGGAGCTCCTCCTGATGATTTCCCATCTTTATCTGCACTGGCCCAGTCATCTGCCTTGTGGGGGCCCCCTTCATCATCCCTCCGTCCATCTGAGACAGCCACACTGGCTTGTCTAGCTTAATGGTGCTAACTGCGAGTTCACTGACCAAGGAGGGGTGAATTAACACTTGGGTACATCCAGAATCTACCATTAACATTACTTTTCAGGGAACCCAATTGTTTGCAAACACTATTTTGGCTTTTAGAAAAAAAGGGCCTTTCACCCCACTCACCACAGCATTTGGGCGCCCTTCAGAATTAGCCTGCCCTCGGGGGCTTAGTAGGGTGGGCTGAATCCGTTTCCCGCTGGATCAGCATCTGAAGAGGACCCACTGTTGTCCGGTTTCTCAGAAGACTCTCCTGCCACATGGCCTGAAATCAAAGTGTGCACCGCTGCCTTGGCCTTTGGCTTGAACAGCGTCTTGGGTGCTGTCAGCTTCCCATCTGCCTTCTTGGGCCTCTCTTCTGAGGGGCTGTCTCGGGGTTGTTTCTCTGGGCATTCAGCTATGCGGTGTCCACCCTTCCTGCAGTGCAGGCAGAAGCCTTTTCATAGCCTTTGCTCCCTCTCTGACTCTCCCGCCACGCCTCCAGCTGGTTGGGCCGCCTTAGCTTTCTTCCCTGAGGACCCAGTGGGCTTTCCGCCAAACCGCTGGCGTTGCCGTGCCAGCTTAACACTCTGTCTCAGGGTTTCCCAGCTACCTCCACAGCCAGCCATACCCACCTGAAGAGAGTTTCTGGTTTCCCTTGGACCAACGCACACTCTAGGATAATACTGCACCTTAGTGGCTTCGGTCCAGTCAGGAATCTGGCTAGCCAGGTGGTGAAATTTAGAGGCATATTTGGCCATGGGCCTTGGCGCAGTCGCTGGAGGTCTGTGCATGTACACCTCACCCTCAGGGGGCCCTTCAATCTTTATTGCTTTTGGCCAATGGCCATTGCAAGAACCAAAAAAAAAATACACATAAAATTTCCATAGGTAAATTATATAACATACATATATTAAAATTCGCATTTAAACTCTTTTAGATCAAATTATTCCCATTACAAGGAATAGCTATCTCTGCTATATATTTCTTCCTGGTCTTTTTAGCAGCAAGGGCAAACAAGGCTACTCGCCAGGTTACATATTTATCTGTGTCCATAAGGAGATAAAGTAGTTTTTCTTCAGAATTTAGAAAGACTTTATTGTCAGTTAAAGGTAAAATAAAATGCTCCCTAAGATCTTTATATAAAGGACAACAGATTAAATAATGTACCAAGTCCTCTGAATGGGGGCAGCCAACAATACATCTCTGTTCATTTTTCAGAACTTTTTTAAACCTCCCATCTCTTTCGGCCAATTCAAACATATTAAGTCGCAGTTCTGTGAAAGCTCGACACAACTGGGCAAAAGTCAAGTTATCAAAATAATCCAGGTAATCACAGAATTGCCTGAGGCCATAATATAAAGGGGCACACGAAGAATCACGGACAGTATGTAAATCTGCAAGTGTAGTGACTTCTAATATTGTACTGTTTATTTTAACTTTCCTTGCAGGATAATCTAACCCTGCCAGTTTGCTCATTGAAAGCCCATACTTAGAAATTAATTGAACTGCCCCATGAACCCAGTTCTTAACAGGTAATCCATTATTAAGTTCCAAAAGGCATTTTTTTAGTAGCCTAGAAATTGGCATCTCCTGAATCTTAAACCAATAATACAAGATCCTTTTGTCTATTTGGCTTTCTAAGGTTGGAACAAAAGTTTCGAGACGAAGCATAGCAGTTGGGGTATCCCTAGGAAGTCCTAGTAATGTCCTTAAAAAATAATTTTGAGACACTTCTAAACCTAGGACCTTAGGTATGCCCCAGATTTCTGCCCCATAAAGGATTTGTGCCAAAATTTTAGCTTTGAAGACCATTAGAGCAGGCTTTACTAAATTGCCTCCCTTGTTAGCAGCAAAGCTCAACGTTGCTTTAGCTGATCTATAAGCTTGAATTTTAATATTTGTCATATTTGTTTCCAGGAGGCTAATTCAGAAAAGAAAATTCCCAGATATTTAAAGGATTTAACTTGTTTTATTATATGCTCATCTAAATGCCAGGAGTGTATTTTGGGGCGCCTACCAAAAACCATAAACTGAGTTTTATCATAATTTATTGTCAGGACATTTTTTTTACAGTATGATGAAAATCTGGCAAGCAAACGTCTTAGGCCCACCTGAGTTCTAGGTAGGAGGATAATATCATCAGCATACATTAGCAGAGAAAGCTTTTGATCCAGAATGGTAACTGGGGCATACTGTAAACCTTCTAACTCCTTAACAATATCATTAATGTAAAAGTTAAATTAAAGAGGGGCTAAAATACAGCCCTGTTTAACACCAGTATAGGTATTTATTTTGGGGGTAAGATGGCCGGCCAAATCAACTTTGACCTGTATCGAGGTATTAGTATGTAAAGCCCTAACTAGATATAATAAATGGAGGTCAATATCTGCTTCCTCTAGCTTTTGCCACAACAGGTCCCTAGGCACTGAGTCAAAAGCTGACTTTAAGTCAATGAAGCAAGCATAAAGTTTTTGCTTCATGTTTTGAGTATATTTGCAGATCAAAAAATTTAATACAAAACACAAATCAATAGTAGATTTCCCCTTCTGAAAACCTGCTTGGACTTCAGATATTAAATCATGTCTCTCAGACCAATCTTCTAAGCATTCTAATAAGGTACGTGCATACAGCTTAGAACAGATATTCAAAACACTAATCGGCCTATAATCGGCAGGATTTTTTTATCTCCCTTTTTATGTATGGGGGCGACTATGCTTGATCTCCATCCTTCAGGGATACATCCTGATTTATTTATATAGGTAAACAGCTTAGCCAAAATGGGTGCCCAATAATCTGATTTTACATTAAATAATTCCATGGGAATCATGTCTTCCCCAGGAGCTTTGTTAATTGATTGTTTGGCCATATTTTTTTAACCTGTTCAGGGGTAATCTCTGGCCATTCTGGTAAGGTGGCAATTTGAGGAAGATATAAATGAGGATATGGAGTTAGTTTGCAACTATATATATTTGCAAAATATTCCTCCCATACATTACTTTGAATTACTGCTTCCAAAGAATCATCTATTGTTCTGGTTGCTCATGCAATAATATGCCAGAATTTTTGTGAATCCTTTTGCATAGCAGCATAACCCAGTTCTTTCCATTGAGATATATAATAATTATGTCTCTTTTCATTAAGTAGCATTTTATAATCATTCCTCAACTGAGCTATATATAAGTGTGTTTCCATGTCTTCCTTTTTGGCCTTTAGTTTTAGAACTCTCAGTGCTTTCACTAACATTTTTTTGGTCTTGTGACATTCCTCATCAAACCAGGTCTGAGATTTAAATCTAAGCATTTTAGAGTTAGAAGATGATATGAGAAATGGTTTTAAATGAGACAAAGGGGTTTCATATGACCCAATGATATTGTCAGATTCATACAGAATATTTCCTCTTAGTTTATCAAAATCAGATGATTCCAAGATGTTAATAATTCTGTCTTGGAGTTGTTCGTTCCACCTTAGTCGTTTGCCACCAAGGATTAAATAATTGGAGCCATCAACATTACGAGGAACAGTCAAAAAGCCAGATGTTAAAATATGCAACTGTAAGGGGTTATGATCACTCTCAGCCCCGGGGGATTATTTTAAATGAGTCACAAAGTACTGGAACAGAGCTAGTGGCCATAAAGTAATCAACAGTGCTGGCATGGCCTTTGGGAGAAATAAACGTATAATATCCATTTAGATCTCCAAGACCATGGCCATTAAAGAGTTGAAGATTGTATTTGATTACTAACTCACATAAATGTTTCCTAGCAGCATTAGCTGTCTTATCCAGAGCTGCCCTAAGGGAAAGTTCTGGGACATTTTCTATGCATAATCCAAAAATTGTGTTATTGAGGGAAACAGTGCCAATCCTCGCATTGAAGTCACCTCCAATGATCACCCATGGGTTAGGAGATTGAATGTCTAATTCCTCCAGAATGTAGTCCAATCTGTCCCAGAGCAAACATTTCTTAACACCAGATCTTGCTGGAGGAATGTACATACAGATGATGTGTAATGGTTCAAGGGCAATATTAGAGATTGCTAACACTAGGAAATTAGAGGTATTTAATGAATGAAATTGGGAGATAACAGCATTAAGTGTGGTTGAAATTAGAACAGCAAGACCTCCCAAAGGTCTCCCAAACTTCCTAATTTTTATAGCTGGAATAGTGTAAGAAGTATAACCTTGAAGGTTTATAACACATCCATTGGGTACCCATGTTTCTTGGAGAAGGATGATATCATATGATTGTAAGAATTTTTAAAAATCCTCATCCTATATCTTATTAGGCCATCCTGCTATGTTCCAGGACATGACTTTGATTGAATCTGCAACAAGTCAAGATCTTCCTATAGAAGGCAGGATGAATTGAGCACGTCCATCACCTGTTCTGGTAGTATCCGTTCCTTTGAAGCAGTTCCCAATACTCTCCATATCATGATTATTAACATTAATGTTTATGGCTGTGAGATTGTGTGAGTCAATTCCGTTGCCAGACATAAAGCCATCAGTAGGGGCCCCAGCTAATTCCATCATTTGTGTGACCCTGTTGGCAGCTGTATACTCTGATTCACATATTTTATTTAATCTAGCTTGAAGTGAATTCAGTCTACCTGTGATAAGCAACTTATCCAAAAGGGGGAGTCTGATCAAGAGGCAGACTCCTATTCGAGTTAAGGTCCATTTTCATATCATTAGTTGGACTATATTCTGATAGAGATGGTTGAGGATCGAGATCAGGGGTGTTGCCGGGTATATCAGAGGTAGCATCCTCAGTAGGGTCAGTTTTAATAGTACTAATATATTTACCTTTCGGGTTATAAGATTCTTCCCTGTGAGTACCATTTGAGTACTTGGCCACTTTACCTCTGTTCCCTCTTGTGACTTTAACAAAGGGCCAGATTGAGCTGAAATGAGTATTTTTGTTAATTTTAGAGGATTTTCTAGGTTTCTTTGAGAGGTCAGATTGATTCCTGGTTACTACCATTGTTAGCCCAAGCCAGCAGAAAGGGGGGCGGACAATAAATCCACACTATAGAATAAATAAAATATCACAAGTATAATAAAGCAAAAATCTATTGACTGTATGATCATGTAAAATATATTATTATATATAAAATAGAAAAAAATGTCAATAACTATATATAGTAAAATCTGAGCTATATTAGTAACTGTATATAGTAAAATCTGAGCTGTATTGGTTAAAACAACCAGTAAACAGAGGCTACTGTAGCAAATCGTGTATTAAACCTTTTACAGCAACCTCTGAGTGACTTTGAGCAAAAAAGAAAGGAAACAGAATAAAACACAAGGCTAACTGTAATAATAATTATAAACAACTGTGAGGTAAGCTCTCATTTCCTTACACAAGACGCCAAAGCTTAAGCACAAAGTGGGACAGTAGCAAACAGCTGCAGCTGGGGCTAGTGATGTGGGTTGGGGGTAGGTGGCCTTTGACACCGTCGCCGCCACCTCCCTGGCTCTCCAGGGCTCCTCCACCTCAAGTAGTGCTGCTGCTGCAGCTGTGGATAAGGCTGGCTTTTAGCTGCTCCTGGTGGGAAAAGTGGTGCCTGAAGCTTTTTTTAAAAGCCGCAGACACCCAAATTCACTCCTAGCTGCTGCTGGAGGAAAAGGTGGTGGCTGAAGGCCTTTTAAAAGCTGTAGATGCCCAAACTCACTTCTAGCTGCTGCTGGAGGAAAAAGTGGTGGCTGAAGGCTTCTTAAAGGCTGCAGACGCCCACACTCACTTCTAGCTGCTGGGGGTCTTCAAATTGAACCCGTAGGGCCATCATGAAGTTGTGGAAACTCTCCAACTCTGGAGCCCTCATGTCGTAGAGTCCCACCAGCCATTGTGCCACCTCTCCCTCCAGCTGGTTGGAGATGTACTGCACCTTCTCGGCCTCTGTCTGGAACTCTTCTTCCCTTTGGGACATGAACCCCATCACCTGGGTTAAGAAGTATGGCAACTTTGTGGCGTCCCCATCCAAGCTGGCTTTCAGGTCTCGATGCTTGAGGGCACGAGGTCTCTCCCGTGGCTCGACCGGGCCAGCCCCTGCAGGGGGCACTGGGCCAGAAGCCTTCAGGACAGGGGCCCCAGCAGGTGGGATGGGGGCTCCTCCCCCTAGAGCTGGAGCTGCAACTGAGGGTCCTGGGTAGGTTGGCCTCCCCCCGGGGCGGCAGGTTGCTGAGGCAATCTCTGCAGAATCTTCCAGAGGCTTGTCTGCATGACCTCCATTTGTTGCTTAAGCTGCTGCACCTCATCCTCCAGTTCTGCACGTGGGAGTCTCGCTCCAGGCTCTCAGTACCCCTCGGTTAGGGGTCTATCCCACCATCAGGACCTGCATTCTATCAAACCCCACTCCTCTGGCCAGAGCCAGCTGGCTCCCATGGCCATTCCTGCTCCACACACTGGAGTCCCGGAGAAGGGTAGGCTGCCCCTCCCCAGGGCTTGCCTGGCTCCCAGTTCCATAAGGTCGAGGTCAGGCTTCCAGCCCTCCGTCAGGCTCAGCTCAGCTCTTCCTCCGGCATGCCTGCACCATTCCCCGGCACGCCGGCTCCCTGGTCATCACCTGTGGCCAGAGGGTCATTTACACAGGCAAATATTCTTCTAAATATACCGCTAAGATAGCTCATAGTTCACACGGATCACAGCACAGCATTGCCTCATTCAGAAGGGGGGAAGGCAAAACACCCAAATATAGCGTGGCAAGGGATGTCGCTACTTTTGCAGGTATATTTGCAATGTAGCGCTTTATTGGCAGTGTAAACTACCATTCCGTTAAGGGTTGCAGCAGATCTGCATTGTGATTGGTTGCTCTGATGCAATGAGTGGGCTTAAAAGAGGGATACTGAGTTCAGTAGCGTTCAGGAAACTTTGAAAAATTCTCTCTGCTATTTTGCAAGTCTGCCAAGAAAAAGGATTCCCAAGACCTTTCACTCATAAAGTTCCCATCTGTCAGCTCTGCTTGGGGGAGGGAGAGAGAGTGAGAGAGAGAGAGAGAGAGAAGGGGGAGGGAGGAGGGCCAGGGAGGGAGAGTCAAAAATCCTCTGCTATTTTGCAAGTCTGTCAACCCTGACTAAACAAAGTGTGCTGAAAAAACTTGTGATAGGTTCACCTTAGGATCCTCGGCATGGCAGCAATGCCTTTCAGCATAGAGATTGCTGAGCCTCTGCTTCTGGGAGTGACTGAGATCATTTACAGGCAGATTTAGTGAGAGACAGAGACAGAGCCACTTCTTTGATCTCCCCCCCTGCTATTTTGGCAGTCTGTGAGTATTTTTCTTTAGCTCAAAAATGCAGGGCTTCAAAGGAAGGTCTATGCTCTTCCCCATAAAGCCTGCCTCTGCTTGGGAGGCCACGCCCCCCCACTTTTTCAAGTCTGTACGAAAAAGCGGCATAATTAGAAAAAAAGCCTGACTGGCACAGATGCAGAAAAGAATTAAAGCCCAAGTTGCCGCAATAAATCTGCCATGCAAACCAGCCCCAGGTCTTTCTCCATCTGGGTCCCAATCTCCCCATCGTCAGACATTGCGGGTAGGAACCAAAAGTTAAGTAGGATTGGTGAGTTCTGGCTTATTGTGATGTACCAGAAACACACGCTCACATTAACTCAATAAGATTTCTTTATTAAGCAAGGAAACATGATTCAGTAGCATAGGCAAAGCCAGAACTAAACACAACCTAGTACAATCTCCAGATAAACCCTTACAGCATGAGAATGGTATGCAGGGAGGGCTGTAGGTGGGCATCCCCCCCCAGGTGCTGTGACCTTGGTCTGCGTGGAGAACAGCGTTCCCAGACCCATAAGGCGGGCTGGCACCCATCCAGAGGCTGAGAGGCCCAGACAGGGAAAACAGGCCAGAAACCACACTCATGTCAGGCCTATTACCAGACTCATGTCAGGGTCTTCCATGGAGTCTACTCTAATACCCAGAATCCAGGGATGAGCATGACAAACACATGACATATTACACAGTCTCATGATTTATTGAACAAAAAGAAAGCCAAAATGGAAAAGCCATTGTGCTAATCCTTTCTTCCAGCCTTGGGCATTTCAGCAATTATTCAATCAAGCAATTATGTGACCATTCCTTAATCTATACCCTACAGAAATCTCTCCTCGTGCCCTGCCCTGTCCAACCTTTGACTTGTATCAACGACATAATCCAAATCTGGATCTGAGCAATTTTATCTGCAAAAGGTTATGCAAATAATTCACATTGGGCTGTCAATAATGCTGTTTGCATTCTGGTCTTGTGGGTCAGATTATAGAAGGCCCCTAACAATTTGAGACAACTCTGCTGAATGACACGGTACAGATGCAATGGTGGAAGAGATATATGATTTCTCTGCTGCCACCATCACCACAGAGTAGGCCTTTCAACAAACTCTTACCTGTGTTCTAGCACATTGCTCCAAGCATTTTACTGCCTCTTTTCCACTTGTTTCATCACTGCCAACTGTCTAGTAAACCAGAGAACTCACTTAGCTTCACACAGTGGACTAAACTAGGGGTAATTGTATCTCCAACCCTAGTCATTTCTCCATTCCAGATATCAGTCAGGGCTTTGACAGGATCACCTGCCATGCCAATGGAAAACAGTCCCAAGAGCCATCAGGAATCCATTCAGATCCATTAATCTTATAGGGCAGACCATATGAATTGACCCCTACACTTGCAGAGGCTCCAAGTCCAGGTGGGTCTAAACAAGACAATGATAGATCTAGTGATCCATCCATGAAAATGGAACTCTAGAATGTTCCTTCACACCTAGATCACTATGATCCAAGCAGCACAGAAAAGTAGAGTGTGACCTGCAGCATACATGGGGTGACATACCACCTTTGGTCATTACAGAGGACAGAAAGCCCTGAACCAGTCCAGACAGAGTGGTCTTAGCATAGTTGTTGAAGCCACCCACTACAATAAGGTGGGTCCAGTGCTGAATCCAACTTTACCAGCACAGAAAGGGAGAATGTTGAGCTGCAGAGTGAGTGGTATGCCAACAGAACTGAGGGGAAGAAGAGAAATGTAATAGACAAATGGATGGATGACCCTCAAACCATGCTGTACCCATTGAGATGTAATGACCCTGATAAAAGTGGATCATTCAAGGGAAGGAGGGATCACAGGAACATACCATGATTTGATGCTACATTGGAGCCAAGCCTTAACATATAAATTTGAAATCCCATGTACATTGAGTGGGAATAAGCCCAACTGAATTCAGAGGCTTCCTTCCAGGTAAATATGCTTAGGGTTGCACTGCAAGACTATATAATAGGGGTGGAGAATCTCTGGTCCTGGGACTGAATCAGGTCCTCCTGGACTTCCAAACTGCCCTCTGGTCTTCCTTAAATGGCCACACACTCCTTCCATATGACAACCATTTGGTGCCATCTGTATGTTCCTTTCCTGTTCTAAAAGGCTATACTGTCTGTCCTAAGACTTAGGGCTTATTTACACCAGGCAGAATGCTTCCAGACCTGGCCTGTTTCCTCCCCATTACCAAGATGAAACAGGCAGGAGACCACACACACACACACAAGCCACTGTATGCACATGTCAGCCAGCATTGGCAGGCACCTCCCCCACTGTTGTGCATCATACTCCCTGAAGCCAGGAAGGAGGCCCTCAGCATGTGATTAAGGCTGGTTACATGCAGGGGTACCTGATCACATGTTGGGGGCCTTCTTCTCAGTTGCAGAGTGTCATCCAGCTATACAGGCTGGAGTCCAGGTACAGACCCTGAATTCCCAGCACCAGGCCCAAATTGGTTTTTCTGCATAATGCAGGCTTCCACAGGTATTAATTTAAAACATTTTATATGGGTTTACCCCGATCCCCAGCTTTGGCTTGGGCATCATCAAGACTGTCCAGAGGGGAATCAGTGTAAGAACCCTACATTGTTTGGACTGCAGGGCTCCAAGACAAGGGGAAGTCAGAGTAAATTGCCCATCTAGACAAGTTCTTAGTTACAATAAAAGCTTAAAGCTAAAGTAGGGTGCTATTTTTAGTTTCACCCCTTTGCCTTTGGCCATCACCACTGGAACGCCACCCCCAAAAGTTTCTCGGAAATTAAATTTCTCAGGTTGAAAGAGGCTCCTTACTCTTGAAGTCTTAGCGACTGATTCAGTTGACCTAGAAGAACATTCTGGCTAAATTTGCACTAGATCCCAACAAATGCAGACCATACTGGGGGCACATCCTCCATTTTGAGACCCAAGTGAGATATGTTATCTCTCCTTTCTCCTTCTCCAACTGGATTTTTTAAAATTAATTTTTATTAGTTTTCAGACATCTTATATAACATTACAACATTATATTACATACTAAACATATTGCTTATGTACATACATATAGCACCTACAGATTACTATAAACACATTTTAAACAAACACACATACTACACTATTTGACTTCCCCCTTTCTTGGTCAAAATCATTGTTTTACAATATTTTGAACATGTTAGAAATGTGGGAAAGAAGATGGTACATTTTTTTCATATTTGGTGGACATGCACTAGAGCAAAGAATTTTTGGCAAGAATTTCGGACATGGATACTAGAAGTATTAAAATTGAAAATAACCTGAACCCAAAACTAATGTTACTAGGGATTTTTGAAGACCATCTTAAAGTTCAAAACTATAAAATGTTACACTATATGATAATCACTGCAAGGGTGCTGTATGCACAAAAATGGAAAAGTACAGAGATACCAACTAAAGAAAGCTGGATTTTGGAAAGTACTTAATATAGCAGAGATGGACAAACTTTCTACATTAATAAAGAAGAAACTCATAGAAAATTTTCTTAGAGACTGGAAACCTTTTTTTGATAATGTTATCAAGAAGGAAGATATAAATATGCTTAGAGATTTAGTGCTATAAGATATCTAGAAAAATAGCTGTAAGGATAAGGTTTTAAAGACTTATATAGTATCTCCAACTGGCTTTTTGAAGCATATTTTCAAAATTCTTCAGACACACAAAACATGAAATATATAAAGATGAGGGCAGGCTTGAGTCTTTATCAGACATGGGGAAATGTGGCAAAAAACCATGTTCCAAATTGCATCAGAAGAACAGGACAATAACAGAAAGGGTGACATTATCAGACACCCATGTCCTCAGCCATTCCCGGGGCGTAATGCTGGCATGGATGAGGTGTCACTTTTTTATTGATGGGCTAAGCCATCATTAAAAAGGGACACCTTATTCACACCCATGCTATGCACTTGGAATGGCTGAAGGACAGTGTTGTCTGATAATGTTGCCTATTTCTGTTATCATCGCATTCTTCTGACACAGTTTTTGCCATGTCTGATAAAAGTCCTTAATGGACTTTTCCCATTATCCATTCTTTTGGCTACAGGTAAGGAAAGCAAGAGCTAAAGTATGCTGAAGCTTCTTCAAAGCAAGATTAAAACATCTTTTTATTAAAATATTATTTTGTTTCATTGAATGACTTTTTCAGAATGCTCTTGGAAGATATCTCTTAAAAATGAATACAGGTAATATTACAGTAGCATTTATGATGGGTGCACTTTTTCCTTGTCTTCTTTTTATTAGGTTGCTGAGAATAATATTACTGCAGCCTGTTCTGGTACTACAGTATCATGGTTATATTATTGCCATTCCCCCCTCCCCCTCATTTTACTCATTTTGACCCTCTGCTGGTGCTTATCTTTTAAATGTCCTTGTATGGGTAGACATCGGCTCCTAGTACTGCAGCTTAAAGATGAATTCCCTGCCGTGATAATAAATTATGTCTTTTTCAGTTGTATATAAATATGTGCAGGAGAGAAAGAGATAGAGAGGCAGACAGACAGAGAGACATAGAGATAGACAGATAGATATCAGCTGACATCTAGCATGGCACACACATAGCATAATGTCCTGCACATGCAGCTCTGCAGCTGTCTCTTGCCGAGCAGCTGTCAAGCCCTGAGGGGTACGGTGCTGCTACAGTTATTAAGCAGCTGGAGAATGGGGGAATAAAGGAAAGGAAGGGACTAAGAGTTGGGGACAGCTGAATTTCTTTAGACAAAGGGGAGACAAATAGGGGCATAGTGTCCACATCTGAGTAAGTAGTAATGCCACTCTATTCTGCTTTGGTCAGACCTTATTTGGAATACAGTGTCCAGTTCTGGGTACCACAGTTCAAGAAGGATATTGGCAAGCTGGAATGTGTCCAGAGAAGGTTAACCAAGATGATCAAAGATCTGGAAACCTATCCACACTACACAAACAATCCAGTTTGAAACTGGAATATTTGCCATGGCTCCTTCCTATTGAATCCTGGGATTTGGAACTTTACAAGATCTTTAGACTTTCTGCCAAAGAGGGCTGGTGCCTCACCAAACTATAAATCTAAGGATCCCATGGGAAGGGGCCATGACAAATAATCCCATTTCAAACTGGATTATTTGTGCAGTGTGGATTTGGCCCTAGCCTTGTAAGGAGGAACTTAAGGAGTTGGGTATATTTATTTAGCTTGGAGAAGAGAAGACTGATGAAACAATGAAAATATATATGTGACCAATCATCAAGATTTTTTTTTTTTTTAAAAATGGCAAATAGATATAAAAATGGAATGGAACAAAACTGTGATAGAAAAAAATGGAAATAGTCTAAGAAGCAAAACAAATTTTCTCATGAGCCTAAAGGCAGCACAGAAACCCCTGCATTTACTTCAAAATGACAAAGGCAACTCTAACATTAGCTAACACACATTGGAAACTGCTTAATGTGGTGTAAATGTGTAAATTGCTATTGCTTAATAATTTGTAAGCCGCTCTGAGAGCCTTTGTGGCTGAAGAGCGGGGTATAAATACCTCCATAAATAAATAAACCTATCTGGAGGACCATTTTTGTCCTTTTTTTAAAAAAAAAATGACAGGCAGGAAGTGATGGGTTCTACTTCCTGTCAGGAACAGAAACAAAGGTGCTGGCATATAGCCAGCAGAGTGCCTGGTTTGCCAAACATATGGCCATGTTTATTGCTGCTTATTGTGCCTACACACACACACACACCGAGGGGTGAAGCATGACCCTTATAGGCAAACCATATTTACAGGAACTGCTTGTAGTCAAGTGTCTCTAAATACATGACTGAGCTCTGGCAGCAAAACAGTTTGGCAAGCTACCAGCTAAAACAAGAAAGTTCTGCCTCAATGATCCTTTCTCTTTAATAGCAGTGCCTACTCATGCAGCATCACCTATAAACTGTAAGTGGCAATGTCTGTGTATAGAGCTGCATTCCAAGCAGGCAAATGTTTACCCTGAACTCAACTCAAGATCAGCAGTCAACAATCCTTTTGCTGCCACATCTTCTGTTCTTTTCTTGGCCTGTCAGGGTGTGATGAGAAAGTCAGCTTTGCTGAAACACCTGGCGGCAAGGAAGCAGAACAGGTCTCATTTGAGAAACACATCAAAGGTAGGACCCTGCAGGAAATCACCGGTTTAGCACTGTGCAGATTATAAAAAGGGAGGGAGAACAGCAAGGGATTGTCTAAACAGTGAAAATAATCCTAATAGAATTCTTAGAGAATACCTTTTGTCCCAACAAGTTCTGACCAAGATTCATGGTTTTTGGAAGGAGGGTATGTGCAAAACCCCATTTACTGTGGGAGGAAAAGCCTTCACAGCTTTTCCCTGAGGTTTTATTTTTTTTTTTTTATTTAGTTATTTATACCCCTCTCTTCAGCCACAAGGCTATCAGAGTGGCTTACAAATTGTTTTTTAAGCAATAGCTATTTACACATCTACACTGCGTTAAACAGTTTCCAATGTGTGTTAGCTAATTGCCCCCACAAGCTGGGTACTCAATTTACCGACCTACGAAAGGATAGAAGGCTAAGTGCACCTTGGAGCCTGCTGGAATCGAACTTGCAACATGGTGGCTTGCAGTACTGGCATTTAACCACTGCGCCACCGGGGCTCCTGGTTTTTTGAATAATGTGTGGAAATGCCCATTACCACTTGTTTGGACATCCGATTTGCATCACAGCGCATTCTCAGAGAGGGCAGAAATGGAAAGCTGATAAGTTGGATGTTCACTTGGATGGGGTGGGGTGGGGTGGGTGGGCCTGCCAGCAATGAACTGGCCAGAAGCACAATTTTGGAGTTTTGTATTATCGATAGTGCACTCTTTTTGCTGCGCTTGCTCACCTTTGATTTATAGTTTTTAAAAAATGTGCAGCGGTGACAACTTGTGGAGAATAATAATGTGAGTAATTCACTCTTGGCTACCATCTTGATTCACAGGCATGGCTGCATGTGCACTTCAAATAGGGATAGCTTTGCATACCTGTGATTTTGCCAAAGGACTGTGGAGGAAAATGAATGCTACTATGAACTTGTGTTAATGCACAGCAATCAGCATTATATCTTCTCATCTAGACAGGCCACCAAATATACCTGCTTGGTTTAATTTTCAAAGTGATAGCTGTGGTAGTCTATTTCAGTATAAAATGAAAAGGGGTGAGGGGGAATGAAGGACTCAAGCAGCTCCTTTGAAACCAGCTAGTTTTGAGATTAAAGTGTGCAACATTCTCTCTAGGAAACTGCCAAACATCTCATCAGCATTCTGTACAGCAAGCAAGAGAAGGATAAGAAAGGAAACAAATCTGGAACCATGTACAGTAGGAACTCCTTATGTCCTGGTGATTGGTTCTGGGGGGAGCCTGGAAACTGAAAACCATGGATAATAGCGAACACCATTGAATATAATGGGACTTCTGGTTTAAAATACCATAGAGTTGCCTTGTAGAACCTAGAAAATGGCTAGAGATGACACATTTTCTAGGAAGACTCTATGGTAGGTGTGCTGTTTTGTGTCCCATGGATAATTGAATCAGTGGATAATGAATCAGTGTATACGGGGGTCCTACTGTATAGAGAACCAGCCCTTTGCACACCTCAACAATGGACAAAATTTCTCCTAGAAAAATAAATATGAGATGCAGTTTGCTTCCCTGAAGAAAAAAAGAAAAAGAAAACAACCTACCTTTCCTATATTGCAGACCTCCATGGCCCAAATGCACCTTTTGCTAAAAGAAATTAGGAGCTGAAGTTTGAAGGTGTACACTCACAATAATTGAACTGCTTTGTTTTGTCAATACCCTTGCTTTGTAAAGTTTCACAGGGTGGGTCCTTATCTTTCAGCAAGGACAGCCAGAGTTACAAGGGTGGGCAGACATTTTATGAAAGTCTTATGTGAAAAAGGTCATTCCACAAACAGGCCTAAGGTTGGAAA
Source organism: Gambelia wislizenii (assembly GCA_030847615.1). Classification (NCBI taxonomy): domain Eukaryota; kingdom Metazoa; phylum Chordata; class Lepidosauria; order Squamata; family Crotaphytidae; genus Gambelia; species Gambelia wislizenii. Next base: position 27,160,273 of record JAUMIR010000011.1, on the reverse strand, counting down.
GCATGTTGGATGACAGCTTGGTTTCTAGGCAAAAATCTATTCGACTTATAACCTACTTTCCTCCTTGATCTGATGAATTGAGAATCCAGCCATGGAAAAAGTATGTAGAAATAAAGATTTCTTTAAAACACACATACATAAGGATTTAATAACACAGTATTAATTTGTTCAAGTGTGGAACTAGAAAAAATACTTGCTTTTGAACTTTCTCCTTGTTCATGCCCTAATCAATGTCTCTCTGATTAATTGGGACTTAATGATATTTTTTTCCCTTTACATTGTACAGCTTTGATTACAGGAGACACAAAATGTGTCAGAGTCAAGTAGCAGTCAAATAATTGAACAATTGTGGGGAGAAACAAGAAGCAGCACATTGTTTTATAATCCTTAGACATTTGCTGCATTTGACTGTTGATGTCCCTGCTTTAGTCTGTAAGGAACAAACAGTGTTTATTTGATCATTGGATGGGAAATCAGCTTGTTTAGCAGACTTTCATTCCTTTATCAGCAAAAAGGAGGTACTCTGTTCTGATGAAACAACGTTGATACTGCAGATGTGTTATTTCCTTGAACATTTTAATCTGTTGTAAAACATTTTGAGTCCCAAACTGGAGAAAGGGCAGGATATAAATAAATATAATCCCTGGAATCCTGACTTATGTCTTTGTAAGGGGACTTACATTTGGAGGAATTAGAACTGGGCAGTTCCATAACACCCATATCCAGTAAAGGGCTGCTGCTAACGTTACCATGTAGTGGAGCCAACAAAGAAACCGATATCCCATTGTGCATCAAAACATCAGCTCAGGAGTGCCAATGCGCATTGGGACACTCCTGCCAGTGTTACATGTCTTCACAATTCACAAAGAGGGTTTCTTAGCACCTCTGATACACAGTTATGTAAAGTTGTGTAATGGACAGCTTGGTGTAATGTAAAGCTTGATGGCTTGATGGCAGTACATATAAAGGGAGCTAGGAGTCTTAGTGGACCACAAGCTGAACTTGAGTCAGCAGTGTGATGCAGCAGCTAAAAAAAGCCAATGCGAATCTAGGCTGCATTAATAGTAGTATAGTGTCTCGATCTAGGGAAGTAATGGTGCCACTCTGTTCTGCTTTGACCAGACCTCACCTGGAATACTGTATCCAGTTCTGGCACCACAATTCAGGAAGGATATTGAGAAGCTGGAATGTGTCCAGAGGAGGGCGACCAGGATGGTGGGAGGTCTGGAAGCCATGCCTTATGAAGAGTGGCTTAGGGAGCTGGGCATGTTTAGTCTGGAGAAGAGAAAGTTGAGAGGTGACATGATAGCCATGTTTAAATATTTGGAGGGATGTCACACTGAGGATGGAGCAAGCTTGTTTTCTGCTGCTCCAAAGACTAGGACACAGAGCAATCGGTTCAAACTACAGGAAAAAAGATTCCACCTAAACATTAGGAAGAACTTCCTGACAGTAAGAGCTGTTCAGAGGTGGAACACACTGTCTCGGAGTTTGGTGGAGTCTCCTTCTTCGAGATTTTTAAACAGAGGCTGGATGGCCATCTGTCAGGAATGATTCTATGATTCTATGACTCTGTCCAATCATAGTACATAGTAACAAGTACAACAGTGACATTGCTATTGTCTGATTGTGGCACGGAGGTTTATCCTGAGCTCCTGAAGGCTATATGAGCAGAGCACAAGCTCTGGCAGATTTTACCAGCCTGACACGTATAGCTCCATTGGTGAACTGCATGTAAATATAGTTTAGATATGTACAGAGAGGGTCATTATCAGAAGATTGGCCACCAGGTATTAACACAATGGCTGTAGTAGCTATCAACACAGTGATGGTGTGGAATAGCTGCAATCTGTATTGATAGGAGAACTATTTGCACTGATTAAATCATGGCTCCACAGAGCATTCAAGGTATTATAAACGTTAGGGCTGACTGAACAATATTTATCCTATAATTTGGAAAGTGTGTTGTCTAGTATGGAAGAATGCCTAAGCACAAGCATGCCTAGTCTTCCTACCTATTCACTGCTCACCTCCCCCCTCCCCAATTCATGATCATTCCTACCAGACATCCAAAAGGATCACAGGAACATTGCAAGCTGCCTTACACTAGGTCCCACTGCATTATTGATCTTTCAAGCACACTGTTGTTGACACCAGCTAATGGTGGCTTTATGGGCAAAAGTCTTACCTAGCCCTGGAGCTATAGGAAATGAACTAGTGACTCTCTGCATGGAAAATACATGCTCCAACACTGAGCTAGAATCCATCTACATCTCTGGAGGTCTACACACAGAAAATCTGGTGCATATAGATTAAAAGTGTGATATCAATGCCTATGTTTCCTTGTTTCTTTGTTTGCTTGTTTGCTTGACTAGGAACCATGCATTTTGTCTTATGCATGGTGAGTCTTTCTATATATTTGAACAGCCAAGTGGGGAGCTGTGGATCATAAATATGGGACTAGAAGATTACACGAGCAAGGAAGAGCCAACTGAGCTCTCTGATGTCAGGGGCAGGCTTATATACTGGCCCCCAGCACAGAGAGCACGTCATCCGGCCATGCCAGAAGTTGTGGCCAGAAGTCCCACCCCTGACCTCTTTCTAGCCAATCAGAGCAGGAGGAGAACACTCCAATTGGGGGCCTCTTTTGTGCCCTCTACCCAGCCTGCAAAGCAGGGACAGAAAACCTGGCTGTCCCCATGACGGCCCCATGAAAAGAGGGACAGAAAACATGGCTGCCCCATGACGGCTACCACACAGCTGTGGGGACCGCCAATCCGTTCCAGGGCTCCAGGCAGGCCTCAAAAGGCCCACCGGGCAATCCCAGTAGCCCCCCTTCTTTTACATGTGCTGATCCAAATCAGACAGGAATTATCATCCCATCCAACCTGCTGTGTCAATGGCTCACTGGATTTTTAGTTCAAACCTTTCAGTCCACAGTGATAAGGATATGTTGGGGCCTATCATCTATGAATGTCCAATCCCGCCCACAAGCCTTGATTTAAATTTTGATTCTAAATCCTTGGGGTGCAGTGGCCTATCTTTGTGTACATTGCTCTGTGCAAAGGAAACAAGGAAAATATGTGGCCCTCCAGATTTTTTGGGACTACAACTCTCATCAGCCTGGTCAGCCTAACTGAAATGAGGATGCATGAATCTGCAGCACAACAATATCCAGAGGGACAGGTATACACAGCAATTACTACAACATTGCTACAACAAATAATAAGAGCTGCAACAATCTAGTTGAAATCAAACATGTTTAAGTTTTCATTAATTTAAACAGTAACATTAAACTATGCACAGTGCTATCTCCTCCCCTTTCTCTGAAAGCAAAAGGACTTAAGAGTATTTTACTTTTGCTGGAGTATAAATTTTTTATTCATCATGCTAAATTATCCAGAAAGCTCCTGAGTTTACTCTGGTTTTATTACGGCTTGCTCCCACAAAAGTGTTTCTATTACTGCAGTTTAAATCCACTAAGTCATATGGGCAGCAACTGGAACCCTCTAGGGATTGTTGTGCAAATACAAAGACCATACTGTGTCACCATAATCTAACTGTTCCACTGTGCAAGCAGGGGCTCTCATGAATTTACCAAGCTCTGTATGCATGAGGATTGCACTGCTGTCTTCTCTATACTGAATGTTCATGATCATTTGGGGGAAGCTGGCATTCTGTGCTTGTTTCTTCCCTCACTGCCTCTCAAAAAAAAAAAAAAAAAGGGGAGGGGGTAAGGGAAGAAAAAAAACAGCTTGTGCCATGCATTGTCTATGAACAGATTATGCTTCTTTAAACAGAGTTTGGTCATTGGTCCACTGGGCAGTAGCTCTCGGATTTCAGGCAGAGGTCAATTCAGGCAGAGGAGATGCCATGAACTTCAGCTGTATATATATCCAAATGAATAAAATACTAAGCATAAATCACTGTGTGTGCATGTGGCAGTGGGCACAGGAGAACACACTAATGAATGGCAGTCTATATTTGTTTATTTAAGGTTAACATAATTTATCATTCTGACAGCTCCTACAGACTGAGACTGACTAAAAGTGTCAGGATTTGGTGGGAGTTGTAGCTGCACATTTACATATATATATATATATATATATATATATAGCTGTGCATGAGGGTTTTACTCATGATTTTCCAGTACTAACCACAACATTTTATTCACACTGAATGGGATAGATTTATTTCTGTCCTGGGATTTTCCAGTACAGGCCAGGCTAAATGTCATACATCTACAGTTGTCCCTCTGCATGCACGGGTTTGATATCCACAGATTTAAGTATTCACTGTTTGAAAATGTTATTTAAAAAATAATAACCCAAAAAACAAGCCTTGGTTTTGCCATCTTATATAAGGGACACCATTTTGCTATGCCATTGAATATAACAGGACTTAAGTATTCACAGATTTTGATATCTACAGGGGGTCCTGGAACCAAACCTCAGTGAATATGAAGGGACAACTGTATATCCATTGTCTCAGCTCCTCCCACTGCATGTTTGGGGCAGTTCCACTGATGATCTTATGAACAGAGTATGGCTTAGTCTTCAAAATGGAAAAATGCCATGTGTTCACTTAATTCTGACTATGAGGTGGGTACAGTTCATTTTGGTAGTGTGGATACCACCTCAGTGGCTTTTGATAGTGTAGACCATGGGATCCTTCTGGGGAATCAGAATTAGGGGCACTGTTTTACAGTGGTTCTAGTCCTTCTTGGAGGGGTAAACTCAGAAGTTAGTACTGCAGGATACCTGTTTGATGCCTGTGGGATCCCTCAGGTCTCTGTTTGGTCCCTTATGCTGTACATGAAACTGCTGGGAAAGGTTAACCAGAGTTTTGGGGTTCAGTGTCAATATGCCCATAACACCCAACTCTGTCTCTCCTTTCCATCTAATTCTACAGATGCTGTTTCAGTATCTTCTGTCAGTAATGGAATGGATGAGAGTGAACAAATTTTTAAAGAAGTGCCTTTTTCAAGCTTTGTTGGGTAAGGCAACCACTAAGGAGAGGGTGGTAAGCCTCTATGAGTCAGAGGTTATCTAAAAAAATTTTTTTAAAAAAAAAATGGCTCCCAAAAGCCCACCAAGACAGCACTAAGAGAACCTCTCTGGGAAGGATGTTCCATAATCAGGGTGCCATTATTGAAAAGGCCCTCTCCTTAGTGGTTGCCTTACCCAACAAAGCTTGAAAATGGTACTTCTTTAAAAATTACAGTGACCATACTGGCTGGGGGATTTGGGGAGTAGTAGTAAAAAAAAAATGTTCCTCAGCTCTGCACCTCACTTGGTTTGACAGGGGAACTTGGAACAAGCAAGACCTTAGAATCATAGAATCATAGAGCTGGAAGAGACCACAAGGACCATCCAGTCCAACCCTCTGCCATGCAGGAATACACAATCAAATCATTCTAGGCAGATGGCCATCCAGCCTCTGTTTAAAAACCTCCAAAGATGGAGACTCCACCACACTACAAGGCAGTGTATTCCACTTCTGAACAGCTCTTACTGTTAGGAAGTTCTTCCTAATGTTTAGGTGGGATCTCTTTTCCTGTAGTTTAAACCCATTGCTCCATGTCCTAGTCCCTGGAGCCTCAGAAAACAAGCTTGCTCCATCCTCATCACTTCAAATATTTAAACATGGCTATCATGTCACCTCTCAACCTTCTCTTCTCCAGAATAAACATACCCAACTCCCTAAGCCACTCCTCATAGGGCACGGCTTCCAGACCTTGGTCCATCTAGTCCAGTACTATATACTCTGACAGGCAATTGCTTCCCAGGTTCTCAGGCAGATATCTTCCACCTCACCCACAACTTGCTCCTCTGCAACTAGCAATGCCAAGGAATTGCACATGGGATGCCTTGCATACAAAGTGTGTGCTCTGACACAGGGCTATGGCCCTTTGACAAAATTTATATGAAAGAGTTCACCAGGGTAAGATTTTATACAGCATAAAATTGGTGACCCGGCCTGTCTAGGTCAACCCGACAATTTTTATGGTGTACAGAACCTCACACTGCTGAACCCTTCTGGATAAATAGGAATAGAAAAAGGGATTTGCTCACATCAATTGTATGTATTATCTAAATGGTGTGATATGAATGCACCTCAGTCTTCTGTCCTTTTTCATTTCTAGACTATTTTTTAAAAATGACTTTAAAGAACTGTGAGGAAGAAAAGAACGTGGGAAGCACTTTGAAGGTCTTAAATGAAACATTCTTGCATTTTTAAAAAAACATAATAGTGGGATTAACGCATAGGCTCAAAGAAAGAGAATTCAAGTTAGAAAACAAGAGATACATTCTTTCCATTGAACCATTCATAAGTCACAAACAGGTAGGTTAATGAATTCATTATTTTAATACATCTATTTGAATGTCTCTATACTGTAATTAATTTTGAACACCACCACAGAAACACAACAAATATTATAGTGCTGGGGGATTTTTGTGTGTAAGTACTGCAGTAATTAGTTCTTTGCGTGAGTGATTGTATTAGAAAATTGGAGGCTATTTGAATAAAACTTGTCATCATAAAGATCTGGCCCTTATCACTTCTCATGGTGGAGTATCTTTTCTTATGAGATTTGTTGTGTTTTTCCCCTTCAGTTTGGGGATTCAGACTCTGGTCACCAAAGTCATAGTCCAACACTCAAACTACCACACCACACTGGCTCTTTCCATATGATACTACTTACTTCAAAAAGTGATGTTCCTTCCTCATACTCACCCCTTCCCAATTTCTCCCCATTCCCTCCCCCTCTCTCCCTTCCCCCCAAATTACCTCCCCAATTTTTCTTCCCAAGCCAAATCACCTTACTCATGACCCCCCAGGTCTTCAAGGTTAGGAGTGGTGAAGAGACTATCCAATGGCCCAAGTGTCATGCCCCATGAGCCTGATGAGGCTATAGAGTCAGAGGAGGCAGAGGACATGGCAAGGAATGGCCCTAGGGACCCTGGCACAGCTTTATGTACACCTGTGCCAGCAGGGACCCTGCCAACCTAGAGGCTCAAGCAGAGGAAGAGCCTGGTCCGAGTGGGTTGGCATCAGTCCCAGCAGAGAGTCCTGCCCATTCAGATAAGGATGAAGAAAAAGAGAAGGACTTACCTCCACCATCGTATACCCAGCAGCGAGCTCAAAAGGAAGCTCAAAGGAAGTCTCTGAGACTTTATGAGAAAAAGCTGCTAGTTAAGAAACACCTGGCAAAGCCTTAATTGCTTTATATATGCTGGGATATGTGATGGAGGCTTTGTCAGAGATCAACTGATCTTCCTGGTGAAAGCTTCCTGCTGACTTTGGTGCCTAGATTCCAGTTATCTTGACTTCTGTTACCTTGACTCATGCTTAGACTTTGAACTGTCCCTGACTACTCTGCTGTCTGCTCCTGTTGACCCTCTGACTGCTTTGGACCACACTGGCTGATTTCAGTAAGCCTCTGACCATTTGGACTGTGTTTGTATTGGACTGTGAGCTAATTAACAGTTGGCTTCCTTCCCAGACTAGTGCTGTTCATACTTTGATGGTACCTAGTTGCTTTATGGACACCAAAACAATTTCCTCCTCCCAAGTGCTCATGAAAATAAAAAAATAATTTCCCCCTCTTTCTTTCTATAAAAAGTATTCTTCCTCCTTCAGGAAGAAGAAGAAGAAGAAAAAGAAGAGGAGGAAGAAACAATATAAAATCATAAAATGACAACAATAGCGATAAGAACATGGAATGTTAAAGGTTTGAACGAACCAAAGAAGAGAAATCAAGTATTCCATTTATTGGAGAAAAGCAAAGCGGAAATTATATGCCTCCAAGAAACAAAAATTCGTGAGAAGGACAATAAATTAATGAATAGACCAAAATTAGGACAAGGCTTCTTCTCAAATGCCAAAAAGAGGAAAAAAGGAGTAGCAATATACATTAAAGATATGTATCAGGCAACGGAACTACTCAATGATAAAGAAGGACATTATATAGGTATAGAAATAAAGCTGATTAATATAACAATAATCGTAATTGCCATCTATGCCCCAATTGAAAGAAAAGATCAATTCTATAAAAAACTGTACCAAGAAATAATGAATTTAAACAGATCAAATATCATAATTACAGGAGACTTTAATGGAGTCATTGATGCAAAAAACGATAGGACAACAAACTCAAATAAGAAGCCGCATGGAGTGTTGCCAAAAATTTGTAAAAATATGTTAGAAGATCTGAACCTGAAAGATGTATGGTCTACAAAATATGCAGAAAAGAAAGGCTTTACTTTTTTCTCGGAGGCTCATAAGTCAATGTCAAGGATTGACATGTTCTGGGTATCGGCGGAATTATTAACAAAGATTGCAGAAATGGAAATAATAGAAAGAATAGTATCTGACCACAATCCTATAGAAATAAAGATAACAGGTTTCAAAAGAGATTATAGATGGAGGTTAAAAGAAGAGATGTTAAATGATGGACAATTTGTAGGCAAAGTAAAAAAAGAAATACAAGAATTCTTTAAAGTTAATAATGGGGAAGAAATACCAAATAAAATGACATGGGATGCCTTTAAAGCAAGAATAAGAGGAGTCTTCCTGCAAAGAGGGGCAGAGATACATAAAGAAAAACAAAATAGAAATCTAGGATTGACGAAAGATTTAAAAGAGAAAGAAGAAAAATTAAGAAAAGATCCAAAAAATGTGAGATTGCAAAAAGAAGTCAAATCAATCCAGGAAGCTCTCAAATCTGAGCTGTCAGAGATAATAGGGAAAAAACTAAAAAGAACCAAACAAAGGTATTTTGAGAAAGCTAATAAGATAGGCCGTTGGTTGGCCTATAGACTGAAGAAGGAATCAGAGAAAAAACTGATTACTGAAATCAAAATAGGAGAAACCAAATATACAACCCAAGAGGGAATTAAAAAGGCCTTCCTGGAATTTTACAAGACATTATATGTTAATAAGAATGAAACGAAATGTAACGGGAAGGAGGTAGAAAGATTTCTAAAAGAGAACATAAGTGAAAATATGAAATTGACAGAAGAATGTAAGGAACGATTAGAACAACCTATCAGCATGGAAGAAATAACACAAGCAATTAAACAGTTAAAAAATGGGAAAACTCCAGGACAGGACGGATTTATAGCAGAATTTTATAAAATATTTCAAGAAGAACTTACTCCATTTCTGCAACAAATGATGAATAAGATCCCCCAACAAGGAATTCCAGAATCATGGCAAACGGCAAATATTATACTAATACCGAAAGAAGGAAAAGAAAAATCTCTTTGCTCAATACCGATTATAAAATCTATGCCACGATATTAACAAACAGACTAAATACTGTAATAAAGGACATTATCCACGAAGACCAAGCTGGCTTTATAAAAGGACGGAAACTATCAGATAATATAAGAACAATGATTAATGCAATACAGTATTACGAAAGAGTGAATAATAAAAAAGCGGCCTTAATATTCCTTGATGCGGAAAAAGCTTTTGACAACGTGGTTTGGAAATTCATGTTAAAAACATTGGAGGAGTTAAATATTGGGAAAATCTTTATGAGTTATATACAAGCAATATATCATATTCAAAAAGCAACTTTGATAATCAATGGAGAGAATACTGAAACGTTTAACATTCTGAAAGGGACGAGACAAGGTTGTCCTCTATCCCCAGTATTATTTATCTTGACGTTGGAGAGCTTGTGTAATAGTATAAGAAATGCAAATCAAATCCCAGGGCTCAAAATTAGAAACCAAGAGTATAAAATAAAAGCCTTTGCAGATGATATTGCAATAATCCTAGAAGACCCAGTGGAAAATATAGAAAGACTATTTGACATGATTAGGAAGTATGGGGATTTAGCAGGACTTAAACTTAACAAAGAAAAAACTACAATAATAACAAAAAATTTAACAAAGAAGGAAGATGAGCAACTGAAACTGAAATCGGGTTGTAAGATTGGAAATAAAGTTAAATATCTAGGTATCTGGATAAATAAGAGAAATATAAACCTTTACGAAACTAATTATAAAAGACTATGGTGGGAGATAAAGGGCGACCTTACTCGATGGAACAAACTAGACTTATCCTTGTTGGGTAGAATAAATACAATAAAGATGAACATCTTGCCAAAATGTATCTTTCTCTTTCAAAATCTACCAATACTCCAAAATGAAAAAACGATAAAACAATGGACTTTTGACCTAAGCAAGTTTATCTGGGCAGGAAGGAAGGCGAGAATAAAGAACATTATTTTAACAGCTAATAGGAGTACTGGAGGCGCCTCCCTACCAAACTTGAAATTATATTATATTGCTGGTGGTCTTAGCTGGTTGACAGACTGGATTAAACTAGAAAATACAAGGACACTAACCCTAGAGGGTTATGCACTAAGATTTGGTTGGCACGCGTACTTAGGTTATGAGAAGCAACGTGTGCATAAAGATTTTGAAAATCACATAGTAAGGAAGGCACTGTTGAAAATTTGGTATTCAATAAAAAAACAATTCTACATTAAATTGCCATCATGGATCTCCCCGCAAGAAGCCTTTCTAGGAAGATGGGAGAAGACAGATAAATGGTTAAGATACGAGGACTTGATAGATCAAGAATTGTGGGGAAAAGAAGGGAAAATGGAAATTCTTACGCAAGAAGAGTTGAAATTAAAAGGAAAATGTATGAATTGGTTCAAATATTTGCAAATTAAAGAAAGATTTCTGGAGGATAAAGCGGGCCCTGGTTTAGAGATATCAAAAACTGACATAGATAAAGTGATTTGGGGAAAAGAAGGAAAGAAAATATCGCAGTATTATAAATTACTTTTGAATAGAGAATTGGAAAATGAAATTGTAACTGAAGCAATGACAAAATGGGCCAAGATATTGGAGAAGCAATAACAATGGACGAATGGCAAAGTGCATGGAAAGACACGGATAAATTTACGGCGTGCCTGGCTTTGAAAGAGAACCATTTGAAAATAGTTAATAGATGGTACCTGACACCAGCTAGAATCAGCAAGATATACAAAACAGAAAATAACAAATGTTGGTATTGTGAGAAGGATACAGGTACATTATATCTTATGTGGTGGGGGTGCACTAAAATACAAAAATTTTGGAAGAAAATTCACAAAACAATACAAAAAATCTTTAACTTTGAATTTGCAATGGACCCCAAACTATATCTATTAAATATAACAGCTAATCTTGAAGGAAAACTTAAGCATCAGTATAGAAGGATATTATTGTATTTAGTTACGGCAGCAAGATTATTATTAGCCTCAAATTGGAAGAAAAAAGAAAACCCCACAATAGAGGACTGGCTGCAAAAAGTCAATGAAATGAGAGAAAATGACAGATTGACACACATTTTAAATAAAAGAAAGATGTCGAAGATGGAAGAAGAATGGTATCCAGTTCTCGAGTATTGGAAGAAATAAAATTTCATAGGGTATAGAGAAATTTGGGACATTTGGACAAAAAAGAAGGAATAAAATAAGAAAAGAAGATAAATAAATTTAGAGACACCAAGTTAGGGAAACTTTGGCAACAGTATCAAATGCATCTGAGATGAAAGCAAACAAAGAAAGAGAGAGAGACTTAATGAAGGTTTGATAAAATTTAAACAAAGAAAAAAGGAGGGATACAATAGGAAAAAAAATTAATGAAACATATGTATGTAACTCAAACAGGAGGGGCAAAAAGGAAGTTGTGGAGGAGGGGGGTTTAAGATTTGGAGGGAGGAAGTAAGTGAGATGGTAAAGAGAAAGAGAAGTGAGTATGAAAAGGGGGAGTTTGAATGGAAGAGAGGAATGATTGAAGAAGGGGTGAAATAGAAGGATGATGGGAAGTGAATAAAATGAGGAAAGGAACAAAGGGTGTGAGATATGTGAGATATATGGGGGGAATTAGTAATGGAAAAAGTGTAGTGATGAAATGAAACTTGCTTTACGATAACATTGTAAATATTTTGATTTACGCTGCAAATAAAAATAATAATAATAAAAAAGTATTCTTCCTCCTTCTGCTTTCTTCATCCATCTAGACTTTTCCATCTCTTCTATCTGCCACAACTCCTCCAGCAGCTCCATGCTCCTTCTTGTATATTCCCAAATCCTCCAGCAGTTAATCTGTAAGTCTCCCAAAGTCTGCTCACTCAAGACTTTCACTGATTGAGTGTGGATTTTTCATGATCACAAATGTTGCAAGGGGAGAGGGGGAGGTGAGCAAGTATCATGGTCCTTGAAGAGTTAAATACTTGTATTATGGGCAGGAATTAGACTCTACTGTCTTTCCTTTACTCTGCTTTTTGTAGAGGCATAAGCATAGGAATGCTGCTGTGCACACTAAAATAAGCTGGCTGACCATCTAGGATGTAACTCAGCCCTAATTTATAGTTTTCCCAATATATGCAACTCCACATGAGGCCTTTTCAGGGTTTCTGGGCAGAAAAGTCAACCCAGCAACCAGGGTCTGGTGGTTTTTTTGTTGTTTTTCTTTTTGTTGTTTTTGTTGTTGTTGTTTTGGTTTAAATAAGTTGCTTTCCAGAACTAGTTTCCCATCAGTTAGTCTGTAATATATGAGCAAGCAGTTAAAAAGAATTGCAGAAAGGAAAGTGTAAAGTTCTATATCTAGAACAAGAGTAAAAGGAAGGAGTCTCAAGGAAAAGTTTAAAAACAGGCTCCCTATACATGGTATACATTCTTAGAATCAAAAAAAAAGAAAAAAGAAAAAAGAAAAGAAAAGAAAAGAAAAGAAAAGGAAAGGAAAGGAAAGGAAAGGAAAGAAAGATTTTGAAAATGTTGCTTCAAGAAATGGTGTATTAAAAAATGGAAAGGTTTATGAATCTCTGTTATTACCATCAAAACTTTTGATGGTGCATCCTTTACAAAGTTGGCATTGAAAGTGTTTGGTGGGAGGGGGGAGCCATTTCAAACCAAATTGTTAAGCCAGTTTTATGATGGAGCAAGTGTGATGAGTGCATGCCTAAATTCAACAGAAGCTTAAAAGAAAGAAAAAAACCTTATATGTCCATGGCAGCAATTACCATATTCATCTAGTAGGCAATATTTTCACCAATTTAGATGACCTGAAGACACACAACAACAATTATGCTTCCAACTTTTTTGTAACCATGGAGAAGTTGCAAGTTTGTATGAAGGTCAAAGCCTGTCTCACCCTTTGGAACACTGTGGGTCGATTCATTTGAAAGTTACTGGAATTATTTCTGCTAATGATAAAAATATCATTGATTTTTTTTTTCATACCTAGAGCCAGAAGCTGATGAAATGCCCTCCCTCAATCCCAACTGCCACTGCCCTGGCCTCAGAGGGAGAGAAGAAGAGGCAGGCACAGTTCCACCATGCTTACATCCAGAAGCAAAAGGAAGGCCCTCCCTCCATCACAACTGCCACTGCTCTGGCCTCAGAGGGGGAGAAGGAGGCAGTATTTGCTGGATCTGAAGGCAGGGAACTGATTTGTTGTTCTTTTACTTGTAAAGTGCCATGTACAGTGATAGCGCTGTTTAAATGAATGGATGATGATGATGTTGATGATTTTTTATAACTCTTTTTATTCAACAAATAATTTTTTAGTCTAAAAACAGCATACAAGGGAAAACATAATGCAAAATAGAAACATAAACATTAACCCACTTACACCTAATCTAATTCCCCACCCCACGTAAAACTAATCTAATTTTGTTAGGGTGGTGATAATATTTTAAAAACCATGAAAATTGGAAACTTTAATGGAGATGACTGTGATGTACCAAGCACACATGCTCACATTCAATCAATAAATTTCTTTATTGGCAAGGATTCGTGTGTCAGGAACATAGAACAAAGCCGAAACTGAATACAACTAGAGCAAACCCCTAGATAAACCCCACAGTGTGAGAAAGGCATTCAGGGAGGAAAGATGCCTCCCTCTCAGGGCGGCTTGCACCTGGACGATTTGACCTTGAGCCACTGTGGAGCTCAAGCGTTCCCAGGCCAACAAGGCGGGCTGGCCTCACTCAGAAACTCCAGAGGCCTAGGCAAGGAAAACAGCCTCATGTCAGGGTCCTCCATGAACTCCACTCCAAATCCCAGAATTCAGGGATGAGCCTGACAATGACGTTGCATACAATTAAACAACTTCAGAAGAGCAAACTATTGAACAACTTCAAAACAGTGATACTTTCCATCAAGTTTTTTCAAGACCTCCCTGTAATAATGCAGTAGTTTGAATGGGAAGAAGAAAGTCAATTGAACAGATTTGAAACAAATGTAACCCTAAAAGAGAATGCCAGAGATCCTGCATTCCAACAGGAGCGTGCAGAGCTCTGCCAACTGTAGCTTCATGTCTTCTGCCTTCCCAGCATGTGCAGCCCGCTGACCACTTCCCTGGCCATTTTGTGGCCAGGGAAGTAAAGGGAGAGGACAGCACAGCAGTCAGGTAGCAGCTGTCTGTGTTCCTGCAGCAACTGCAGGAAGATACTGTCCTTCTCCAGAACCTCTGGAGGTCCCCTGGAAGGTCCAGAAGGCTTCCTGTGACTAGTGGGAGGAACAGCCTGCTGCTGTGTTTCTGTTCCTCTCCTACTCCTGTCATCCCCTGGCCACTAAATGGATGTTGGGGAAGGCACCCTGCCTGAAGAGAGGCAGCTGGCATGAGGAGGGAGTCATTGTGATAGGAGTGCTGAATACCTAAATTCAAAGATCCAAATAAAGTACATACAAAAGCATGATTTGGAATTACAGTTGCCTATGTTGTCAACAGGAAAGACTGGTGAAGCATAGGGGCAGAGGGTGAACAAGTAGAAAGAATATCATTTGAAGATATTGTTCTTGTTGAAATGAACACATTTCCTAAAAATGATGAAATAATCACAGCAGTGGCATCTGTTCATGACTTGAATTTTTAGCAAGTAAATCCACTTAGCTCCTTAGGAATAACAATACTGACAAAAGGAGTTTTCTGTGGCCAAAAAATTCTTAGAAAAATAGAGCAACTCAAATGTGTTTTTAAGAAATCTACTAGCAAAGAGTGGCCTTTGCAGATATATCTCATCATCTGGTTTCGTCTGCTGCGCAGCCATTTGTGAGTCAACATTTCCCTTTCTAACTTGGATCAATCAGCTGCAGAGACTTTCAATGACTCATAAGTATTTAGTAAATCCTTCTTGCATTTAAAAAAGAAAAGACAGCTAACCTTATTTCTGATAAAATTTGACATTACTTTAATTCTAGGGGAGAAATGAAAAATGCAACTGTTTAAAATGAATTTTAGATGCTCTGCATTTTCCAACTCTGAAAAGTCGTGTTGTGAGTGTTGCCATTCAGAAATCTGCCTTACCTAGTTGTCAAGCATTTGTGTAAGTTTACAAAATGAAATGTGTTATGCACTAAATAGTTGAGAAAGTAGAGACTGTCCTTTGTCCAATGTAGAGTGCAGAGGAGCATTGCTGGTATAGGATGACATATATCACATTGGCGGAAGAGTAAGTAAATGCACCTCTGATGTTATGAGGAATGTTATTGGCCCCTGTAATATTGCTCCCAAAGTAGATGTGGGGACAGGGTTGGCATTTGGGTTTGCAGCAGGGTTTCATCCCTGTATGTTTTCCATGTTATGTATCTGTTATAAGTGAATAGTTTTCTAAGATTTGGAGGTTGTCTGTAGGCCAATAAAAGCCCTGTCTCCCAGATCTTTGTGAGAGGTCTGTATTATTCTCCAGAATTGGTTGTAGCTCATTGATGATGCCATGTTCTGGATGGGTCCATGCAGAGTTAATTTTGTAGTGCTTGGAAACATATTCTTGTGTGTTGGTATAGTGATCATTGTCATGTGGTCTAGACTGAGGTCATGTTTGTGAGTTGTTGACCTGGCTGGTGTCACTCTCCCTGAAATATTCCTTGAGTTGAAGATGGCAGCAGAAAGCCTCCAGGTCACCACAGAACTGAATCATGTGTGTCGGTTTTGAGGGGCAGAAGGATAAGCCTCATGAGAGGACAGACTCCTCTGCCTGGCTTAGTGTGTAGCTGAAAAGGTTTACAATATTACAGAAGCACCCCCGCATCTGCTGATTTGCTAACCGCTGATTCAATTATCCATGATTGGCAACAGCAGCGGTGGAGTGGATGGGAGAGGGAGGGGAGGAGGCTTCTGTATGGCTTCTGTGGCAGAAATGGTGATGGGAGGATGAAAGGAGAGGAGAAAGGTCTCACCTCCCTCCTCCCTTCATTGTCTCCCATGGCTCTGGTGGGTCCGATGGTGATGGGAGGGCGAAGGGAGGGGAGGAGAAGTCTTGCTTCCCTTCTCCCTTCACCCAGTAGGATGGCTTCTGTGGCAGCAATGGCAACTGGGGGGGGGTCCGCTATTATCTGTGGAATTCATTATCCATCGGACCTCATGGAACCAATCCCCTGCAGATACAGAGTTCTACTGTATTGTCCAAGTTGGTGGTGATTCCATCTTATTTCCTTCCCCCTCCCTTTCCTTCCTCCTTTTTATGCTGCAAGAGGCTGCTTCTTTGAAAGCTACCCTATCATCGGGACAGTGAATTTACTCCATGTTTAAACCAAGCTTCAGAGGAGCTCTCCACGGAGCTGAAACCTTTTCCTAAATTGGTTCAGCACTGTGGACAGTTCTTTTAAAACTAGACAAAACCTGGAATGAATTGAACCCCTCATTTATACAGAAGCCACCAGCTGCCTCTGATATGGAGGTTTCTGAGATTGATTCCAGGATTCTTTCTAGGCAATGCATCTGTTTTGCCATTGAGTCCTAGGGTCAATCCCAGCTTCAATCCTTCTTGGTTTGTTTTTAATTATATGACGATGCCTGGAATTGAATCTAGGACTCCTTGTATGGAAATCACGTTGCCTGTCACTGAGCTATGACCCTCCCCCAAGATACTTGCTTAGCATCATGCACTGCAGTGTTTCCATGCTCTGAACTGGTCCTACCCAATCAAATAGTCATTCTGTTACCTTAAATAGGAAGGATAGTGAAGGACTTCCTATTGGGGCTGAGACTTTTTCTGAATAACACTGTTTTTCTGCTTCTGGCATGTTCTACTTTTGCTCCTCAGCTGACCCCATCCACCGAACAGCTCTCTTTTGCTTAGCCTGACAGAGGAACTGCTTGGGAGCTGTTTTTTTTTTTTTTTCCATAGTTCAGGTAGCAGGTTATCAACACATCCTAGTGTACTGCCAACAGCTAAAAATGACCTCTTTTACCCACACTGCTGGGTTATGGTATGGGGAAGGGGCACTCCAGGTTTCTCCATGTGCCTCTCATGTAGAATTAGTGAACAGTGGATTTAAACAGGTAGCATTGATACCATCCAGTATGGCTATTTGAGCAGGCCTGCAACACTTCACACCAAATAATATTATGTGAAGTCACAATACAAGGTGGCCACAAAGTGCCAGACCACTTTACTTCAGGGTTCAGCCTGGCCATCTCTTTATCCTCTGTTCCTTCCACCTCAGCTCCTATGGTCCCCTTAATTCCTTCTTTCTGAATCAGGGATATACCTTTTCCCTTAAATGTGTGGTTTGTGTTTTATAGCAGCCTGTCTTTTATTATCTATAGTTTGAAGGAATGGACCAGAGTCAGTAGTTGAACAAACAAAATAGCGTAACTTTATTAAAGGGAATCTGGCATGGGAGACCCTACCAGTGGCTATTATGCCACCGCCAGCATAGCTCAAAACATCATTAGGGTATGCAAGCCTCTCTCCCACGACAAGGGGGCGTCAATGGAGAGGTCAAAACCGAAGGGTCTGACAAAGAGCGTCAAAGGGCAGGATGGGCTCTCTATCCTTGTGGCAACCGTCCTAGGAGAAGGAAAACTCTAATCCCAAACCCGGGCAGATGGTGCTCGTCCAACCCTGTAAGGTCAACCATCTAAGAGAAGGAAACTCTAATCAAACCTACGACCCGAGGACCTCACTGCTACGTCCATGCTTGCAAGGCCATGGCAGATGAATCTCTGGTTTAAAGGGTGAGGCCAGGTCTGTGCACGCTGCGCTCCACCAGAAAAATCCATTCCACAGGCTCGAAGGATTAAAGGGAATAAAACACACAGTAACATGGAATCTTGTGCTTTAATAGTTCTTAAATCTCTATAATATTCTCCCTTATCCCTCAGACTCTTTCTCTCTTTGTCCAATCAATTTTCTCATACAAACTATTAACCTCTGCACACAAAATATCTAATTTCAAACCTCACTTATACACCACTCACACCTGGAGCCTTCTGCTCCAGTCATTGTCATTAATAGGACTCTCACTCTCTTTCTCTTTCTCTTTCTCTCCCTCTGACTCAACTGAACTCCTGGCAACTGTCACACAACTTTTAAACATACAGAACCCCCTCCCATTTCAGTTTCCTGCCCTGGGATTGGTTCCTGACACATATTCTTCCCATTTGCTCACCTTTCTGTCCATCACAAGGTCCCATCCATTTAGCTAAGCTGTCTAAGTCCATCTGGGAAAGTGGTCATGTGTTGGGTGGAGACATTTCAGCAAAGAGGACACTTCTCCTTTGGGAAAGGTGTTGTTCCCTGGCTGTTGGACATATGCAATGGAACCAAATTGACTGCAGTCCCTAGCCAATAAATAATTCATTGTTAATATTGCCTCCTGCAGTCCCACCTTGATTATCCTCCTGATGTGTACCTCTTCTAAATGAAAATGTAAAAGCCAGCTACTGGTTTCCTCTCATACTCTGGGGTTGTTTGGGCTCAGCCTGATGGCACTGACATTTTCTGCTTGAGCCATGTTGACTTATATTTTTTTTGTGACGGGAGAATCCTCCTTTTGCACACTGAGGGGTTCTAGAATATCACAATGAATTCTGGGGGAATGCTCCCAATGGAAGCCCAACACTACCACAACTTAGAACAATTCCCCAGAGCTTGGAAGTGACATGCTACCAATAATGATTTCCTTGTAATTTCTTCATTTAAAAAAAATAATAATGAAGAAATAAGTGTATTATAAATTTACTTTTATAGTTAGGAGGATGCAGCCTCCTTAAATGATGGAGGAGAAATATCACATGGTTCAGTTACTGACTCATGCTGTTTTCTTATTCTCTGCTGTGGGTGATGACAAGATAAAAGGGAGGAAACTGTATTTTGCAGCATAGGTCAACAGCTTACTGGGATTCAGTGTGGGTTTTTTTAAGTAACTGAAAGTAACTATTTTGTTACTTTAAAGAAATGTAAAAGTAAAGTGATCCATTTAATAAACTGCAATTACTACAGTAACTAAATACTTTTAGAATTGGAACTATAAGAGTAAGTAATTATTTTCTAAGCAACATTCCAAGAATACTGTGTCCAGTTCTGGGCACCACAATTCAAAAAGGATATTGACAAATTGGAGCGTGTCCAGAGAAGGGCAACTAAAATGGTGAAAGGTTTGGAAACGATGCCTTATGAGGAGAGACTTAGGGAGCTGGGTATGTTTAGCCTGGAAAAAAGACAGTTAAGAGGCGATATGATAGCCCTGTTTAAGTATTTGAAGGGATGTCACGCTGAGGATGGAGCAGGCTTGTTTTCTGCTGCTCCAGAGACTGGAACACGGAGCAATGGGTGCAAGCTCCAGGAACAGAGATTCCACCTCAACATGAGGAGGAACTTTTTGACAGTAAGAGCTGTTCGGCAGTGGAACACACTCCCTCGGAGCGTGGTGGGGTCTCCTTCCTTGGAGGTCTTTAAACAGAGGCTGGATTGCCATCTGTCGGGGATGCTTTGATCAAGATTTCCTGCGTGGCAGGGGGGTTGGACTGGATGGCCCTTGTGGTCTCTTCCAACTCTGCAATTCTATGATTCTATGATATGCATTTTCCAAAATCGATAGATTTTCCTTGGGTTTTTTCCGGGCTGTGAGGCCATGTTCTGGAATAGTTTCTTTCTGACGTTTCACCTGCATCTGTGGCTGGCATCTTCAGAGAATGGTTGGGTAGAAGTGTATGTGGAGTTTATATGCTGTGACCCCCTGTTGGGGAGTATATATAAATTTGTGTAATTGAATGGTTAGTTTCTGGGTATGGAAATGCAAGGCTCATTAGTGTCTGTTTGGGTAATGGTTGGTTGATGGCCCATTATCTTCTGGAAGCCCCCCTGTCCCTGGGTGGAATTTCTTTGTAAGTGCTGAGTTTTGATTCTATTGTTTTTCAAAACTGGAAGCCAGATTTTGTTTACTTTTAAGGTTTCTTCTTTCCTGTTGAAGTTGTCCAGGTGTTTGTGGATTTCAATAGCTTCCCTATGCATTCTGACATGATATTTGTTGGCCTGGTCCAGCATTTCTGTGTTTTTAAATTTAATTTTTAATTTTTTTCCCAGAATCCTCTGCAACATGGATGGAATGGGAGAGAGGCAGAAATGCAAGAATTTTTGTAAGTCGAAGGTTTCCTGGGAAAGTTTTCCTGATAATTAAAAAAAAAATGTTTGGTAACCACTGGAATAAAATCAGGGGGCAAAGTCTGAAGCTCTTGCTCAGCCTTTTCCACATGAATTTCACATGAATAGGGAGCAAGCCTTCACCTGCTAATGCCATTTAGCAAAGTAAACATGTTTGTGTTATTGGATTCCCTGTCACTAGCTTGATGGAAATTGCATGACCTTCAGTGCCCCTGCTTATCTGACACTTCTCATCTTGTCTGTTGTTGGAACCAATCTGAAAGCCTGTAAAGTCATCTCTTTGGGAGCCTTCAGAAATAAGGCATTGACAATACAGAGATTCTTATGACAGCTTAATTAGTGTTTGCACGAGCTTGTAAAAACTCAATTTGCAGAAAGATGGGTAAGTTGATTGAGGGCTGAATCCAAAATTCCTATTCATCCTTTAATCTAAGTCTTACTGATTTCACTGTCCAGCTTTGAAAGCTTATGTGCAACATTTCATCTATGATCCCAATGGAATAGCTTCCAGGTGTTGGTTTGCTTATTTGTTTGTATATTTATTTTGATTGCTTTTCCATTCTTGCCACAAATTGTGTTTCTGAAAGAGCAAATATGGATCAGGGGTTTTCTGTGTGCTTTGTGTGTGTGTGGCCTATAATACCATCTATAGTATTTACTGAATGCATGGATGAAAAGGTAGCTAGTGGTGACCTTAGTGTAGTCTAGACTGCCTTCACACCATCCAGAGGCAACACCAATTAAAACAATCTGCCTTCTGATACTATGTCTGGCCATCATACACTCTCCCAGAGCTGAGTACTCAAGGTGTTTGGAGCAGCTGCTCTGATCTATGTAATGGCAGCATTATATGCAATAGTGAGCACATTGCATTGACAGCTTCCCAATTAGCAGTTGATAAGAGGTCATGTCCACAGCTAGAAGTGCCCTGTGTGGTACACTGATGGGTCAAAGTGAGGTCTCTTTTTCTTGCATTCTTGTTGGGTTGTGTGAATGCACTCCAAGTGTCAATACGCCTCAGCCAAAACTGTAGAATGCAGACCAGCAGCTCTGAATCGGCACAACCATCTCCTCAGTGCCTTGATGTTTATTTCTGGCCATGCTTGAAAAGTTCACATTTCTTACTAGCAGACAATGGAAAAGCAAATCTGTCACCTTGCTCTGTACATTTTCCTATTCAACAGTGTTAATGTTCTCTCTGACAAGTCTTCTACAGCTGGACTTTCATTGTGAGCTCTAATCTAATTGACCTGGGGGCTTCACAGAAGGGTGGGGTGGGGTGTTTGTAGATTTATTTTGCAATTTTCAACATAGGTTTTTCTATCAAAATGAGAACTGAAAGCCTAGGTTGCAGACTAGAGTTGGGGAAAGGGGAGCCTGCAGACTACCCATGCTGTCCTATGCTCCAGTCAGCAAGTGTTCCAGGAATCAGGGGGTTAGAATGCAAGAGCTGTTGAGTAGTTAATTTGATCCAAGTCAGTCACAGCTTATTCAACAAAATGAAGGCTTTGGATACCAGAAGTTACAACAAGAGATTAATCACATTAAAAGTTGCCTGTATATGTACAACTTCATTGGTAAGCTTGTTTTTTTAAAAAAAAATTAATTCAAAACTATCATTGTAATTATTATAATATATATCTAGTGCAATTTAGGGGTAGTCCAGATGGTTAAAAAAAATCCCTCTTAGAATCCATGGGGAATCCCATGTATCCAAATGGGATCCTGCAGTGTTCCATCCTTTTTCGAGGGAGGGGGGGGCAAAAGTCTGGAAAAGTCCATGGCAGAAGCCTCCAGGACGTTTCCCATGTTTTAAAAACCCTGACAGAAATGTGCACCCTCGCCAGTTAGGACAACTGAATCATACTGTATTGCATTGCTGAAGAGGACAGCTGATTGGTCAGATGTGTGCAGGTGGCGGAACTTGGTAAATGGCAGATCATGGAACCACTATCTTGGATTGTTGCCTTAGTGATCATGCGCTGAGGTGATGAAACAGACTTTTCCCCCTTTTTTAAAAAAAAAATTAAGCAGCAGATCATTCTTCCACCCCTTTGAGGTTTTGTGTTTTTTTTTAATTGTCTGGTGGGGGCAAGTTGGGGAGTACAAAACCACGACTACTTCACTCATGGCTGCCATCTTGCAGGCCTCTGCGTGAACAGGAAACAAGGAGAGATTTGCGCACCGGTGATCTTGCCAAAAAATTGTTGAGACAGATAACAGCTGCTGCGAATTGGCATTTCTGCACCCCAATTCACATTTTATTCCCTCATCTAGACCGGCCCATAGTGGATTGTCAAACATTAAGCACACATGCTTTTATATTAATTACTGCAGTTATTGAGGAGTAAGGAAAAACCAAACACTGAAGAATCAAAACAGCTTGTAAATTCTGGACTTGCTATCTTTTTTGCAGTAATTCACAACTAAGGACTTACTTTTGAAGAACTTTGGAAAGTCTTTTTGTATGTAGCTAAGCTGTAGATTTGTTGAAATAAACTAGATTTGTACATAACATTTGCAGTAACGTACACCATTTAAGCACATATTACACATATATGTTTGGTTCTGGTGCACCACCTTAGGAGGTGGGTGCTGTTTTGTTTCTTTTGACCAAGAAAACATGAATACCAAAAGCACTGTCAGCCACCCAGATAAGACTGTTGTGAGCAACAGAGATACTGGGGAGCTACTGGGAGATTTAGGGGCAGTTGTCTCCAAAACACCAGGTGCCTAAATAATCAGTGTCTCCTACTTAACAGCTGCTGGGATCAGCATAATCTCTCTCTGTCTCTTCATAGTTCAGAAGAGGACAGTGGCATGTCTTCAGCATCTTCAGCATCTGCCACCTCCTGCTGGAAAGTAGGGCCTCCCTTTGACTCAAACCCCCAGTTCCTCAGACTCAGAGAGACCATCATTATCAGGAGCTGAAGATTCATCTGCAGCACTTCAGGACTTTTGAATACAAGAAAATATTCCAGTGAACTCAGTGGAGTTCATTTTCTCCACTGAGGGGGAAAATATTCAGTAATTATTTGTTGCTACATGTGAGAACAAAATAGTCAAGGATTCCTAATGGACAAACAGGCTAGACCATCACTGAAGATCTTGGGCCCTCAGGAGAGGAGGGTACAGGTCCTCTCATCCAAGGCATGGGGAACTCCATCTTGAGCTGGAGGAGGAGGAGGAGGAGGCATCTTCCACCCGCAAGCTTGAAACAAGCTAGATTGAAGGTCACGCAAATGAATGTTGACTTGCAGAGAAAACTTCTGCCTGATTAAAGGACTTCACATGAGTAGGACTTCTGCCTGGCAGTGATGTGCAGCTAAGGGATTATCTATATGGCCAAATAACCCTGTACTCCCCCCCCCCCATTCATGGCACAGTCAACGCACAATGTTTTCAATGATACACTTTTTCACTGGGATTTCTGCAAGAAACTCCAGATCTGTAATATTTGCAGTTTGCTTCACATTTTATGGGAAAACCCAGGTTTTTGGCTGTGTGGAGCCAAGGATTGGCTTCAGAACCAACGTGGGACTTCTGGTGTATGGGACTCTGTTCTGGCACTTTTTATTTTATTTTTGTAATGTTTTGATTGTGTGCATACCTAGATAAGCATATCTCTGCTTATCCAGTAATAAAGCACTCTGAGACCACGTATACGAGTTGCATGCACAGGCAAACAGAAAAAACCCAAACCAAACTGGAGCAGCCCTGGCCATGTGGCCAGAAATAGTACAACATATAGGAAACATGATCAGCATAGGACCAACTTTTTACTCCAATGCAGATTACAATGTGGCGAGGTACACTGATCTACAATCAGACAAGCCCAGTACATTGCCATTTATGGGGCTGCTGCAGATTGAAGACATCTGCTGCAGCTGCAAAGTAGGTGGAGGGTTTCCCATCAATGTATACAAGTCCTGACCCATCAGTGGGATTTTAGCCAGATCTATAACCCTCAGTCTGAAGGCAGAAAGGTTGGTAGGATAATCTTGTGTACCAGCTTTTGCTGCGTGAGACACTTTTTGTGTTAGACCCAAGAACTTAGACTTTGGACACTACTTTTAGAATTACTCTAGCCCTAATCAGGGCTTGTACAAGTTCTTTCTTTTGTTTACAGCTCCCCAGGTATCTCAGCTGGTTGTGCTGGTTGGGGTATCCTGGAAATTGTATTCTGAAAAATAACTTTTCCAGGCTCTGCCCTGATATCTGCTATCTCTGTGGACCCTGATTCTGACCCCATACAGGCTTGGTCTTCTTGGATCCAGGACACTCAGAAGCTCTAACATAATAGCATTAGGTTTTGTGAGTGGTCACACATATTCTTTAGGCAAAAGGCGCAACACTTCATGGGGCCCATATGTGCCAAAAAATTACCGTATGAAGTTTCTGAATGATGTCTGTACTGTGAGGATATGCTTAGGGTTACAGCATACAACAGAACCAGCAGGACTTGCCAACTTGACTTTGCTGCTAATGTAAATGTTGGCTTGAAATAAGGTTCATTATCCTGTGTGTTGATTGCAGTGTTCACAGAAGTGAAATGCAATCAGGGCCTAGCAGTGGAGAGCAGAGAAGACCAAATCCCATCTCAGGTAAAACAAATAGAATTAAATAGTCTCCCTTGTATATTTTTAGCTTCATTTTGGTAAAACTGATATGAATCTAAATTCACCTTTCTATGTGCTGCAAATGTAGTAACAGTAATTTCTCTAGCACGGTTTAGACGTTTCTCTCCATATATTTTCCCTTGCATGGAAAAAGAAGGTCGACACTATGGAGATTTTCACACAGGGCCAAAATGTCCCGTTACTGCCCCGCTAGCTCCTCTCCCGTTCCTGCCACGGAATAACATAAATCTTTCGCACACTCACCTTAATTCCTCAGCAGGAACGGGCTCCCCCTCCCCTTGCTGGCTGGCCGTAAATGCAGCCGTCGTAAGGCTGCTTTTACGACCGGCCATCTGAAACGTTATCACGTTATCACGTGATAACACCGGATAGTAAATTTAAAAAATAAAACTCCCCCAAACATAAAATCAGTTCACCGAGCACAAAAGCACTCTTTAAATCACATAATCAAAACAGGGAGGGTAAAATAAAGGGTGCCACTTATCTCGATGTCCAGATCGTACCAGGAAGTGCTCGGAATGGACCTCCCCTCCATGGCTGTCATTTTGGAACAGGAACGGGGCTCCTGTTCGCACACCTGTGATTCCGTGATAGTGATGGAACGGGAGGTCTATTCACGATGAAAAATCGTGATTACATTGTTCTGGAACAGTCACGGGAGTAGGATAGATGAAGGACAGAACGGGGTCAACGTCATCCGAAAGGGAAAACCTTTCCCGATCCTGTTCTGTTCCTGCCACGGGATATATAGCCCATGTGAAAATCTCCTATGTGTACTGGTTCCTCCACCACCATCACCTTCTCCCATGCTAACCCCTCCTCTGTTTGAAAGATCCTCCACCAGTGTCTTTCACTACTACTGCTGCTGCCCAGTAGCTCTTTGGCACATTAGTCTGGCTCCTCAGAAAAGCCTGTCTGACATGAGAGACCCTACCAGCAGCACTATTGTCTTCGGCATAGCCTCTTGCCTCAGAGGAACACTTGATCCCCACCACCACAGAAAGGTAATGCCATTCACAAGGACAGCCTATAGGCAGTCTTCAGGCATACCCCCTTCAGCCCTTCCCACAGAGTATGGACAACACTGCGGAGGGTCTGGTGGAGTAGGAGTCAGGGCAACAATGGTAGCATCCTTTCTGCAACTTCCTGGATGGTGTGTGTGTCCATGTGTGCAGAATGCAATTTCTGGTTCAAAAAACAAATATTAATGGAAATGAATTTAAAAGGTATCTTTTCAGGAAAATGCATGAAAAAGACATTTTTAGTAAAAAATATTTTTATATAAGTGCACAATTCCATACATGTTTTTAACCCCCACCCCAATTATCTCTCTCTCTCTATCTATCTATCTATCTCTATCTATCTATCTATCTATCTATCTCTCTCCATCTATCAGCAGAAATGTGAAGGAACAGATTTACAATGGAATACATCAGTGGTTCTTAACATTTTCTTTACCAGGGACCCCCTTTAAATATCTTTTATTGCTGTGAACCCCCAAGACTTAACTCAAGATTTAAAACAACAAGAACACTAAATAATAATAATAATAATAATAATAATAATACACCACCCATTAAACCTTCCCTCAGAGTCACTGGAGGGGAAGGGAAGACTTTTCTCCTGCTTCTTCCTGCAAGTTTGTGGTTGGAGTGGATTGAATGGCAATGCGCAAGCCAAGCCAGCCAACCAACCAGCCTTTGCTTTGGCCACTCCACCAGGGCCGGTTTAACCTGTCTGCCAGATCCGCATTGGCGGGGGGGCTCGGGGTGAAGGGGGCCCCCTGGTGAGTGCTGACCTTATCTGATGAAGGAGACAGCCAGGAGACAGCAGCCGGCTCCTCCGCTCCTTTGGAGCCCCTTCCCCCTCCCTCCTCAGGCAGGGCATGGCAATAGCACTGAGCTAGTGCGGGAGATAGAGAAAGGGTTTGCTCTTGGGAAGTTGTAATTTGGAGACAGTCCCTGGCTGCATTGCTGTGAAGGAGGAAAGGCAGAGCAGCTGGTTGTGTGAGTGAGTGACTGTCTTCAGGGGGCCACGGGGATCTTGGGGGGGGGCTGCCATGCACAATGGGGTGGTTATTTTACTTTTTAACTTGTTGCTGGAGTCAAGACAGATGGCTATCCAGCCTCTGTTTAAAAACCTCTAAAGAAGGAGACCCCACCACATTCCCGCCCTCCTCCAAAAACCTGCTAGCTTTTTTTTAAAAAAATGTCTCCAAAACTAAAGAGAAAGAGAAAGAAACAGCAGCCCTCAGTGGCAGAAGCTGGAGGGAGTTTGCTGCTACCGCGGAGACGGTGAGTGTGTGTTTATGAGAGAGACAGGGAATTTGAGCGTTGTCTAGGAAAGGGCTTCTTTCTTCCCTTCCCTTCCCTTCCCTTGCCAACTGAGTTCAGCCTGCATTTGTGTGTGTTTGCCTATGTGCCTTCAAGTCATTTCTGACTAAGGCAAACCTACCATGGGATTTTCTAGGCAAGGTTTGTTCAAAGGGTGTGTGCCTTTGCCTTCCTTTGAGGCTGAGAGAGTGTGACTTGCCCAAGGTCAGCCAGTGGAGTATTCATGGCTGAGTAAGGATTCAAACCCTGGTCTCCATAGTCATAGTGCAATGCTGAAACTTTTACAACACTCTTAACTCTTTTAACAGAAGAATACTGTATAAAGAATATAAATTAAAATTTGGAGTAATATTACTAGGAACAATGGTTTTATTGTTGTCACTAAAACACCAGTATCCCATTAGTGTTATGCGAGAGGCATTGGCCTAGAGCAGTGGATCTTAACCTTTTCTTTACCAGGGACCCCCTTTAAATATCTTTTGTTACCCCAAGACTTAACTCAAGATTTAAAACCCTAATAATAATAGCTAACAACAACAACAATACAATTACACCATCCATTAAACTTTCCCTCAGAGACACTCTTGCTTCTTCCTGCAAGTTTGTGGCTGGATTGGATTGAATGGCAATGTGCAGGCCAAGCCAGCCAGCCTTTGCCTTGGTTCCTGTCACATGGCTACTCCACTACAGGGAGGAGGTGGGCCAAGCAGTCTTCAAGCCTTTGTGGACCCCCTGTGAGGACATTGCGGACCCCAAGTTAAGAACCACTGGGCTAGAGAATGCTGGAAAAGGAACAATGCAACCAGATCTTGAGAAGGGTGCTGGCAGGGGGATTCTGGGAGGTGTAATCCAAGAGTAACTTTCCCAGGCTCTGAATGCAGCCTAGAATCATAGGGCTGGAAGGGACCCCAACAGCCATCCCATCCGATTGGCTTCTGCCCTGCAGGAACACACAATCCAAGCATTCCTGACAAATGCCCATCCAGCCTCTCCTTAAAAACCTCCAAAGAAGGTGAGTGCACCACACTCCCAGGCAGCAGAGTATTCCACTGCCTTACAGCTCTTACTGTCAGGAACTTCTTCCTAATGTTTAGATAGAATCTCTTTTCCTATAGTTTGAGTCCATTGCTCCGTGTCCTAGTCTCTGGAGCAGCAGAAAACAAGCTTGCTCCTTCCTCAGTATGACACCCCTTCAAATATTTAAACATGGCTATCATGTCCCCTCCTAACTTTCTCTTCTCTGGGCTAAACATGCCCAGCTCCCTAAGCCGTTCCTCATAGGGCATAATGGCTTCCAGACCTCCCAACATCCTTCTCGGTATCTTTCTTGAATTGTTGTGCCCAGAACTGGAAACAATATTCCAGGTGAGGTCTGACCAAAGCAGAATGGAGTGATACTATTACTTCCCTTGATCTAGACACTATTAATGCAGCCTAGAATCGCATTGGCATTTTTTGCTGCTGCATCACACTGCTAACTCATGTTTAGCTTGTAGTCCACTCTTTCTTTTCTTTGAGGAAATCTACATCATTACATTAATTGCTAATAAACTAAAAATATTATGTTAGTGCCTATAATATAGTTTTTAAACTAAATTATTGGTGTCAAATTATGTAATACAGTAGGCCCCTCTTATCCACTGGGGATTGGTTCGGGGGGGTGGATTCTGAAAACCATGAATAATAGTGAACACCATTGAAAAAAATGGTACTTCTGGTTTAAAATACCATAGAGTTGCCTTGGAGGGCCTAGAAAACCACTAGGGAGGACACATTTACTAGGAAGACTCTAGGGTAGGTGTGCTGTTCTGTGTCCCATGGATAATGAATCCATGGATACGGGGGCCCTACTGTGATCTGAGCATCCTGTACGGTGAATAGGTTAGGTTACATTGACCTGAGATAAACATATGGGGGCCCCAAAATAAAGCACTGCAGGGGGCCCCAAAATTCCTTAAACCGGCCCTGCACTCCACTGCAGGGAGGAGGTTGGCCAAGCAACTTTCAAGCCTTCACAGACCCCCTTTGAGGATATCAAATACCCCTGAGTGTCCATAGACCCCAGGTTAAGAACTACTGGAATACATCAATACCTGACATGAATTTAAACAGACTGATGGATTCCTTCTTGTACCTAACATCTGCTCAATGTTCTACTAGACCCTGACAGTTTCTAGCACCCTCCATAGGAAAGTTTTCTATATTTCCTGGTTCATATTACCTCGGGCACTCTTCTGAGAGGAAAGCTATGTGGCCTAGCAGTAATCAGCAGCCACCAGACATCTCAGACACTTCCTCTGATATCTCTAACAACTGACAATATTCATGTCAAAGTCATCCACTGGGCCCGAACATATCCTGCAGCAGAATTTAGTGAAGTTTCTTTCTTTATGAAGAAAGCACCAAACTATACAGCTCTCTGTAGCCATCCTCAAACTAGCTGTGGCTATGTTTTTTAAATCCAGCAATTGGCATTAATCAAAGGAACAAATGATTTAGGTAGGCTATGGGAAGAGCAAGTCAAAATGGAAGAGGGGAAGAAGATGAAAAAAGTAGGAAGGTAGAATGATGAGCAGCAAATTAGAGCTATTTGGTAATGGCTTCTCAAAATTATCACCATAATTATCACAACCCTGAGTTATGTTGTTCTCTTTTCTTTGTACTGCCATACCACCATGAACATACAAAATCTCATCTGAATTTGTTATCTAAACATAGTTGGGCCTGATTAATACTTGGATGGAAGACCACCAGAGATCCCCAGGTAGGGCTAGGAAGAATCCAGCTGAAAACCCTGGATAGCTAATGAGGAGGCAATACTGCACTAGATGGACCAATCATCTTTTTGTCCATTTGTATAGTGTCAAATCAGGGAGGGATTTCATTAAATTTCTTTAGGAGAAAAATAAATTCTCAAACAATTTCTATAAGTTTGAAGTTCCTTTTTCTTGTCCTTGTAATATTTGTGGCAGAGCCATTCCCTGATCGAGGCTCAGTTTGTTAGAACATCCAAGACTAAGTATACATAGTCCACCCTACATTTGTGACTAGGACTAGGAAATCAAGGCAAGCCCAATGCTTATTGCTTGTCCCAACTAGAGGACCCACTGAATTACAATGGGCCCTTGGTATCCACTGGGATTTGGTTCCAGGACCTGCTGTGGATACCAAAATCCATGGATGCTCAAGTCCCATTATATACAATGGCATAGTAAAGTGGTGCCCCTTATATAAAATGGCAAGATCATGGTTTGCTTCTTGGATTTTTAGTGTGTGTGTGTGTGTGTGTGTGTGTGTGTGTAATCTTTTCAAGCTATGGATGCTGAAACCATGTATACAGAGGACCAACTATAAGGGATATGCCTATGTGTTGAGTCACTATTCAACAACTGATTGAATGGGTCTATTCTACTTGGGACTAACCAATACAATTCAAGCCATATAATAATAAAACCTGCATCTTTTAAGGTTGGTATGAATCCAAATTCTTAAAATCCAAGAGTCCTAGAGTTCTAAAAACAATATTCATGAGGAGATGGGGCAGAAGCAGCAACTGTACTATGATCATAGCAACATAGCTATGATTTTGCATCTTTCACAATGCCCCAGAAATAATGTTGTGACAATAGGAATTGGGCTGGAATAGCTCCCATTTGTGAAGCTGATCTGAGAAGAGACCCTTAGAATCAAATTTCCTTCTTTGCCTGAGCATCCCTGGCTCCTGGAAGGCAAAGGGAAATTTCTACTATGTTCCTGATCATGGAGCTGGGTAGAGGACAAAGCAGTGGTATTCCACTGGCATCCAGGCAAGTGGAGCAGATAATAACCCATACAGGTTTGTACTTAAGCAGAAAATGCTGCAAAACTCTGACCATTGCCTGTTTCAATAAAAGTCTTGTATGTACAGATAGGGATGCTTCAGTGCAGGCCAAAGCAATTCATCACTAACTGAAAAGATGCTCTTCCACATCAGCAACTGTTCAATTTCCAAGCTCATTCAAGCATCTTTCCACCTCTCTTCTTTTCATGTCTAAGGAGTAGTGACTGCCAGTTTCAACGAGAGATGAGGTGTGGGTGCGTTTTTGTTTTAATTTGATGGATAGGCTAGGGTTGAGCAATTTATTTCAAAAAGGGTGCCTCACTTCCAGTACTCTTTACATATGATCCAACAAACATAAAAGTTCTGAAGGGAATGACAGCCGAAAATTAATTGCCCTGGAGCCAGATGCTAAGTGCACCATTGACCATCACAGGCTTTGCTAAGGACTCTCTTATGGTGTCACTGCTCTTTTTTATTCACTCCCAGGAAGTAGTGTCTTTGGACTTTTTCAAATGGGGGGGGGAACCCTGAAGAGGTCGGGAGAAGAATGGGGCTGTTGCATTTACATACAGAGCCCCGTTTCAGATGACACCGTCCTCATCTGCCCTCCTCCCAACCTCCACCCAACCTTCCCCCATGCTGCGGGCACCACTTTTTATTGACAGAGAAACTCCGTCAATAATAAGCGGTGCCCGCAGCACAGAAGAAGCATGGGGGAAGGTCAGGAGGATGATGGAGGAGGACAGTGTCATCTGAAACAGGGCTCTGTAAGTGCGACAGTCCCGTTCTTCTCCCAAACTCCTCGGGGGGTTTTTCCCCCATTTGAAAAAGTCCTTTGTGTGTTTCAATAAAACACAGTGGTGATACCATAAGAGAACCCTCAGGAACCTGATTTGTGTCTTGGACTCTTAAGATTTTGCAGTCCGCTATCCTCAAGTGGTTTTGGTAAGAGTGGGACAGTAAGACAAGTAAGACAAGCCTTTAAATGCTTTCTATCACCACCATTTGGTGGTGATAGAAAGCATTTATATTCAGTTGATAGAAAGCATATATATTCAGTTGGAAAAGTTACTTTTGGGGACTACAACTCCCTGTATCCTCAGCCATCAGTCATACTGGCTGGAGATTCTGGGAGCTGTAGTCATAGAATCATAGAATCATAGAATTGGAAGAGACCACAAGGGATGCAGGAATACACAATTAAAGCATGCCGGACAGATCATAAAATCATAGAATTATAGAGTTGGACGAGACCACAAGGGCAATGTAGTCCAACCCCTGTCATGCAGGAATACACAATCAAAGCATTCCCAAAAGATGACCATCCAGCCTCTGTGTTTAAAAATCTCCAAAGAAGGAGACTCCACCACACTACGAGGCAGTGTATTCTACTTCCGAACAGCTCTTACTGTCAGGAAGTTCTTCCTAATGTTTAGGTGGAATCTCTTTTCCTGTCGTTTGAACCCATTGCTCTGTGTCCTAGTCTCTGGAGCAGCAGAAAACAAGCTTGCTCCATCCTCAGTATGACATCCCTTCAAGTATTTAAACATGGCTATCATGTCACCTCTCAACCTTCTCTTCTCTAGATTAAACATACCCAGCTCCCTAAGCCATCCTCATAAGGCATGGCTTACAGATGGACACTGCCCTCCCATATTATTTCCTCTTTTTCGCCTCCCACAATTTCAGCCTCCCTTTCTCTTTTCTATTCTTTTTCTCACCCTTTCTTTTCCCCTTCCTAACTTTAAATCCCCTCCTTGGCTCCCCTTTTCTTTTTCTACTTTGCCCCTATTTTTCCCTTTTGGTCTCACGATGGTTCGCTCCCCTCCCCCCACAGCTATTCTTCCCTGTTGCATTTTTACTTCTGCTTTCCCCTTCTTTTTGAATATGCTCTCTCCTTCTTCCATAGCTGCTTCATCTCTTTTCTCTATGGACTCTCTCCTTTTTGCATTCTGGTTTCTCCCCCCACCAAACACCACCCAACCGAATTTGCTGCTTCTCAATTCTGCCCTCCTTGACCCCACCCAACAATGCCATCTCTTCCTCCCTAGGGGAGGTGCTCAACCCTTTTCTGCAGTCTACTGACATTGACAAATCAAGATATAACCATTTCAGCAGGGGTGGTTTTGAGTTGTGTGGTTTTGTTTTTGTTTTTGTTTTTTTGTTGCTTTCCTTGTGTCCCATCACTATCCCACCCATCTCAGAACAGAACGAATGGGAGTGTTCCTCTGTTGCTGCTGGATGGAGGTGGAAAGGTGTCCCCTGTACTCTCTTTTCAGGTAACAACCTAGCTTCCAAACAGGCAGGTAAAATACAGTAGGACCCCCTCCCTGTCCACTGGGGATTGGTTCTGGGGGGCTCTGTGGACACCAAAAACCAAGATGTTTTTCTCTCCAAGCTCTAGTTATTTTTAGGGGTGCAACATGTTCACTTGCTCCACTGCCTGCTACCCTGACTGTTGCTCCAAAAGGGGAAAGACTTATTTGGAAGTGAGGAGGGAGTAACAAGTGTCGAAAACGGCTCCTGCTGTAAGGAGAGAATTGTGCACCCATTCCTGCAGAAGCAACCATCTATCTACAATAGAGGTAGAGACAGGTACTTCATGTTCATGATTTATTCCCTCTTCTCTTGTCTAATATCTTTCTTCCTTTTGCTTCCTTCCATCTAGACAGATATTGTCAGGTCTAAATTCACTTCTACTTGTCCCTTCTTCTATACAGTCTTTGTCCTGGGATGCTTCAGCATTGCACAGTCTTTTCAGTTCAATACCAACTGTCACATCTCCATTCTAAGAAATTCTTGGATTTGTAGTTTAATGTAATACTTAGAATTCTCTGCTAGAGAGTGCACTCTCATGAACTTTGTTTCCCAAGGCATGGTGATTTAATTCTCTGTTCCTCTTCTCAGGGTGGCTTGGGAATGATAGTTCAGTGGAGTGCACTAGATCTCTTTAGCAGAGATTTCTAAGTGAATAACAAATCCCAAGATCCCTTAGGATGGCACCATGATAGCTAAGGTGGTATCAAACTGATATAAGTATATGGTGTAGATATAACTTTAGCTGTACATATAGCTCTAGTTAGAAGACCCCACTCTTCTCTATCTATCAGCTATGCAATTTCCTTAATAAATACTTTCTCCTCACTTAGGGTTTTTGTTACTGATGTTAAACAGCCACCTTCTCTACAAAACCACCACCTTTAAAGACAGAAATCTACCTAACACCTTTAAATGTAGAGTTCCCTGAAGAGGCAATGTTGGGGAGGGAGAGGAACCATGTCTGCGTCATAAATAAAATGCATTGAAGAAAGTGTCACAACTTCATCCTACCAGCCTATCACATTGTCATGGCAACGTGACTCCTAGCATTTTCCTTTTTAAAACAAGGAGCATTAAAAGAACTGAGGAGCAAACTCTTTCCATAATGTGACAATTGTACAGAGAAGCCTACATTGATACAATATGCTAATTCTAACAAATAAAAGATCTTTTATATAAAGAGAAGGAGGTTTTGCATAATATCATCAGTGATATATATTAGCTTACAGATGGAGTTATTTGTCTTGCTGGGGACTGAAGCGTAAACATTTAGATATGAGTCAGGACTTCAGATGAATTTTTAGACTTCTGCTAGAACTTGGAGAACTTAAGAGTTCTACAAGAAGAGTACTGAACCTGCCCAGCATTGTTAATGTTCCAGTGAACCTAGCAATATGTAAGAGAGAATTAAACAGTCACAATGTTTGCCTCCTAAATGACGTAAACATCATGAGCCCCCTAAACTCCAAGGAAATTAATCTTTGCAGTATCCCTACTTTTGCTGGCTAGTGGTTATGGGGCCAATAGGAGTACTACAGATAAAGTGTTTGCCCTTAGACAACTGCAAGAGAAATGTAGAGAGCAGAACAAGGGACTCTATGTAACATTTGTCGACCTCACCAAAGCCTTTGACACTGTGAGTAGAAAAGGTCTGTGGCAGATACTGAAAAGACTAGGATCCCCCCCCCCAAATTCCTTAAAATGATTATCTTGCTACATGAGGGCCAGAACGGTCAAGTCAGATATGGTGATGTCCTTTCAGAGCCCTTTCTAATAACTAATGGAGTGAAGCAAGGTTGTGTTCTTGCTCCAACTTTATTTACAATCTTCTTCAGCATGATGCTCCAAAGGGCTATGGCAGAGCTCAAAGAAGACGGCATCTATATACGTTACCATATTGATGGTAGCTTGTTTAACTTAAGCCATCTGAGGGCTCGCACGAAGACTCTAAACTATCTAGTCCATGAGCTGCTCTTTGCTGATGATGCTGCCCTTGTTGCCCACACAGAAGCAGTTCTGCAGTGCCTAACAACCTGCTTCGCAACAGCTGCAGAGCTGTTTGGGCTGGAAGTCAACCTGAAGAAAATGGAAGTTCTCTACCAGCCTGCACCACAGGACGAATACCACCATCCCCACATTGCCATCAGCAAATCTGTGCTGAGGTCCGTTCAGCACTTCACCTACCTGGGAAGCATCATCTCCTCAGATGCCAAGATTGACAAAAGAGATCGATCACAGATTAGCAAAGGCATATAGCGCATTTGGAAGACTTTACAAAAGAGTCTGGAGTAATAAACACCTGAGGCAAAGCACAAAAATCACTGTGTATAGAGTCATTGTACTGTCTATTCTCCTTTATGGGTCTGAAACATGGGTCACCTATCGCCAACACTTACGACTCCTCGAACGCTTTCATCAGCGCTGTATATGTACAATCCTAAATATACACTGAACTGACTATGTGACGAATGTTGCTGTCCTTGAGCAAGCAGGGATCACCAGCATTGAGGCCATGATATTGAGAACACAGCTGTGCTGGGCAGGGCACGTTTCTAGGATGGAGGACCATCGCCTTCCAAAAATAGTACTCTACGGTGAACTCGCCACAGGTCAGCGAAAGAGGGGCACTCCAAAAAAGCGATATAAGGACTCCCTGAAACAACATCTCAGGCTCGGCCAAATTGATCACCAACAATGGTCTGCCCTGGCTTCACATCAGGAGGCATGGAGATGCACTATCCACAATGCTGCAGCTTTATTTGAGAACTCACGCTGAACAAGTCTTGAAGAAAAACAACAACGCAAAAAGAATCACAACCCAGAAACATCACCCAAGGAGACCCTCTGCTGTGCCTTCTGCAACCGGACTTGTTTATCTCGGATTGGCCTTTTCAGTCATCAGCGCACTTGCAGAAAGCACAGGAAAAGTCCTTCCTGAATCTTCATTTGCAAAGAAAAGCCAGAGAGAGGGGTTATGGGGCCAGCACAAGACATTCACTGTCTGAAGCAGAGCAAAAATACTTTCCCTGCCCCTGATTCACAAATTGGGCCTGTGCAGTTTTAGTACCCAAGCCAATAAAGTAATTCTGGCTGTTGAGTATGGTTGTCAGGGTAGTACCACCCCAAGCTTTGAGATTTCAGAGCCAAAATCTGCAACCAAGGGACAGTCCCTAGAAATGTCACGGGGAGCACTAGTCATGTTACAAAGAGTGATATCATTAAGCATAATATATTAACCATCAACCAAAATTACTACAAATATGTTATTCAAATATTAAAAAGTGTCTAATAAAGTTGTGTGTGTGTGTTTTGAATGAGTAATATACAGAACATAATCATTCAATTAACAAGCAAAATGTTTTGGCTTCTGCCTTCCACAGTTGCTTAAAATAAAAGTGAGCTTCTAGCCAAGATGGCAGTTTAGAGCATTCCATTGTTAACAATCTTAAATGAATGATGCATTGTATTATTATGTATTTTAAATCTTAAGCACACATGCTTTTCAAGGCAGTGCTTTTACCATTCCTGATAGTCTGAGGATTTGCCCTGATAATGCTGCCCTACAATGCTAATTTATGGTAAGGTTAATAAGAATAGATATATTTCAGTAATTGTGGATGCTGTTAAGATACAACAAGGAGAATAGCTCTTGTATGCCTATGTAGTTATAGAAGCCTGTTTGATCTGTGTAATTCTTCAAACAGATGAGAAAATATATCCGAATGGATTATATCTTAATTTTTATTGTTGAAAGGTTTAAGAATATGATAGTGGTGCACAACCTGTGTGTGGGGGGGAGGCTCTCCAAAGACTGGTGGTGAGTCTTTTTCAAGCTCCTCACATATCAAGATGTGCTATAGGAAAGGTCCTGAGGATTCAAGATTTATCAGGAATGATGACAACTTCTGCATTTTGTTGTTGTTGTTAACTGACATTAAGTTGACTTTGACTTATGGCAGCCCCAATGAATGAGAGACCGCCAAGTCACCCTGTCCTCAACCACCCTTCTCAGGTCTTGCAGACTCAGAGCTATGGCTTTCTTGATTGAGTCTATCCCTCTCACATTCCAGATGTGATCTTCCTCTTTTCCTACTTCCTTCTACCTTTGTTGCATTATTGCAATATTATATTGCAATATAAGCATTATTGTCTTTTCTAGTGTGTCATGTCTTCTCATGATATGTCCAAAGTATGACAGATTCAGTTTAGTATTGAATGATATATCTTTATACCTCTGGATTTTGCCGAGTTCCTTCATAGCTGGCTACAGAGAGTGTCATTTTACATTCCTCTCTCACAATGTCTCTGACTTCAGTGTCAGTTGGGCTTAATAGTGCATAATTTTCTTCAAATTCTCTTCAAATTCTACTGGGATGTTTTTCAGGTTGTACTTTGGCATGATGGTTGGTTTAGTGTTCTTTTAGCTTTACTCTTATTTTTAATATGAGTAGTTCGTGGTCTATGGCACAATTGTCTCTTGGTCTTATTTTTCCAGAGAGAATGGAGCTCCTCCATCTTCTTCTTCCAATTATGTAGTCTATTTGATTTCTATATTGGCCATCAAGTGATGGCCATGTATTCAATTGCTTCTTGGGTTACTTGAAGAATGTGCTTGTGATGAACAAACTGTTGGCCTCACAAAATTCAGTCAGTTGGTCTCCTGATTCATTTCTTTCTCCAAGGTCAAATTTTCCTACAATCTTTGATTCTGCTCTGTTTCCTCCCCCCACTTTTTCCCCCCTTTTTCCTTTGTATTCCAATCACCCATGATTAACAAGAATCCGTGTTTTAATGTGTGGTCAATTTCCTCCTGGACTCCAGCATGGAATATTTCAATTTCTTCTTCTTTTCCTGCCTCTATAGTTGAAGCATAAACTTGGATTAAGGTTATATTGATGGGTTTCCCCTGAAGGTTTATTGACATGATTCAGTTAGACTGCATTGTATACTTTGACTGCTTTTGCTACATTTCTCATCACTATAAATGCTACCCCATTTCTTAAATTTTCATTTCATGAGTAAAACACTGTAATTATCTGACTCAGAATGTCCCATTCCTGTCCACTTTAGCTCCCTCACCCCAAGTATTGCAAATGTTTATATGTTCCATTTCTTATTTTACTATGTCTAACGTCCCCTAATTCATGTTTCTCACATTCTATGTATCTATAATATGTGTTGTGGCATTTTTTTTATTAATTATTTTTAGTTTTCATACATATAAAACATACATATTACAGGATTGAAACAATACAGTCACATTTCTCTGCACATTTTACAATATCCATGTAGCTTTTTACAATGTAAACCAAGACCCTCTTTTTTCTTTTACAACATATCTTTTATAATTAATAATCCATGCTTGTATCCTAAGCAATTTGTAGTATTATCATTGTTCCTGTCTTATTTGTGCTGAGCTTATTAGTTTTATCTGGTTACTTCCTTCCTGTGGATCACCTAATGTTGCTGATCTCAGAAATGTATTTCTGTATCGCGGAGAAGTACTAATTTATTTATTTATGGTTTCTATTATTTCTCCCATAAATTACACCTTTTTTAAAACTTTCAAAATTACTTGCTTTCCGTTGTTAAATTTATTTTAATTGAAGATCTCTTCTTTTTGTTTGCCTCTAAGTCACTATTTTAATGTTTGTTTATTTGTTTGTTTATTTGTTTATTTTTCTCCCTTTTAAGGTTTTCCATGTTTGCATTCATTTTCCTTTTCCCCATCTTGTCGTCAAATAGTCAGTTATTTTTTGCCAGTCTTCTGTATATTTTCTCATGTCTTTCCCTCTCAATAACATAGTTAATTTGTCCATATGTAGTGTTTCTTGAAATTTCTCCAGCCATTGGTCTATTGTAGGAATATCCTTATTTTTCCATAATTTAGCAAAGGTAATACGCGCTGTAGTTATCATATAAAAAATTATTTTCCCATAGTCTTTTTCAATGTTTCTTTCTATCATGCCTAATAGAAATACCTCTGGCCTCATTTGAATTTTAATTTCTAAAATGCTTTCAATTGTTTGGTGAATTTGTTTCCAATAACAAATAGTTTTTTTGCAGCTCCACCATACATGGTAGAAAGTTCCTTTCTCTTCATTACATTTCCAACACAAATCTGATGTCCCTTTGTACATTAACGACAGTTTATGTGGTGATAAATACCAGCGGAAGTACATCTTGTACACATTCTCTCTTATACTTTGGCTTAATGTATAATTTATTTGTTTAATCCACATATTTTCCCATTTTTCTAATTCTATTGTGTGTCCAAAGTTTTTTGCCCAGACGATCATATTGTCTTTTATTTGTTCATCTTCTGTATTCCATTTTAAAAGAAGATTATAAATTCTCGATATCATATGTTTGTTGCCTTTTCCGATGATTTTGTCCCATTCTGTTGATTCAGCTGTAATGCCAGTCAGTTTAGTGTCTATCTTGTATCTTTCCTTCATCTGCATATACAGATACCAATGACAGTCTATATTATCTTTCTTTAGTTCTTCTTGGGATTTCATTTGCTGATGATTGCCATTAATAATTAGTAGATCATTATATCTTATCCATTTTTTGGTGGGTATTCCTTCTTTGCTATAAAGAGCTTCATGTGGGGAGGTCCATATCGGAATTTGTGGGAACAATCTTGTTTTATATCTTTTCCAAGTTTGTATTAATGGGTTTCTAATAACGTGTTTCAAAAATTCTTTATTCATCAGTTCCTTGTTATAAAAAAGGTAGGCATGCCATCCGTACCAATTTCCTATTCCCTCTATTGCCAGCAATTTCTCATTTCTTAATGTAATCCATTCTTGGGTCCAGACCAAGCAACAAGTGTCGTGATATAATTTCAGATCAGGTAAATTTAGTCCTCCTCTTTGTCTGCTATCTTGTAGGATTTTCATCTTGACCCTTGGTTTCTTGCCCGACCAAATAAATTTAGCTAGATCTGCTTGCCATTCTCTGAATATTTTTGGAGATTGAATAATTGGAATTGTTTGAAACAAGAACATCATCCTTGGTAGAATATTCATCTTGATGACATTTATTTTACCTAGAAAGGATAGTTTGAGATGTCGCCAGTTCTCTAAGTCTTTCTTAATTTGCACCCAAATCTTCTGGTAGTTATTATGGAAGAGTTCAGCATTATTGTTTGTGATGTTAATGCCCAAATATTTCGTCATTTGAGCCTCTTTAAATCCTGATTTTTCCATAATATCATTTTTTTCTTCTTTTGTAAGGTTTTTGAATAGTAATACTGTTTTGTCTTTATTTGTTTTCAGTCCAGAGAAAATCTCAAATTCATTCAATATAATCATTAGTGGAGTAATCTCTTGTTGAGGATCTCCAAGAGATATAACTAGATCGTCAGCATACATTTTCAATTTAAATTTATGTTTTTTTATCCTGACTCCTTCTATTTCTTCTTCTACGTTGCTTCTTTTGCTTAACATTTCCATTATTATTATGAATAACAGTGGTG
Organism: Gambelia wislizenii; assembly: GCA_030847615.1. Taxonomy (NCBI): domain Eukaryota; kingdom Metazoa; phylum Chordata; class Lepidosauria; order Squamata; family Crotaphytidae; genus Gambelia; species Gambelia wislizenii. The sequence goes on along the minus strand of JAUMIR010000011.1, from coordinate 27,119,272 downwards.
ATAAACGGCATCCTTGGCGCGTGCCCTTCTGAATTTGAATGGGTTCTGTTTTTTCTCCATTTATTATTAATTTCGCCGATTGACTGTTATATATTCTCTTGATCCAATTTGTAAATTTTTGGCCTAAATTTATCCAGTGAAGAATTTCAAACATTGTGTTCCAATCTACATTATCGAAGGCCTTCTCAATGTCTAGAAATATTAAGGCCAATTTTTTATCTTTACAATTTTCATGATACTCAATAAGGTCCAGAACATGTCTAACATTATCTTTAATATATCTATCTGGGAGAAAGCCTCTTTGATCTTCTCCAATCCATTCTCGTAATACTTTTTTCAATCTATCAGCTAATATTGACGCAAATATTTTATAGTCAACATTCAATAATGAGATCGGCCGATAGTTCTTTGGGTCTTGCGGATCTCTATTTTCTTTATGTATAATGGTAATAAATGCTTCCTCCCATGTTTTAGGATATTTGCCTCTTGTAATGGCTTCTAGAGTATTTTTATACGGTAGCCAAATTTCATCTTCCATCACTTTATAAAATCTAGCAGTAAATCCATCTGGGCCAGGCGCTTTCCCTTCTTTCAGCTTTTTAATAGCCTCTGTTATCTCCATTGTTGTTATTGGTTGATTTAAAATTTCTCTTTGCTGGTTTGTACATTTCTGAATCAATTTCCCATTTAAGAACTTTTGTGAATTATTGAACATTATTTCACGCCTTCTGTATAGTGTTGCGTAATAGTCTTGAAAAATTTGTTTGATTTTTTGTTGATCTGTATAGATTTTACTGCCCATTCTGATTTTATTTATGATGTTTCTTTCTTTTTGTTTCCGTAACTGATAGGCCAGCCATTTTCCAGATTTATTTGAGTGCTCAAAATTTCTTTGCTTTAAAAATTGTATTTTCCTTTGGATTTCCTCTGTGGCTTCTAAGTTTAATTGTTCTTGCAATATTTTAATTTCTTTTAAAACCTTTTTATTAGTTGGATCCTTTTGCAAACTCAATTCTTTTTCTTTTAGCTTATCTTTAATTTTCTCTGTTCTTTCTAATTTTTTCTTTTTCAAAATAGTATTTTGTTGGATAAAGAAACCTCGCATCACCGCTTTGAATGTGTCCCATATAATAGTGATATCTGTGTCTTTTTCCAAATTGGTTTCAAAGAACCATTTTGCTTCTTGTTTAGCTTTTTGGACTATCTCCTCATTTTGTAAAAGATTTTCGTTTAGGCGCCAAGATCTATCTATCTTCCTCTCTGTTTTTAATTCGAGTAGCACCGCATTGTGATCTGACCAGATTTTGGGGAGTATTTCAATTTTGTGAATAGTGTTAACAATGTTTCTTGATGTCAAAAAAAAGTCTATCCTGGAAAAGGATTGATGACGTTCCGAATAGTATGTATACTCTCTTGCATTTTTGTATTTAAATCTCCAGCTATCCATCAAAGATAAATTTGTCATCATAGTTTCAAAAGTTTTTGGTAGCTTCCCTTGCTTTTTTTGTTTGTTTGTTTTCATTTGAGATTTTCTGTCCAGAGTAGGTGAAATCACCCCATTCCAATCTCCCAACAAGATTAATCTGTCATGATCAAATTCTAAAAGCTTTTCCATTAATTTTTGGTAAAATGTAACTTTATTATTCTGTGGCGCATAGAGTCCAAGAATCAATGTTCTTTTTTGTTGAATGTTAGCTTCTGTTATTACAAAATGTCCTTCTGGATCTTTGTACAGTTCGTGGGATTGAATTCTGTTATTTACATATATAACTACTCCCTTCTTTTTATTTTTTGAAGCTGATACATATTCTTTCCCTAGTTTTTTGTTCTTTAATAATTCCACATCTTTAGCTCTAATATGAGTCTCCTGTAGGCAAATGATGTCATATTTTTCTTTGGCTAATACATGATATATTTTTTTCCTTTTTTCCGGAGAATTAAGACCTCTAATATTCCAAGTAAGAATTTTGTAGTTCATCATGTATATCATAAACTAGTGTTTTGTTTTGTTTTGTTTTTCTTTTGTGCTTAAACGTCTTCTTCTTGCTGGAATTCTTCCTCTATTTCTTCCTCTTCGGTTTCTTCTACTTCCAATTCCGTTCTCTCAGCGCCGTCTTCCTGAATTCCTTGATCTTGTTCTTGTTTTTGTGTTTCTTTGTAGTTCGGTGACTTTAAGTCTTGTTTATATTTCTCTAAAAATTGTTCAATTTTTTGTGCTGAAGTTATCCTGAAATTTTTCTGTTTAAATCTAAAGGATATTCCTTCCAATCTTTCCCACTTGTATCGCACTTCATTATGTCTTAGCAATTGCGTGATTTCTCTGTATATTCTTCTTTTCTTTAAGATTCTCATCGGGACATCTTTTAGCAAGAGGATATCAGATCCTTCGATTGTAAATTTATTTTCAAAATTTTTCTGCAGAAACAGGTCTCTGGTCTTTTTCCTCACAAAATAAATCACGATATCTCTGGGCAAGTTTCTTAGTCTTGCAATTCTTGATGAAAGTCTATATATCTTGTCTATTTCCCATTCAAACTGGGATTTTGTTTTCCCCATAAATTTTGCAAGTTTAGGAATTAAGTATTTGTATAAATCCTCATCCGGTTGTTCTTTTAATCCTCGTATTTTTAAGCAATTCTCCCTCCATCTTAATTCTTGGAGTGCTTGGTCATCCAGTTCTCTTTCTTTGTCCTCTTCAAGAGCCACCGTCTTTTTATCTATTTCTTCAATTTTATTTTCAATGGTATCAACTTTTTCTTTTAATTTCTTTGATTCTTCTGTTACTTTGTCAATAGATTCTCTGATATTTTTAAGTTCTCTTTTCATTTCCTGCTTTATTTCAGTTTTCATTTCTCTTAATTCCTCTCTCATTAATTTTATTTCTTCCAAAATCAAATTTTGATTAGGTTGGTTGGCTTCAAGAGATGGTCTTCTGACCGATTGTAGTGTTGTTTGAGTTGTTCTTTTCATTGTTTATTTTATTTATTATTGTTATTGTTTAGTTATTTAATGTTCCCTTCTTTGTTCCAGTTTTATTCGTTCCCAAAAGAAATTGAGGTTGCAGATTTCCAAAATTTGGTTAAATTTTTAAATGTTTACTTAGACTTCTTTTCTTCTTTCCTCCTTTTTATGTTGTGTATAAAAGATATATTAACTGTATTTTATCTATACCCAGATTACTTCAAAAATATTGCAGCCTCAAAAAAAAAAAAACCACTACTTCAGAACTCTGTCAATTTAACAATTTGTAAATATTTGTAAATATTTGTAAATATTCTAATTTCACCTCTATTACTTTCCTCAAAATAGATATATAAATGGAATAGAATAATATATAGTAATATATGTGTTGTGGCATTTTGGACTTCCCTTTCACCTCTGAGTATATCAACAGTTCAACATCCTTTCGGCTTGAGTCTAATTGTGTGATTAGCCACAGTGCTACTTGTAGCTGTCTTCTGCTGTATCCCAGTAGTGCTTTCAGTGCCATCTGACCTATAATAATAAATAATAATAATAAAAGTTTATTTCTATCCTGCCCCTCTGCAACGTAATCGGGGTGGTTTACAATATAAAGCCCCATAATCACAATACCCTAGCCCACCCACCCTTTAAAATAATATTAAATTATAAAGGATTAAAAACATACAATAATTAAAAATATATAAATTAGAAAAAAAATAAAACATACAATAATTTTTTAAAAATCCGATTGCAGCTCAGAAAGGACAGCCGAGTCTTAGGCCAGGATAGTTATTCAGGAAAGGCCTGCCGGAAAAGATCCATCTTGACAGCTTTTGTAAAGCTGTCTAAGGTGGTAATAAGACGGATCTCGTCTGGCACGCCATTCCATAATCCGGGAGCGGTAGCAGAGAAGGCCCTCTGGGAGGTCACCAACAGCCTTGTTTTCATACGCTGTAACAGATTCCTCTCAGAGGACCGAAGTAAGCGGGGAGGGTCAGACGGAAGGAGGCGGTCCCGGAGATAAGTTGGACCCAAGACATGTAGGGCTTTAAAGGTTATAACCAACACCTTGTACAATCAATCATAGAATCATAGAATTACAGAGTTGGAAGAGACCACGAGGGCCATCCAGTCCAACCCCCTGCCATGAAGGAAATCACGATCAAAGCATCCCCGACAGATGGCCATCCAGCCTCTGTTTAAAGACCTCCAAGGAAGGAGACCCCACCACACTCCGAGGGAGTGCGTTCCACTGCCAAACAGCTCTTACTGTCAAACAGTTCCTCCTAATGTTGAAGTGGAATCTCTGTTCCTGGAGCTTGCACCCATTGCTCCGTGTTCCAGTCTCTGGAGCAGCAGAAAACAAGCCTGCTCCATCCTCAGCGTGACATCCCTTCAAATACTTAAACAGGGCTATCATATCGCCTCTTAACCATCTTTTTTCCAGGCTAAACATACCCAGCTCCCTAAGTCTCTCCTCATAAGGCATCGTTTCCAGACCTTTCACCATTTTAGTTGCCCTTCTCTGGACACGCTCCAATTTGTCAATATCCTTTTTTAATTGTGGTGCCCAGAACTGGACACAGTATTCTAAGTGAGGTCTGACCAAGGCAGAATAGAGTGGCACTATTACTTCCCTTGATCTAGACACTATACTTCTATTGATACAGCCCAAAATCGCATTGGCCTTTTTAGCTGCCGCATCACACTGTTGGCTCATGTTCAACTTGTGGTCTACTAGGACTCCTAGATCCCTTTTGCACGTGGTCTCATTCAGCCAGGTCTCTCCCATCCTATATTTATGCATTTCATTTTTCCGCCCTAAATGCAGTACTTTACATTTCTCCGTATTGAATTTCATTTTGTTAGCTTTGGCCCAGCTCTCCAGTCTATCCAGGTCATTCTGAATTTTGATCCTGTCCTCTAGGGTATTAGCTACTCCTCCTAATTTGGTGTCATCTGCAAATTTGATAAGTATGCCCCTAATTCCCTCATCCAAGTCATTGATAAAGATGTTGAATAGCACTGGGCCCAGGACAGAACCCTGTGGCACCCCACTGGTCACATCTTTCCAAGACAAAGAGGAGCCACTGCTGAGCACCCTTTGGGTTCGGCCGGTCAACCAATTACAAATCCATTGAACAGTTAACTTGTCTAGCCCACATTTTACAAGCTTGTTTGCAAGAATGTCAAGGGATAACCTTGTCAAAGGCCTTACTGAAATCAAGGTATGTGATGTCCACAGCATTCCCTTCATCTACCAAGCTGGTAACTTTATCAAAAAAAGAGATCAGATTAGTCTGGCATGACTTGTTTCTCTGAAACCCATGTTGACTTTTTGTGATTATGGCATTACCTTCTAAATGTTCACAGACTCTCTGTTTAATGATCTGCTCTAGAATCTTCCCTGGTATTGATGTCAGACTAACTGGACGATAATTGTTGGGATCCTCTTTTTCCCCCTTTTTGAAGATGGGAACAATGTTTGCCCTCCTCCAGTCTGCTGGGACTTCTCCTGTTCTCCAGGAGTTCTCAAATATTATTGCCAATGGCTCTGAGATTATATTTGCCTGCTCTTTTAATACTCTTGGATGTATTTCATCTGGTCCTGGAGATTTAAATTCATTTAGATTAAGAAGGTATTCCTGTACTACCTCTTATTTTGAGCTGGATTTCCCCTATTGTGTCCTCTGTTCCATTATCCTCAGGTTGGTCCTCCTATTCCTTTTCTGAAAACACTGAGGCAAAGAAGGTGTTGAGTAATTCTGCCTTTTCTCTGTCCCCTGATAGCATTTTGCCATCTTCTCCACGTAGTGGCCCTATCATTTCCTTCTTCCTCCTTTTGCTGCGGACATACCAAAAAAAACCCCTTTTTATTGTTCTTAACCTCCCTAGCAAGCCTGAGCTCATTCTGCGCTTTAGCTTTTCTGACTTTACTCCTACACGTGTTCGCTATCTGTTTGAATTCTTCTTTGGTGATTTCCCCCCTTTTCCATTTCCTATACATGTTCCATTTAAAACTTAGCTCCATTAAAGTTCATTAGTTATCCATCCTGGTTTCTTGAGACATCTCCCATTTTTCTTCCTCAATGGTACTGTTTGAAATTGTGCCTTCAGTATCTCCCTTTTGAGAAAGTCCCATCCGTCTTGAGGTCTCTTCTCTTTTAGTATTCCTGACCATGGGATCACCCCCAGTATTTCCCTGAGTTTATTGAAATCAGCTCTCCTAAAGTCAAGAATGCATGTCTGACTATGCCTGGCTTCTCCTTTCCATTGTATAACAAACTCCAGGAGAACATGATCACTCTCACCTAAGGATCCCACCATTTGCACCCCCATTAACCAGGTCATCTCTGTTGGTTAGGATCAGATCTAAAATAGCTGACCCCCTTGTTGCCTCTTCCACCTTTTGGACCATGAAATTGTCTTCCAGGCATGTAAGGAATTTGCTAGACCTTGAAGTTTTGGCTGAGTTAGATTGCCAGCAAATATCAGGATAGTTGAAGTCACCCATCACTACTACATCTCTCCTTTCTGCATGTGTGTTCATCTGTTCTAGAAAGGCATCATCAACTTCCTCCGTCTGATTTGGGGGTCTGTAGTAGAGTCCCACAATAACATCCCTGTTGTTTCCCTCCCCTTTAATTTTTATCCAGATGCTCTCCACCTGGCTTCCAGTATTGATGTCATGGATCACTTCACTGGTGTAAATATCCCTGACATATAATGCTATTCCTCCTCCTTTCCTGTTTGGCCTGTTTCTCCTATAAAGGTTATACCCCTCTATTCCTACATTCCAATCATGAGACTCGTCCCACCAGGTTTCAGTAATGCCTATTATATCATATTTGTTTTGTAGTGCGAGGAGTTCAAGTTCATCTTGCTTATTTCCCATGCTCTGTGCATTAGTGTAGAGACATCGAAGACCATGTGTTCCCTTTGCTTGCTGCCTGTGCAAGTATTTTTGCCTCCCACTGTTGGGTCCTTGCGCTGTTTGCCTTGTTCCCTCTGTGACAGTTTGACTCTTTTCTCCAGCCCTTTTGCCTTCCAGAATACTGTCTCCCTCCCACATTTGACTCAGTTTAAAGCCCTCCTGATAAAATTCTTGAGACTGTTGGCAAAAATATTTCTTCCAACTGTTGTAAGATGCACCCCATCTCTTGCCAGAAGTCCCCCCTCATGGAAGCGCAGTCCATGATCCAAGAATCCAATTTGTTCTCGGCGACACCATCTATGGAGCCAGTTGTTTACATTGGCTATTTTCCTCTCCCTTCTTGGACCATGCCCTTCAACTGGCAGAAGAGACGAGATGACCATCTGTGCGTCCATTTCTTTCAGCTTCCTCCCCAGGGCCTCATAATCTCTTCTGATCTTGGGAAAGCTGTGCCTTGCAGTATCGTTGGTTCCCACATGGACCAAAAGGAAGGGGTAATGATCCGTAGGCTTGACGAGTCTTGTTAGCCACTCCGTCACATCACGGATCTTTGCCCCAGGGAGACAACACACCTCCCGAGTCATCTTGTCAGGCCCACATACCACTGCTTCTGTACCCCGCAGCAAGGAGTCCCCCACCACCACCACACACCTCCTCCGAGGCTTCGCAGCTGCTATTCCTTGCGGTGGTCCTCTCAAGGTCCGGTGCTCTACCCCTGAAGTCTGTCCATGCTGTTCTTCCTTGTTGTCCTTGATAAAGGAAAGGGCTTCGATTCGATTCTGTAGCTGCAAGCTGCTTGAAGAATCCCTGGATTTTCTTGTTCTGTGTGTGACATTCCTCCAGCTGTCTACTTCCTGTGTCTGTGAAGTGACCCTCTCCTCCACAGCCACTTCCTCTGTGCAGTCCCCATCCAAGACGGTTCGTTCTGTTCTGTCCAGGAAAACCTCTTGCTCGCGAATCTGTTGTACTGTGCCCGGAAACTAATAGGCAGCCAGTGGAGAGCTTTTAGCACAGGTGTTATATGTTCTCTTCTGGAAACACCAGAAATCAACCTGGCTGCCATGTTCTGAACTAGTTGAAGTTTCCAAGTCAAGCACAGGGGTAGCCCCATGTGGAGCGCATTACAGAGATTGAGATGGGAGGTTACCAGTGCATGTACCACAGTTTCGAGGCCCCTGGTTTCCAGGAAAGGGCGCAGCTGGCGTATCAGCCGAAGTTGATAACAGGCACTCTTGACCGTCACATTTATCTGATTAGACATCTGAAGCAATGGGTCCAGGAGCACCCCCACACTGCGAACACAGTACTTGGAGGAGAGTGTAGTTCCATCCAGGATTGGAAGTTGTATTCCCAGACATGGTTTTGGGTCTGTAACTGTTAGTACCTCCGTTTTGTCTGGATTCATTCTCAATTTGTTTTTCCTCATCCAGTCCATTACTGCTTTAAGACAATCATTGAGAGACACCATCTGAAGTCGAAGCTGATGATCGAGACATGGAGAAGTATATCTGGGTGTCATCAGCATACTGATGACACCGCACTCCATGCCTCCAAATGATCTCTCCCAGTGGCTTCATATAGATGTTAAATAGCATCAGGGACAGGATGGCACCCTGAGGAACGCCACAGTTAAGCTCTATTCTGGTAGAGCAACTGTCCCCGAGCCTCACCCTCTGGGATCTGCCCGAGAGGAAGGAACGGAACCACTGCAAGGCAGTGCCTCCAATTCCAAACCCTCTCAGGTGATCCAAGAGGATGGAATGATCTATTGTATCAAAGGCCGCTGAGAGGTCCAAGAGCACCAACAGGGTCACACTACCCCTGTCGATACCCAAGCGGAGGTCATCAGCCAGAGCAACCATGGCAGTCTCCACTCCATATCCCGTCCTAAAGCCAGTTTGAAATGGATCTAGATAATTGGTTTCATCCAAGACAGCTTGGAGTTGGGAAGTGACCGCCCTCTCAATCACCTTGCTTAGAAAAGGCAGCAAGGAGACTGGTCTATAGTTGTTCCTGTCCAAGGGGTCCAGGGAAGGCTTTTTCAGGAGCGGCTTAACCGCCGCTTCCTTCAGACAGGGTGGAACGGACCCCTCCCTGAAGGACGCATTGATAATATCCCTAAGGAGTACTCTTGATGCGTCACCCCCTTGGGTGGCCAGCCAAGATGGACAGGGATCGAGGGGACAGGTCGTCTTCCTCACTCTACCAAGGAGCTTGTCCGCATCATCAGTACTCACAGATTGAAGCTGATCCAATAAAATTTCATCAACGGAGTTGCTGGACACCTCGTCTATAGATTCTGTCATAACACTGGCATCTAAGTTGGCTCTTATCCGAGAGATTTTATCTGCAAAGTGGATGTTAAACGCATCACAGCAGGCCATTGTCGGGTTGAGTAAGGGGTTCTGCACAGGTGGAATCTGCATCAGCTCCCCCGCCACCCTAAAAGTTCTGCTGGATGGGACTCTGCAGACGCAATACGTGCAGAGGAAAAAGACTTCTGCGCTGCACATATCGCCTCTTGATAAGAATCAAGGAAATTCCTATGACGAGTCTTGTCGGATAAGAGTCGAGTCTTCCACCAGGTGCGCTCTAGTCATTGTCCAGCCCGCTTCATCTTCCTAAGCTCCTCTGAATACCAGGGCTTACGGTTAGGAGCAGGCTAGAAAGGATGTTTGGGAGCGATTGTGTCAATAGCCTTGGTGAGGTCGGTGTTCCAAATAATAACCAAAGCTTCAACAGAATCACTGGCATTACCAACCATTAAACCCTCCAAGGCTTTTTGGAATCCAATTGGTTCCATTAGCCTTCAAGGGCGGACCATTCTAATAGGTCCACCACCCTTGGTGGGGCAGACAGTGGCTCTTAGCTCCATCTTGACCAGGAAATGATCCGTCCATGACAAAGCGGAGGTTTTAATAACCTCTGCCCACGGATATTCCTGTTCTGTACTAAAGGCCGCATCGAGGGTATGACCTGCACAGTGAGTAGGCCCAACAACCAATTGGGATAGGCCCATGTTTGTCATGGATTCCATGAACTCCTGAGCTGCACCAGTTAGATTTAGCAAGCTGGTCTCGAGTGGGATGTTGAAGTCGCCAAGAACTAAAAGTCTGGGCGACTCCATCAGCAACTTTGAGACCAGCTGTATTAGCTCAGTTAGGGAATCTGTTAGAGAACGGGTTGGCCGGTATACTAACTGAATCCCTAAGCTATCCCTGGACCTCAGGCTTAGGTACATACACTCGATGTGGACTGTGTTCCGGATAGGCTTCCTGGTCAAGGTTAGATTGTTTTTATGAACCAGAGCCAGTCCGTGCCCCCCCCCGCCCACTTTTCCTTACCTGCTCACTAACTGAGTACCCGGCCGGGAGTGCCTGTGCCCAAGTCGCAACACTGGCCTCTCCCAGCCAGGTCTCCATAAAGCATGCCAAGACTTTCATCTTCTGGTACTATCTCTTGTTTCATTGTGGAAGTTACTTCTAAAGTTACTCAAAACAATTAGCTACCTGCCTGCGTGCTAAAAATGTGCTGGGCCTGGTAAGCTGCATTTTACCTCAATTCTGGTCCCATTTATGCAGATTGCCCTCGTGCCCATTTTCATAAACATCTGATCCTGAGCTGGTTCTGGATCACCTACCTCTCCTTAGCTGAAATGACATGACATGTGACAGGATAACAATCCACCTCCATGACATCACAAGGGCCTACTTATGTGACCACCCCAGCCTCAATTTTTGGCTCCATGTTCTTAAGGAATGGAAAGCTGGGGACCTGCCAACTTTTGTGGGTAGGAAGAAGACAGAGATCCTTTGGCCATGGGAGGTCAGAATGATGAAGTTATGGTAAGACCTGGCCAGACCAGTGGCTTCACAGTTCATATAAATGTCAGATGTTGCACTCTCAGTTTCATTTCTTAGCTTTTACTCGGGGCTGGTTTATTAAAGTGCGGCAACTTGCACTTTAATTCTTTTCCGCAGCTGGGCCAGTCAGGTTTTTTTTTTCTAATTATGCCACTTTTTCATTCAGACTTGAAAAAGTGGGGGGGCGTGGCCTCCCAAGCAGAGGCAGGCTTTATGGGGAAGAGCATAGACCTTCCTTTGAAGCCCTGCATTTTCGAGCTAAAGAAAGACTCACAGACTGCCAAAATTGCAGGGGGGGGGGAGATCAAAGAAGTGGTTCTGTCTCTGTCTCTCTCTAAATCTGCCTGTAAATGAACCCAGTCACTGCCTGAAGCAGAGGGACAGCAATCTCTCTGCTGAAAGATTTTGCTGCCATGCCGAGGATCCTGAGGTGAACCTATCACAAGTTTTTTTCAGCACGATTTGTTTAGTCAGGGTTCACAGACTTGCAAAATAGCAGAGGATTTTGGACTCTCCCTCCCTGGTCCCCCTTCCTCCCCCCCTCTCTCTCCCTCACTTGCTCTCTCTCTCTCTCTCTCTCTCTCTCTCTCTCTCTCTCCCTCAAGCAGAGCTGACGGATGGGAACTTTACGACTGAAAGGTCTTGGGAATCCTTTTTCTTGGCAGACTTGCAAAATAGCAGAGAGAATTTTTCAAAGTTTCCTGAACGCTACTGAACTCAGTCCCCCTCTTTTAAGCCAGCCCATTGCATCAGAGCAACCAATCACAATGCAGATCTGCTGAAACCCTTAACGGAATGGTAGTTTACACTGCCAATAAAGCGCTACATTGCAAATAAACCTGCAAAAGTAGTGACATCCCTTGCCACGCTATATTTGGGTGTTTTACCTTCCCCCCTTCTGAATGAGGCGATGCTGTGCTGCGATCCGTGTGAACTATGAGCTATCTTAGCAGTATATTTAGAGGAATATTTGCCCATGTAAACGACCCCTTAGTGAAGGTTATGAAACCAGCAGTAAGCCAAACCTTTCTGACAGCTGGCAGTTTTCATGGAATATATTGAAATACTTTTCCAGTCTAGAAAAGAGTCCAAGCACTCAATTTTGAGTCTCTCACCTTTTCTGGGAAAAAAATCTTCACTGGCCTCCTTAATCTGCTTCCCTCAGAGCACAAAGTTTTCAGTTTTTTGTTTACAAAAGCAGATGGTGAACAACTCAGGTATTGCCTTCCTCATGTGACTGCATGTTTGCAGATGTGGATGTGTTTAAAGTACATGCAAGTTTTCCGAGCTAATGAGCCTTTTTGAGCTTAATTTAAATCAATAGTGAGTGTGGTAACTAGTAAACAAATTTGCTCAGCAAATAAAAGCTGCAGTGGCAGCAAGAAGAAGAAGAAGAAGAAAAGAAAGGTGAGCACAGACATTAAAGGGACAAAGAAATATCCCAAATCTTGGGAAACTGCCAAACAGAGGTGTATGCGTTATTGAGGACATGCTTTTGAGGTTGTTCCAAAGGACCAACTGTCAAAGCTTGTTCCAGAGCTTTGAGAGTTTTTCTTGTAAAAATATCATGTTAGTTTTCAAGAGAAAAGCAGGGAATTACACTGGGTGTGTAAAACAAGCTTGAAATTTATGGTAACTTTGGCTTGCTATGAATGAGCAACACACTTGTACATACCACTTCATTACACTAGTTTGTGGAAGGAATGGCTAACCAGGAGTGGGCAAGCTCCAGGGGTCCATGGGTTTATTGTGTCACCTGGCAGAAGCAGCTGCTCTCTCTCTGGTTTGTTCACTCCTGCCCACCCATTCATCCACACACCCAAAACACAGAGAAAATAGCCAAAAATAAACTCTGGATTCTCCCTATACTTTGTTGGAAAGGAACAAACCACAGAAGGGAAGCTGAGTTCTGTCCAGATGATCCAGGGAAGGGATCATGCAGCCCTCTAGGTGTTGTTGGACTCTAAATCCCAACATTCCTCACCATTGGTTTATCTGGCTGGGGCTGCTGGGAGTTGTAGTATTAAAAAGCATGTGGATGACCACATGATTCCCACCCGTGCCATCTATCAGGGTGAAATTCAGGGTGAGTGAAATTCTGTGGTTTGTTGAACCTCTCCCATGTAACAATCACATCACATCATTGGTCCTGATAAGCCAGGGTTCCCAGAGAGCATGTCATGTGAAGATGCTCATTGAACTAAAAATACACACTGAGAAATGTGAACATCAGGATATGAAAATATGAAGGGAATGGGCACATTTTTGTTTATTTAACTGTTGTTGTTTGCCGTCGGCAAATCTGTGCTCAAGTCCGTTCAGCAGTTCACCTACCTGGGAAGCATCATCTCCTCAGATGCCAAGATTGACAAAGAGATCGATCACAGATTAGCAAAAGCATATAGTGCATTTGGAAGACTTCACAAAAGAGTCTGGAGCAATAAACACCTGAGGCAAAGCACAAAAATCAGTGTGTATAGAGCCATCGTACTGTCTATCCTCCTTTATGGATCTGAAACATGGGTCACCTATCGCCACCACCTACGACTCCTCGAGCGCTTTCATCAGCGCTGTCTACGCACAATCCTAAATATACACTGGACTGACTATGTGACGAATGTTGCTGTCCTTGAGCAAGCAGGGATCACCAGCATTGAGGCCATGATATTGAGAACACAGCTGCGCTGGGCAGGGCACATTTCTAGGATGGAGGACCATCGCCTCCCAAAAATAGTACTCTACGGTGAACTCGCCATGGGTCAGCGTAAGAGGGGCACTCCAAAAAAGCAATACAAAGACTCCCTGAAACAACATCTCAGGCTCGGTCAAATTGATCACCAACAGTGGTCCGCCCTGGCCTCACATCGGGAGGCATGGAGATGCACTATCCACAATGCTGCAGCCTTATTTGAGAACTCACGCCAAACAAGTCTCGAAGAGAAACGACAACGCAGAAAGAATCACAACCCAAAAACATCACCCAAGGAGACCTTCTGCTGTGCTTTTTGCAACCGGACTTGTTTATCTTAGATTGGCCTTTTCAGTCATCAGCACGCTTGCAGAAAGCGCGGGATGAGTCCTTCCTGAATCTTCGTTTGCGAAGAAAAGCCAGAGAGAGAGGGGTTATTGTTGTTGTTGTTCCTTCTGCTGTTGTTTGGTTGTGTGCCTTCAAATCATTTTCCACTTATAGTCACCCTAAGGTGAACCTATCATGGGTTTCTTTTAGCAAGATTTGTTCAGATCATTAATACCTAAAGAGGATCAAGATTTGACATTTACAAAAAAAAAAAAAAAAAGACCAATATCATTATTGAGTAATGGCTCTAAGTTGTTTACAATAATTTTATCCAAAAGATTGAAAATAATTTTGCAGGACTTTATCCACAGGGGCCATGTGGGGTTTTACCCAAAACACAATTACATTTTGGAATATTTGGAACAACATAATGAGAAGCAAACTACATTAATTTTCTAAGATGCAGAAAAGACCTTTGATAACTTGAACTGAACTTTCCTGTTTAGAGTTTTGGAAGATATGAACTTTGGAAATAATTTTATTAAATGGGTTAAATTGATCTATATTTCACAGAAAGCACAAATAATTGACAAAACATTGTGGGATTAAAAATGAACAATCAAGGATGCCCGTTGTCTGCACTTTTGTTTATTTTGGTTCTCAAGATACTGAATAGAGATGAAAGAATCATGGGGAACCTACATTTAAAAAGGAATTGATAAGTTAAGGGCATTTGCTGATGATTTCATGATAGTTTGGAAAATCCTTTGGTAGGTACAGAAGTGTTAATGGAAAGTTAAAAGATTTTGGTGAGTTGGCAGGTTTCAAGAATAATAATCAAAAGACAAAGATGTTAACAAAAAATATGAATACAGAAGATCAAGTTGAATTGATGGACAAAACTGGTTTCAAAATTGAGAAGAAAGTTAAATATCTAGGTATTACTATGAAAAATATGAATTGTATGTTGTTTCAAAATAATTATATTAAGACTTGGAATGAAATTAGGAAGGATTTGTTAAGATGGGAGAAACTAAACTTGTCATTGTTGGAGAGAATTTTTTTGATGAAAATTCTGTAATGGAAATGAATATTTTGCCTAGAATGATGTTCCTATTTCAGACAGTATCTATTTTGACAACTGATGTACTTTTTAAGCAATGGCAACAAGATATACTGAAGTTTCTATGGAAAGGGGAAAAAACACAAGTTAAATACAAAATATTGCAAGACACAAATGAAAGAGGAGGGTTGTGGTTACCTGATTTGAAATTGTATATTGTGGCCAAACGTTTGATTTGGATAAAAAAGAATGAGTGATGCTGAGAAACAAAAGGCTACTGGAATTGTAAGGGCACAAAATGAGGCTTGGGTGGCATGGATAACTATGTTATGATGAAGTTAAAGTTAATGTAAATTTTAAAGATCATTTCATGAGACGTGCCTTATTGAGAGTGGAAAACAGATATAAACCCAGGTTATGCCTGAAAATGCCTCTATAGGTCTCAGCACATGGAGCTTTCTATAGAAGAGAAACAACAGCTAAAGGAAGGTAGTTGGGTATCAAGACTTCAAGAAGACTGGTTAAAGGGAAATATAAAATTAAATTAATAGAACAGGTACTGGCAGAGAGGTACAGTTGTCAGTGGTTCTTTTATATACAGATATTGGAAAGATTTCAAATGGATAAAAAGATCTATGGTTTTGAACAAAATAAGTCAGAATTTGAAACTCCATTGTGTACAGATGATGAACATGTAATTGCTAACATGTATAAACTTTAGTCAAAACTTGAAATGGAAGAAGAAGAAGTCAAACAGGATATGATAAAATGGGTAAGAATTTTGGTTAAAACATACTGATGGATCAGTGCGAAAAAAATGTAGCAGAAGGGGTTGAAATTTACATTATGCTATGATCTTAAAGAAAAATTCTATAAAATGATGTATTGTTAGTATATGACCCCAGATAAATTGTCCAGATTGTATAAAGGTGTGTCTAATGTATGTTGGAAATGTGAACAACATGAAGGAACATTTTCTCATGTGTAGTAAACATGTGAAAAAACTAAAAAAAGAAAAAAAAGAAGGGGGTTTTCTGTGGGGGTTTTCCAGGCTGTGAGGCCATCTTCTAGAAGAGTTTACTTCTGACATTTCGCCTGCATCTGTGGCTGGCCTCTTCAGAGAATGGTTGGGTAGGGGTGTGGGGGGTTTATATACTGTGAGTCCCTGTTGGAGAAGATATGTAAATTTGTGTATTTGAATGTCTAGTTTCTGGGGGGAGATATGCAAGGAGGATTAGTGTCTGTTTGGCTAATGGTCCATTGTCTGCAGGAAATCTCCCGGTCCCTGGGTGAAGTTCATATGCATGTGTTGAGTTTTGATTTGGGTGTTTTTCAAGACTGGTAGCACACACCCCCACACACCCCTACCCAACCATTCTCTAAAAATGCCAGCCACAGCCACAGATGCAGGTGAAACATCAGGAATAAACTCTTCCATAACACAGCCTCACAGCCCGGAAAACCCCCACAGAAAACCTGTGGATGCCAGCTGTGAAAGCCTTCAACTTCACACTAAAAAAAAAAAAAAAAAAAAAAACTGATTCAAATAAATACATTGATGCAGAGGATTTTAAAGATGAGTATGCAATTAAAATTAAAACTGGAGCTTTTCCTTCTGGGATTGATGGACATATAGCTGGAAAAGTACCATGAAAGATTACTTGAGTATATGACAACAGCAGCAACACTGTTGTATACACAAAGATGGAAGAATCCAACATTACCCACTATGGAGGAATAGTCATTAAAACTGACAGATTTAGCAGAAATAAACTGTCTTGTTTGATCAGAGAAAGTTCAGTAGTGACAATTCTTAAAGACTGGACACCCCTTATAGACTTTTTGTGGGGAAAAAGAAAATGACCTGATAACTTTCGGTTTTCATGATTAGAAAGGATAGCTTATTGAAAGAAGGGATCATGAGATAATTTTGGAGAGGTATGAATAACTATATGTATTTATAGCTGCTGAAAGGAAGATTGGAAGTAACTTTTTCTTCTTGTTGTCTTTCTCTTTTCCTTTCTTCACTTTTGCTTTGTTTTCTTTAATTTTTATTTAACATTATTTCAGTTTTCTATCTTTTCTCTGTTTCTAAACTTTGTAATTTGTAATTTTAATGTATTTTTAAAACTGTTAATAAAATTTATTTTTAAAACATTTGTTCAAAGAGAGTTTGCTTTTGTCTTCTTCTGAATTCATTCATTTATTTATTCTTATTTATTAGCTATATTTATTTATTCTTATTTATTAGCTACACTTACATTCTGCTTTTTCTCAAATGAGTTCAAGCCTACATGGCTATCTTCCTCTCCAGTTTATCATCATATCAACCCTGTGAGGTAGGAGATTTGTCCAAGGTCTAACCATCATACTACAATCTAAGCACCATACCATGCTATCTTTCAGTATTTGTTCTTGGCAAACAATGAGATACTATTGCCTGAATCCTATTGCTAGTGCCAACCAGAGAAGATTAATTGAACCAATGGACTTACATAAGTCTTGACTCACAATTAAACAACTGATTCAATGTGTCCACCCCATTAGGGGTAGAATTGTAACAATTTCAGACAGAGTTGGAATTCTAGGACTCTAGGGAGGATTCAGATCTATCAACTCATCTACAGATCACCCCTGTATCTGTGGAACCAATATCCACAGTGTCAGTTATCTCTGGCTGAAAAAATAGGGACATATACCATAGAGTCATGCTGGAAAATGCCTAGAGAGGAGATCTCTCTAGGAATTGCTAGGTCCTCCAACACAACTATATGGTGTGGTTGTACCATAAGTCCTTTATTTCATAGGGTTTGCTATTATCCGTGGTTTCCAGTATCCACAGTAAGTATGGGAACAGAACCCCTGAGGATTGGGGTGAGACCTCTCTATCTGTCTATCTATCTATCTATCTATCTATCTGTCTATCATCTATCTATCCTCTCTCTCTCTCTCTCTCTCTCTCTCTCTCTCTCTCCCTCCCTCCCTCCCTCCCTCCCTTCCTCACACCCCACCTTAATATTTTTCTCCTAAATACATGAATCATGTTGTCTGAGGATCGTGGAATTTAATCCTACCCTTCTGGAGCCCACCAAGTCAGTGAAGGCTGGTCTAACACTGTTCCTATATTTGTGTGAGATTGCAGTTTTACCCTGGTGGTTGATAAAGGGCATATCCATATAGCAAACAATTTCTTCTTATTTGTAAGAAGGTGCCAAAAATAGGGCTGAGGGGATACAATGCCAACACACGTTTATTTGTTCTTTGAAACAAGTTTTTTTTTTCCCACAACCTTGATAATGTCCGATTTAACAAAGCTCTTCATCTTGAACTTCCTTTTAAGGTGAAGGCAAAATATAAACAGAGCTTTTAGCGTTCAGAAAGACTTTATATTAATTGGTAAATGTGAACCTTTTCAAGGGCCTTACATGGGTCAAGTGTAGCTGCTGCAACTCTTTTAAACATTCCCTTTTGAGGGGTTTATTTTTGCTGATAACACAGAGTTGTTTCACCAATAAAGTGGAAAATGTCATTTTTAAAGAAACATAGTATTGTTAAAATACGTCTGCACACTCTTCTGGCCACTGGCTGTCTTGACTTGAGACAAACATAGCTTGAAGACATTAGTTTGAGGAAAGCAGTTCTAACAGACAGGAGAGCACACCTTGTTGATACAGTAGGACAAAATTCCATCTTGTCCATTTTCCATTGACTGCTTTCCTTTTCTACTGTAATTTATTTGGCAATGGAAGAGGGGAAAAAAAGGGTCAACTGATAAAATATATTCTAAAATGTTGCAATGCAAGCATGCATAATTTTGGGATACCCAGGAGGGTTTCCCCCCCACCCAAGGTTTCTTGGTCACTAGGGACTCTGGAATGCCACATTTGCCAGGAGCCTGGTCACATGAGTGATGCTTCAGAGCCCAAAGAAAGTTGCATCAGTAGCCTTTCTAGTTACCATGGCATCTAGGTACATTTCAGTTCAGGAAAGGAGGAGGTGAAAGTTACAGTGGAGTAGCCAAGGGTGGGACTACTTAAGAGCACAATCTGAACTTTCAGCAGGGTTGAGTGTTGCTTCTAGTGAACTTGGAAGTTCCAAACTGGAGATAGTTGTAAGGCTGTCATCCCAATTTTGAACTTTGACAGGAAGTGGTGATGAAATATTAAGTCAGAATAACAAGTGTGATTAGTCTTGGACCCCATCTTGGGAGGAAAGCAGGATATAAATCCAATAAATAAATAAATCCTACTTCCCCCAGAATATTTTGGATGACCCAGCAGTCATTCATCAGACTGAGAAAAGTCACTTAGATTGCAGTCCTGCACCCCAGGGCAGTCAACCTTTGCCCTTCTAGATTTTGTTGGACACAAATGTCATCCATCTTAGCCTGCAAAGCCAATGGGGAGGGAGAATGGAAGTAGCACTACATTCAAGAATATCTGGAGGGCCATAAGTTGCTCATCTCTGCTGCCATAGCCAGTTTGTCTGTAACTGAGTTCCTTTGAACTCACAGGCATTTGCTTCTGAACAGTAGGAATTGAAAGAATGTTTTTAAAATATTCAGAAAAATGGTAGGAAAACATGTTTCTCATGTTTTGAGAAACTCTGATGAGGAGAATTCTGTACTGATGAGAATCTTCATAATACAAGACATATCCACATATTTACAACTGCATTCCAGGAAATGTTCTTTCCTGATATTGTTTTCTGTGCACAGTTTGGTGAGGCACCAGAGTTCTCTGATAGAAAAGGCTAAATATCTCACAAAACGACAAATACCAGAATTCCATAGGATACAACTATGGTAGATAAAGTGGTGTCAAACTGATGTATAGCTGCAGTGTAGACAGTCTTGTAGGTTACCAGCAGGAGTCATAGCAATATCTGTAGAACCTGCAAAAGGCTCCTCACATGTACTTTCCTCCTTGCTCACTCAGGGAGACTTCTTAAAAAATGGAAATATTCTTTTATTTTAATGGATGGGACATCCTTGAGTATTTTTTGCCAGTCTTAAATTGGGGAAACAGAAAGCTGACTGATACTGAATCAGGTTTGGTCCAAGTATCCAGCTACACAGTTTTGACATAGACTGACAGCCGTGCTTGTGTAGAATATGTCCCCAATTCTTCAACTTTTCCAAAATCCTTGCCTAAGAATCTAGGGCAAGTACTCCACTCCTATGAGGTACTAGGGCAGCCCAGTGGGCCTCACTCACAAAAGAACTCATTGGATCTGAGAGTTTCAATGAAAGTAGCCTCTTTGAGACTCCTCCCAAAACTGTGGAACAAATGTACCTCATGTCAAGAATTTGCACATTTGTGAGGCTTATGGGATGTTTCAGTAAAATAAAGTGTGCTCAGAACAATACACACATTTTAAAATGCAAACATTTAAAAATGCTTGCAACTGCAAAATATGTAAACACTTTATTCAGTGAGGGAAATGTGTTCATTGGGGTAAAATCCATCAATACATGAACAGTTTAATACAAATGCATTAAAAAATGTGGAGTTTGGGTTACCAGGTGGAAAAAAAAACAAGAATGGGCTCATTGTTAGTATGCCCTACTAGCCCCTACCCATGGAATCTCATAGACAGAAATATTGGACACTTTTCGGGGTCAGGCTGACTGAGGCAGACCAGAGGTCAGTTGAAGGTCACAATGACCTGAGACATGTCTAGAAATAAAACAATGAGAAAGCACATATTAGGATTGGGCAGGAACCCCCTGTAGTAATGGGTCTATGCTAAAAATCCAGTCATTAGAGGGGTAATATACCCTACAGAAATTTCTCCTATACCCTCTACCTGACCAAACAGTAAGGTTGCTGCAGCACCATCAATGTTTTGTCTTTCTGGAACTAAAGCAATCAGATGAGTTTTTTCCCCTTTGTCTATCCAGTGGGAAAGTCATCCCGGTTTTATTATTACCTGAGTACCCCTTCAGGATATGAAACAGGGTATAAAATTAGACCCTAGACCCCAGCTAAGTGTGCCACAAATGGACACTGACATTCTGCCAAATTCTTTGTGCCACCCTCAATGCTGGTCTGAATGTCTTTGCTTCATAGAACTCTTCTCTTTAAGACTGGTAACTATCACCTTAAATCCCCCAGACCTCTCTCTATACAGTAACAACTTTTTGGAAGTGGAATACACTGCCTTGGAGTGTGGTGGAGCCTCCTTCTTTAGAGGTTTTTAAACAGAGCCTGGATGGCCCTCTGTTGGGAATGCTTGGGTTGGGTATATATATATAATGAGTTATTTATTACCCGCCTCTCCCCTCAGGATCGGGGCGGGGTACATACATTGCAATACACACAGTAATACAGTACAGTTCATCACATACAATTTTTAATACAGTTCAGCAAGTTATACAATGTTACACAGATCAGAAATCAGTACAAACATAGTACAGCAGTTATACATTACAAATAGTTATAGACAATTGCACAACACAGATAATGTAAGTGCCAGTAGATGGTGCTGCTGGCGTGCAGAAGTGACTCTTTTTTTTCTAGAATGCATTGCACATTAAATAAGCGACTGCTGCTGTTGTTTTTCTTATTGGAAACCATATTAGTAGTTTCACAGCATGTCGCCCCAGCTCTTAGTGTGCTGGTACTCATTTTACCAATTTTTTTATGGAAGGCTGAGTCGACCTGGGGGGCCCTGGAATTGAACCTATGACCTCAAGATCTAACATGAGTTGTTGGCTGCAGTTTTGGCTGCATTAGCTTACTGCGCCACCAGTATTCCTGCATGGCAGAGGGTTGGACTGGGTAACCCTTGTGGTCTCTTCCAATTCTATGATTCTATGATCTAAACCAACAGGAAAATCTGGCTTACCTTTGGGTTTCCCTGATCCACAGTGATCACAGGCTTGTCTACACAATCCACATAGTTCTCCCTTCCGAACTGACCCTGGTCTGATAAACTGAAATATGTGCAACCACATAACCTTGGCTGCTCTGGTTTCCCCCTCCCCCCATGCAGTTGAATGGCTGGATGTCTTTTCCTACAGCTTGGAGGGGCTTTGGACATCCTAGTAAGCGAAGGTACACACAGCTAATAATGATGTGAGTGTGCTGGTGTGCGCTTCTTTGGCTTGGGTCCAACTTATCTCCGGAACCGCCTCCTCCCATACAATCCTCCCCGCACACTCTGGTCCTCTGGGAGGAATTTGCTTCAGCCACAAAAATCTAGGCTGTCTGCAACCTCCCAGAGGGCCTTTTCGGTAATTGCCCCCAAATTGTGGAATGACCTGCCGAACGAGATCCGTCAGATAACAAGCCTGAGTAGCTTTTAAAAAGCACTAAAGACGGATCTCTTTCGGCAGGCCTTTCCTAATTAGATCCCGGCCTCAGGGGATCCTGGCTTCTTTTAGTCCGCTGGCCACTTATTGTATTTTATTGTATTTATTGTTTTTAAATGTGATTTTAGATCAGTTGGTTTTAATTTATAATTGTTTAATATTTTTTATGGGGGAGGGTGGGGGTGTTTGGGGATTTTATCTGTATTGTATTTTAATTTTTGTAAGCAGCCCCGATTGTTTTAACAGAGGGGCGGGGTATAAATAAATTTTATTATTATTATTATTATTATTATTATTCTCCAAACAACTGCCATGTATGCAAAAAAAAAAAATACAGTGACAAAGTAACCGCTGAAATGTGAAATTGAAACAGAACAGAGGCATTTCCTGGCAGGAAAGTTCACCTAATTGCTTGGCCCAGGGTGCCTCACCCCAACCTCTTCTGCCTACCCATCAAAACCTCCCCATCCCCAGCCCCACACTGTCACAATGGAGCACAGTATGCATACAGGATATCTGGATTTTCTGCTCAAATCTGGAGTAAATCCTTGCTTTTTTTGATGCAGATTAAAGCCCTGAAATGCTGAAAAGCCCCGAATTTGAGCTGCACATCATCTGGACAGCTCACAGATAAAATGAGGTGAGGTTGTTTTATTTGTAGACAAGCCCTTTACCTACTTCTGTAGTTCAACATCTGGATGACCAGAGAATCTTTGCCATTATTTCAAAGAATGAAACGGAAATCCTGTAGACATGTAAAAGGTTGTATTCCAATGAAAGAATGGTGGACAGATACTAGTTTGTGGTAAAACTTTCCCCAACATATGTACTATTAAAAAAAAAAACCCCACACACATCTTGGCCTGAATCCTGAATTTTAGTATTGACTAGAGTAGGCCTATTGAATCAGTGGGATTTACCTATGTGTTGACAGACCATTCAACATAGATTTTCCTTGGTTTTTTTCTGGGCTGTGAGGCCATGTTCTGGAATATTTTACTTCCATCCTTTCGTAGGTCGGTAAAATGAATACCCGGCTTGTGGGGGCAATCAGCTAACACACACTGGATACTGCTTAATGCAGTGTAGATGTGTAAATTGCTATTGCTTAAAACAATTTGTAAGCTGCTCTGATAGCCTTGTGGCTGAAGAGCAGGGTATAAATAAATAAATAAATAAATAAAATTTTAAAAATGACGTTTCGCCTGCTTCTGTGACTGGCATCTTCAGAGAATGGTTGGGTAGGCATGTGTGTGGAGTTTATATACTGTGAACTCCTGTTGGGGAGGATATGTAAATGTGTGTATTTGAATGACTAGTTTTTGGGTGTAGAAATGCAAGGAGAAATGCAAATACACAAATTTACATATACTCCCCAACAGGGGTTCACAGTATATAAACTCCACACACACTCCTACCCAACCATTCTCTGAAGATGCCAGCCACAGATGCAGGTGAAACATCAGAAGGAAACTCTTCCAGAACACGGCATCACAGCATGAAAAAACCCAAGGAAAATCTATGGATGCCAGCCGTGAAAGCCTTAGACCATTCAACACTTTGTTCAGTGGGTTTACTGTAGCTGGGATGAACCAGCAGGCTTCAGGCCTCTGAGTGCAATTTGATCCAAACTAGGTCTTGCTAGAAACATGACTGCTGCAGGAAAAAAAAAACCCTCTCCTCCTGGAAATATTGAGTTGAAGTAACTAAGTCAATTTGCTTCTTGAACTGGAGAAGGTAGTGTTGATGCCTCCAACACCACCACTAAAATCAAGGTGAAGAGTTATTTTGCCACCTGAGGTGGAAGATCCCACAAATACCTCACCTGTCCTGAAGATGTTTTTATTTAGGCAGATGTTTGAAATGTGGATTTTACTTGATGTGCTGCTTTTAATATTGTATCTTTATTGATATTATGTTTTAATCAATGTTTTATTTTTAACTATCATTATTTTTATAATGGCAATAATTTAATTCTTTTTTGTAACTTGTAATGTTTTAGTTGTCTTTTAAAAATTATTGTAAGCCACCTTGAATCCCATCTTGGGAGAAAGGTGGGATATAAATCCAATAAATAAATAAATAAATAAATAAAATTTGTGGCAGTACAATAACAATAAATTGAACAACTAATAGTTTACTACTGTTTTTGAGACCCCAAACCAGCTGCCTGAGGTGGCTGTCTCATTCTGTCCAGTGATAGGACCAGCTCTGATTGATTTTCACCTACTCACTCCTATATGGGACAACCAAAATTGCAGCCAATGTCACATGCGGCAATTGTACAGATGGGGAACTGAGGGGAGATACAGTATTTTGCCCGAGGTTATCCAGACACTCCTATAAAATCTTAATGGAATACTGGTCTCCCTGTTGTTTTGATGCATTTGTTTCACACACATGAACAAACGTGCCATCTGTCATAAATATGATAAAGTAGGGCTAGAACATTTTGTTCGAGTTGAAAATGCTACTTTTGGCTGAAAGCAAGCATTTGTTTGCTTTGTAATCACAGATGTCTGAGATACAAAACACACACAAAAAGGCATAAGATGCTTCTTTAATCATAGATGGTATTGCTTACCATCACCTTATGATCAAGGTTTTCTGTTTTGATTTTTCTGAATCCTTTTCTAAATTTCTCCCTGGCTGCTTCTTTCCTGACCTTGTTTCTGAAGGGGAATCAATGAACCAGGAATTTTACATTCTGTTTTTATCACATCCCAGAACCTTAACCTCCTACAATCAGAAAAGAGTTCTGAAAACTCCAAAGTCAGAAATGATTGAGGATTTTGTAGCTCCCCAGAACATAGTTCCGAAAGTGGTGACGTGACCTTAGTAAAGAAGGGTTTGGCAGACTTGAGTCATGGGATATCTACTTAACAGAACCCATCAACCAGAGCCAGGTATAAAAGGCATAGAATTAAAGGACTCTAATCCCAAGAATTTGACTGGGATCATGTACCAGGACTGGATGAGATTCACACTCCTTCCATATAAAAATCCACACTTGTTTGCCTCAAACATTTTCTACTTCAACTTAGTCCTGGAAGAGAGTCATTTGTTACTGGTATTGACAAATTGGTAATCAGAATTTTTTTTTTTCAGATTCCTTGTCTGTATTTCTTGATCTACCTTCCTCCCATTGAGGAGGCACACTGGTGACTGTGGGCCATCCTTCCCTGGTTCTGGAAAAATGGTTCTTCCAGGAAACATAAGCCCTGCTCCTCATGTTAGTTATTTATAGCCCCAGAGAATTCATCTACTCTACCCTACCAAGCTCTGCTCTGGGGGCTGTGACTTCAATAGAACTGATGCTCAGCTTGTGTTTTTGCTCTTACAGCCAAAATAGCAGTTCACCAAGCTCAGGAACCACAGGAGGCATTTCAATGTCTCCAAAACACATGACTTCATAACACAACATTCCATTTCCGAGCTGAATCCATCCTTGCAGATCTGTGTAAAGTCTTAGACTTCTACAGACCATTGCTGGGGAAACTCCAAACTTTACTATGCCTAGTATCCAGTGTAAACTTGAATCTCACTCCACAGAAAATTTTCCACAATCTTGCTGCTTGGCAACTGATCTTCCCATTCTAACTGAATAACAAATAAATTCCAAAATTAATTTTAACAGTTGCCTTAATACAAAAATGAAATCAGAAAGAATAGGAAGCAGGATGGCATGAACTCAAGGAGCAATAAAGGAATGATGTTTGAAAATTTGCTAATTTCTATTTCTGCATCTATCTCACATTGGAGTCTGTGACTTCAGTAGAATTGTTTCTTCTATTTTTGATGTTCAGGCTTGTGAGTGTTGTTGCCTTGGTCTCTAAAACAGCTCTAGTCATACACAAGAGGGAGCTGTCAGCAGGTGGGTGGCGGCAGCAGCGATGTTTACAACAAATACTTTAGGGAGACTTTAGGGAGGAAAGAAAAAGGTTCACTGCCCCGCCCCCCCAAAAAAAAAATCCCAGAGAGGACTGAATGTGTGTGCTCAGTGGATTTGAATGATGGGGATATGGAGGAGGTGTGTGGGGGTACTTAATAAAGAGTGCAGGATTGTTTCAAGTTCCTCTTTGGAGGTTTATTTTTTATGTTTAGTTGGGTGATATTTTTATTTTCAGATTTCAGCAATCCCCTGATCTATAAATGCCATGAGTATCCATATTGTCTAGTGTTACCCCAAAACAGCTAGTCACGCATGTCAGGACCTTGGAAAAGTTACAGTTCCCAGACAGGCCTGAGGTGTTTACTATCTGAAAACTGCTACCTCTCTGTGTATACAGTCTTGCTCTTGATGGACCAATGGCCTGATTCAATGTAAGATAATGTTCACCATTCCTCTCAGATTTGTAATACAGTCTTCTCCATTACATATTCACATATAAGAAGTATATTTTTGTTTTCCATTTTATGACTTTAAGTTCCATGTTTAATCTTGTCAACAATTTCATTGTTTTCACCAAGTATTGATCCTTCTACTTTCTTTTCACTATATACTGTGTAGCATAATTCTCATGCATAATGGCATATTCCATGTGGAAGGGTAGGACTCAGCAAAGGCACTTCTTTGCCTCACTAGTAGATAAGAACCAGCTGTTTGGATCAGTTAAAACCTCTGGAGGAGGCATGGTACGGGAAGAAGTAGTAGGCCAGTAAGAAACTGGAGACCAATTCTAAGGGTGAGGACCCTGCAGGAGAAAGCTGCAAAATTGCAAAGGTGAGGCAGAGGATACAGACGTCTTCTCTTGACTTGATTAGGGAAGGAGCAGAGAGCTGTTACCCAAGACTCGCCTAGTAGTTTGCCTGAAGCCTTGCTTACCTGCAAAAATTGGAAGACACTATCCAGGAGACAACATGACTCAATGGATAAAGACAATAATGCTTGGTAAAATTGAAGGCAATAGGAAAAGAGGAAGACAGGTGAATTGACTCAGTCAAGGAAGCCACAGTCCTGAGACTGTAAGACCCAAGCAGGATTTCGAAGGCTTTCACAGCCGGCATCCATGGGTTTTTCATGGTTTTTTTTTCCCCAGGCTGTGAGGCTCACAGCCCAGAAAAAAAACATGAAAAACCTAAGCAGGATTATTAATAACAGAGTCTCTCATTCATAGGGTTGCCATAAGTCAAAGTCAACTTGATGTCACATAACTAACAACAGCAACAATGATGATGATGCAGGACAGCTTTAACCAGAGAGAGGCTTAGAGGGAGGAAAGAGATGAGCCCCTCTACTAAAAGGAAACCCAGTCAAAGTGTCAAGACAAAAAGAAGCATAAGGGGGACCTATGCCAAGTAGCTCTTGACTTCTTTTTGGTTTATCTGTGCTTTCTCTTGCTCTCTGAGACCCTAATTCTCACAATCTGTCCCCTCCTCAGTTTCTCATTCTGTACCCACTCACCTATTTTTCTAGAAAGCTGCTCATCCTATGACCACTTAATGGCTCCCTACAGAGCCAGCGCAACCACTTAGCTGTTCCCTACTAAGGCAATCACCCCACAATTAACAGGTCCCAAGAGAAATTTATCCTGAAACCACTTGCTTGTTCACTACCAAGGCAACCATCCTGAAACCTCTTACCTGCTCCACATACTGGGGAAAATTACACAGAAATTCATTTAATCACTGGGTGAAGGCTGCATAAGTTAGGTTCATTCTGCAAATTAATGCCCAGATTTGGAAAAATGTACTAAAATGCACATAGGATTTAGTGTGAGAAGAAAAGACTAAGATCCTACATTGAGGAGGCAGAATATGACTAATGCTCATGGATTTATGTGGTGGTTGTGCAATGCTGCTTCATTAGGGGACTGCAATAATGTGCAATTAATTGCATAAATGAGTGTGCATGCAGATACATATCCATGCACAACAACACACAACAGTGCGCACTGAGCATGCACATCAGCGTGTAATATTCAGCCACGCACTATGGCACATATATAGAACTCCAGTTCCACAGCCTTGAACTGAATACAGCTATTCTTTATCATACAAAAATGTCCAAACACTTCCATAGGAGAACTTGTGCGTGCATAACACACCAGCAGAAGTCTGGCCAAGAACATGCAACTGAATAAGAAACAAAGAAAAGTAGACAATGCCAGTAGAATTGGAAAAACAAAATTGAGACGGAGATTTTTCACAACCCTATCTGCAGCCCATTGCTTTGGTTTTAATTTCTCCAGCATTTCCCTGTTGATATGCTGAACTGACAAACTACATTTTGAACTTGTCTACTTCTAAAAACTTGTTGGCAGTTTGGCAGGACCAGATGTTTTGCTGGACTAAATATGATTGCAAACAAATATCATTTCCATATGGATTTTCAATCAAAGCACATACAGTCAGTTACATTATGCATACATATTACATTTGTTGTGTGCCTTCAAGTCATTTCCAACTTATGGCAGCCCAATGGGGGACCTGTCGGGGGTTTTCTGAGGCTGAGAGTGTGTGACCTATCCAAGGTCACCCCGTGGGTTTTCATGGCCAAGCAGGGATTTGATGCAAGGACATAAATGGGGAGCAGAATCACACCTGCATATATTGTTACCCAGATATTGGGACAAAGTATAGTCTCTGTTCACATAATTGAGAATTTTTCCCAGTGACATACCTAACATATTTGACACCTGGAGGAAAGAGGAGGGTCATGTGGACTCTTTTGCTTCCCAAGCCAAAATGATGCAACTAGGTTCTTGTGGAGAAACTGAAGAAGGAGGGAGAGAGGAGGGACAGGGGAATCAGGTATCTGTCCAGGGTACTAGGGCCACCTTATTCATTAGGCCAGTGATGGGCAACCTTTTGAGCTTGGTGTGTCAAACTTCGCCAAAAAACTGAGCATAACTCGGGTGGTGTGTCACTTAGAGGAAAAAACATGTATGCGTGCAGCATTCCTGCTTTGGGGAGGGTGGGAGGGGGGAGGAAAGTGGGACTGGGGCTTCGAAGCCCCAATCGCCACTTTAGGGAGGGTGGGGGGCTGGAGGAAAGTGGCAACCAAGGCTTCGAAGCCCTGATTGACACTTTAGAGAGGGTGGGGGGTGGAGGAAAGTGGCAACCGGGGCTTCGAAGAGAGGGCCACTTTAGAGAGGGTGGTGAGGTTGCGGACGGGGGGGTAGGGAGAGGCCTACAGCTGCGTGTCATCAGAAATGGCTACGCGTGTCAGTGCTGACACGCGTGTCATAGGTTCGCCATCACTGCATTAGGCACTTTAGGCACAGTCCCTAAGGCCTACAAAAATTTTAGGGCCTACAAAAACAGGATTAACCAATAAATGAATAAATAAAGGAATTGAGAAGGAATACAACTACAGATATTTTATATTTTCATCCCCAAAGATTATAATACAAGAATGCCTAAGGCCTACAAAAACATTAATGTGGCTGGTACCCCTGAATGTTTCCCATTCAGTAGCCACATCGCTACTGCTCAAGGCCTGACCTGACCCACAGAAGACCAAGAAAGACCTACGTATGCCTGTGAGAACAGCAGCCATTGCTGTCACCATCATATGGGGGAGCTGAGCAGCAGTGAGCGTCTGGGAAGAGCAAAAGAGAAAGAAGCCTCTTCTGTGGGGGAGACTGATGAAGAGGAATGAGCAGAGGATGAGAAGATTCTGGTGGGAGGGGGCACCCAGCCCCATGAATAAAAATGGAGAAGGAGGGGGACACCTGGCTCCATCCTTCTCTTGGCCCCAGGAAAAGAAGCACTCTCAGCCAGCCAGCCAGCCATCCCTACCCCACCCTGTGTCACTTTGCCTTCTGGCAGTAACAAAAGGAGTTCCCTGGCCAGGAAGCAAGGGCAGGTCTAAATGGCCCAAGAAAAGTCAAGTGTAGCAGTCGTTATGCCTCCTCCAAAACAGGACTCCAACAAGTTGGGGGACTAATTCACCCAAGAGCTTTATCACACTACACTGTTATAGCACTATTATTCCTCTATAGCTGCTCTGACTGCCTCCTATGGAATTCTGGGGTTTGTAGTTTAGTGAGGCCTAAGAGCTCTCTGGCTGAGAATTCTAAATGCCCCTTCTTAAACTGCAAATCTCAGGATCCCACAGGAGGCAGCCAGAGCAGTTCAAGTGGAATAATAGTGCTATAACAGTGTGGTGCAGGGTTTCTCTCAAGTCTCATCCTAGCTGCCATCAGAAAGGGAAGAGCTCTGAAGCCCTGCAGTTTGAGCATAGAAGCATCTTTTTGCAGCAGTGAAATGGGCCTAATTCAGTTCAGCTCATTTCAATTAAACACACAATAAAAGCATGCAAATTACAAATTCTTTCATGTTTCCCCCTAAATATACATTATATATGTTGTCCTAAAATATACATTATTTTACGTATTTGGGTAGATTTTCAGAGCTGAGAACAGCATTGCAAAATTGGAAGAAGGTTTTAAATCTGTTGGCTAATGAAGTTCTGGTTCACATACAAATCTGGGAGAAGCAGGCCATGCCAGCTTGCATTTGAATTCACTAAGATCAAATGCCTCAAACATCCGTAACATCTGTCCTAATCCGACAGAACTGATGTGCATGCCCATACCTCTTCCTCCTTCCCTCTCTCCTCCCTTCACACACACCCTTCTGCTGTCATATTATAGCCCAATCTGGGACTCACGTTCTTCACATTTCAGGCAATTGTCTTCTGATGTGCCAACAAACTGTTTTGTTGTGCTATCTATAGCCAGTAAAGCAGCAGCAACAGACTGTGACAATCCACAAAGAGATGTAAATCCCACCTGTATAGCAAGTCTGGTTATAAAGTGATTTGTAGTATAAGTAATTTTCTACTGAGATGAGATGTATAAATAATAATAAAAATTCTGTTGTCACATCCCCCCCCCAAAAAAATATATCATTAAAAAGCTCTTTCTTAAATATTGTTGAGGACTTTAAAAACTCTCTTTGATGTTCCACTCAAACCTAACAAACCTGAAGTGAAATTCCTCATGGAGTTTACTGCAGCACAGAGCCATACACACCATATGGTCTTAATGGGCCAATTTTAGAAAGGTGCCAAGAGCAGTCAGCATTTTCCCACTAAATGTTGCTTTGCTGTGCTATGTGCCACCCCTGGAACTGCACAACATGAAAATTGCTTCTTCCCTCCTGCCCAGCTTAACAGTGGACCCAAACTAGACAATGTGACTTTTAAGTCTCAGCAATCTCAAAGAGAGTTGATGTGTGTCAAATATAGCCATTGAAACCTATGGTTCTTAAAAAGCCTTGAGGAGAAACAACATTCTTGTGCTATTTGAACCATGGTTTGAAGGCATAGGGCATTGATCCATGCCTTTTATCAGCTGCCCATCATGAAAGTTGACAACTTGTGGCCCGACAGATGTTGGGCTACAGCTCTTCTAATCCCTCACCATCAGTGGTGATGTATAGGGCTGATGGGACCCTTAGCCTAATAACATCTAGAAAGCAACAATTTGCTTGCTCTAAAGTCTGTTTGGTCAGTTCCTTCCTCCATATCCTTGATTGTTTGTTTATTTGTTTATTTATACCCCGCTCTTCAGCCACAAGGCTATCAAAGCGGCTTACAATTTTTTTAAGCAATAGCAAATTTACACATCTACACTGCATTAAGCAGTTTCCAATGTGTGTTAGCTGATTGTCCCCACAAGCTGGGTACTCATTTTACCAACCTACAAAAGGATGGAAGGCTGAGTGAACCTTGGAGCCTGCTGGAATTGAACTTGCAACGTGGTGACTTGCAGTGCTGGCATTTAACCACTGCGCCACCAGGGCTCCTTATGCATTATACAACAGTAAGAAATAGGCTAAGTTGGTGACCATTTATTCACCAGAAGCCTTAGAAAGCTTATGGGGGCAACCTCTCTTTCCTCCTTCAGTGACCATCACACCTGATCAGTTGTGATCAATATTATGGTAACCCAACTAATGTTGGCTGTCAAGCTGTAACTGTTTTGAGCATTTAGTGGCATTCCATGGTCATTCAGAGTTCCACATACTTTCCCCTTACGAGAATATTAAAGATAGATTTAAGTGCTGATGATATCAGTGCTACATGTTTGCATTATTTGGCACAGCAGCTGTAGAAGCATGGTTTATTTTACTTTATATACACATGGGAAAATTCATAGTTAACTTTAGTAAGTTACCAAAAATCTTCTATATATAAATAGAATCTATATATCCAGTATATATTTATATATATATAAATAGAATCTATATATCCAGGTTATCTGGATATATAGATATATATATCTATATATCCAGATGACCTGGATAAACTGGAGAGCTGGGCCAAAGCTAACAAAATGAAATTCAATACGGAGAAATGTAAGGTACTGCACTTAGGGCGAAAAAATGAAATGCATAGATATAGGATGGGGGAGACCTGGCTGAATGAGACTACGTGCGAAAGGGATCTAGGAGTCCTAGTAGACCACAAGTTGAACATGAGTCAACAGTGTGATGCGGCAGCTAAAAAGGCCAATGCGATTTTGGGCTGCATCAATAGAAGTATAGTGTCCAGATCAAGGGAAGTAATAGTGCTGCTCTATTCTGCCTTGGTCAGACCTCACCTAGAATACTGTGTCCAGTTCTGGGCACCACAATTCAAAAAGGATATTGACAAATTGGAGCGTGTCCAGAGGAGGGTGACTAAAATGGTGAAAAGTCTGGAAACCATGCCTTATGAGGAGAGACTTAGGGAGCTGGGTATGTTTAGCCTGTAAAAAAGACGGTTAAGAGGCAATATGACAGCCCTGTTTAAGTATTTGAAGGGGTGTCACGTTGAGGATGGAGCAAGCTTGTTTTCTGCTGCTCCAGAGATTGGAACATGGAGCAGTGGATGCAAGCTCCAGGAACAGAGATTCCACCGCAACATTAGGAGGAACTTTTTGACAGTAAGAGCTGTTCGGCAGTGGAACATGCTCCCTCAGAGGGTGATGGGGTCTCCTTCCTTGGAGGTCTTAAAACAGAGGCTGGATGGCCATCTGTCGGGGATGCTTTGATCGTGATTTCCTGCATGGCAGGGGGTTGGACTGGATGGCCGTTGTGGTCTCTTCCAAGTCTGCAATTCTATGATTCTATGATTCTTAAAAAAAACTCTTGGGTATGTTTCCTTTCCCAATGTGCTGATTAGCCGCTTAGGAAACATTGCCCCTCCCTCCTCTAACTCCCTCAGCCAATCACCACCCACTTGAAAATTCCCTCACCATCTCACAATCCATTCCTGCCACTTCACCTGAGTGCCCAGTGGTGAAGAGGAGGAGCTGCCACCATCACCCATGAGGCGGCTTCCGCCACCATGATCACAACCCAGGGGATGGCGTTGGTGAGGGTGGCTGACCTAGAAGCCATCGCAAGGACTGTGGGAGCCTAAACAGAGCCCCCCTCCACCTCCACTATATGCCTTGCTGTTGAGGAGAAACCGCCACGCCACAGAGGCCTGCAAGCCCAGGCAGGAGAGACAGCTAGCTATGCAGTAGCTCAGTGGTTGCATAGATTTTGGTGGTATCTTTTCCCACAATAATAGTGTGTAGCTGAACTGTGTGAACCTTTCAAGTCTACTATAATGGTGTATGTTACACTGGGTACATCTAGTATTAACTTAATTACTTTTGGCTGTCAGCCTGTTAGGCAGTTATGATATGATTAGCTAGGCTTACAACCTCCTAATTTTTTGATATTCATATTTATGATTGTGGCACCATTGCCACAATCTTCATTGTGCCCCAAATTCACCTAAAAATCCAAGCAGCTGCACTGTGGGATGGAGTTCTGCAGCACTGGCAAGCGGGTCATTGAAAGATAATGCATCCAGCCCTCTTCCACCAGTGATCCACAGTGTGAGGAGCAGAAGCAGGGACCTCCTACAGGGTCCGGTTACAACTCCTCAGTGCACACTGCTCACTGATGGGAGGGGACCAGACGTGTCCTTTAGCACCCTGCCTGCCAGTGACACAGAACTCCCTCCCTCACTGCAGCTACAGTTGTCCCTTCACATTCACGGGGGTTACGGGAACAAGACCCCTGCACAAGTGAAAAAACCGTGAATAAAAGCAGCCTCTGAGGGTTTAAGGAGGAGCCCTTCCTAAACACACACACACACACATACAGGGAAGGCGTGGGTGGCATCTGAAGTCCCAACAAGCAACTGACCCAGCCTCTGAGCATTTAAGGAGGAAAGGAAATCACAGCCCCGTGCTGTGAGCATGCAAGCAAAGTCCCCCCTTGCCAGCCCCTTTCTGTGTCTTAACAAACTGAATTGCTTCTTTAAAACTCACATTTCATCCCATGTCTCCTCATGGCCCAAAGAAAAGCACAGCCGCATGCTTGCCACCCCCTCTCTGTGCCTCAACAAATGGAATTGCTTCTTTAAAACTCACATTTCGAACCTTTCCTACACACATTCACACACAGGGAAGGCGCGGGTGACATCTGAACTCTCAGCAAGCAACCGACCCAGCCTCTGAGCATTTAAGGAGGAAAGCTTGCGTGCTCACAGTATGGGGCTGTGCTTTTCTTTCAGCCAGCAGGAAGCTTTCTTCCTTAAATGCTCAGAGGCTGGGTAACCTAGAAATGAGAGATGTTAAGCTCCAGTGGCAGGTGTGTGTGGGAGTTAGCATTTGAGAGTATGCACACTTGAGATGCCTGATGTAACAGGCATTGTTTAACTGCCTATAAAAAGGAGATGGGAATTATCTCCAGTGTGGGTTTGTTGTGGATGGTGGTTGGCAAAGCAGTTTGTTGGTTTGGGAGAGATTCATGAGTATTAGAGATGCCTGTTCTATACTCTGTATATATATTGTAAATATACTGCAAACAAAGATTAAAAGCCCTCAAGTTGTGTAAAGGCTGGCCTTGTTGATGTCTTTATTTGGCAAGCCAGAGCTCAAGGCAGTGTGCTGGGCTGAAGGAATTTTTCCTTCTCAGCCTAAAGTCTTTTGCAGAAGTCTCTCCAGAAAACCTTCTCCTTGGTGTCCTGTTGACATGGAACAACTCTGCAGGTGGTCATGGTGGACACAGTGTGTCTTTCTATGCCCCAACATTCCTCAATCAACACAGCCTGCCATCAGGCTAATTGAGACATCATCCATAACCTCACCTGGATAGACAGCACTCCCACCTGTCTCTCAAGGATTCATGCAGATTTGGCCTACCTGAACAGAGGTGACCATGTACACCTCTTCCCCATAAACTGCAATCTCTACTTGGACTCTCTCACCCAGCAGCTACAGCAATGTGTTCAAGGGATATGTGGTGGGGGTAGGGGTGCCAAGGTAGGCTGGTCCCCTCCTATGGTGGATAAGGAAGGGAAGGGGTGACATCAGGAATGAATTAAATTGAGGGGAGGAAAACCCTCAGGTAGTTAGAGGGATGAAAGAGGGGAAACCTGCAGTTGGGGGTAGATGCAGGTGACTTCACCTCCAGCCCACCATTTGGACATGTCACACAGATTGGCTGATCTGGAAAGCCCTACCCAGATAATTACAACACCAACATGGCTTGCAGCCCCAATTGAGCATTTGCTAGCCTTGAAACCATTGAGCCATGTGTCCCCTCAATCTTACTTTGCCTATGCATTGTCTACCTGAGGAAGATATTAGTTATGATTGTGGTGTTTGCATTAAAAGTTGTGGCCAGCCTATTCAACCCATAATATGGTGTCTGGACTCTCTGTGTCGGTGCAAAGGGAGTGGTTAAGGAGATGAGTGAGATTATGAGGCTAGGAGGAAGGGAAAACAACAGACAGCATTTTGGTGGGATGAATGAGAAATTGAGTTTTCATATATTCATGCAGTGGCTTCTTTCTCTTACAAATTCAAAATAGGGACAAGGGCTATGGAAAGTGAAAATGTGGATGTAGACTTCAACTTGCGCAATTAAAGATAAATATAATAGCAAATTTCCCCCACATCTAACATAAATGCAATTGAATTAGGTGGGAGCATCTTTTAAAAATACATGTTCTACTGCTGAGCCCCAACCAAGTATTGCTATATTGCAAAATGGGAATGTTTCCTGTGTGCCATGTTTAAACCAAGAAGAGCATCACAAAACTGGGGAAAGGAAAGCAGGCAATCCAAAGATAACTATATTCTAATCTGAGTACTCAAGTAAATATTAATTAGGTTGTTTGACTGTAAAATGAGGACCAAATTACCCCCCAACACTGCAAACATTCTGTCCAAGAAAGGATTGGTCAGCCAAGAGTAGAACCAAATAGTTAAACCCAGGTGGGTCTCCTGAGAAGTCAAGCTTTTGAAGACTAACATTCTAGAAATGAGTGTTCATGTATTTCAGTTTCCATCTGTTCTTTTGTACTGCTATTCAGTCATTTTTTTAAAAAACTATATTCACTGTAGAGAAGAGGCATAAGGTTAAGGAAACATAAACATAAATGGCAATGCAATTCACAAGTGAGCACTTTCTGTCCATTGAACACCTTTTCAGGAATATATAGATGTGCCTTTCCATTCTATAAGCTGTATCTTTCCTACCTCCTTATCTTCATCTGGAAGATACAATTTGGTATATTTTTAAACACAGTATCCATGTGGGTGGGCATAACTGGAAGCTTGCCATCACTGGAACCTCTCTGAATACTCATCTCCCAATCAGTGTAAAGCCAGGCTCTGTGAAAGATTTCTTCACCCACTGTGTGCAACAGCAACAGAGAACAGCTCAAAAGGAAAATGTAGACAAAGCACAATTCAAAATGGAACTGAAAGAAACAATTTCTATTTATACCTTTTCATCTCTTTCCTAGAGCTGTTTCTGGTGCTCTTGAGACGTCGTAGCTGTGGGAAAGAGTAGCTTGCTGAGAGGACATTTCATGTGCCCAAATATGTGGGTTTGGAGCTGATCATTATGTGGGGGTTTTGTCTGACAGAACTCACACCACCATAGAGTGCTAATTGGGTGAATGCCAGTTTCCCACCAAATTGTAGAGTTAGGACACAATTGGGGAGTTCTACTTCTGGCACAGCATGCCAAAGTTGAAAGGGCTGGCAGCAGATGACATGTTCAAAGACATGCTGGTGTCTCCATGGCTATTCAGTTAGATTCATTGCTCACAAGAAATGGAAAGAATCTTTGGAAATATTTGGAATATGCTTTTAAAAAGTCTTTTGGGTGTCCATAAACCATGATAAGAAGAATCCTAGGCTGATGAGAATCTTTGCAGTTCAGGACTTATTCTGTACAAAATCCACACATGGTTGTTTACACAGAAAACAGTATTTTCTGTGCAGGAAACAGCATTTTCTGCCTAGAAAATAATAATGTAGTTGAAGACTTATTCTGCACAAAATTCACAGGTAGTTTTGTGCAGAAAACAGCATTTTCTACACAGAGAGTGCTGTTACCTGCATAGAAAACTCTGGTATCTGCTATTTTCTGTGCCAAACAACCACGTGCAAATTTTGCACAGAATAAGTTCCAAATTGCAAATCTGTGCAGTTTTCAAAGACTTTCTCATAATGGGAAGAAAATGGGGAAATTGCTCATTGCTTCCTTCGAGAAGAAGATTAGTGAGGGATTACATCCTCATTGCTTAGACAAGAGGAACTGACTTGGATCTTACAGACTGTGGAGTCAGTCAGCTGATGGTATTCATACTGATGCTGAAACCACCTAAGCAGGGCTGCCCCTGCCATTAGGCAGAGTGGAGCAACCATCTCAACTCATAAATAATAGTGAGAAATAAGCCCCTGGCTGTTCCCCCTGAATCCCTGGTCTTTCTGCTGTCTTGGAGAACAGAGTTGTATATGTTTTTGTGTACCACACAGCTTGTCCTGCACCCTCTCAACTAGACTGTTGCCCTCAGGTGTGGTGGTGGACACTGTCCCATTGTCACTGGTAAAGGAAGACCTGTAGTTCTGCATGTGGGAAAGAGGGTGCACTGTCTTGTCCCTTGCCACAGGCTGCCCTTACTACTGGACACTCATGACCCACAGAACCTGATCTTCCTGGTTTGCTGAGGGATGAGAATTTCAATATCCCAAGACTGTTACAGCGAGGATGGAAAGAATCTGGGTTTCTGGAGTCTACCTCATTTTTTACTAGAATGCTGAGATCCAAAAGCATGTCCTTGAAATTAAAGTATTCTGACTCTAGCTTCTTGGTCTAAGTACTGAGACTGAATGTTGTCACAGACCTCTTTCCCTCCATTCCATTCCTTGTTACTTTATGCTTTCTTAATCTCAGCAGCAGCATTTCTGTATGACTGATGTGTGTGTGGGTGTGTGTGGTTTTGTCACTCTTGTTATTGGAGATTATCAGACGCCCTAAATATGGCATTATCACAATGCCAGGAGATTGCTAAAGGGCTTCCCTTTCACATGACATTGTTCCCCTCTCGTAATGCTCCTGTTCAGCTCTCGTTATGCTGGCACAGCTTTTTATTGATGGGCTAAGCCATCAATGGATCCCCCATTCCATTTCTATCTCAGAATGCCCTGCAAGTGAAAAGGTGCCTGTTTTGCTGGCATGATCCTAGCGTCAA
This sequence comes from Gambelia wislizenii, assembly GCA_030847615.1. Classification (NCBI taxonomy): domain Eukaryota; kingdom Metazoa; phylum Chordata; class Lepidosauria; order Squamata; family Crotaphytidae; genus Gambelia; species Gambelia wislizenii. The sequence goes on along the minus strand of JAUMIR010000011.1, from coordinate 27,080,634 downwards.
TGGGATGTCCATGCCAGAACACCTCCTGGTGAGATTGGGACATCCAGGTAAGTGACACACTTTTTTGTACCCTCCCCGGGTTACTCATAAAGTTTTAAGTGTGTTTTTGTGCTTGCTGACACTTTTTCTTTTTTACTAGGATTTTTATTTTTGAATTTCCTGCACTCTCGTCTTCTTGCGAGAACTGGCAGGATTTCATTCGAGGAGTGAAGGGAGCTCCATAGAGCTCCATTCACTCCTGGGCTGCTGTGGAAGTGTGAATAAGGTAGGTCTGAAACATTTTGTTCTTGTTCCGGGACAGGGATGGGAGAGGGGCGGGAGAGGAGATTGCAGGACAGGAATGCTTTTTTTGCTCTCGTCTGAAAATCTCCATTGTTAAAGGAGTCACCATGCAGTGAACTTAAAGAGAATTACTATAAACTACTTTTTCACTGGTATATGACACCTTGAAAATTAGCTAAAATGTATAAAGAGAAGGAATACTTCAGGAATATTTTAACACTGAAATCCTGTGTCCATTTACTTCTATGTTAGTGGGGCAGTGAATCCATACTGTGTCCGTTTACTTCTATGTTAGTGAATCCACACAATGTTTTAGCAAGACCTTTACAAAAGCTAGTGAAGTAGTTAAACCCTATTCCAAAAATAGATTCAGCACCTTGAACAGATCCTTTCGAATTGAAATCTTGGAGTGGAGTCACTGTCCCACTAACATGGAAACCACCAGGTGCCACTGCTTTCTGGGTTCGCTTTCACTCATTATGATCTTTGCTGCTAGATTAGTAATTGCAAAAAATAAAAATAAAAAATGGAAAAATCAAGAAGAACTCAAAACAGAAGATTGGTAATTCAAAGTTATAGATATGATGGAACTGGACAAATTAATGGCCTGGTTGAATTTCAAAACAACAGATTAAGCAGAAAGTGACTGAGCACCAGTTATATCTTTTTTGGAAACTACCAGAAAAGACTGAGATAACAGGTAGCAGATAGTGGAAGGGATTAAACATGGCTGAAACAGAGGTATATAGGAACCACAATAATTTTAAAAGTACACAATGAGAAAGGTAAGTGGATGGTAAACACAAATATATGCTGATACTACAAAGCCTAGTCCAAATACAATATAAATCAGTAACAGTTGGAAACAATTTAAGAAGTGAAGATGCATCAATTTAATGTAAAGATTGACATATACACATAAGATTAATGGATTTTTTATGTATAAAAGTTTAATTTTCTTATTAGGGAAAGATGTTATTTGATTTTTTTGTGTTAAATGTATGTTTAAAATGTTTAAGCATATTGAGTAATATGTATGACTTTCTATATGGGAAAAATAAAATAAAATAAGGAAATTTATTCAAAAACTTATCTCTAATAACAACTAATGGTACATCTCTTTTTCAGGGCTTTGCATTTTTTTTAAAAAAAAACTTCTAAATAAAACCTAGGAGATTTTCAGATGTGATTTTCAGCAGTATATATTCCAAAACAGCTCCGTTGCTGCCATGCGGCAGGGGAGCAGTTTTGGATGACAGCGTTCCTCTGCCGAACCCCTCCGTGTCACTTCTGTGACAGAATGGAGGAAGCCACGTCATATTTCATTCACGATTGTTGCCCGTGAGTGAAATATGACGCGGCTTCCTCCATTCTGTCACGGAAGTGACACGGAGGGGTTCGGCAGAGGAACGGCGTCATAATAATAATAATAATAATAAAATTTATTTATACCCCGCCCCTCTGTTAAAACAATCGGGGCGGCTTACAGAATTTAAAATACAATACAAATAAAATCCCTAAACACCCCCACTCCCACCCTCCCCCATAAAAAACATTAAACAAATATAAATTAAAAACAACTAATCTAAAATCACATTTAAAACTATAAATACAATAAAATATAATAAATGGCCAGCAGCCTAGAAGAGGCCAGGATCCCCTGAGGCCGGGATCTAATTAGGAAAGGCCTGCCGAAAGAGATCTGTCTTTAGTGCTTTTTAAAAGCCACTCAGGCTCGTTATCTGACGGATCTCATTCGGCAGGTCATTCCACAATTTGGGGGCGACTACCGAAAAGGCCCTCTGGGAGGTTGCAGACAGCCTAGATTTTTGTGGCTGAAGCAAATTCCTCCCAGAGGACCGGAGTGCGCGGGGAGGATTGTATGGGAGGAGGCGGTTCCGGAGATAAGTTGGACCCAAGCCATTTAGGGCTTTAAAGGTAATAACCAACACCTTATACTGGGCCCGGAAACTGATTGGCAGCCAGTGGAGAGATTTTAGTACTGGAGTTATATGGTCTCTCCGAGATGTTCCTGAGACCACTCTGGCTGCCATATTTTGTACCAACTGAAGTTTCCGGACCAAGCATGAGGGCAGCCCCATGTAGAGCGCATTGCAGAAATCTAGACGGGAGGTTACCAGCGCGTGCACCACAGTCTCGAGGTCCCTTACTTCCAGGAAATGGCGCAGCTGGCGTATCAGCCGAAGCTGATAACAGGCGCTCCTGACTGTCGCATTCACTTGACTCGTCATCTGAAGCGATGAATCAAGGAGCACCCCCAGACTGCGAACACAGTCCTTAACGGAGAGTGTGACCCCATCCAGGACTGGAGGTTGCAACCCAACTCCTGGTTTGGGGGCCGCTACCGTGAGCACCTCCGTTTTATCTGGATTTAATCTCAATCTGTTTTTCCTCATCCAGCCCATTACTGCTTTAAGACAATCATTAAGAGGAGAGACGCCATCGGAATTCGAGGCCGATGATCGGGGCAAGGAGAAATAGATCTGGGTGTCATCAGCGTACTGATAACACCCAGCCCCATAACTGCGAATAATCTCACCCAGCGGCTTCATATAAATGTTAAACAGCATCGGGGACAGGATGGCACCCTGTGGAACACCACAAGTAAGCTCCTTTCTGCTGGAGCAGCTGTCCCCGAGCAACACCCTCTGGGACCTGCCCGAGAGGAAGGACCGGAACCACTGGAGCGCAGTGCCTCCGATTCCTAACCCCCTCAAGCGATCCAAGAGGATGCTATGATCTATTGTATCGAAAGCCGCTGAGAGGTCCAGAAGCACCAACAGGGTCACACTACCCCTGTCAATGCTTAGACGCAGGTCATCAGTCAAGGCAACCATGGCAGTCTCAACTCCAAATCCCGTCCTAAAGCCAGTTTGAAATGGGTCTAGATAATCGGTTTCATCCAAAACCACTTGGAGTTGAAGCGCAACTGCCCTCTCGATCACTTTGCTCAAGAATGGTAACATAGAAACCGGCCTATAGTTGTTCATGTCCAGGGGGTCAAGGGAAGATTTTTTCAGGAGCGGCCTAACGGCTGCTTCCTTTAAACAAGATGGAACACATCCTTCTCTGAGGGATGCATTGATGATGTCCTTAAGAAACATCATCAAGGCAGTCCCCCCCTGGATGGCCAGCCAAGAAGGGCAAGGATCGAGAGGGCAGGTCGTCTTCCTAACCCTACCAAGTAGCTTGTCCACGTCCTCAGTACTCACAGATTGAAATTGATCCAGTAAACTGACATCAACGGAGTTGCTGGACACCTCGTCAATTGTTTCTGCCAAATTACTGGTATCTAAGTCGGCTCTTATCTGAGAGATTTTATCTGCAAAGAAATTGTTAAACGCGTCACAGCAGGCCGTCGTTGGGTTAAGCAACGGGTTCTGCGCAGGAATAACCTGCGTCATCTCCCTTACCACCCTAAACAGCTCTGCTGGACGGGACTCTGCAGACGCAATACGTGCAGAGGAGAAGGATCGCTGTGCTGCACGTATTGCCTCTCGATAGGACCAAAGAAAGTTCCTATGACGAGTCCTGTCGGATAAGAGTCGAGTTTTCCGCCAGTTGCGCTCTAGTCGTTGTCCAACCCGCTTCATTTTCCTAAGCTCTGCTGTATACCATGGCTTATGGTTTGAAGCGGGTTGGAAAGGACGCTTGGGAGCGATCGTGTCGATAGCCTTGGTAAGATCGTTGTTCCAGGTATTAACCAAAGTTTCGACAGGGTCACCGGCGTTACCAACCATTAAACCCTCCAAGGCTTTCTGGAATCCTATTGGTTCCATTAGCCTTCGAGGGCGGACCATTCTAATAGGTCCACCACCCCCGGTGGGGCAGACAGTGGCTCTTAGTTCAGTCTTGACCAGGAAATGATCCGTCCATGACAATGCGGTGGTTTTTATAACCTCCGCCCACGGATATTCCTGTTCCGTGCTGAAGACTGCATCGAGGGTATGACCCGCACAATGTGTGGGCCCGATGACCCTTTGGGATAGGCCCATGTTTGTCATGGTTTCCATGAACTCCCGAGCTGCACCAGTCAAATTTGTCAAGCTGTTCTCAAGTGGAATGTTGAAGTCCCCCAAAACTAAAAGTCTAGGAGACTCCAAGAGCAACTCTGAGACCAGCTGTGTCAGCTCGGTTAGGGAGTCTGCTAGACAACGGGGTGGTCGGTATACTAGCAGAATCCCCAAACTATCCCTGGTCCTCAGGCTAAGGTACATACACTCAAAGTGGACTGTGTTTCGGACAGGTATCCTGGTCAAGGTCAGATTGTTCTTATAAACCAGAGCCACTCCGCCCCCCCGCCCACTTCCCCTCACCTGCTCACTGACAGAATACCCGGCTGGGAGGGCCTGCGCCCATGTGACAGCGCTATCCTCTCCCAGCCAGGTTTCTGTGAAGCAAGCCAGGTCGGCATCCTCATCCAAAAGTAGATCGTAAATAATATGAGTTTTATTCTTAACCGACCTGGCATTGCAGAGGAGCAAAGTAAGGTTCTGTGGAATGTTTGGTACGCTCTCCAATCCATTCCGGGAAACAGGGTGAACTGAAGGTGGGATAGCTAACAAACAGCAATCCCGCCTTCTTTTGTACTTTCTGTTCACTCTGTTCCGACCATACCTCCCTTTCCCCAGCACAACTCCAATTTCCGCCCCCACTCCATCCCCGGCCTCAGCTGACGCCAATTGCAAGCTTGGAGTCCCTCTGGCTGCTGGCTGGTGTTCCTGAGGGGTGTGGGAGTGGCTTAAAATGCCAGCCACTCCTGGCCACGCCCCCTCCTGCTGCTGCTCTGCTTCCAGAAGTCCTCAGGGCCCTCCACAGCCCTCTGGCCCGGTGGAATGGGGAGAAGAGGCTGCTTCCGGCTTAGAGTCCCTCTGGCTGCTGGCTGGTGTGTGGCAGCAGCGGAGCTGTTTTGGAATATATACTGCCGAAAATCACATCTGAAAATCTCCCTAACCACAGATATCATCTTGATAGTGCTCTAAAGGGTGCAGCAAAGAAACGAGATAGGAAGGGAAAAAAAGGGGGGGAATAGCATACTTAAGGTCAAATATCTAGTATATGTCAAAGTTTGGGTGTTTACTCCCCTGTTGGCCAGGTCCATGCTTAAGTGCTGTGACCAGCATTATTTTTATCCAGGTGGAATTGTAATTGCTCACACAATTGAGATGATTAATCACATTTGTAAGGTGGTATAAGGGAGAGGAATACTATTGAGCAGCTGATGAATATTTTGGCTGCTTTGGAGGGAAAGAAAAAGAATCATGTTTTTGTTTAGTCACAAGGCAGACTTTCTGAAGCCAACTGTGATGAACACACTTTTGAAGGCATGGACTCTGTAGGGCTTCTCTTAGATCAAATTCTCCTTTTCACTTTCATCTTGAGGGCATTAGCAACATTTGCTTTCCCAAATAGCCTTACAAAATTGCCTGCTAGAAACTAGAGGAAAGAATACTGAATGTGTGTGTTGTTTTGGGAAATGTGCTTCTTTGTTCTTCATTGTGTAGCCCTACAGAAGCAGGCCTCCAAGGCAGTATTTTGCTAGTAGTGTTCAAAATGAACCCAGACAATTTACAGGTCCCAAATCAAACGTAAGTCATATGCCCAGAGAGCTTGAAAGTGGCCAGCAGCAAATGCAAACAGACTGCATGTTTAATGCACTATACACCCTAGCCTGAGAGAAGGGTGGGCAAAACCCCTCAGAACATAGAAGAGTGGCAGGAAATATATTTATTAATTCATACTTAGCATAGTCCAACTACAGAGCAGAACCTTAAAACAATCTCTAGTTTGATATATGCTGAAAATTTTATAGGAGAGATATCTGGAGTCCTGTTGGGGACATATGCATGCATAACCCCAGATGAAATGTGTATTGAGTACCTCTCCCCACCCCATGTAATATCCACCATCCCAGGGGTGTGCTGCCATGGCCATTTATTGTCACCATTCTGGGCAAACAGAGGGGTGTCACCTCCCCAGATCTCCAGCAGGCAAGAAAGGAAGAGAATTGCAGCTAAGTACTATCTAAACACCTCCTTCCCACCCCCAAAGAAGTAAAGTGTACTCCAGGTGCTTGGGGGTTGTCTAAATGGTGAAAATACTCTTCATAGAACTTGAGGAGAATACGATTTGCCTAAATGGCATCTTGCATCAATCTGCTATATTCAGAAACTCTGCAGGAAAAGCCTTTGCAGTTTTCCCCAAAGTTTTAAAAAAGCTCCATGGTGAATGTGCATTCCTGCTCATTGGGACAACTGATTTGCATTCAATCACATTCCCAATAAGAGTGGAATTGAAAGCTGATTGGTTGGGCATGCACAGGGGGTAGAGCTTGCTAACAAGGCAAGTGCCCAGAACTGCCATGTTGGATTTTCGAATTAGCAATCATGCACTGAGGCAATGAAACAGCCCTTTCCCCCTTTTTTTCTATTTATTTAGGTGGAATATTGCACTTTCACACCTTAGGTATGCTTTTTTTTAAAAAAAAATATACTGTTCAGCGGCAGCAACAGGTGACAATAAAAATACGAGTAATTCACTCACGCCTGCCACCTTGATTCGTAGGCATGCCCATTGGAGCAGCAAAAGCAGATAGCTTTGCATGGCTGAGATCTTGCCAAAAAACCATTAAGACAAATCGAAACAGCTTTGAATTGGTGTTAAGTGTGCAACAATCCACATGTTTTTCCCCTCGTATAGACAATACCTTGGAAGATGCTTTCTGGGAGCAGGAGAGACATGGAGCTGTGCGGGGAGAGTGTTATACTCTATCAGCATGATACAGGATGACAGCCACAGGTTTGTTTGTTTAAATTAACTCCATGAATATTCACTTGGAGGAGAAGGAGAATACAATTAAGGTAATGCAGAGGTAAACAATGTAGTGACAACCAATGTTTTAGACTGCAACTCCTATCCACTCCAGCCAGCACAGTTAACAGTAAAGCCATCTCCTCCCCATGGGTCTAATCCAGGCTGCAGAGTATCAGAATCCAGTCAACCAGTCTCCCTTCACCCTTTCAAGACCCATTGCTCGTGGCTATTGGAGAGAGTAAGAGGAATTGGCTTCTCTCCTGCAAGTGACATCTGAGAGCACTTAGTTCCACCTCTTCCTTCCCTGCATAGAGGAGCAGAGCTGGATTTACAGGAAAAGCAGCCCATGAAAAAGCTCTACCCTGTGTTTCAGTTGGGGACCCCATGGCATCAATGTTCACAACCATGCCCCTGACATCATCCAGCCTATGGAGTCGTTTGAGTGGAGGAATCTGGTCCATCATATCATTTTAGTTCCCCACCACCAGTCACTGGTAAGAGTACATGATATACATTTCCTATACAAAGGAACACATACAGAAGCTACCTTATATTGAGCCAGAGCATTGGCATGTCTAGCCAGTCCTTCTATTCTGACTGGCAATGATTTCTTATATGCTCAGAGCCTTTCCTAGCTATTTGTCATATACTAGCATTCCCAAACTTGGTGACCAGCAGTTTTAGAGTTCAAAACAGAAAACTTCATTTGGCACTGTAATCCAGAAAGCAGTGTCATTGCTCAGAATGAAATTTAGCTGACAAATAGTACAGTTGTCCCTCCATATCCATGGATTTGGTATCCACAGATTTAAGTATTCACAGCTTGAAAATGTTCTTTAAAAAATACTAATCCAAAAAGCAAACCTCGATTTTGCTATCTTATATAAGGGACACCATTTTGCTCTGCCATTTCATATAATGGGACTTGAGTATTCATGGATTTTGGTATCTAAATGGGGGGGGGAGGTTGTCCAGGAACAAAACCCCAGCAAATATGAAGGGACAACTGTATAGTAAAAGTTTATTCCAGACTACAGAATCTGGTGGGCTAAACAGTTATTGGCTACCCACCATCCCCACTTTCATTTCCCACCATACCAGGGCTCAACCTCCTTTTCCTTTTCTGACATAGACCACACATCCCTTCTACAGTTAGGCTTAGGGTTGCCATAATTTTCTGCCACAAAACTGGAACAAAAGTATATGGGACTGGATATCGACAAAAGACCCCATATTTTGACATTTAACATTGTTTTATTACATATTTCAGTAGTCTATGGTATCTTATAGCTATATTACTTTTCAGAACTTTGCACTTGGTCAAGGTACTTTGATTTTTTTTCCCCACTACCACAAATTAATTTGTAAAATTTAGTGGGGTAGGAAAAGTAGTGGGGTGTGAAAGAAAGGGTTTAAAACCTGGCTTTCGTTTAGAAGGAGAGGAAATCCAGAGGAAAAGAAGTGGGGTGGGAAAGAAAGGACTTAAAACCTTGTTGAGATGTTGTGTTGGAAGGTTATCAAGAGGAAAAGCAGTGAGAGGAAGAAGCGAACAGCACACCCAGATATGCTGCTATTTATGGGGAGGAGTCCTAGCAGAGAGAAATGATACTCCCTGTTCTCCCCAATTTGGTCACCTCCCTCCCCTCACACACCAGTTAGGAGGCCAGACTCACCACACAGAACTCTTCACTGGCCTCTTTTCCTTTCTTGCCTTCTGAGCTCTCTTGCACTCTCTGCACTCCCACCTGCTGCCTTTTACCCATCCCGAGAGCTGTTAAAGCCAGCTCCAGCCAGACCATTGGCAGCAGCAGCAGCGTGGCTTCAAACTGGGAGTGGGCAGTGAGTGCTTGGCCCCCCTCCTCCTCCCTAGGAACACCTGGCCTTTAGAGAGCCTTTAAAGTCGGCTCCAGCCAGACTACCAGCAGCAGCAGCAGTGAGGGTGATGAAGGCTACATTAGCCAGCCCAGGACACCATCTCCCCCGGGACCTCTGCGAAGCCTTGAGGGCGTGTGCTTGCCCAGCCCTAATCTCCACCTTTCAGTGGTGGAGGCGCAATGGTGATGTTTGGCAGCTGTGGGACCAAGATAAATCTTGGTCTTTAGAGCCCAAATATTACCTCTCCTAGCAGCGCACCACCAACACAGCAATGACAATTAGGCTATCCTCGTTTAGAAGCTGTGGGAATGGCCAGTTTGGAGGCTGAAACTTGCCCAAGGGACCATCTTCTCTAGTGGCGGAGCAGAGGCCAGACTGAGGTGGAGAGGTGTATGCCTCGGAGTGTGCACCTGGGCCTTCAGCTGCTCCCCTCGGATGGTATGGTGCTCCTCCATCTTACCTGAGGCTGGGAAGGAGGTGGGGGCAGCCATCGGAGTAGTGTTGGGGAATGGGAGATATGGTTGGAACAGAGCGAACAAATGTTGCAAGAGAAGATGGGATCGCTGTTTGAAAGCTATTCCATCTTCTCTGTTTCCCAGAATGGCTTGGAGAGCAGACCAACCATTCCGCAGAACCTCACTCTGCTCCTCTGCAATGCCAGGTCGGTGAGAAATAAGACTCATATCATCCAGGATCTTAGAATCATAGAATCATAGAATCATAGAATTGCAGAGTTGGAAGAGACCACGAGGGCCATCCAGTCCAACCCCCCTGCCACGCAGGAAATCTTGATCAAAGCATCCCCGACAGATGGCAATCCAGCCTCTGTTTAAAGACCTCCAAGGAAGGAGACCCCACCATGCTCCGAGGGAGCGTGTTCCACTGCTGAACAGCTCTTACTGTCAAAAAGTTCCTCCTCATGTTGAGGTGGAATCTCTGTTCCTGGAGCTTGCACCCATTGCTCCGTGTTCCAGTCTCTGGAGCAGCAGAAAACAAGCCTGCTCCATCCTCAACATGACATCCCCTCAAATGCTTAAACAGGGCTATCATATCGCCTCTTAACCGTCTTTTTTCCAGGCTAAACATACCCAGCTCCCTAAGTCTCTCCTCATAAGGCATCGTTTCCAGACCTTTCACCATTTTAGTTGCCCTTCTCTGGACAAGCTCCAATTTGTCAATATCCTTTTTGAATTGTGGTGCCCAGAACTGGACACAGTATTCTAAGTGAGGTCTGACCAAGGCAGAATAGAGTGGCACTATTACTTCCCTTGATCTAGACACTATACTTCTATTGATACAGCCCAAAATCGCATTGGCCTTTTTAGCTGCCGCATCACACTGTTGGCTCATGTTCAACTTGTGGTCTACTAGGACTCCTAGATCCCTTTCGCATGTAGTCTCATTCAGCCAGGTCTCTCCCATCCTATATTTATGCATTTCATTTTTCCGCCCTAAATGCAGCACCTTACATCTTCTCTTGGATGAGGACGCTGACCTGGCTTGCTTCACGGAGACCTGGCTGGGAGAGGATAGCGCTGTCACATGGGCACAGGCCCTCCCAGCCAGGTACTCTGTTAACGAGCAGGTGAGGGGAAGTGGGTGGGGGGGGCGGAGTGGTTCTAGTCCATAAGAACCACCTGACCTTGACCAGGATACCTGTCCAGAACACAGCCCATTTCGAGTGTATGTACCAAAGCCTGAAGACCAGGGACAGCTTGGGGATTCTGCTAGTCTACCGGCCACCCCGTTGTCTAGCAGACTCCCTAACCGAGGTGACACAGCTGGTCTCAGAGCTGCTGCTGGAGTCCCCCAGACTTTTGGTTTTGGGGGACTTCAACATCCTGCTCAAGACCAGCTTAACAGGTGCGGCTCGGGAGTTCATGGAGACCATGATAAACATGGGCCTATCCCAATTGGTCTGCGGTCTTTAGTTTGGATCAGGCATATCCGTGGGCAGAGGTACCTCCGCTTTGTCATGGATGGATCATTTCCTGGTCAAGATGGAACTTAGAGCCTACATCTGCCCCACCAGGGGTGGTGGACCCATTAAAATGGTCTGCCCTCAAAGGCTAATGGAACCTATGGGTTTCCAGAAAGCCTTAGAGGGTTTAATGGTTGGAAATGCCGGTGATCCTGTCGATGCTCTGGTTAATACCTGGAATACCAACCTTACCAGAGCTATCGACACAATTGCTCCCAAGCGTCCTTGCCAACCCGCTTCTAACTGTAGGCCATGGTATATACCTGAGCTGAGGGAAATGAAGCGGCTTGGACAATGACTAGAGCGCAGGTGCCGGAAGACTCGACTCTTATCTGACAGAACTCACCATAGGAACTTTCTTTGGTCCTATCAGGAGGCAATGCGTGTAGCACAGAGATCCTTCTCCTCTGCATGTATTGCGTCTGCAGAGTCCCGTCCAGCAGAGCTGTTTAGGGTGGTGAGGGAGCTGACACAGGTGTCCCCTGCACCAAATCCCCTGCTTAACCCAACGACTGCCTGCTGTGACGCATTTAATAACTTCTTTGCAGATAAAATCTCTCAGATAAGAGCTGAATTAGATGCCACTATTGTAACAGAAACAATGGACGAGGTGTCCAGCGACTCCGCCAATGTAATTATACTGGATCAGCTTCAATCTGTGAGTACGGATGACGTGGACAAGCTCCTTGGTAGTGTGAGGAAGACAACCTTCCCCCTTGACCCTTGCCCATCTTGGCTGGCCGTCCAGGGAGGGGACGCATTGCAGAAGTTCCTTGTGAGCATCATCAATTCATCCTTCAGGGAAGGATATATTCCATCATGTCTAAAGGAGGCGGCTGTTAAGCCCATTTTGAAAAAACCTTCCCTGGACCCCCTGGCTATGAATAATTATAGGCCAGTCTCTTTATTACCATTTTTGAGCAGGGTGATTGAGAGGGCGGTTGCTCTTCAACTCCAAGCTGTCTTGGATGAAACCGATTACCTAGACCCATTTCAAACTGGCTTTAGGATAGACTTTGGGGTTGAGACTGCCATGGTTGATTTGACCGACGATCTGCGTCTGAGCATCGACAGGGATAGTGTGACCCTGTTGGTGCTCCTAGACCTCTCAGTGGATTTTGATACGATAGATCACAGCATTCTTCTGGATCGCCTGAGGGAGTTAGGCGTCAGAGGCACTGCTTTGCAGTGGTTCCGGTCCTTCCTCTCGGGCAGGACCCAGAGAGTGCTGCTCGGGGACAGTAGCTCCAGTAAAAGAGAGCTTACCTGTGGAGTACCACAGGGTGCTATTTTGTCCCCAATGTTATTTAACATCTGAATGAAGCCACTGGGTGAGATTATCCGAAGTTATGGAGCTGGGTGTTATCAGTACGCTGATGACACTCAGATCTATTTCTCCGTATCTCGTTCGTTGGTCTCAAATTCTGACGGCATCTCTTCTCTCAATGAATGTCTTCAGGCAATAATTGGCTGGATGAGGGAAAACAGATTGAGACTGAATCCAGACGGAGATGCTCACGGTAGCGGCCCCGAAACCAAGAATTGGGTTGCAATCTCCAGTCCTGGATGTGGTCACACTCTCCTCCAGTGACTGTGTTCGCAGTCTAGGGGTGCTCCTTGACTCGTCTCTCCTGATGACAAATCAGGTAAATGCAACAGTCAGGAGTGCTTGTTATCAGCTTCGGCTGATACGCCAGCTGCACCCTTTTCTGGAAGTAAGGGATCTTGAGACCATTGTGCACGCGCTGGTAACCTCATATCTTGATTTCTGTAATGCACTCTACATGGGGCTACCCTTGTGCTTAGTTTGGAAATTACAGCTGGTACAAAATATGGCAGCCAGGCTAGTTTCTGGAACATCTAGGAGGGACCACATTACTCCGGTTCTGAGGTCCCTCCACTGGCTGCCTATCAGCTTCCGGGCCCAGTACAAGGTGTTTGTTATCACCTTTAAAGCCCTAAATGGCTTGGGCCCAAGCTATCTCAGGGACCGCCTTCTCCCTTATAATCCTCCCCGCGTTCTCCAGTCCTCTGGGAGGAATTTGTTGCAGCCACAAAGACCTAGGCTTGCAACCACCTCCCAGAGGGCTTTCTCGGCTGTCGCCCCGAAATTGTGGAACGGCCTGCCGGATGAGATCCGCCTATTGACATCATTAGACAGCTTTAAAAAGGCTGTCAAGACGGTTCTCTTCAGGCAGGCTTTTCTGGAATAGCTAACCCTGGCCTCAGCTAACCCTGGCCTCAGGAACCCGCTGATGCTGCTCACTCAGAAGGGTTTTTAATAAATTGTATTATAAGCTGATTTTAATTTGTATTGATTTAATAATGTTTTTAAGGGGGGAAGAGATTTTGAGTTGTTTTTTACTATGTACTATTTTACTCTTGTAAGCCACCCCGATTGTTTGCAGAGGGGCGGGATATAAAGAAATATTATTATTATTATTATCCCTGAAGCCTGAGCTGTGAAGAAGCTGGAGGAATCCAGGATCTGCTACTTCAAGAAACCAAGCTGGATGGGACAATTTTTAGTCCATTCAATCTGGGATTTTACCAGTTTTCCAGGACTAATGGCAACCCTAGTTAGGCTACATGCCTAGAAAAATGCAAAACCAATTACCCACAAGATTACACAGTAAAACTGAACTTGGCAGGAAAAGGTCATGTCCGGGACCAATCCTGACACTATCGTTCATGAGATCTGGTATCTTTAGTTTTAAAGATCTCATGAATAATAGTTGGCATGTCCTCTATCACTTTGCTATGCCCCCCCCCAACAACACCCCTCCAGGGTGTCATGTGGAGGTCTTTCCTTTTGCCCCCTATCTGAGACAAGTGCCTGGGACTGAACCTAGAATTTTTCCACATTCAAAACACATGTTCTTCCAGTAAACTGAACGTGAGTCAGCAGTGATACAGCAGCTAAAAAAAAGCCAATGCAATTATAGGCTGCATCAATAGGCATATAGTGTCTAGATGAAGGGAAGTAATAGTACCACTCTATTCTACTTTGATCACACCTCGGCTGGAATACTGTGAACAGTTCTGGGCACCACAATTCAGGAAGGTGCCCAGAGCTGGAACGTGTCCAGAGGAGGGTGACCAGGATGGTGAAAGGTCTGAAAGCCATTCTCTATGAGGAGTGGCTTAGGGAGCTGAGTATGTTTAATCTGGAGAAGAGAAGGTTGAGAGGGGACATGCAAGCCATGTTTAAATATTTGAAGAGATGTCATACTGAGGATGGGGCAAGCTTGTTTTCTGCTGCTCCAGAGACTAGGACATGGAGCAATGGACTCAAACTACAGGAAAAGAGATTCCACATAAACATTAGGAAGAACTTCCTGACAGTAAGAGGTCTTCAGCAGTGGCATGTGCTGTGTATTCCTGCAGGGCAGGGGGTTGGATTAGATGGCCCTCGTGGTCTCTTCCAACTCTATCATTCTATGTTTCTACTCCTCTGACTGGTTATACTTGCAGAAGGAGGTCATCAAGTACACTCTCAACCTTAAGCTTGTTCTAATTCATGTAAGCTACTGGGTGGGGAAAAGTCAGAGCCAAAGCCCCATTTAGTGAATACAGAAGCTGTACATGCACATTAGTCTGGGTTTTTTGCAAAAAAAAAAAAAAAAAGATGGAAAGCTGTAAATCCATAATTTTCAGAAATTTGTGGCAAGAGAATAGTATATATGTACACTGCAATTTTTATGGCAAGCCTGTGTTGGATGAATTAATAATAACTTTTTTAAGCATTATTCTCACTCTGAAGATTTCTCTGGATGCTGTTTCTATTTTAATATTCCTTAAATAAATACAGAAAATTTTCAGACATCACTGAGGGGATCCCTTCAATAGCATCTGAAAGCATCTTCCTTTGGATGTTTAGTGAGGAGGGAATAGACTCATTCTGTATCTTTCTTCAGAGCTTGGGACAGATAACTACTTGCAAAAAAGCAGTTGGGAGAAAGCAGTTATTTACAGTTTAAATATCAAGTCCCTCGCCAAGTAGTTGGCTATATACTGTGTATATATGTATATAGTATGTTTACATATGTATAGAGCCATTGTACTGTATATTCTACTTTACGGGTCTGAAACATGGGTCACCTATTGCCAATACTTACGATTCCTCGAACGCTTTCATCAGTGCTGTATACGCACAATCCTAAATATACACTGGACTGACTATGTGACGAATGTTGCTGTCCTTGAGGGATCCTTGAGGGATCACCAGCATTGAGGCCATAATATTGAGAACATAGCTGCGCTGGGCAGGGCACATTTCTAGGATGGAGGACCATCGCCTCCCAAAAATAGTACTCTATGGTGAATTCGCCACGGGTCGGCATATGAGGGGCGCTCCAAAAAAATGATACAAGGATTCCCTGAAACAACATCTCAAGCCTGGCCAAATTGATCACCAACAGTGGTCCGCCCTGGCCTCACATCGGGAGGCATGAAGACGCACTATCCACAATGCTGCAGCCTTATTTGAGAACTCATGCCAAACAAGTCTTGAAGAGAAACGACAACACAGAAAAAATCACAATCTGGAAACATCACCCAAGGAGACCTTCTGCTGTGCTTTCTGCAGCCGGACTTGTCTATCTTGGATTGGCCTTTTTAGTCATCAGCACGCTTGCAGAAAGCGCGGGATGAGTCCTTCCTGAATCTTCCTTTGCAAAGAAAAGCCAAAGAGATGTATATAGTGTATATATACTCTGTGTGTGCATGTGCATGTGTATATGTATATTCATATATATATGGACTCCTTACTTTCTTGACATTTGAAAATGGCCAGATTCCCACTGGTATCTCATGCAGCTACTTTATAACACTGATCATGTAAGGATGAACTATGATCTGGACATCAGTCACACACCATATACACACCAGTCTTTGCACAGGCCATAAACAAACAGGTTGTTGGGCTGAGCTAGACTGCATGCTCCAAGAAATCTGCATAGGAAACAATTAAAAGGTGTAATCGTCTGGATAAATTTCCATGAAATCTCTAATGGGCTGCTGACACATTGCAGAAATAATGCAATTTGACACCGCTTTAACTATCACAGCTCCATTGTATGGAGTCCTGAGATTTGTTGTGACCCCATAGCTCTCTGACAGAGAAGGCTAAATATCACATAAAACAACAAACCCCAGAATTCCATAGCTTTGAGCCATGGCAGTTAAAGCAGCATCAAACTGGGTTATTTCTACAGTGTGTCAGCAGCTCTGATCACTTTCAACCTAGAATGTACCTGTATTATACAATTGTATCAGTTTTGTTGTGTGCCTTCAAATAGTTTCTGACTTATGGAGACCCTAAGTCTCCATAAGACTATCACAGGGTTTTCTTGGCAAGATTTGTTCAGAGGGGGCTAGCCTTTGCTTATCTCTGAGGCTGAGAGAGTGTGATTCACCCAAGGTCACCCAGTGGATTTCCATGGCCAAACAAGGATTTGAACCCTGATCTCCAGAGCCCTAGTTCAATGCTCAAACCACTATACCATTGTTTACTGTATGTACACTAAACAGTTATACCTGTTTCATCCCACTTTTAACTCTCAGGGTTCCATGAAACATAAGCCTTGGATTTGTAGCTTAGGGCCCGTCTACACGGTAAAAATAAAAATAAAAATAAAAATAAAAATACGAACGCTGTTTGGAAGATCGCTCTTCTGTACACATGGCCATTCGGATTCATACGTGTCATTCAGAAGGGGGGCTAGCGAATCCCCCGTAAACTACATAGATTTGGTGTTTGGAAGGAGTAGCGGATCTCAGCATAAAATCCATACAGCCGTTCGAATGGTTGATCATCTGTACTCCCCATTCGCACACATACAAACAGGCAATGTAATCTGATTGGCTGGCCGAGTAGAGGGGGCAGGGCTAGCAAGGAGGGGAATTGGGAGCACCCGCCATGTTGGATTCCCGGCTAAGTGAGAGTCTGGTAAGTCTGTGAATTTTATATATATATATATATATATATATATATATATATTACTTTGTAAATAGGGAAAACTGAATGTTCGCAAAGCAGGTACCTTTTTAAATTAAAAAAAAAAAAGCAGCAGGAAATTTAAAACTGTTGCTTGGCTTGCTCGCTCCAGCCAGCTGGGGAAGGGGGGGCATATGGAGGGGGGTAAAAAATAGTGTAGGCAAATCGTATGCATATGAACAACTGCCTATTCATATTTTTTAACCCCCAAACGGATTTTTTTTAATTGTATAGATGGACCCTTAGTGAGGGACGTATGTTCTAGACACTGGCAATGCCTGTCTACAGAGAATTCTAAGTACATCACCAAACTACTAACCCCAAGACTCTGTAGGATGTAGCCATGGCAGTTAAAGTGGGATGAAACAGGTATAACTGCTTTGGTTCATTTGGGCTTGATCTGTTCCTTAGTTTAGAATTCCAGGCAAAATATACAAAACTAGGAGCACAGCCTTATGTGTGTCTACTCAGACCAAACGTAAGATCTACTGAGTTGAATGAGATTTCTTCCCAAGGAAGTATATATAGGATAGCAGACTAGAACAAACTCTGAAGCTGGGAGCCCACGAGATTAGCATCTATTCCTACCCTTAGTGTATTGCAGCTTGTTTAAGTACCATCTGCTTTGAAATTACCATTCACTCAGGAAAGAGATGCCAACACCTATACGGCTGCCAGGCAGTGTCACTTATAAATCATCATATTCTCTGTGTGCATGTGGGTTTTTTATTAAAAAAGTTTATCAAATCAGATTGTGAAGTGATAGTGTGAGATTATTTCAATGTTTGTTAAACCAAGCCAAGTCCAAACAGTACAAAAGTTGGTTCAAACAAATGGTGTCACAACTAAGTAGCTGGTATAGTGGCTAAGATTACAGTTCTGTATACTGGCCTTTGCTCCCAGATTTTTGGACAGCCATTCCCATCACCCCCAATCTGCTTGGACAATGTTTGAATATTGTGTGTATTATAGACCAAGCCATCTTGGAGGGCCATTAATACTACATAGCATTATCTATCTATTTCCAGTTAAAAAAAAAAGGGGGGGGGAGATAGAAGAATGGCAACAAGACATAAAATTAGCCAAAGATTTGAATGCTCACCTTGCTCTCCAATGCCACATGGTGGTCTGCAGTTCTGTACTCTCAAGCCACAAGGGAATACAGACAACTTGCTGTTATAGGAGGTTGCCAGATGATTCCTCTGTTGTCTCCATTTGCTGCCTTCCTGGCACCTGTCTCATATATTCATAGAAAACATGGACTCTTATGTTAAAAGTCTAGCAATCAACTTACCTCTTTGTCCTTCAGGTGGGGAATGAAGCCCTGTTTGTTTTCCCATATTTACTCCACAATTGTAAAGGTAGGTGCAGCCAGCCATTGCTTAAGCTGCCCTTTCTCACTAAGAAACCATTTGTTATGTGTGAGGCCCTGGTTTCTCACCTCCTTCTCCACCTCCATCTCTTTCCCTATGCTTCCCTCTCTCCCTCCCCCTGCTTTTGACTGAATCTTTTTGGTTGCTTCCATTTGAATAGTGGTATTAATAGACAAAGGTGTGCCTTTGTTTTAACCTCCTTTTGAACATTGCTTGTAATGAGCATGCATAACTGGGTTTTTCCAGTCTCTTGTTCTCCAGTGGAACTAATTGTTCTTTATTACTGGAGTGCCAAATGCAGTAGTTAGTAGGAGAAATTGTAGACCACTGGGTGACATGGAAAAGGCAAGTGTTCCAGTCTTTTGGTGGTTTTGTGCCTACATGCCAATGTGGTTCCTCAACCAGTTAGGGATATATACAGAGAGAAACTAGCATAGATCTCTCTTTGTAGTGGGTATGCTGCCTGTCACCAGACCACTGGATTTTAGAATCCTTTTCAGCATCCTGGCTACTGTAAATGTTAAATGGCTGCCCAGTGGTGTAAGAAGTGTATTCAGTAGACTTACCCAAGAGAGGTAATACCCAACAGGGTTTCACAGCATATAAACTCAACACACACACCTACCCAACCATTCTCTGAGGATGCCAGCCATAGATGCAGGCGAAACATCAGAAAGAAAATATTCCAGAACATGGCCTCACCGCCCAGAAAATAACCAAGGAAAATCTATGTATTCAGTAGGTTCTGTTACATAGTTTGTACTTTAGCCTGGAAGTTCAAAGATAAAGGTGACTGGGGGAGAAAACCTTCCTATTAGCAACTTGTTTGCACTGTTCTTGTATCTGTTATAATGGGAAATGAATAATAATAATAATAATAATATTTATTTATACCCCACCCCTCTGTTAAAACAATCGGGGCGGCTTACAAAAATTAAAATACAATACAGATAAAATCCCCAAACACCCCCCCACCCCACCCTCCCCCATAAAAAAATATTAAACAATTATAACTTAAAACCAACTGATATAAAATCACAATTAAAAATAATAAATACAATAAAATACTATAAATGGCCAGCGGACTAAAAGAAGCCAGGATCCCCTGAGGCTGGGATCTAATTACACAATAGTGAATCACACAATAGTTTTTTTGGATTTCTTTGTTTGATTCTGCCCCATACAACTTTGGAGATCTATTTTCCAGTTGCCTTGCCCAGGAGTGGGGTGGAGATGCAACCCAGCCTAGGGAAGCCCTTATCAAGCCACAGAGAGCTGTAGTGTTATCTCTAGGGTGGTCCAGGTAGAGTTTGTTGCTTAATAGCCCAGTTCTACTACTTGTTATGAGATGATGCTGGAACCTATCACCTAAAGGACTGTGATGTTTTCCTCTGCTGCAGACCAATGGCTGCATCAACTTGCTACCTTATTTTATAGCACTGGTCTGTGTCAGCTTTTGGGATCAAACAAAGTCTTGGGGAGCCCTGGAACAATGGCTAGTTCCAGGTCAGAACAGTCCTCTGGAGAGGGCAAATCTGAAAGGGTCAAAGATTTAAAGTAGAGGTGGGCCCCATACTCTCCCCACCCATTTCTCCCCCCCCTCCCTGATCCTCAAAGTCTCCGCCATGAACACTGATCACTTTGGCCTTGAAATCTGGGAGTGTGGCAGCAAGAAGCAGTGTTTTTATAAACTATTTTTGGCCGTACTTTAAACAAGGTAGGCATTTTGTTTAAAGCAAATATGAATGGGCAATTTAAAATCAAAAACATGGCTAATTTCTTATCGCACCAACAAACTTCAGTGGCAATTATGGCAACATCATAATGCTATCTTCCCTCAAGGATTCAAAATAAGAAAATAGCCCCTAGACCCACAAAAGCTGCCCACCTCTGATTCAAAGGAAAAGAGAGCTCTGTCTGAAAACTGTCTCCCTATGGAGAGTGTTGTTAGTGTTCTTAGATCCGCTCATATCTTTAATTTAGCAACAAATCCAACAGCATCTCTTTCTTGTGTTCATATTACTCCAGAAAAGAAAGCAGTCACCCACCATGCCATGACCCCCACCTACCTGCAAATCAGTGATAACTAGTTATTTCCAGAAATAAATCCACTGCTACCAGCCCACATGCTTATTTTCACAGAAGGATTTCATGCAACCAGCATGGAGCAGAGCTTTGTATGCTCATAGCCCATTATACATCTTTCTGGGGCACCTGAAAGGCATGAGTGCACATAAACAAATACAACTGGGCAGCTGACAAGTAGTGTGAGAGCATGTATAAGTTAGAATCATTTCCATTTTATCCTCATATTCTTAATCCTCCTAGACCCATGTGTAATTAATTACTATTTTCCACTTCACTGCCATATGTATTTTTGGAATGATTTACCATGTGCCTAAATAAGGAATACAATTTCGAATTGACAGAGGGAAAGATGAAAATGTGTTTATTAATTGGTACAGCATTTGAGAGAGACCAGCCCGGAGCAAGTTTATAAGCAAGTTATTTCTGCTGAGCACTCCAGTGGAACTAATTGTGATGCATTTCTGGTTGGAAGAACTTATCTAAATGATGAAGAATGAAGACCCCTAACCCACTCCTCCCCACCACTCAGACATTGCCTTCTCAGTCTACAATCTGACCCACAGGCTCATGTGGATCTCTTTGAAATCACTAGCCCATGGATCCATGCAAAGGTACATAGGTTTTTGGCTTTTTGGTAGAATGAATTCATTGTGTGGTCTGGAGGTGCAAGATGAAATGACTTTGCTGAAGCTGAGTGCTGAATGTGTTCTGAGTGCATACCTGGTAATGCCTTAAGTCAACTCTGACTTATGGTCATAAGGTTTTCCTGGTAAGATTTACTCATAGGTGGTTTCCCATTGCCTAGTTGTCTTTTTGCCTATTTACTGCCAGGAAGGGAAAGAGAAATTTGTGGGATGTTCTGCCTCATAAGCCAGAAGAACCTATGTAGCACATGGTTGGATGGCAGGGGTGTAATTTGCTTCTCTGGCTCAGGAAGCAAAATATTTGGGGCCAGCTCTGGAACATATGAAAAAGAATGAATGGAGAATCTGAAGTATTCACAAGATGTATAGATTTAGAATACACAGTCAGATATTGGGCTGCAGGTCTCTCATTTTGATGTTCTTTCTTTGGAGGCTGTGTGTTTCTCCTTTGGTGCTCAGGAGTGCACAGCTCACTGAAGAACACTGCATGAAAAAGAAAATGTGGTTAGCAACTGATCCAGAAGGCCCAAGTAACTTTAGAAATGCCAAAATAATTAAATTCCCATCTTCTTTTCCTTCAGTTAACATTATCCTTCTGTAGAGTAACAGCACTAATCAATTGTCAAAAGTGTGACTGTAAGAGATAAGAGAAGAGCCATCACTGAAAAAGCAAAAAATGAAAAGCTTCCCCTATTGTGCAATTAATTCTTGAGACAGCTTGGGGTTAATTTAACAAGGCAATATTCCACTCTGGCTTCGTTTTCTACCCAGAGACAACATTCTACCTTTGTACTAGTGGTGCTATGGTTTGATGTGAACTAATTTGATGAAGCGTGATTTAATTTGATGAAGCACGATGTAATTTTGCACCCTTACTTGAAAACTACTGTATCCGAATATCCGCTGCACATCAAATAACCATTGTGCAAAACCATTTAAAATTATTTCAGTTTCAGTTTATTTTGCAAAGGGAATAGCATTCTTTTTCTTATTCTATTTATTTCTATCTCACCTTTTTCTCAGTTTGGGGCCCAATGCGACTTACAATAGATTAAAAAACACATTGTCAAAAATGTCTGCAGAGCAGATGCCACCTATGGGTGCACCTACACTGTAGAAATAATGCAGTTTGACACCACTTTAACCACCATAGCTCCTTCCTACAGAATCCCAGGTTTTGTAGTTTTATGAGATACCAGCACTCTTTGGCAGAGAAGGCTAAAGACCTTGTAAAATTACAGATCCCAGGATTCCATAGGCTGGAGCTACATCATCTAAAGTGGTGTCAAACTGCATTATTTCTACAGTGTAGCTGCACCTTATGTCTTCTTTGTAAGACATATAAAAGTAGCTTTGATTACACAGACAAACACATCCATGATGTAATGGAGGAGAAAGAGGGAGGCCAAAGATGGCTGCAGATTAGAGTGATGCTGGAAGGAAGAGGGAGTGCACAGGAAGTATATATGCAGTGCCTAAACTTCCATAAAGTAATATGCAAGCTAGACATTAGTGAGTACAGGCATGCAAAGGTTGCTAATTCTAATAGTTCTAGATACCTCAGATGACTAGTTCACAGGTTTAATGGCTCTCTTGGATGAAAGAAGGAAAAGAACCAGGGTATGATGCTTTCATCTGTCAAGCCCATCTGTTTTAACTCTTTGCCTTTTGCAGCATGTCTCTGATAACTTGCAAACAAACCAGATGGAGAAAGCCCATACTCAGTACTTTGGAGACTAAAAGTCATCTCCAAGGAGTATACAGCAAACTTGCCAAGTGTGTTCCTTCCATGAAAGGCCAATTTATCAGTGCCTATGGAGGGATGTCTCATTAATGAAATGAATATTTCTTCCTTTTGTGTCTGCTGCATCCCCTCTCCCACACACACAGCACAAAGATACACCAAAACATTTGGAATTTATAGCATTAAATCTGCAGCTTTGTGGCTAATGACAAGGAGGGGAAGGGAGGGAAGGACATTGCCATTGCTCTATTTTTGCACTAGAAGAGAGAAATTAGTATTATCTAATCTTACAATAAGTATTGTATGTTCCAGACTTTATAATAAAAGGAAGACTCTCATCAAGCTATAAGTCATGGTTAAGTCCCATGAAAACCAGTAATAGGGAGAATTTCTTCAGTCAGGCTCAGAGAAACCAAGCTGTATTCCATATACCTGAGGAAAAAGCTCTGTTTATTCCAAGCTCAGTTCTGGGCCCTAGCAGAATCTGTATGTTCTAATGCCCTTTATGTACAACACATTTTGATCCCTTTGCCAACCTAGATGAGCCACCAGATTATAATTTTTTAATAAATAAATAAATACCGGTAAATCCTTAATTGAATTTTATACAATGAAAACTGTCAATACCAGGAGGAAAGTATCAGGCAATGCAATGGGTTGCTTTTTTAAACATCACAATGAGTAACTTCTCAAACTTTTCAAACACAATAATAACCAATGTGAACAAATGACTGAAAAAGTAACTTTCCAACTTCTGTTTATTTGTGACTAACTTAACAAATGCTGCTTTCAATGGGACTTAGAAGTGATTGACTTCAGCCAAGTTGGCACCATGATGTTAACTCATGCATTTAAGAAACAAACTCTGCATAATCAAAGAGTGTTTGCCCCAAAAGTTAACAGCTATGCTAAAACACAGTTTTATACATTATGAAACATGAAAACATATTCTTTTGCTTACAAATACCAGTAAATTTTCCTTATAGCTCCATCATGGCTTGGAGGGGGGGAATCTAATTCCACTTTTAATTATGCCTGAAATCAGAATCCTATTTAAAAGTGCAACTGGAAATCACATCTGAAGCACATTTCAAAATTATACCTTCTCATAGCTCTCTAAATTTGGGTCCTTTCTTTGTGATGTGTCTAGGTTGCAGCCTTTTCACACAAAACAAAGAGAGAGAATATGGTATAATGATCTTTCCCTGCTTTTGTGAGGTTGGGAACAGCATGAGATTTAGCTTTGCAACATGTCACCATTTTCTATACGTAGTTACGGATTAATTGCCATGTGTGTTCTGCTTATTCTGGTTTATTATGCCTTGCTCTTTTGTACTGAAGCAAGAACAAAGAATAATGCCACAAGTCATCTCTGCCTGTGGAACGAAGGATATCCAATGAGCTTGTTTATTGGCTACCATACCATATATTACATGATCTAGCATTTAAGGGAGATGATTCAGTTGATGGCTTAACTTACTTAAATCTAAATCAGTGCCAAAGGTGCCAAATCTAAATCAGTCACAAAGTCACTGTTGGTAGCTGTGGTATTTGGTGATTTTCATGTCAATGAGACAGTCAATGCACTTTGGTGTTTAGTCCAGATTTTAAAGGTGCTGTCCAAAATGCCAAACCTGGTTTGGGGTAAGGTTCAGACCTTGGACAGGTCCTTTAAAGTTCGGACTAAGATCTGAACTCACTGCCCCACTGACATGGAAGCCACCAGGGCAACTGGGAATGAATGTGCATTTTGTTTCAGCTCATTTTGATCAGGATGTACCAAAATCCACCAAGTTCTTTATACTCAGCAAAGATGGGAAATAATTTGTAATTCTAAAAAGATAACACACATATTAAGTGTGGAAGAAACCAAAATTGAAACATTAATTCATCTATGCCCAAGGCTTTTGCTACTCATCTCTTCAAAGTCTCGGTCTAGATCCCTGTGCATTCAGCCATCTTAATGC
Organism: Gambelia wislizenii; assembly: GCA_030847615.1. Taxonomy (NCBI): domain Eukaryota; kingdom Metazoa; phylum Chordata; class Lepidosauria; order Squamata; family Crotaphytidae; genus Gambelia; species Gambelia wislizenii. Next base: position 27,055,848 of record JAUMIR010000011.1, on the reverse strand, counting down.
CAAACTAAGCTGGCCAATCCTCTTTCTTTCCCTGAGAGGCTTCTCACATTTAACACCTGTATGTCAAACAGGTTCTCTCCATGCTGGAAATAGCTGCACCTATTGAATTTGGGCAGTGAAGGGAGAGGTCGGTTTCAGCTCATTTTTCAAGTTCCATTTTTCAAGTCGCATTTTTCAAGTTGCTAAAATTCTCAAGCTGAAGGGTCATCACTCTGTTGCATCATAGTGAGAGCTAGTAGCTTCCATGTTACTGGCACCGTGAATGCCCTCTGAATTTCAGTCTAAATTTTAAAGGAGGTACCCAAGGTGCAGAGCCCTATACTTAAAATAGGTTCAGCAGCTTGGATAGCTCCTTTAAAATTTGAACTAAAACCCAGAGCACATTCACTGACCCAATGGTATAGTAGCCACTAGCTACCTCTGGTCCATCATTTGTCGTCAGTAGTGGCCAGTTAGATTTTCCTGGATGCTCTCAAGCAGGACTAGATCTTATTTGCCTCCAGCTTCTGAAGATGGAGAAGGCTGTGAATTCCACATGTTCATTGCACCACACCTCTGCACTTTCATGAAGGTGTTATCTACCCTGACACCCCCTGCCCCATATCTGTAATAAATTGGCAATATTTAATAATTTGACCAACTGTGGCCTTCCAAGTAGTGTGGCCAGTAAACTGGTGACTCCTACAAACCAGGAATCCCAAAGACTAGTGCTGAGACTCAGTCAGGTATGCACTAAGGAGGGGCCAACCCAAATTCCAAAGAAAGGTAATGTGAACGGCAACTGCTTGCCTGAACATCTGGCTAATCCCATCTGCCTAAAATGAGATATTCAAGGTTTGTAAAGAGCCCTTATCCCTTTACCTTCCCCCAAACAAAAAAGGCTTCTTCCTCTATTCAGTTACAAAGTATCAGCACATTAAGGGTCATTGCCATATCCGGAGTGTCCATTGTCTTATCTTGAGAACCTCCAAGCAGCATTGTCTATCACTCTAAATTCCATCCCATGAAGGGAATTATTGGATATAAAATCCCTTCAAAACAACACCAACTTGTCTTCAGCTCCTCCTTCTACATCCATGATGCCAGTTTGCTGACAGACTCTCAGAGCACAACTCTGAGACTCCATTCCTGCAGGAATTTCTTCTCCACAGGACAGGTGTCGTATCTCCCCCAAACTCCCCTAACTCTATTCCTCTATCCCAATCCTTCCTACTTTATTCACTAGCCTTGTGTGATTGCTTGAAGCCTGTGTGTGTGCATGAATGTTTTTATTATTATTTCCTTAAATAAAAATCACTTGACTGTATTATCTAGCTTAACATCTTCTCTTGAGTACCAATATACATGAGTCAAAAAGGTCATGCTCTTTTGCCCCTCTCATATCACCAAGCAGATTATATTAATTCTCTCTTCCAACTCTGCAATTCTATGATTCCAAGATTAATATCGATATTCAGAGGGTTCTTAAGACCCCCTGGTGTTTAGGGTAACACAGGACATACTTATCCATACCTATGAGCGATGGGAGCTAACTGGAACTTCCATGTTTCCAGGCAGTATACAGCTCTCAATATATAATGATGGGGAGAGGTGGAGAGATGTTAGACAGGCTGTTGCTAGAAACAATGTACTGGGCAAGGGGGGTCCAGAAAAGCCATTTTCTGCTCCTACTGGGAATACTGTGATTTTTGCAAATGCCATCAGAAGTGTTAAAATTAGAACCACTTTCTGGGGAAAGTAACACTGCTGCGATTGTGCAGAAGACTCTGAGCCTAATCAGCACAAAGAAAGCCCACCCAGTAGCAAAATGAGCTGGCAGCAGGTATTTTGAGCACTCTGGCTGAGTCTTCTGACAAACCCACTCACAACAACAACAACAAAAGCCATTTGGAGGAATTATAGATAATTATTAATTGGTAGTGACAGGAGGAATCATGGAGACATGCTGAGAAGTGTGAGTCCGTAAAAATACAAATGCATACCATGTCACTAGGGGGAAATACATCGAAAGAAGAGAGCAAGGGAGAGAAATAGGCATGTTGATGAAAGGATAATCTACTTACTGTAGCACTGTACTGAAGTGTATCAGGCACAGTATGGTATCCACATCAAAAGTTTCCCTGATGATGTCAAAAAAGCAGCATGTGTTCTCTTTTTTCGGACTTTGGTTCCTACTGTGTTAGGTTCCATGTGTTGTAGTGATGTTTCTGATTCCTACTGAAAATCTGAGAATTTCTATTATTATGGCTTCATTTGCTATCTGCTTATGTGCTGTCCATTAATGTGAGACAACTTTTAGCCCTGTGCATCTCAGTCATTAAAGCCCAGAGAGCATGCTATGGCCAGGGCCAGAGGAACAGAATGTCCAGCAGCCACAACTCTTCGAGGAAAATACAGACTTACCTATCCTCACCACAGCCAATCATTGTCAGGAAAAGGAAGCTTGTGGGCATTCAGAGTGTGCAGTTAGGGAATCCCTGAAAGACTCAGCTGGGCCATAAATAATCCAGCACCTCCCCTGGAAGAGTGTGGCTGACAACCATTCTTCTTGGTAGAAGCTATGCTGGTGCCGTGATCATTTTCCTGTTGCCTTGGACTTGACCTTCATCTCTTGACCTTGCTTCAAGATTTCCCTTTGGACTATTCACCTGGATTACTTGTCCACCCATGCATGACTTTGGACTGGACTGGATTTGCCTCTGCACAATATTTTGAGGAGCTTGGCTGACTCCCTGCCTCTCCCTGGAACTTTGAGCTCTTTCACAGGGAGTCTGGACTGCTGCCAGGAGCAGAACAGGACAGGAGTATGTATGTTGATCTGAGCTCTTAGAAGAAAGACAGGATGTTAGGTTATAGTAAGGCACTCTACATGGGGCTTCCATTGAGGGGGGGTTTGAAAGCTACAACTAATGCAAAATGCAGTGGCCAGTCTGCTGCTGGGTGTATCCAAAGAGCACATATGACTGTTCTTGTACCAGATAGACTGGCTTCCCATTCAAAGCTTAGCTCAGGATGCTGTTTTTGACATATAGATCCCTAAATGGCTTGGGACCACTTCCTCCCATATTAGTCTGCTAAAAAGTCTGAAATCTTCAACAAAAGCCCTGTTATGTGTTTTGCCACCCTGAGAAGCCAGTTGGTGAGTGCATAACACAGAGTATTCTCTGTAATAGCATCTCACTGTGGAACTCCCTCCCAAGGGAAGTCAGGCCAGCTCCATTCCTTTTGAACTTTCCTCAAGCAAACAATCTTTTATATGGCCTATGATACTTTAAACCAAGGTTGGATTTTAGTACTGTTTTAATTCTCCCTGTTTTTAAAAATTGGTTTTAAAGAATATAATTTGGGTTTGTTTTCAAAGAATGTTTTATCTGTTGCTTTGCTGTTGTACCTCACCTTGGGAGCCCTAGCAAACTGATGGGTGAGAAACAAATATTTAAATAAATGTGATAAATAAATAGTATTTCTGTGCCAAAATTCAAGTTCCTATGAATGTGGGAAGATTTTAAGCCATACCATTGAGTACAGTATTGTCTAGACTCACAGTCACTAATCAGGTTCCCTCCAGACCTGTTGAAGTATTGTTCCTCAGATTGGAGTTTTAGTACAAAATATCTGGAGGGGGACCACCTTAGGAAAATCAGATTGACACTGACCAGTAGCAACTGTTCATGATTTCAGCCAGGAGTCTCCTAGCCCTGGTTGGAAATGTTGGAATCTTCTACCTGTGCAGTGTGTGGTCTACCACTGAGTTACATCTCAATGAATGAGTCAGCCAGTCAGTCAGTAGGAGATAAGCATTTTGTATAGGATGTATGAGGGCATTTTCAGATGGCCCTTACCGCGCCTCTGGAGCAGTAATGAGGCTGCTGCGTGGCAGGGGGTCCTTTTCGGATGACGCTGTCCCTCTTCCATGACCAGTTGTGGCACGTACGTGAAGCTTTGGAAGTGGCCGCGTCATATTTCAATCATGGGCAACTTCCATGATTGAAATATGATGCGGCCACTTCCAAAGCTTCACGTACGTGCCACTAATGGTCATGGAAGAGGGACAACAGTGTCCGAAAAGGACCCCCTGCCACGCAGCAGCCTTGTTACTGCTCAGGAGGCTGCTTGTGCGGTAAGGGCCACTGAAAATGTCCTGAGAGTATGGGTCTGAGTGTGAAATGTGTATATTTAATTAGATTTATTCCATAAAAATGTTATTTGCAAAAGCCCTCCCCACAATTAAGACATTAGAGATTTGCAACAGAATAAGCAATTGAGCCATTGCCTTCTTGTCATTATCTGCTATGTACTGAATCTTGCTAGATAATGGGACCAAGATGGAATGTGTAAGGTTAATGAGGCAGTAGTTTATACAAGAAACTCATCTCAAAGGTTTCTTTACCTCCTCTTTATTATGACCTTGATTTGATTCTGGGAAGTAAAAACTATTACTACCTTTTACTTATTTCTGTTTGTAAGTAAATGAAAAAATAAAACCCTGTAATGTTATAATTGCGCAAGTCAAGTTCATATGTCTTTACAGTTAGAATCCTAGCTTAGTGACAGAACCTATGCTTTGCATAGAGAAATTTCAAAAGCTCAGGCTGTGGCATCTACAAGTAAAACTATCAGAACAGGGACAGGTGGCTCTCTACTTGCTTTTGGACAACAGCTCCCATAAGCCTTAGTCAGCATAGGCAGGGATGAGAGATTATGGAAGCTGGAGCCCAAAACACCTAGAGGGCCACAGTTGCCCACCCCTGATGTAGAAGGTGATGTCAGATTTTCTCACTGAGGCCCCTGGCAGCTTCTGACAGTTAACATCAAAGCCTGGATGGTTGCTTTACAAAACCTTATCCATCATAGCTAGTTTCAAGGCCCCCAATGTAGTTGGCTATAGTATAGTTACATTTTTAGAGTGAAGTACTGAACTTTACATTACTTAATTACTTAATTTACAACCACCACCCTCCAAAAGTAATTCATTATTGATAACAAGGTACTTTTAAGTTTGCATTAATATACATAATACTGGACGAGAAGGACCAACTATTTAACCCTATCTCTGCTGCCCTCTCTCTAAGACTTCTTTAGTCCTTTAAGTACTGATTGTTCTTGTGTTTCCAACAGCTTCAGAGAAAACTTATGCAGAATTGGGTTGAATGTGCACATATTCATAAACACCCAAAACATGCAGAAAATATTCAGCATTTTAATGGTGGGGACATGAATAATTTTGGCTCAGCTTTATTCACATTGATATGGTTGGGGTTTCTTTAAAAGCTGAAATCATTTAGTTTCTAAGACATTTCAATTTGCCTAATGCCAGTGAAATAAACAGCATTTCAAAACTGTCGTTGCCCAGATGTGCACCACTTTCATGCAACATGGCTTTGCTTTCTTCTGTCCTGATGCCAATTAACATGATCAAATATTTATAACACATTTAACAATACACAGAGAGTTTGGCTAATGTATCTATTTTCCCAAGCCAGGAGATTAAAATGCAAATAATTCAAAAGCAACAGCCCTAGAAAACTGGGTTTCCCCTTTTCTTTTTTTAATAGCATTACTGGAAAAAAACATTGGAACTGCTTTAAACAGGGTTGGTGGAATGAATGTTAGCATTGTGTTTATTGAGCAGAATATTTGATGCTATCCATATAACAGTCACGGAGATGATATAAAAATAGATTAATCTCTTTTCCTGGTCTCAATGAATCCCTTGACTAATTGTTAGAAGATGTTAACACTTAGGATATTGCCAGCTTCATGTTTGCAACAAAAAGAATAAGAAGGTCTACATTAACTTTAACTTTATCATACCATAATTATCCATGCCATCCAAATTTCAGATAATGCCCTTCCAATTGTAATAGCCTTTTGTTTCTCAGCACCACCCATTCTTTTATCCAAACCAATCTACAGACCATGAAATACAGTTTCAAATCAGATAAACTCAATCCTCCTCTTTCCTTTGCATCTTACAATACTTTATATTTAACTCATTTTTCCTTTGCAACTCAAACTTCTTTTTGCCATTGCTTAAAAGTTACATCAGTTGTCAAAACTGGTATTTTCTGAAATAGGAACATCGTTCTAGGCAAAATATTCATTTTTATCACAGAAATTTTCCCCAACAATGACAGGTTTACTTTCTTCCATCTTAATATACCCTTCTTAATTTCATTCCATGTCTTAATTATTTTGAAACATACAATTCATATTTGTCATAATAATACCTAGATATTTACCCTTCTTCTCAGTGTTTTTTTCCATCAATTCAATTTGAAGTTCTATATTCATATTTTTCAGTTTTTTCTGACATGTGCCTTATTGAAAGTCTGGAATAGATATAAACCCAGGTTGTGTACCAAAATACCTCTATGGGTCTCAACACAAGAAGCCTCCTATAGAAGGGAACCAACACTAAAGAAAGGTGGGTAAGGTATCAAGACCGCCTTGAGATTGGTAATGGGAGGTAAAAAATTAAATCAAGAGAGCAGTTAATGGCAGAGGGGTACAGTTTTCAATGTTTCTCCTACATACAGTTATTGGAAGGATATAAAATGGATAAAAAGATCTATGGTTTTGACCAAAATAAGTCGGAATTTGAAATGCACTTGTATACAGATGAGGCACATGTAGTTATGGAAATGGATAAACTTTTGTTGGACCTTGGGACTTTATCAGACGAACTGCCATTAACATTTCTTTCCCACCATATTTTAAATATTTTTCTGCCAGCAAAAAGAAACCATTCTTTCAGATTTATTTTGAGCAGTGTGCAAAGGCAGCCCCAGCATAAACAGAGCACAAACAGAGCTCTGTTCACTTCTGCGCTTGTGATCTTGTGATTCTCGTGAGAAGACGCGAGCACAATAAATTTTAAAAATACAGAAAAATACAGACACAAAACATGCACACAAAGCACAGAAATACACTTTAAAACACACTTTAAAACTTAAAAGTAAACCAGGCGTTCCCTACCTGTTTGTCGTGTTCTCACCTAGAAGTGTTCTGGCATTGACTCTGAAATCATGAAAGGACAATGGCACAGTGTTTCAAACACTAGCAATACTGGCAAAAAAGCACCACAAGAGATCTATTGATGGCTTGGCCCATCAATAAAAAAGAATGCCTTTTTCACTACACATGATCATGAAAGGATACTGCCGTCTGATATGTGCACCCTTTCGCGTTCATTAGGTGTCATTATGACACCATATTTGCTGCAACTGATAGTCCTTGAAAAGGAAGAAGAAGAAGAAGTCAAAGAGTATATGATAAAATAGGGTAAGAATTTTGGCTATAACATTCAAATGGACCAATGGGAAAATACGTGGCTGAAGTGGTTGAAATGTACATTATGTTATGATCTTAAAGAAAATTTCTATAAAATGATGTATTGATAGTATATGACCCCAGAAAAATTATCTAGAATGTATAAAGGTGTGTCTAATGTATGTTGGAAATGTGAACAACATGAAGGGACATTTTTTCATGTGTGGTGGACATGTCAAAAAGGTAAAAAAAATGGATTCAAATAAATACATTGATGCAGAGGATTTTAAAGATGGATATGCAATTAAAACTGGAACTTTTACTTCTGGGATTGATGGACATATAGCTGGAAAAGTATCATGGAAGATTATTTCAGTGTATGACAACAGCAGCAACACTGTTGTATACACAAAAATGGAAGAACTGAACACTTCACTATGGAGGAATGGTTATTGAAACTGGCAGATTTAGCAAAAATGGACAATCTGTCTTGTTTGATCAGAGAAAGGTCAGTTACATTTCTTAAAGACTGGAAACCCCTTATAGACTTTTTGCACAGAAAGAAAGAAAGAAAGAAAGAAAGAAAGAAAGAAAGAAAGAAAGAAAGTAACCTGGTAACTTTTTTTTTCTGTTTAGAAAGGATAGGTTGTTGAAAGAAGCGATCATGTGATAATTTTGGAGCAAGAGGTATGAATAACTATATGCATCTGTAACTGCCAAAGGGAAGATCAGAAGTCACCTTTTCTTCTTTTCTTTCTTTCTCTTTTTCTCTACTTTTGCTTTCCATTCTTTCATTTTACTTTATGACATGTCATTTTTTTATCTTTTCTTCATTTCTAATCTTTAAACTTTGTTTCCAAATAGGCAATCACAAATATTAATGTCATTAGTAATATTATGTTTGATTCCTATCAAAGATTAAAGAACTCTGCTTTCACAATTGAGACCAATAGTCCTAGAATTTGTCTTGGGTCAGTGCATTTATTCTGGAAAGAAAATTGACTGGATAGTAAATGAGTTTCATAAATTCACACTTCAGTATGCCAAGCAATTTTGCATGCCCACACAACATGTACCTGGACCAGCATGGCTCAGAGATGCTGCAGTGGAAGGTACTCTTTTGATGACCTCCATGGTCAGAGACCTGGAGGCTTTGTGTGTGGCTAAAGGGTGCCAGAACACAGCACGTGATGTGGGCTGGTCATGAGCTTCTTTGGATCACCCATACACATGGCTCTACCTGTGGTGAATCAGCAAAGCAGAATGCTGGCACACTGCAGATGTTTGACTGTAGGAGTGACTGTTACAAATAACTTAAGTAAGTGAGCCAAGCAATATTATATGATTCTTGAATAACACATGAATTTCTGCTCTGCTCAGTAGAATCTGTTTCATAAAACATAGAAAATTTCAATTCCCTTTTATGTGCAATAGGCTTTTTTAAGGCAACGTTTGCCTCTGGCAAAATGCAATCCACTTTGAGGGGGCATAAAATACCAGGGAAGGGGGATGTCCAATTATTCAAAGCTGGGAAAGAGAGTAGTATGCAGTGTAGGTCCCTGGATACCTCCTTTGATTATTCTTGGAAGGGAGTTTGATCTCATGGCAGCCGACAGAATTGTATCTCCTCTGTGGCAAAGCCCATCATTAGGCATGCTAGGCTGCTATTTTTCTTCAATAGCTGTAACAATGCATCTGCTTTTGATTTCTTCAAGCTGATGAGCCACTGAATGCACAGTTGTGCCTCTCGCTTAGGGGAGTGCCTGTGAAAAGTGGCAGAAGTGAGTGATGCAGCAATAACCTGACCAGACCCGGTTCTCTGCTGGATTCCAATTAAAGTGTGAGTGTGGGGATGAGGGGGCAGGGTGGATGCCGAGCTCAATAAATTCAAGACAAGCAATCCCAGTTTGAAAAGCATAATGTCAATACAAGCTTGAATCCAATGGGACTGAGATGCACCTGGATTTGTGAACTGAGGACTAGCCCTGTCATTAGACAGAGTGAGGCAGCACCCTCAGGTGGCAGCAGTCCCAGTCATTCCCCTCTGCTGATGGGCAGAGATAAGTGGCCCATCCCAGTCTGCTGCTTCCAGGTGTGATGGAAGATGCTGTGTTGGGTGAATATCAAAGTAACATCCAGCTGCCCATCCAGGCAGCTTCTGTACATGGAATGGGGGACACAGGCCTTTGTCTTTCTCTTTAGGCAGCACCATGTCTTTATTGCCCTTGTTCATTCTTTCCACCATTACTTCTTTCCCAATACCTGCTTCTCTTTCCCTGAACAACCCAAAAAGAGTAGCATCTTCATTGTTTTGTTCAAATATGTAAGGATATCTGAGAAATGTGCTCCACAAAGTTTTGCTGTTGTTTTTTAGATGGATTTCCCTAATTCCTCACTTCCCAGACCAAACACCAAACTGTACACCATTTGTGGCTTAAAATTCATACGTTGGTGGATTTCTATGCAAAGCGTTCCATGAAAGAAAAGAAATAAATTTCACAGAATGAGCATGTTTGAAAGGTACACTAAAACACTGTACATTTCTAAAATATGTACAGAGACCTTCTAATCAATGGGAGCATGCAATCTTCAGTGCAACCTTTAAAAAAAATGGGCATATTTGTGGATATTTTATGTATAAAAGCATCAGCAAGAAACTGGAATGGAATGGGCTTGGTAGAAAAGGAAAAGGAGAAAAGGAGAAGGTTTGTGGAAACTCACTTGTCAAATCTGCCAGAAAATATGCCTGATGGTTTATGGCTGTTCTCATGATTTCTGATTAAGTATGTGGGAGAGGGGGTTCATGATTAACTGGAGCAGAGCCAGAGTAGTGTAGTGGTTTGAGCGTTGGACTCTCTGGAGACCAGGGTTCAAATTCCCACTCAGCAATGGAAATCCACAGGGTGGCCTTGGGCCAGTCACACTCTCTTAGGAGATTTTCACATGGGGAAAGTAATCCCCAGGGAGATCAGGACAGAAACAGGGCTGTTCCAGTTCCAGCACTCCATTTCACATGCCCCCTTCCTTCTCCCAATCTCCCGTCGTCCTCCCTGTGTGCTGCTTCCATTTCCCTCCTGCCATGTTCTGCAATTTTTTTTACTAACAAAGAACTTTTGTTAGTAAAAAATAGCAGGAGGGAAAAGGAAGCAGCATGGAGGGAGGACAACAGGAGATCAGGAGAAGGAAGGGAGTGTGCGAAACGGAGCTCTGCTACCGGAACAGCCCCGTTTCTGTCCCAATCTCCCCGGGAATTACCTCCCCCATGTGAAAATCTCCACAATCTCAGATGAGGGAAAAGGCAAATCCCCTCTGAACAAATCTTGCCAAGAACACCCTGTGATATGTTCACCTTAGGTTCACTATAAGTCAGAAACGACTTGAGGTCACTCAAGAATGCTGTTGTAGCTGCTTGGCTTGATGCCACAACAACTGAAGATACAGTGTCAATGAGAAAATTTGTACACAGTTCTTTTTCCAAACATGTCAGTTTCAGTACAAAAAGGGCATGGAAAAGTAATCTTGTGACACCTTCAAGTCTAAAGCAGTTTATTTCAGCATAAGCTTTTGTGAACTATAGCCGACTTCTTCAGACCAGTCTTAAAGGTGCTACTTTCCCCTCCTCTTTTTGTACTTGTACACTGCTGGGGTCCTTTCTCATTAACACCACACCTGACTTGTGGCAACTTGGAGCGTGGGCATGTCAGTATTCAGCAGTGTGGCTTCTAGAAACAATCCCACTTACCATTTAAAATGACAGGGACATTCCAAGACAGCTTGCTCTCTGAAGCAAGCCCCCCCCCCCACCAACACACACACACACACACACTTGATATCCCAGTTACACACTTGTACTGGCAGTTGAATCTTACTTCAACCAGAACACAATACAGTATCCTCAACCACATTTCAGGTGAGTGGGCTAAATTTGGGAAGGCAATATAGGCTGTTTGGAACACATAGCTCTATCATCCAGTCTATCATCCATTTTTAAATTGTATACCAAATTTGAGAGATGGATGGGATACAAAAAAATATAATCAGCAGCAATAGCATAATTCCAGGGGAACTGCTGGGAGTTACTGCTGCTTTTCTGTCCACACACTCCCTGGTATCTGCCGCCTGAGGCAACCCTCTTCGTAATGTCAGAATCAACTCTACATGTAAGAGAGGGGAGACGTGCCCAGCACTTCTGAGAGCCATTGTCATACAGTATACATCTTTGCAAAGACTCACAGGAAAATGTCACAGAGCTTAGTGCTGAAATGTGCCTTTTAATCCCCCAAAAGCAAAACATTTTGTTTGGATTTCCTATTTATTCTTTTCCCCTCAGTTTGAAGCATCTGCCTTTAAGGTTTGCTTTGCATTGCCCTCTTCAAAATCCCTTGGTCCTTGCTAGAGCTCTCTGGAATCCAACACACTTACATCAGAGATAAATTTAGTCTCTCCAATCCTTTTCTCTTACTGCCAATGGTTTTCATTTGGGTACCCTCAGAGATGCTTTTCCAGGTATTACTGAGGTGTGTGTTTTCTTTCTCACTGTAACAGTTTATCAGCCTCCTTGAGAAAAGGTTGATGACCTCAGTTTCCCTAAGCAATATGAGCTTCCCTTGCAAATCCTTCCCAGCTTTAGAAGATGCTCCGAAATTGTTATACCTTTTTCTCTGTCCTGGTTTCTTCAAGCCAAGTGGGATTTGCAATAATACATGGGGAGCATCAAAGGAAATCAAACTCATTTGTCAATTGCTAGCTACCCAGAGAGCAGTACACCTTATCTATGTTGGTGTTCCTGGCCTTTTTAGAAAGTTCTTTTTAAAAAAAATTAATAAAAGATTTCCTACACAATAGAACCCAAGGATCAGTCTGCCAAAAATCAGCACTGTTGAGTAGTCTTGGCACAGTGAAACTGTGGAAAATTTCAACCTGACATTTAGAAAAGAGGAGAAACAATTTAGATTACATTCACAAGTAAGTCCCCTCCTCCCCCCAGGATCTTTTTCTCATTCTAATATGAAACTGCTGAGATTCTGTGAGGCATGCAATATGTCCATCTGAGACAAGGCGGCATCTTACATAAATCAACAGTGTGTGTGTTTGTGTGTATGTGTGTGCTGTATAGATGCTTGAGTCGTTCAGTGTGTTGAAATAAGACATTTGCTATGGTAGTATGTGAGGCTGAGAACATCTTTAGCCTTTGGAAATAGATTTTTTTTTTTAAATGCTCAGTCTTACCAGAAGTGGTATAACCCACTGCCTGAGGCTGGATGGAATCATACATTATGTGGCCAGCCAGTATTTTAAAATCCCGATTGCTGTGTGTGTGTGTTTTCCCTCCACTCTGTAAAGCAGCAATTTTGAAGTAGTTATTTCGCTGGGGGGAAAGTGGGTGGGCAAAAGGATGGGTTTTTCTCCACTCTTCAGTTGCATCCTCACCCCCCTGCTGCTTTGCACATACCTCTCATGTTTCCAGGTGTCTTCTGGTGGCAAACACAGGTATGGAAGTGCACTGGAGGAGAAATGCCTTGGAGGAGGGGATGTAGCTGCTGGGAACAGCTGCAGGTAGACAAAGATTGAAAACATTCCCTCCAAGCTGCATTAATCTTGTACTTCCCAACCTTGATGAAGCTCCCAGGGTGGGAAAACAAAACTGCTGTTGTGGTAGGTACAGTGACAGATTATGCCCCCATCCAGGAAATTCCCAAACTGAAGGTTTGTGCCCTCAGAGTGACAAAGAGAGCTCACACCCAAATCCTGAAAGCTGGAGGCCAGATCATGACTTTTGACCAATTAGCCATGGCTGCCCCCAAAGACCAGGAACTGTATTGTTTTCTGGATGTAAGAAAGCCTGGGCAAAGCTCCTGGCCACAATGTTAGTATGCCCTACTACCCCCTACCCATGATAAGGTATAATTGCAAATTTGTTCACTTTGGGGGGTCGGGTTGGCTAGGGAAAATTAAAAAAGCTCGTTGGAAGTCACAATGACCTGGGATGTATCTTAGAAATATTATGGCAAGGAAGCTCATATTAGGATTGTGTGGAAGTCCATTAGTAAATACAGGTGTTAAGGAGGTATGTGCAAATCCTTTCTTCCAGCCATGGGTGCCTCAGTAAATAATTGTTCAGTCAAACAAATAAGTGGCCATTCCCAAATCTATTCCTATAGAAGCCTCTCCTACACCCCCTCCTATCCAACCTTGCAAGGTTGTCATAAACCCATCAATTTCTATCTTCCAGCATGTAAAGCAATCAGTTACGTTTTGTTTTCCTTTGTCTCTCTTGGAGGAGCCATCTAACCATTGTTAAAGACAGAACACACCTTTAAGGCATGAAACAGATTATAAATATTACAGCCCCCACTTTAGCAAAGTGTGTTACAGAGGGACCCGGCCACTCTCTTTCTTGATGCATCAAGGATCAGGGCTCCACTGTGCCGCCCTCAGACAGAAGTCTGAGTTCCTTCACTACATGGAACTTCTATATCCCAAGACCAGTAATTATTTCCTTCTTACCCAGACTTCTGTCTCCAACCCTTCCCACTTCCTTTTCTGATAGCCTCATATGGTTCATAAGAGTGTAGGTTCTTGTGTGTTAGTCTATGTTTTTCTTGAAAAATACTTTAGTTTGCCTCAACTGGAGCCTTCTCTACAGTTAGTACTGGTATACATAGGGGAAAAGATTCCCAAAGTTACCCTCCTCTTGCAGGCCAACCTTTTGAGCTAATAATTTTCCCAAATAATAATAGAGATTCTGGCATTCACAGCATCTTAGGGTAACAGCAAGATTGAACAGGCTCAAGATTGCCATGACAGTGTCAGTCAAGGCTACAAAAACTAGATTGACCTCCAAACAGCTGCTCTCTTGCACAAATTGCCCACTTCCAATGCTACCTTGCAAAGATGAAGTAGTTACTGAGGAAGTATTGGCTCTGTGGTTCTAAGACTGCCTGCCCCAAGACTCAGCATGTGTTATACGCAGTGATAGCTGATGGTTTTGATGTCAAATGAATGGTGAATCCACTCAGAGTTAGTCTTCACTTTAAAGAAGTTCTCCAAGGTATTGCACATTGTCATCAAAATAGGTTCAGCACATGGGAAAGCACTTTTAAAGTTCAGACTAAAGCCTGGAGCAGATTCACTCCCCCCACTGACATGGAAACCACCAGCTGCCACTGATTGTGTTAGGACTTCCATCCTTGCTAGCATTGACTGTGTTGGCTGGGGTTGATGGGAGTGAAAAACATCTGGCGGACATCACTTTTGGAAGGCTGCTCCTTCGCTACATGGAACTTCCATATCCCATATTTGCAGATATTATAATGCAAGTGCAGGATGAATTTACCTGTGACAGAGTGATCATGATGGTGTGCATGACCACCACCACCCCATATAAAAGGGTAACAGTTACAGGTAAAGTTGATCATTAACTCAGAAACATTTCCTCTGAAACAGAGCCCAAACTGTCTTCAGCCCTCCTTTTAAAGCCCAGAAATAATGCCGAGAATTAACTTAATGCTTTCAAGACCCCATCCTGGACCTGAAGGGAAGAGATAGGCACTACTTGGGCAAACATAGCTTCCAAACCAAGAGGGGAAAGCCAGCTGAGATAGTATCTGGAAAAATGCTTACGTTAGTTTGTACAATTAGGTGGGATGAAAGCATAAGCAATTAAAATGAAAAGTATATTCTTCCTCATAGGTTAGTAAAATGGGCCCTTGGTATCTGCTGGGGTTCTGCTACAGGACCCCTCCCTCACCCCCGTGGATACTAAAATCTATGGATGCTCAAGTCCCATTTTATATAATGGCGTCATAAAAAGGTGTCTCTTATTGGATTTGTTTGTTTGTTTGTTTGTTTGTTTGTTTGTTTGTTGGGGAGAAATCTATTTCAGGCTGTAGATAGCTGAATCCATGGATGCAGAATCCGTTGATATGAAGGGCCGACTGTACCTGTGGTAGTATGAATGTCCTATACCCAGAGCAGTTTTGCAGCCATTTTTGATTATTTTTCTTTAAAAATAAATTATGTACAAATGGGTATATGAATGATTGAATAAATGTTAATTCAGGGCTTTCCCCTTCTTTTTTTCTTTTGTGCTCCCAGACTGCAGAATGCACTCCTCTTAGAGCTGTGATCTGTCACCTCTCATGATGCTTTTACAAACGGAATGAAGACACATCTTTCCTTAAACTGACCTTTTAAATGGTTTTGATGTTTGTTGGTGAGTGATTCTAATAGTTTTTATTACTTAACCTGTTTTTTAAAGTGGTTTTCAATGGTTTGTAGGGCTTGATCTGTATTTGGTGATGTTGTTAGCAGCCCTATTCCATTAGTGAAATGGAAAGGCAGGATAAAATGTGCATGTTATTGTTAATTATATTAAGTAAATAAATTTAAAACAGGTGGGCAGCTGAAGCAAAGCTATAGAAAAGCAAGACTGATTATTGAACCAGTATCAGATTTCCTCACGTGCATATCAGTAGTTCTACTCTTGAAGCCAGGAGGGATCTGTGCTCATAGATCCGATACCCTGCATCATACCTTTAATCCATCAACATCCAAAGAGTACGCTTCATGTTATCCTTTCTTCTTGCCATCCTGATCTCTTCAGGGACTCATGGCCAGTTTGCTGAGCAAATTCTGCCAGAGTGGGTAAATAAGCAAACACTGTTAAACACAATAGGAAGCAAGTTGTTTGGCTCAAGGAAATGATGCAGGGGCACGCAGTGAGTAAATTACACACAGCCCTAATCCTTCTGGGAATGTGGCAGCTCTAGTTCAGTCCCCATTTCTCTCTCATGCCTCCTGCCCCTGTTTTGCTTCCTTGTTTGTTTTTGATAGAAGGTGCCCAGAAATCATGTCTTGAAACAAGATGGTTTCATTACCTGATCTTTGGCTGAAACAGGAGAAGAATCAGTTTTCATTTCTAATGTCTCTAGGCTCTTGTCTGGCTACATAAGAAATAAAAATTGCCTGAAACATCCAGGCAGGAAGTAAAATACAATACACAGATTTGTTGGCTGGTTGAACCCAGCCCTGAAATAGACCTACAAGGGGGGAGTGCTGGGTAAATTGGATTTGAGGTTGTAATGGGTATGGATATGGCAGTGTGAAGACAAATGCAATTTGTGACAGAACATCCCAGTAGCCCTGACTGTAACAGCAGGGCTTGGAACATTATTTTTAAAGTTTGATTTGTTCCTGTTATTTCTCATACTGTTTGAGAAATAACTGGTTGATTTTACTTGCAGTGTTAAAAAGTCATATGTTATTGGACTCATTACATTATTACTTTTTGTTGCTTTGGTTAAAAAGCCCTTAAGACATAAAAGAATGGCATAAAAAATTGTGGGGGGGCAGTGCTGCCACAATGCCTGTGCAATGTCCTAAAGCCCTTTAATTATAACATTTAAAAATTACTAGAAAACTTTAAGCCTGTAAAGAGACCGTGAGTGATTCTACACTGTAGAAATTATGCAGTTTGACACCACTTTAACTGCCAGGGCTCCATCCTACAGAATGCTGGAATTTGTAGTTTAATGAGGCACCAGCACTCTTTGGCAGAGAAGGCAAAATACCTTTTAAAACTACAAATCCCAGGATTCCATAGGATGGAGCTACAGCACTTAAAGTGGCGTTAAACTGCATTATTTCAACAGTGGAGATGCACCCAGTGTTCCCACTCATTAGTGATTCTTTTTCTTTTGAAATGTGATGTCTTTACCACTTGTTAGCAAAAAGTTACTCGAAACCTGTTACTTACAATCACTGGTTGGAAAGTACTGGTAATCTTATTCAACACCATTTTATCATTTCGTGTACCCTGAGGACTGACCAATGATTTTGTTGGGATGCATTTGAAAATTCTTGGTAAGGGGAACTGCTGTATTCTGAGAGAACTCTGGTGACTGTTAACAACATATCTAAGAAGTAAGCATCAGGGAAGAGGCCTAGACCAATGTTCCCCTTTCCTGTTCTGATAACACCTGGTTTCTCGCCATACAGAGGTACCACTGGTGTAAATTGCCATGGTTGTGGTGGGCTCCAGATCTTGAAAACTGCCTGGAGAAAGAGGACACCGCACAAGGAGGTAGGAAATACCTCCTTCACAGTGTTCAAAAAACAACATACACCTATGAATCTGGATTTAGAGGTGTGTATGTCAGCAACAGGATTTCAGTCAAAGTCTACTGCTTCAAAACTCACTTTTGTAGACCAGCCAAAATGCTCAATGTATGCATGTATTCAATACCCTGCCTTTCTCCCTGGACAGGACTCAAGGCAGGGAACTAAGTATTCCCCCATCTGCAACAGTGAACGGGATTCTAACTGCTTTTAACTTGGAGCTTTTATGCACAGGCAATTTAATCCACCTTGCCCCATCTTGGGGTCCTGCAGTCCAGATGGCAAAGGGCTTTTGCCACATTTTATCCCTGGGCAGTCCTTGCAACCCCCAGAGCTAATACAGGGGAAGGTGGGATAGGGCCTGTTACAGCTTTTTTTAAAAAAATACCCAGGAAAAAACACTCCCATTGGCAAAAAAATAAATTTAAAAAAAAATGGAAAACTGAAGGAGCCCATTCCGGTTCACTGGGCTGTCACTGCAGCTGCCCTCTGAAGTCACTCTTCTGCAGCAGGAAGCACACCTACAGCATGTGACCAAGGCTGGTCACATGCAGGGGGCCTTGGTTGCATGTTATGGCCCAGCTTCCTGGCTTCAGAGAGAGCAAGGGAGACAGTCGCTGCAGCAACAGCCAGCATGCCCATCTGGACTTCCTCCCATTCTGTGCAGGTAACAGGAGAGATGTCAAGTATCAGCATTCCCAAACTCACAGAGCACAAGCTTCTGGGTTTCATCAGAAAGCTTTACTGCCAGAAATCCAGGAAGCATACAATAAAAAGTCATAGCTGAGACTGAGAACGTAATGGATACACTCTAAGTTAAAAACATTTTACAATCAACAAAATCTGATGAGCTGCATAACTATTGGTTGCCCATCATCCACTGACACAGGCTGAGCTTGTACCTAAGCTTGTACCTAAAACCATTAATTGTAGCTGCCTTGTTATGGTATCTCCTTTCCCAAGCAAAGCCCAGAAATACATCATTTCACCCCCATGCTATGCACACTCTACATCAAAGCCCCAGGAAAACTAATGAATATGGCAGGAGCAGGAGGAGTTGTCCTGATCAGTGAGGAGGATTCATGGCAGGGCACCAGCATACTCTGGCCTGTGTAGATAGCCCTCAGTCAAGGTCTTGTAACAACCACCAACCATGCACAAACAAGTACAGATTGCCTCCTCTGCTCCCACTTTCCCATACAAGAACAAACTGGACCACACAATTAGCAGACAGCAGTATCACTGCATTGTCCCAAGTGACTTAAGTGACCTTGTGATAAATATAAGGTCCTGTAAAAAAAGGGGCAAGGGAAACAACACTAGTGATAACCCTCAGGGGTCTAAAGTTAGAAGGACGTAAAATCTTGAGTCATTTTCTGCTTTTTTATCATCCTCATGCATCTCAATTTGAAATTAGCAATGAAGCTGATATCCCAGTTACAGAAAGTACTTTTCCAATTGTGATCCATTTGGAGGTTTGTGGAATTTAAAAATGAATATCTTCAAAGATAATGATATGATCTGAAACTGTTTCTTTGAGAATCTTCCAGGAGGACTTTCAGTAAACACATAAATAAGAGTATCACCACTTTGAAAGTGGATTAAAGAAATTGCTGAAACTGAGAAACGGTATCTGTAGATTCCATTCAGTGGTTTTATTGTGCTTTTCATTCAAATTATGGCAGCTCCAGAGTGAAGGTAACTTTAGAGAGTATCCAGTTTCCTCTAAAGGAGCGTCCATGATCAGTCAATCAATCAAATGTATTCACAGTTTCCACTAAGTAGTTTCTGTCCATCATTGGTCTAATATGTCATAGAACCATGTGAGCTTTAGCTGTTTTTACTACATTGTAATATTTGGGTGTAGACATGAAGGAAGAACAAAATGCATGGGGGAAGAATATCATTTTGGTGCAGCCAAAGCTTTCCATTCACTAAGGAGATTTTCAGACATGATTTTCAGCAGGATATATTCCAAAACAGCTCCATTACTGCCGTGCGGCAGGGGAGCAGTTTTGGAAGATGACGTCCCTCTGCCGAACCCCTCCGTGTCACTTCCGTGACAGAATGGAGGAAACAGCATCATATTTCATTTACGATTGTTGCCCGTGAGTGAAATACGACGCGGTTTCCTCCATTCTGTCACGGAAGTGACACGGAGGGGTTTGGCAGAGGGACGGCGTCATCCGAAACTGCTCCTCTGCCGCGCGGCAACAACGGAGCTGTTTTGGAATATATCCTGCCGAAAATCGCGTCTGAAAATCTCCTAAGAAATTATGTTCTGGGTACTTCATAATTTAACATACCAAAAATCAATCATAACAGCTTTCTCAACCTAAATCACCTTTGTGATAGTGCAGGTTTCAAGTGTTGTTCCTTAAATTCAGTCATAAAACAAATTCTTGCTCTGCAGAGGTCAATGATTCAATTCTTTGCAGCTTCTGTGTTTATATTTCTACTGATAAAGAACCTGGTTCATAAGCATCCAATCTTCAGAGTTATTTCTTTCTTTTTCTACAGTATATCCCTTCATCTTGCCCACTTCCAAACAGGCTCCAGAGAAACAGTTGCAGAGGAGACATTAATCTCTTGGTCCCTGCAGGAAGGATTTGGGAACAGAGAACAAAACTAGCAAGGCATAAAAGGACTCATTTGGCTTGTTTGCTTACTTGACGTTTGCCACAGCAAAGTGAGAGAGGGATGATTCCAAGTTTTAAATAATAAATTATGTGTTCGCTTATAAAAATACATTTGTTTATTGATGGGCACTCTGAGGATTACCCTTTTTTACTAAGGTTTTGCAAAGCAACTGCATGGATGGGAAAGCTGTGGCTCTTCAGATGTTGTTGAACTATAACTTCCATCAGCCATATTCAGCATAAGCAATGGTGAGGGAACTCGGGACATGCAGTCCAACATCTGAACCACACATTCCGCATCTCTTCTGTAAATCATAAGCATATTCTCCTGCTCCAGCAGCTGTCTTTAAAATAGATAAGCCATGAGCAAGAGCAGTAAATTCAGGGTATCCCATGCCAGGATCATCAGATGGAGGAAGCAGGGGGTGCTCAGGGTTGGTGCAATCAGGGCCAGTTTAAGGAATTTGGGGGGGCCCGCAACACTTTATTTTGGGGGCCCCATATCCTGCCTGCCTGCCGGGCTTGGCCAAGGTGGCCTCCCTCCTGGTGCTCCTGCCGCCCCAGCTCTGCTCGGCCACCTAGACCGCGGCCCCTTTGCCCTCCCTCCCTTCGCCAAGCAGCCCACAAAGGTGCGCAGCTCCTGCAGGGCCTCCTCCCATGCCAGAAGGCTACTGAGCTGGGACCGGAGCGCCGCCCGCCTCCCTGCCCGCCTGCCCAGCACCTCCCAGAAGATGTGCCACCGGTACCTTTGTCTTGCAGCGGTGGCAGCAGCAGCAGAGCTCTGAGGGCAGCCGCCGCCTCTTCCTCCTCCACTGCCACCTCCCGCTGACTCCTGCTGTCCCCGAGGCTGCTCCGTCTGCACCGCCTCCTCCTCTTCCTTCCTGGGGGGGGGGAGCCAGGAGAGCAAGGCAGGCAGGCCCGGAGGAGGAGGAAGCGGTGCGGCCCTTCATAGCAGGAGGGACCCACGAGGCCATCCAGACTGCCCAGCAGTGGGACAGTGGTGGCCCCCCAGCACATCCAGAGGGGCTGGTCTCTGCTAGGACTGGAGGAGGGTTATTAACCTCTCCAGCTGGCCCCACAGCTTGGCCTCAGGCTCCAGATGGCAGCGGCATCAGTGCAGCTGCAGGCTCTGGGCCCGGCAGCCGGTGCAGCGCTTCCCGCTCTCACTGAGCCTGGCCCCGCCCCCAGGCTTGGAGCAGCTCAGCCTGAGCCCGGGCGCTGCTGCCGCCTCCGGGCCTCTCCTCCTGCGCAGCCGCCGGCGCTCCTCCCCCAGGAGCTTGTCCTACACGGTGGGGATGGAGGGAGGAAAGGAAGGAGATGGCCGGGCCGGAGATGGGGCCCCCCGCTGTGGCTGGGCCCCCCGCCAATGCGGATTTGGCGGTATGGTTAAACCGGCCCTGGGTGCAATGCTCTTTAGTCAAGGGGAACAACTCAACCTTTGCTTAAGCAATGCCAGTGTTCTGTGAAATCAAACCATCAGCAATATAA
The DNA here is from genome assembly GCA_030847615.1 of Gambelia wislizenii. Lineage (NCBI taxonomy): Eukaryota > Metazoa > Chordata > Lepidosauria > Squamata > Crotaphytidae > Gambelia > Gambelia wislizenii. Next base: position 27,034,330 of record JAUMIR010000011.1, on the reverse strand, counting down.
GGTGAAAAATTCTAGTTGCTCAGAACAAGCCACTGCCACCTGCTCCTTGCTGTTTCAGGGCTGCAGTCGTATTCTCTGGCCATATACAGTGCTGCTGCTGCAGTGCAGCAGAACAGTCCAATGGCTCCCTGCTTCAACTAGCCTGTGTGATGATGTACAGAGTAAGGGGTCAGATTCAAACTCCTATGTAAAATCAGCATCTCTGCTTCTTTAAACTGGAATCCATACCATTTCTGTACAAACTGTTCACTATTTAGACCAAAAGAGTCAGGCATGCTGGCAAAAGGAGCTTCTTGTGTCCATCAGTTATTCCCTCAAAGTCTTTCCCCCCAATCACTTTTCTCCTAGTTAAGCTCACCTCCAGCATCAAAGTCCAGCTCAACAGAAGTGTGATGTCTAGAAACACATTTCAGGAAGATACAAAGTCAGAAGGGTTTAGCAATCTTCATCCACGTTCTTCTTCTTTTTGTCTCCACATACCTGATTGGGGCAAACCCACATTTAATCAAGCAGGTCTGAATAGGTCAACCAAACAAAGGTCCATCAAGACTGAAAGCCAGTTTGCCACAGTGGCCAGCCAGATTCTTGCAGGAAATGCATTAATAGATCATAAAGGGGGAAATCTTACCTTTGCTGTTGTTCACCAGCATCTGGGGAGGGGGGGTGTCAGAATGCCACTGTGGCTAGTAGCTAGTGATCACTACTAGCCTGCTATCTATCACTATGACATACTGATAATGGCACACATATTCATGCTGCTAGAATCCCTCATACAAGTCTTCTGCCATCTTAGAACAGACATACAGTGTTGTTGTTGGATTTTTTTTATTTGTTTGTTTTTTTAACCAGTACTGGTCCTACCATTAGGCATAGTGAGTTAATTGCCTCAAGTAGCAGATACTGGGGGGTGGCCACAGTAGTTTGGAGGAGAGATCTGGGTGCCACATAACTTACCCAGTGCACCGTACTCTAGCCTGATGCCTTCAGCTAGCATGGAGAATGCTGTCCTCTTACCAATGCTGAAGAATCACCTGCCTTTAGACAGCTTTTGAACAGGAAATAGAAGAGTCCACCATCTTGTTCTTCACCCCAGGCAGCAAAATGCTTTGAGCTGACCCTCCTCTTCCTGCTCTGTGCTATTCTGTTCACAAACCAGGCTAAAGAACATAGGAGATTACTTTATATTAAGGCAGCCCAATGTTCTATCTATCTCATTATGCTCTGCAGCAGTCCTGTGCTTTCCAGTTGCTTTGGACAACACCAGTCATAACCCTGATCATTGGTCCTACTAGCTAGGATATATGGCATCTGTAGTCTTGAGGGTAGCAGGGAACTGGGTCCATTTGACATGGATGTTGGTGTGAAGCAAACTTTAAGGAGTTTGTGGTGCTACCAATCAAACTTTGTTTCATTCAGATAATAAACAAGCTCTTCAAGATAAACCCAGAGAATGCTGGGTAAGTGTGTGTGTGTGTGTGTTTTAAGTATCTTTAAAATATGTATGTCTCTTGTTTAAAGAAGGCTACTGAAAAGAACGTGTACTTATATGAGTGCAGCTGGAAAGCTGATGAATTTGGTAGCCGGCCAACACAAAGGAAGTGAGGATTTCAAGCATAATGGGTGATTTGGAAGAAGAGACTAAGATTTGAGTTGGAGGAGTATTTCAGATGGTGTTTTAAGAGGCATTCATAAAAGAGACGCAGATAGGCAATCAGAAAGAAAGCAACAGGAAATGAGGATTTAAATGTTAAATATTTCAGGCATAATCTCTGTGGGCAGCATTGTCTAATCTCTCTGAATAATAGAATAAAATGAAGTGAAGTGAGCAGGAGCCCACAGATTTTTTTTTAAAAAAACTCTCTGTTGAATATACTAAAAATGGATTAATGTTAATATTTTAAATTGTTCCTCTAGCATTCATAACTAGAGCTTTAAAATATATATTTGGGGGGGATTGGGAAGAACTTCTTGACAGTAAGAGCTGATTGGAAGTGGAATACATTGCCTTGGAGTGTGGTGGAGTTTCCTTCTTTGGAGGTTTTTAAACAGAGGCTGGATATCCATTTGTCAGGAATGCTTTGATTGTGTATTCCTGCATGGCAAGGGGTTGGACTGGATTGCCCTTGAGGTCTCTTCCAACTCTATGATTCTATGATTCTATGAAGTTGCAACTGACTGGGGGTGTCAGAGGAAGACCTGTTGCTCAGTGCTAGTGTACATGCTTTGCATGCAGAAGGTCTTAGATGCAATCCCCCGGCTTTTCCAGACAGGGTTGCAAAAGACTCTTGTCTCAAACACTGGAATGTCATTATCAATCAAAGTATATGATTCTACATGTCACTCTTAATGTCACATTTAACATATTCTTGGCAGAAATGCAGCCCCAAGTGACAAAAAGCATCTGTTTGTCCCAGCATGTGATTTTCCTCACTTCCGTATCTTAGCTTGCTTCATTTTGTGATTGGTCATTGGAAAGTAAGCACAGGCTTAGATTGTGAGTCTAGATTTATATTTGGGCTGGAACCTGATAACATGCTTTCATCATAATACCACATTTTCTTTCCTGTGTCCCTTAGAATCATAGAATCATAGAGATGGAAGAGACCACAAGGGCCATCTAGTCCAACCCCCTGCCATGCAGGAATATGCAGTCAAATCATTCCTGACAGATGGCCATTCAGCCTCTCTTTAGAAACCTCCAAAGAAGGAGGCTCCACCACACTCCAAGGCAGTGTATTCCACTTCTGAACAGCTCTTACTCTTACCTTCTATACTGCACACTCTTCACACACTCTATAGGACATCCCCTTCTGTTCCTCCCCATCACATTTGAAGCAGAATCGTAAAATATCTCACTGTTCAGTTGGCTATGTTTTTTTAAAAAAAAAAACCCATAAAGGGCATATTCTACTATATCTGTTTATTATCTTCAAAAGAAGTGATCTCTGAATGTGACTTCATTTTGTAAAGATGTAACTTGAAACAGTGTGTTGGGGCAGGGACTTGTGCAAAATAATGAAATGGTTTTAAACAGATACATTAAAGGTTTATTCTGTGAGGGCAGCTTTATACATATTAATCAATATTCTGTGTCAGAAATGGGCATACAAAGGAAAATGGCAACAAATGACAATGGACATTTTTTTAAAAATGTACCTTTAGCATCAATCTAACAAACAGTGAACAGTCAACCATTCATTAGGTGGCCATTTACAATCTTTTGTTTAATTTTGATCAGATAATATAGCTTTCCCTAAGCTGGGGTCCTCCAAATGTGTTGAACAACAATTCCAATCATGTGAGCCAGCAGAGACAAGTATGAAGAATCATGGGAGTTCTGGTCCAACAACATCTGGAGAGCCACATAGTCTTTGGAGCTTTCTTTATGTCAGTACACAGCCTTTTCTATATCAATGGCTGGATCCAAATGTTCTTGTCCTCAGCTGGAGGGTACCTTTGAATCCAGCCCAAATGTGCCCTACTTATAAATGCATCCGTTGAATCCACCAAACACTGAACACAGATAAACATTTACCAGCTGTTGTATCTACCATCAGGCTTTTCGGGGTGGGGGGGGGATAATGCTAGCAAATTGGAACTAAAACCTTTTCCACACACATCAAGCAGCTCCTTCCCCATAGTGATGCCCTTTATGGCCATAGTATGAATGTGGACAATGTAACCGCATAGGCGGAGACAAGAGACAACCATATAAGCTTATCCTACCAAATTGCTTCTTCATGGAGAAGGAGACTACCAATTTTGTGGAAAAGATCTACATGATGGGCATGGCACATATGGCTGGTTAATTCTTTAGTCATGCATTGCAGCCAGGTAACAGTTTTATGAGGGCACGGGGAGGAATGTTGAAGGAACTTCAGTAGAAGGAAATAAAAAGAAAGAAAACACTCAAAGAGAGGTCCTTGCTAACTTTTCTTAAATTTCTTTTGAAATCTCACCAGCATTACAATTCTGGTCAGGTGCAGTTCTATCATATTGCCTCTGTATTACAGCTATGTATATATACTGTCTGCACATGGTATTTTTAATTAGTTGGCAGAGATTTACAGATTAAACTAAGTGTGACACAGAGCCTCTTAAATCACTACAGAGCTATGTGTTAAATTACTTGGTGCACGAGTATATTCTGGATGGCAGAATTCTTAATCGCACCAGTTAAAATGTATTTTAGTGGTACGTACATGCAAAGCTACAGGAAGGGGACTTTGTGTGGGAGGGCTTAATGTCTAGTCATGAAAAATGAATTCTGAAGGCTTTTGGCCAGTTCAAATCTTATAGAGTACTATGGTACAAACATATATCAGTGTTTTATGTAAAAGATGGCCCTCTTTTACATAGAGGGCCAGCACGGTCAAGTCAGATATGGGTATGCTCTTTCAGAGCCCTTTCTAATAACTAATGGAGTGAAGCAAGGTTGTGTTCTTGCTCCAACTTTATTTACAATCTTCTCAGCATGATGCTTCAAAGGGCTACAGCAGAGCTCAAAGAAGAAGCTGGCATCTATATATGTTACCGTACTGATGGTAGCTTGTTTAACTTAAGCCATCTGAGGGCTAGCGCTAAGACTCTAAACTATCTAGTCTGTGAGCTGCTCATCACTGATGATGCTGCCCTTGTTGCCCACACAGAAGCAGCTCTGCAGCACCTAACATCCTGCTTCACAGCAGCTGCAGAGCTGTTTGGGCTGGAAATCAACCTGAAGAAAATGGACGTTCTCTACCAGCCTGCACCACAGGATGAACACCACCATCCCCACATTGCCGTTGGCATATCTGTGCTCAAGTCCGTTCAGCAGCTCACCTACGTGGGAAGCATCGTATTCTCAGATGCCAAGATTGACAAAGAGATCGATCACAGATTAGCAAAGGCATATAGCGCATTTGGAAGACTTTACAAAAGAGTCTGGAGTAACAAACACCTGAGGCAAAGCACAAAAATCAGTGTGTATAGAGCCATTGTACTGTCTATTCTCCTTTACAGGTCTGAAACATAGGTCACCTATCACCACCACTTACGACTCCTCGAACACTTTCATCAGCGCTGTATACGCACAATCCTAAATATACACTAGACTGACTATGTGATGAATGTTGCTGTCCTTGAGCGAACAGGGATCACCAGCACTGAGGCCACGATATTGAGAACACAGCTGTGCTGGGCAGGGCACGTTTCTAGGATGGAGGACCATCACCTCCCAAAAATAGTATTCTACGGTGAACTCACCACAGGTCAGCATAAGAGGGGCGCACCAAAAAAGCGATACCGGGACTCCCTGAAACAACATCTCATGCTTGGCCAAATTGATCACCACATCGGGAGGCATGGAGACGTACTATCCACAATGCTTCAGCCTTATTTGAGAGCTCATGCTGAACAAGTCTTGAAGAGAAATGACAGCACAGAAAGAATCACAACCCGGACACTTCACCTAAGGAGACGTTCTGCTGTGCTGTTTGCAACCGGACTTGTTTATCTCGGATTGGCCTTTTCAGTCATCAGCGCACTTGCAGAAGGTGGAATTGGAATGTAGGAATAGAGGGGTATAACCTTTATAGGAGAAACAGGCCAAACAGGAAAGGAGGAGGAAAAGCAGTATATGTCAGGGATATTTACACCAGTGAAGAGATCCATGACATCAATACTGGAAGCCAGGTGGAGAGCATCTGGATAAAAATTAAAGGGGAATGAAACAACAGGGATGTTATTGTGGAACTCTACTACAGACCCCCAAATCAGATGGAGGAATTGGATGATGCCTTTCTAGAACAGATGAACACACATGCAGAAAGGAGAGATGTAGTAGTGATGGGTGACTTCAACTATCTTGATATTTGCTGGCAATCTAACTCAACCAAAACTTCAAGGTCTAGCAAATTCCTTACTTGCCTGGAAGACAATTTCATGGTCCAAAAGGTGGAAGAGGCAACAAGGGGGTCAACTATTTTAGATCTGATCCTAACCAACAGAGATGACCTGGTTAATGGGGTGCAAGTGGTGGGATTGTTATACAATGGAAAGGAGAAGCCAGGCATAGTCAGACACACATTCTCGACTTTAGGAGAGCTGATTTCAATAAACTCAGGGAAATACAGGGGGTGATCCCATGGTCAGGAATACTAAAAGAGAAGAGACCTCACGACGGATGGGACTTTCTCAAAAGGGAGATACTGAAGGCACAATTTCAAACAGTACCATTGAGGAAGAAAAATGGGAGGTGTCTCAAGAAATCAGGATGGATGACTAAAGAACTTTCAACGGAGCTAAGTTTTTTTTTAATATAGAATTTTTATTCGTAGCATTATTCAATTTACATATTACATACCACATCGATATTTATGCAGACTGCCATGTTGATGCCACATAACTTCCCATTTTTTCCACCCTACCCTCCATCCATTCACCCATCTCCCTACTTCCACTCATTCCCACCACCCCAATCATCCTCCTTGACTTCCAACTTTCCCCTCCTATTTGAGTTAGGCACATTTCATTAAATTCAGTTATATTTTATCTCCTTCCTCTTTTCCCAATCCTTGTAATATTTAATATTCTCATTATTTTCCCATCTGTGCATTATTTGTTTACCTTCTTGACTGCTTTTAGATTCTGTCGCCAAAAGCAGAATGGAGCTAAGTTTTAAACGGAACATGTATAGTAAATGGAAAAAGGGGGAAATCACCAAAGAAGAATTCAAACAGATAGTGAACACATGTAGGAGTAAAGTCAGAAAAGCTAAAGTGCAGAATGAGCTCAGGCTTGCTAGGGAGGTTAAGAACAATAAAAAGGGTTTTTTGGGGGTATGTCCTCAGCAAAAGGAGGAAGAAGGAAATGATAGGGCCACTACATGGAGAAGATGGCAAAATGCTAACAGGGGACAGAGAAAAGGCAGAATTACTCAACACCTTCTTTGCCTCAGTGTTTTCAGAAAAGGAAAAGGGGGACCAAGCTGAGGAGAATGGAACAGAGGACACAATAGGGGAAATCCAGCTCAGAATAAGCAAAGAGGTAGTACAGGAATACCTTCTTAATCTAAATGAATTTAAATCTCCAGGACCAGATGAAATACATCCAAGAGTATTAAAAGAGCTGGCAAATGTGATCTCAGAGCCTTTGGCAATAATCTTTGAGAACTCTTGGAGAACAGGAGAAGTCCCGGCAGACTGGAGGAGGGCAAACGTTGACCCCATCTTCAAAAAGGGGAAAAAAGAGGATCCCAACAATTATCGTCCAGTTAGTCTGACATCAATACCAGGGAAGATTCTAGAGCAGATCATTAAACAGAGAGTCTGTGAACATTTAGAAGGCAATGCCATAATCACAAAAAGTCAACATGGGTTTCAGAGAAACAAGTCATGCCAGACTACTCTGATCTCTTTTTTTTTTTATAAAGTTACCAGCTTGGTAGATGAAGGGAACGCTGTGGACATTGCATACATTAATTTCAGTAAGGCCTTTGACAAGGTTCCCCATGACATTCTTGCAAACAAGCTTGTAAAATGTGGACTAGATAAGTTAACTGTTCAATGGATTTGTAATTGGTTGACCGGCCGAACCCAAAGGGTGCTCAGCAGTGGCTCCTCTTCATCTTGGAAAGGTGTGACCAGTGGGGTGCCACAGGGTTCTGTCCTGGGCCCAGTGCTATTCAACATCTTTATCAATGACTTGGATGAGGGAATTAGGGGCATACTTATCAAATTTGCAGATGACACCAAATTAGGAGTAGCTAATATCCTAGAGGACAGGATCAAAATTCAGAATGACCTGGATAGATAGACTGGAGAGCTGGGCCAAAGCTAACAAAATGAAATTCAATACGGAGAAATGTAAAGTACTGCACTTAGGGAAGAAAAATGAAATGCATAGATATAGGATGGGAGAGACCTGGCTGAATGAGACTACGTGCGAAAGGGATCTAGGAGTCCTAGTAGACCACAAGTTGAACATGAGCCAAGAGTGTGATGCGGCAGCTAAAAAGGCCAATGCAATTTTGGGCTGTATCAATAGAAGTATAGTGTCTAGATCAAGGGAAGTAATAGTGCCACTCTATTCTGCCTTGGTCAGACCTCACTTAGAATACTGTGTCCAGTTCTGGGCACCACAATTCAAAAAGGATATTGACAAATTGGAGCGTGTCCAGAGAAGGGCAACTAAAATGGTGAAAGGTCTGGAAACGATGCCTTATGAGGAGAGACTTAGGGAGCTGGGTATGTTTAGCCTGGAAAAAAGACGGTTAAGAGGCGATATGATAGCCCTGTTTAAGTATTTGAAGGGATGTCACGCTGAGGATGGAGCAGGCTTGTTTTCTGCTGCTCCAGAGACTGGAACACGGAGCAATGGGTGCAAGCTCCAGGAACAGAGATTCCACCTCAACATTAGGAGGAACTGTTTGATAGTAAGAGCTGTTTGGCAGTGGAACGCACTCCCTCGGAGTGTGGTGGGGTCTCCTTCCTTGGAGGTCTTTAAACAGAGGCTGGATTGCCACCTGTTGGGGATGCTTTGATCAAGATTTCCTACGTGGCAGTGTGTTGGACTGGATGGCCCTTGTGGTCTCTTCCAACTCTACAATTCTATGATTCTAAGATGCGGAATGAGTCCTTCCTGAATCTTCATTTGTGAAGAAAAGCCAGAGAGAGAGAGATGTAAAAGATGCAAGCCATATATTTTTGGATATTCAAGCACAAATATATCAAATATATTATAAGGAGCATCAACATCAACTACATTCGATTTATGAAATATTTCTAAGAACATTTTGAGTAATTTTTTCAAAATCATAGAATCATAGAGTTGGAAGTGACCACAAGGGCCATCTAGCCCAATCCCCTGCCATGCAGGAATACTGAATAAAAGCACTCCCAACAGATGGCCATCCGGCCTGTAAAAAGAGACAAGGCCTGCCAAAGCCTGGGAATGAACCAGGGACCTTTAGATCTTCAGTCTAATGTTCTCCCAGCTAAGCTACTTTGGCTACTTTTGCTTTCCTTCAGAATTCTTCATCTATTTCTCTAAACTCTCCAAATTCATCTTGCAAGATTGTAAGGTGCCTTAGGGACTTCTGAACCCAAGGTCCAGCTCTCATGCTGTACGCCCAGTGTTACAGGCACTCTGTTTTCTCTTTCAGGCTAGTGAATACTGTTCTGGTCTTCACGGGCATCCTCTGGCATTGAGTAACAGCCTACATGAGCATTCCTTCAGTTGACTCCAAGGGCCAATCCCTTACCATTGAACTTCTATAATGCTCTAGCTTCATAGCTTGCTCCTACATCCAACAGTGTATCAATACTAGAGCATTATCGCAGTCTGATGCCCACTTGAAATGCCATGTCTTCTTCCTGTGGAATCCTGGGATCTGGGGTTTCATGAGAAACTTTGTTCAGGTGAGTGTACTACAGTTCTCTAAAAAAAAAAAGAAATTATTACACTGAGTTGCTCATGGGTTAATTTAACCCTAATGTTTTCTGTGATTCTAATCTAAGTATGATTGAGTTGTCATCTGAATTGTGTGGGGTCTGTGAGGATACTACTAGTGTCCGAATCTTAATATGGGGAATATTTATTTAGCTCAAAATAGCAACTAGAGGCTGGGTAATGGCAGGATCTTTTGACCAATGTATACTGGTAATCACTGAGGAGACTTCAAGCCAGAATGTGCAATTAAATTATCTTTATTGGAAATTAATCTTAATAGCATTCACTCCAACACTCAGGCTTCCAGCAATCACACAAGGCTATCAAAGAAAGTAGAAAGTATTTGGATAGTGGAACAGAGTAAGGGAAATGTGGGTTATACTATACCAATCCTGGAGGGTTGAGATTGCAAAGTGAACTGGCAGAGAGGAGGTCCAGAAGGCAGGATGGTAACACAGACTGGCATAGAGTGGGAAACAAGAGGGTCTGCACACACTTTGGTGGTGTTTTAGGGTGATATTTATATTTGATAATTCCTCTGAAGGGGTGAGATTTAGGAGATTTTCAAACAGGGGGGAAAACATGCAGAGGTCAGGAGAGAAACGGGGCTGTTCCACTTCCAGCATTCTGTTTCACATGCCCCCGTCCTCCTCCTGTTCATTCTCCCTCCATCCTGCTTTCATTTTCCTTCCTCTGTTTTTTACTAATGGAAGTTTCTGTCGATAAAAAACAGCAGAAGGAAAATGAAAGCAAAGTGGAGGGAGAATGAATGGAGGTCGGGAGGAGGACGGGGGCATGTGAAATGGAGCACTGGAAGTGGAACAGCCCGTTTCTCTCCCAACCTCCTCAGGGGTTTTTCCCCCTCCTGTCTGAAAATCTCCTTAGAGTGGAATACAATGTTTTCAGAGTTTCCCAGGACTAGACAAAGGGTTCTCTGGATGCGTTAACAATTATTAATGGGCAATACATTTGAAATTGAATAGGAGCAAGCAACTTCTATTGTTGAGGAGAGGAGAGGAGAGGAAGAAAAACCCATTTACAACCATTGAGGATTCTGCTATTTTTGAGTGGATTAGTGGATGACTCATCTCCAGGTTTTTTTTCAGGAAGAGCTCTGACTTAGGTATGACCTGTTTGAGGAATTTCCAAAGGCCTCTCCCTAAGTTATACATGACTCCAGCCTTTCTATCTGGGGCTCCCTGGTTTACTTGCTAAATATGTGGAAGGCTACATCAAGAGAAATTATTACATATTGCCAATTATGCAATATCCCAAGATGGGGGATATCAGGGGAGGTAACAGAGTCTGGGTCCAACCCAATTACTCTAATATATGTATTTGTGTGTTTGTGTACACAATAGCCTGTTTTGGAAGGATGCGACTGAATTCATAAAACCTTTGAACACTAGGGCAGTCCTGCTCCCATTCCCTTGTGGAGTGATTCACTCAGTGCCATGTCTAATCATGGGGTCAGCATTTCAGGTACTACCAGCATAATGAATCAAGTACCATCTTAGGGCCTGTCTACATTGAAAAAATACAGCAGTTTTACACCACTTGGTCCATCATAGTTCTGTCCTATGGAATCCTGGTATTTGTAGTTTTGTGAGGTATTTAGCCTATTCTGTCAGAGAACTCTGATGCCTTACCAAACTACAAATACTAGGATTCCATAGGCTAGAACTATGGTAAATAAAGTGGTGTCAAACTGCTGTATTTCTTCAACATAGACAGGCTCTTAGAAAGGAGTTAACTGACAGGAAGCCAGTGGAAGCCCAGGACGGACTCCAAACCATGATTTTTAGAATATAGGGACGAGGGAAAGGATTCATTCAAAAGAATCTCCATGGATTTCTGGGACATTCTATCGAATTTTCAGATGCTGAAAGAAGCTGGTTCTAAGATTCAGTGTGGTTTCCTTCCTTGATGGTGGAAGTCTTTTCACAAGGGATCGTACAATTTTAAAGATTTAATAACTGCCATGGATCAGAAAAGTATCATCAGTAGGATATATCAAATAAGATTGAATCAGAATGGGAAACTAAATAAGCATCTGCCAAAATAAGGGAAGGATTTGTAAGCTGTAATATTTCAAAGAAAAAGTGTCTGTTGAAATTGTATGTCCCCTACAAATTAATGTCATTTAGCAGAGTATGGAGGATGGGGTATAGAGGGTGAACAAAGAATTCTTGATAACTGTCGGCGATGTCAGAAGACTAAGGGATTCTCCTAATATATATATTTAACTTCCCTCCATATCACCTGATGACAGATTCAGCATCAAATTCAAGACTCACATCTCAGATATCCTCCTTATATTTCTAATTCTGAACAAGTAGGTGTAAGTGAATTTTAAGGGATAATTCAGTAATACCCAAAGGCTGGGAAAAGTTTGGGTTTTACTACAACTCCCAGAATCCCCCAACCATCATGACCAGTTGTAGTAATCCAAAAATGTAATTTTTTTCCAAGCACTGTCAACAGGCAAGAAAACATATTTCTTTTTGTTGTGAGCCTTCAAGTTGTTTCCAGCATATAGTGACCCTAAGGCAACCCTATCATGGGGTTTTCCTAGCAAGATTTGCTCAGAGAGGGTTTGCTTTTGCCATCATCTGAGGCTGAGAGTGTGACTTGCCCAAGGTGGTGACCCACTGGGTTTCCGTGGCTGAGTGGGGTTTTGAACCTTGGTCTCCAGGGGTGCATCTATACTGTAGAAATAATGCAGTTTGATGCCAAACCCAAAGGGTAGTCACCAATGGCTCCTCTTCATCCTGGCAGTAAGAGCTGTTCGGAAGTGGAATACACTGCCTTGTAGTGTAGTGGAGCCTCCTTCTTTGGAGGTTTTTAAGCAGAGGCTAGATTGCCATCTGTCGGGAATGATTTGATTGTGTACTCCTACATGGCGGGGGGTTGGACTGGACGGAACCTTGTGGTCTCCTCCAACTCCATGATTCCATGATTCTAAGTGTTGTAGCACCATCCTATGGAATCCTGGGATTTGTAGTTTTCCACAGTCTTTAGCCTTCTCTGTCAAAGCGTGCCGGTGCGTCACCAAACTATGAATCCCAGGATTTTGTAGGATGGAGCCCTGGCAGTTAACCTGGTGTCAAACTGCATTATGTCTACAGTGCAGATGCACCCCAGGAGTCCTAATCCAGAACTCAAACCATTACATAACACTAGCTTTCCGAATGCTTCAGTTACCTCATACAAATTAAACCGAACTCTGGAGCAATGATGCTTAGTCACTCCCATTCCTGTGGAATAATGAACCAACTCATGGTTTTACTGTAAACTTTGAAGGCTCTATCTGAGGTGATGGGCCTGTTCCAGGGATTGAAGTCAACACCTTGGATGCCTTCTTTAAAACTGACTAAAACCTGAAGCAGATCCATTGTCGCACTGACTCAGGAGCCACCAGTTGCTACTGGGTATATTCTCAGATCTCCTAAGTTCTCACCCCCCCCCCCAGAACTGGAATGGAAGGGTAAAACATTATTTACTCCATAGTCATAAACATGGAGTCAGTGAAATATTCAACGGGATTTCATTTTGCTGGAGAATTTCCACAGTGGCAATTTTGTCCCATAACTTTAATTAAACTCTTCAAAGGTTTCAGATAATGTTTTTGTTTTTCGTTTCTAAAAAGATCCTGCCTGGGCTGAATTGCCTCCCTTTCCCAAATCCCTCACCATGATGTCCCTTCTGCTTTCCTTTTCCCCACACAAATACTCTCAGTCCTAATAGAGATATCTCAATAAACAGAAAATAAATCCTCTGAGCTTTGAAAGGGTGTTGTGTTTCCTCCTCTCCACACTATAAAAAAGGGAATTGATGTCACTTTAGTGGATGGTTTTCAAAGCTCTTCCTTTCTAGAACGTTTCTTAGGAATGATTATAAACAAAAAACAAAATATATCAGTCAATTCCATTAAAACAACTGTTGGGTAATTATAATTTTTTTCCAAAAAATACTGTTATTCATTGTTTTATTGTGGACTACTCTGGATATTTTATTATTATTATTATTATTTAAAGGCAGAACAGGAATGCTTTTCAGTAAAAAGATAAAGGCTAGTATCCTGTTCAATATCTGTTGTTGTTGTGTGCCTTTAAGTTGTTTCTGACTTATGGCAACCCTAAGGCAAACTCAGCACAGGGTTTTCTTGGCAAGGTTAGTTCAGAGGGAGGTTTGTCGCTGCCTCCCTCTGAGGCTGAGAGAGTGTGACTTTGCCCAAGGTCACCCAGTGGGATTTTCATGGCCAAGCATGGATTTGAACCCTGGTCTCCAGCCGTAGTTCACCACTCAAGCCACTACACCACACTGGCTCTCAGAGACCTACGAGACCATAAATCAGACTTATAAACTTGTAAATTTGGAGATTCTCATTTACAGTAATTAATGACCAGATATGACCCCCCCAAAAGCTACCTTGTAAGCCAGGCAGCACTCCAATCTAAGGGTTTCTGAGACTCTGAAGACTGGGGCACTGGGAAATGATGACTGCAGCACTCTCCAGATCATGGGATAGAATAATAGAATCAGAGTTGGAAGAGACCACAAGGGCCATCCAGTCCAACCCCTTACCATGCAGGAATAGACAATTAAAGCATGTCTGACAGATGGCCATCCAGCCTCTGTTTAAAAACCTCCAAAGAAAGAGATTCCTCCACACTCCAAGGCAGCGTGTTCCACTGCCAAACATCTCTTACCATGAGGAAATTCTTCCTAATGTTTAGATGGAATCTTTTTTCCTGTAGTTTGAAATTCTTGTTCCATGTCCTAGGACTATATCAGACACACTAAATACAGTGTCATAACGATGCCACATAAATGTGAAAGGGCACACATACACACAGCTTTGACCTTTTGCATGTATGTCAAGTCAAAAATCATACATTTTTTATTGACGGCTTAAGCCATCAATAGATCCCCCGTAGCACTTTAGTGCCAGCATTGCCGGCTTATGAAACCTTGCACCATTTAACTCACGTGAATGCAGCGTCAATGATCAGTCTGGCCAGAACTCTTCCAGGAGAGCGCATGACATCCAGGTAGGTGACACACTTTTTAACACCCTCCCCAGTTTACTTGTAAGTTTTTAAGTGTGTGTATGTGCTTTGTATAACTTTTTGTGTGTTGTTTTTGTGTGTTTTTTTAATTTCCCATGTGAGCATCTTCTTGCAAGAATCTGCAGAATTTTGAACAAGGAAGTGAACGGCGCTCCGTTAGACCTCTGTGCATGGCTGAGCTACTTTTTAATGTTGATGGAGATATATCTGATATTTTGGATTATTGTGCCGGGGCAGGAACGGGTTTGCTAATAGTGGGACAGGAACATTAGTGTGTTTTGTGTCTGATAAACTCCCTAGTCTCTGGAGCAGCAGAAAACAAGCTTGTTCCATCCTCAGCATGACATCCCTTCAAATATTTAAACATGGCTATCATGTCCCCTCTTAACCTTCTCTTCTCCAGGCTATACATGCCCAGCTTTCTAACCCACTCATCATAGGGCATAGTTTCCAGACCTTTTACCATTCTGGTCACCCTCATCTGGACATACTCCAGCTTGTCAATATTCTTCTTGAAATGCTGGTGCCCAGAACTGGACAACTGGATATACTGAGACAAGCAGGACTCCAGGGGTCTCTACACCTGCCATCTTAGCATGCCCTGTGCAGTGCCTCAGTGTCTCCAGTGCCTCAGAAACACTTCAGTTGGGCTAGGTTATGAGGTGGGGGGTTGGGGGGATAGCATCAGCAGAAATAGGTAGGAAGATGGAGCTCCATTATCATAGCTACATCAAATAACATAGGAACTTTGGCCCAGGAAGGAGAATAGCTGAAAGTAAGAGCAACAGAGGAAGGCAGGCACAAAAGGAGGAAAATGGAGGAAGAATAGAAGGAAAAGATGAACCAAGTTTAAAGAAAAAGACACCAGGGGGTTCTCTAGACGGAAAAAATAATTCTAATAGAAGTCACTGAGAATACTTTTGCCCAGATGAGCTGCGCAGGAGATTCACAGTATTTGGAAGGGTGGGGGGAAAATGGCATATATTATATACTTCATGTTTTTCCATGAAGTTTTTAAAATATTGTGGGGGGGGGATGGGATGCACATTATCGGTCATTTCAACAACTGATTTGCAGCACTGTACATTCTCAGCATAGGTGGAAGTTGGCAGCTGATTGGCCCATCATGCAAACAGGGATGGGCTTTCCAGCAGTGGGGTCCAGAAGCACTATTTTGGCATTGCGGATGAGCGTGAGTGCACATTTTCACCATGCTGGGGCAAAAAGCCCTTTTTATTTTATTTTTTTACAAGCGGAAGGTCTCCCTTCCACCTGTTTACAATAAATGTTTTTTAAAAGACAGTGCAGCAATGATAACATGGGGGTGTGGAATAAAGCCCTGTACTTGCTGTCACTATCTTGATTTACAGCATCACTCCATCTGATCCTCAATCTGAATAGCTTCACAGACAGTTTTTGGTGCCAGAAAGTCATGCTACATCTAGCTGAGGCCTAGGTCACAAAAGGTTGTAGATTACAGGTCCCTTCATGCAGACATTAGGGTAAGTGAAAAGATGTATTCTCTCTTCTGAGCCTCACCAGGTTTTTGATCTTTTGGGGAGGCTCTTCTTGCAGTACTCAGATAATGAAGAGACGCACCTGAAGATGTTCCGAAGATGGATGTTTTATGAGTAGAAAATCCTGACACATTTTAGCCTTGTGTATTCTTAAGGCCTTCCTTGGGGCCTATATACCATCATAAAAAGACAGCATGTAAATAGATAATACCATATTACATAAATCATTATTACATTGGTACATTGCCTATGGGCTGTACATACCTACTGAGATTCAAAACTCAAAACGTTTGCATCAGGAACTCTCAAACTATTCACTAGACAAGTGAAAACATGTGAGCAAAGACTGAAGGGTTTTTTTGTTGTTGTTGTTGTTTTTTTTAATATCTTTGCTCCCTAGAGGCCTGAACAAGGATCTGGATCTCCTTCCACTTGTGTAAAAACATTCAGAATTTTCTGATGGTCCCTGTACCTTTTGCTCAGATACATCCATGTTTCTTTCAAAAGAAGAAATAAATGTATCTTTGATGTCATACTGAACTGCTCCAAGTCCCATTTGGGGGAGGAAAGTGGGAACATTAAATAAATAAAGAAAAGGAAAAACAAACAAATAGTGTCTATGGAATTATTGGAAGCAAGGCTACAGCATTGACTCCACTTCAGGAACAGGTATTCTATAAAATGTTTGTACTGCTGATTAGTGTAAAGGCCTTCTCCAAGGGAACATAAACCTGAGCTGTAATTTGTAGGTAGTCTTCCAGAGATTTAGGATGCCTGTGCAATTGGGAGTGCAAATATAAAACTACACTGTTCTAGCATCATTATTCCACTTCTAACTGCTATGGCTGCTTCCTGTGGAATCCTGGGAGTTGCAGTTTAGGAAGGGGCCTTTAGAATTTTCATCCAGAGAGCTCTTAGGCCTCACTAAACTGCAAAGCCCAGAATTCCATAGGATGTAGCCATAGTAGTTAAAGTGGAATAATAACACTACAACAGTATAGTGTGTTGATGACTAAAGTCTAAGCATGAGCAGCTCTCCACATACAGTTCCTCTTTCCAGATGTCTGCACCAGTATACAAACATAGAGGGGGCAGGACCAGCAGTTTAGGCTTGCATCCCCAAAATTATGTGGACTCCCTTTCATGTGAAATGCATGAAGGGTGCTTAACCACTAGACTCAGCTGCTTTCCAGAATCATATGACCTACCACATTTACAGGATGCGAGGTAGAGAATGAAACATTACTTTCTCACCTTCGTCCCACCCCCTCTCTACAGAGATTATCAGAAGTTTGAAAAAAGCCCCAAAGGAGCTTTCAAGAACAACATCACTTTACCGGGAAGGGGTCCCGGTTCCGTACGTGTCATCATCCTGGCATGCTTGGTCTGTCCTCCCTCTGTGCTATCACAGCAAAAAAGGCATCACTTTTCCTTAGTGGGAGTTTCTGCTAATGAAAAGTGGTGCCTTTTTCATCATGTCAGCACAGAGAGAGGACAGAGCAAGCACGTGAGGAGGGCGATGTCATGCGATACTGGGACCCATTCCCTGTACAGTGATGTTGTTCTTCTGAGTGCCTTTGGGGTTTTTTCAAGCATCTGATATTCTCCTACATCTCTTTCTTTCAGTGGACCAAATACTTCTACCCAAATAAATATCTGGAAAGGATTCACTCAGGCTGAAAGTCTATAAACATTAATATTCTATAAGCTCTACAGGCCAGATTAAATGTAAACAAGCTTCCCTCCTAATGGGCATTTTGAAGAGTCAGGAAGAGTTTTGATGACATGGGACATTATCCCAGAGTTTGGCTCCCCCAGCACTTTAAGCTGACACAAGGCTATTGGGTAGAGGAGAAGGGAAGAGGAGGAAGAGAGGGTGTGTGGCAGGGGAGGAGAAATTAGATCTACATGAAGATTTCCTGGCCATTTTTTCTCCTCACAATATTCATAGAATCATAGAGTTGGAAGAGACCACAAGGGCCATCTAGTCCAATGCTCTGCCATGCTGGAACACACAATCAAAGCATGCCCGACAGATGCCTATCCAGTCTCTGTTTAAAGCATGTGCATCCAGCCTCTGTTTAAAAACCTCCAAAGAAGGAGACTCCACCACACTATGAGCTAGTGTGTTCCACTGCCAAACAGCTCTTTCCCTTTGGAAACAGCATTATGGTGAAAGCACTTCTCAGAGAGTGATTATAACAATGTTGTCCTATTGACCTTCCTACAGCTTTCAGTATCACTGATCCTGGATATGGCAGACCCATTCTCATGAGCACTACAGCAGATCCTCCACTTGCGGTGAGCAATAGCCAGCCAAAATTGGTAAGGGATTACTATTTGTCATCACCTCCATATGAATCTTCTCAAGAACATATGAAGACCCTTGACAGAACATTAGGAAGAACTTCCTGACAGTAAAAGCTGTTCAGAAGTGGAATAAATACACTGCCTTGTAGTGTGGTGGAGTCTCCTTCTTCAGAGGTTTTTAAACAGAGGCTGGATGGCCATCTGTCAGGAATGGTTTGATGGTGTATTCCTGCCTGGCAGGGGCTGGACTGGATAGCCCTTGAGATCTCTTCCAGCTCTACAATTCTATGATTCTAAACCCAAAGATTACTTTAGCCCAGCCCAATATTTGCACAGTGGCCAACCAGAGATCTACAGAAGCCCCACAAGGGCATGGGTATAATAGCACCCTCCTATTTCTGCTCTCCAGAAGCTGGTATTAAGAAGTGTTCTGCCTCTAATACTGGAGGTAATGTATTGCCATCCTGACTAGTAGTCTTATTATCTATTGAATTTGTCTTCTAAAGCCTTCCATGTTGTTGTCGATCAGACATCTTGCGGCAGTCAAACTGTGAGATTCCATAGTTTAAACTAGCTGCTATGTGAATTAGTACTTCTTTTTAACTACACTGAATGACCCAATATACAATGTCACTGGAGGACGCTGGGTTCAAGTATTTGAGAAAAGGAGACATTTATCCACTTTCTCCATAATATATATGATTCTAGATATCTCTATGATGGCGTCTCCTCTCACTTGCTAAGCTGAAAATCCTTCATGGTGTAACCTTCATGTCATAAGCTGTTGTTCATAGTAGTCCTTGTTTTCTGTTCAGTGAGATTGTGTAGAGCAATGAAGTTCTGTGCAACTATTTAAAATGACACTCAGAGGATAGGAGGGTCCATGGTGTGTCATGCTTAATTTCACTGCCAGTGAAATTGTCAGCATCACTGCCATGATGCTACTGGGGCCCTCTCCCTGGGACATCACTAGGGCCATCCTAAGGAGTCATGCTTTGGCCCTAAAATTGCAGGCCCTGTGAGGCTCCTGACCTGGCATTCCTAGTCATATATGTGAACTGCAAAGGCCCAAGTATTCTAGTGAGCTTCCTCAGTTTCTTTTTCCCTCCTCTCCTCTCACAATCCATTCAGCAAGAGGCTGCTTTCTAGCTGGTGGAGACAGCTTCATAATGTCAGCTTCTGAGCTAAAAGGCAAGTCAAAAGCAGTTCCTTAAAAAGCCAATATTAAAAAGTTTGCCAGATCTCAGGAGATGATTAAACCAGTGTAATTTCTCTACAACCAAGATCTGACTAAAAAATAACTCCAGGAGATACTGTGGTTTCTATTTTTGCTCATCCTCTCACTCAAAAAGATATTGTATAACTGCATGGCCAATTTTACTGTGGTTATTGATTTTTTAAAAAAGAAAACAGAAGTCTGAATCCATTTGGGAGTCCCAACTAGAGTAGACCATCATATCAATGAGATGTACATAGTAATAATAATAATAATAATAATAATAATAATAAATTATTTATATCCCACCCCTCTACGAAATGCAATCGGGGCGGCTTACAACAATTAAAATATACATCCAACCCCTCAATCCCACCCCCTTAAAATACAATTAAATAATTTAGGAATTAAAAACATACTTAAAAATATATATAAAAAAAATAAAAAAATAAAGAATAAAAATGAACAATGGACATTGGATGTGGCGAGATCAGGGCAAACAAGATTTCCTTTTTTGATGGCTGGGTATCTATTCAGGAAAGGCCTGCTGGAAGAGATCTGTCTTAAGAGCTTTTTTAAAGCTATTTAGGGTGGTGATATGACGGATCTTGTCCAGCAGGCCGTTCCATAATCTGGGAGCAATAGCTGAAAAGGCCCTCCAGGAGGTTGAACAAAGCCTAGTTTTTAAAAGTTGTAACAAATTCCTTCCAGAGGACCCGAGTGCATGGGGAGGATTATATGGAAGGAGGCGGTCCTGAAGATAGGTTGGACCCAAGCCATTTAGGGCTTTAAAGGAGATAACCAAAACCTTGTACTCGGCCCGGAAACAAATGGGCAGCCAGTGGATGTACCCGAGACTAGTCTGACTGCCATATTCTGTACTAATTGAAGTTTCCAGACCAAGCACAAGGGTAGCCCCATGTAGAGTGCATTACAGAAATCAAGACAGGAGGTTACCAGAGCATGTACCACGGTCAAGATCCCCGACTTCCAGGAAAGGGTGCAGCTGGCGTATCAGCTGAAGCTAACAGGCACTCCTGACCGTTGCATTTACCTGATTAGTCCTCTGGAGCGATGGGTCCAGGAGCACCCCCAGACTGCGAATATAGTCCTTGGAGGAGAGTGTGACCCCATCCAGGACTGGAGATTGTATCCCACTACCTGGGTTCGGGGCTGCTACCGTGAGTACCTCCGTTTTATCTGGATTCAGCTTCAATTTGTTTTCCCTCATCCAGACCATTACTGCCTTAAGACAATCAAGAGAAGAGATACCATCTGAAGTCAGAGCTGAAGACTGAGGCATAGAGAAATATATCTGGGTGTCATCAGCGTACTAATAACACCCCGCCCCATGCCTCCTGATGATCTCTCCCAGCGGCTTCATGTATATATTGAATAGCATCGGAGACAGGATGGCGCCTTGTGGGACACCACAATTAAGCTCTTTCCTTGCAGAGCAACTGTCCCCGAGCATCACCCTCTGGAATCTGCCCAAGAGGAAGGAACAGAACCACTGCAGCGGAGTGCCTCCAGTTCCTAGCCTTCTCAGGTGATCCAAGAGGATGTCTTTATCTATTGTGTCAAAAGCCACTGAGAGATCCAGTAGCAGCAACAGGGTCACACTATCCCTGTCAATGCTCAGGCGAAGGTCATCAGCCAAGGCAACCATGACAGTCTCAACTCTGAATCTCATCCTAATGCCAGTTTGAAATGGATCTAGGTTATCAGTTTCTTCCAAGACAGCTTTGAGTTGGAGAGCAACCACCCTCTCGATCACCTTGCTCAAAAAGGTAGTAAAGAGACTGGCCTATAATTCTTCATATCCAGAGGGTCAAGGGAAGGTCTTTTTAGGAGCGGTCTAACTGCTGCTTCCTTCAAGCAAGCTGGAACGTGACCTTCCCTGAGGGATGCATTGATGATGTCCCTAAGAAATATCCTCAAGGCATCACCCCCCTGGACAGCCAGCCACGAAGAGCAAGGGTCAAGAGGGCAGGTAGTCTTCCTCACTCTACCAAGGAGCTTGTCTACGTCATCAGTACTTACAAATTGAAATTGATCCAGTATAACCTCATCAACAGAGTTACTGGATGCCTCGTCAATCGAATCTGCTACAACCCCAGCATCCAAGTTGGCTCTTATTTGAGAGATTTTGTCTGCAAAGAAGTTGTTAAATGCGTCACAGCAGGCTGTTGTTGGGTTTAGTAATGGGTTTTGGACAGGTGGAACTCACATTCAACAGCTGATTTAATGGATATACTGATCAGGCCAATTGACCAGTCTTCTACACGTAGGCTGCATCTTCACTGCAGAAATAATCCAGTTTGACACCACTTTAACTGCCATAGCTCAATGCTATGGAATCCTGGGATTTGTAGTTGGCATCACTAAGGTTGGTGTCACCCCTCCCCCAATGGTATCACCAGGTATGGTTTGGCCTCTTTGCACCCCTCCCCCGTGCCATCATTGTGTAGTTTGTTGTGGCACCAGAGCTCTCTGACAGAGAAGGCTAAATATCTCAAAAACTACAAATCCCAGAATTCCACTGAACCATGCTAATGCAGTGTCGAACTGGATTATTTTTGCAGTGCTGATGCAGCCTAAGTGTAGAAGACTGGTGCAGCTTTAGTTACAATATGGAACCTCTAGATGCTCCACTTGTGAGAACGTATTCTTACAGATCATGATTGGGCAACTGTGGCATGTCCAGAGGTCAGCTTTCTGCCCCTGGGAGCCAATGGATACCACATGGGCTACCAACAATGCCCAAAAAACAAAACCAGAAGTCACTGGAAATCCATTTCTAATTTTGAAAAATGGGTATTATTTCATGTTAACTAGTGTAGTAGGGCCCTGCAACCTATTTAAAAAATGGATTGCCACTCCTAGAGGGTTCAAGGAGAAACAATGCATCATTTTTAATGGCCAGGATAAGGGTGATCTTGAAAGTGTGGAGAGTGTGAAAGCTGCAAAAACAGCGTTGGAGGCCACACTTTGCCCATTCCTGTTATTGGTAGATAGTACAGTGGTTTGTTTTTTTTCCCATGCTGTGAGGCTGTGTTCTAGAAGAGTTTATTCCTGATGTTTTGCCTGCATCTGTCGCTGGCATCTTCAGAGAATGGTGGCAGTGTGGGTGTGGGGGGTTATATACTGTGAGTCCTTGTTGAAGAGGATTAGCATGTACATTTGTGTATTCAGTTGTTCCATGTTCAGTTCTTAGGGTGAGAGGCTATGCAAGGGGGATTAATGTCTATTTAGCTCATGGTCCATCGTCTCCTGGGAAGCCCCCTGTCCCTGGAGGAAGTTCATTTGCAGTTGTTGAATATTTATATTGGTGTTTTTCAGGACTGGTTTACTTTTAGGGTTTCTTCTTTCCTGTTGAAGTTGCCCAGGTGTTTGTGGATTTCAATAGCTTCCCTATGCATTCTGACCTGATAGTTGTTAGCCTGGTCCAGAATTTCAGTGTTTTCAAATAGTATTTTGTACCCAGATTGGTTTATAACATGTTCTACTACTGCTGACTTTTCTGGCTGGCCCAGTCTGCAGTGTCCCTCATGTTCCTTGATTCGTGTTTGCACACTGTGTTTTGTGGTCCCTATTGTAGACTTGTCCGCAGCTGCATGGTATGCAGTAAATTCCTGCGGCTGTGAGAGGGTCTCTTTTATCTGCTGAGCACAGCATTTCTTGGATTTTCTTGGTTGGTCTGTAGATCATTTGGAGGTTGTGTTTCCTCATCAGTTTCCCTATTCAGTCTGTGACTCCTTTGATGTATGGTAAAAATACCTTCCCTTTGGGTGGTTGTTTTCCTCACTCCTGTGGTTTTTCCTGGGTCTGGCCACTCTTGCGATGTCTGAGCTGGAATAACAATCAGCCTATAGAGCCCAGTTTATGTGTTTCAGTTCATCCTCCAGGTAGTGGGTTCGCAGATCCTTTTTGCACAGCCTACCAATGTTTACCCAATATCTCTGGAAACTATTTATATTTTATAGGCATTGTTTTGGGTGTGCAGCTCCATTATTCATCTCTCCCAGACCATCTAAGAGATTACCAGTACCTAGAGGGTGAAAAGCAGAGGTCATGTTCACATTCTGACCTTTGCTCACAAGCCATAGGCTTTGCATTCATCACTCTAACAACATGGGGCCTTTTGAACCCTCCAAGAGGTGGGTTCTCCACCCAAAGGTGTTACCTTCACTCCAGGTAACAGCCACTGAGTTAGAAAAGGACTACCATATATTCCGGCGTATGAGACGACTTTTGAGCACTCAAAAGTACCCCTCCAAAATCGACAGTCGTCTTATACGCCTGATACACTTTGCTTCACCTGCCTGCCTATCTCCTGCCTCTTCGCAAACGGAGCGAAGAGGCAGGAGATCGGGCATGGGGTGAAGCAAACTGCTCCTCCCTGCCACCCGCCCACCCCCGTGCTTCCACCCCGCCTCCCGAAAGTCGCGGAACCGCGGCTTTGGGGGGGTGGCTAGGAAGCCCCCTCCTCCCTTCCCCCCGCCCACTCCTCGTGCATCCACCCCCCTCCCTGAAAGCTGCGGAACCGTGGTTTTCAGGGAGAGGGGGTGGCGGAGAAGCCCCCTCCTCCATTCCCCCCGCCCACTCCCCGTGCATCCACCCCCCTCCCTGAAAGCCGCGGAAGCGTGGCTTTCAGGGAGGGAGGGTGGCAGAGAAGCCCCCTCCTCCCTTCCTCCCGCCCACTCCCCGTGCATCCACCCCCCTCCCTGAAAGCCGCGGAAGCGCGGGTTTCAGGGAGGGGGGTGGCGGATAAGCCCCCTCCTCCCTTCCCCCTGCCCACTCCACATGCATCCACCCCCCCTCCCTGAAAGCCACGGAACTGCGGCTTGATTTCAGGGAGGGGGGGTGGCGGAGAAGCCCCCTCCTCCCTTCCCCCTGCCTACTCCCCATGCATCCCCCCCATCCCTGAAAGCCGCGGAAGCGCGGCTTTCAGGGAGGGGGGTGGCGGAGAAGCCCCCTCCTCCCTTCCCCCAACCCACTCCCCATGCATCCACCCCCCCTCCCTGAAAGCCGCGGAAGTGCGGCTTCCTTTCGGGGGGGTGGAGAAGCCCCCTCCTCCCTTCCCCCTGCCCACTCCCCATGCATCCACCCCCTCCCTGAAAGCCGCGGAAGCGCGGCTTGCTTTCAGGGAGGGGGGGTGGCGGAGAAGCCCCCTCCTCCCTTCCCCCTGCCCACTCCCCATGCATCCACCCCCCTCCCTGAAAGCCGCGGAACTGCGGCTTGCTTTCAGGGAGGGGGGGTGGCGGAGAAGCCCCCTCCTCCCTTCCCCCTGCCCACTCCCCATGCATCCACCCCCTCCCTGAAAGCCGCGGAACCGCGGCTTGCTTTCAGGGAGGGGGGGTGGCGGAGAAGCCCCCTCCTCCCTTCCCCCTGCCCACTCCCCATGCATCCACCCCCCTCCCTGAAAGCCACGGAACTGCGGCTTGCTTTCAGGGAGGGGGGGTGGCGGAGAAGCCCCCTCCTCCCTTCCCGCTGCCCACTCCCCATGCATCCACCCCCTCCCTGAAAGCCGCGGAACCGCGGCTTGCTTTCAGGGAGGGGGGGTGGCGGAGAAGCCCCCTCCTCCCTTCCCCCTGCCCACTCCCCATGCATCCACCCCCCTCCCTGAAAGCCGCGGAAGCGCGGCTTTCAGGGAGGGGGGTGGCGGAGAAGCCCCCTCCTCCCTTCCCCCTGCCCACTCCCCATGCATCCACCCCCCTCCCTGAAAGCCGCGGAAGCGCGGCTTTCAGGGAGGGGGGTGGCGGAGAAGCCCCCTCCTCCCTTCCCCCTGCCCACTCCCCATGCATCCACTACCCCTCCCTGAAAGCCGCGGAACCGCGGCTTGCTTTCAGGGAGGGGGGTGGCGGAGAAGCCCCCTCCTCCCTTCCCCCCGCCCACTCCCCATGCATCCACCCCCCTCCCTGAAAGCCGCGGAATCGCGGCTTTCAGGAGGGGGGGTGGCGGAGAAGCCCCCTCCTCCCTGCCGCCCACCCCCCCGCGCATCCACCCCCCCTCCCAAAAGGGAGGGGGGCTGGGAAGCCCCCTACTCCCTGCCACCCACCCACCCTCCACCCAGCCACCCCCCTTCCCCAAAGGCTCGCTTTGGAGAGGGGGGGTGGCTGCGAATCCCCCTCCCCCCAGCCACCCAGCCACCCTCCGCCCAGCCTCCCCCCTTCCCCAAAGCCCCGTTTGGCCGCACAGCCTGCGGATCCCCCTCCTGCGCTCCCTCCTGGAAGGGAGCGCAGGAGGGGGATCCGCAGGCTGCGCGGCCAAACCGCGATTCGCCCCTTCTCCCCACCTTCCTGGAAGGTGGGGAGAAGGGGCAAACGTGCCCCGTTTGGCCGTACAGCCTCCGGATCCCCCTCCTGCGCTCTCTCCTGGAAGTGAGCGCAGGAGGGGCATGCGGAGGCTGCGCGGCCAAACCGCGATTCGCCCCTTCTCCCCACCTTCCTGGAATTTGGGGAGAAGGGGCGAACGTGTCCCGTTTGGCCGTACAGCCTCCGGATCCCCCTCCTGCGCTCTCTCCTGGAAGGGAGCGCAGGAGGGGCATGCGGAGGCTGCGCGGCCAAACTGCGATTCGCCCCTTCTCCCCACCTTCCTGGATGGTGGGGAGAAGGGGCGAACGTGCCCCGTTTGGCCGCACAGCCTCCGGATCCCCCTCCTGCGCTCCCTCCTGGAAGGGAGCGCAGGAGGGGGATCCGGAGGCTATGTGGCCAAACCCGCGATTCGCCCCTTCTCCCCACCTTCCTGGAAGGTGGGGAGAAGGGGCGAACGTGCCCCTTTTGAGCACACAGCCTCCGCATCCTCCTCCTGCGCTCCCTCCTGGAAGGGAGCGCAGGAGGGGCATGCGGGGGCTATGCGTTGGAAGAGGGGGGTCGTCTTATAGGGCGAATATATCACAAACTCTGCATTTTACCTTAAAAATTGGGGGGCGTCTTATACGCCGGGTCGTCTTATACGCCGGAATATACGGTATATATAGCTCAGTAAGGAAGAAATCTCCCCTCCTCTCTCTCTCTCTCAATGTGCCTTTCCAGAAGCTCTCCCCAGAAGACCTGGACCATTCTTCACATAAGAGGGTAAGAAAATCCATGTGTGTCTTAGGACTTTTTCGGACAAGTAAAATGCAACGGAAGCAGCCTCGCCATGTTGCGAGACTGCTGCGCTGCAGGGTGTCCCTTTCGGATGACGCCCGTCCCTGCCGATACTGTTGCGGTACCGCAGGGACATTTGAGTGTAATATTTTGGCGATTTTTACTCACGATCAACTTTCGTGACTAAAAATCACCAAAATATTACACTCAAATGTCCCTGCGGTACCGCAACAGTACCGGCAGGGACAGGCGTCATCCGAAAGGGATGCCTTGCAGCGCAGCAGTCTCGCAACGTGGCGAGGCTGCTTCCATTGCATTTTACTTGTCTGAAAAAGTCCTTCGTCTGTATGCCCTTATGATGCATAACTTCAATTCCCCTCAGTTTGGTCAGTAAGGTTTTTATCATCTGTGCTATTGTCCCCCAATTTTTTTCCTTTGAGAAACTGCTATTAACAGCTTTTATTGACTATGGACTTCCGTTGATTTCTACAGTTATCTATTTCTGTTTTTTAAATAAAGAAAAAATTGTTTTTGCTGCAAAACCAGCTTGCCCTCAATTTGGTTTATTTCACTTGGAGTCACTCTGGTTAACTGTCCATTTAAAAAACCTTTAGCCTGTAAAGAGAGTTCATGTCTGGGAGAGTGTTCCTCCTCAAAACCAGTAAACCCGGTGTGCTGCTCTTCACAAGTGAACCATTGATAATCTGGCCCTGCTCATACCTGCTTGCTGGTCCTTTGACATAACATCTATGTGAAGGCCAGTGGGGCTGAATCACAACTGAACTGATAGGTGCTCACAACACATGGCTCTAATGAAGCTTTCAAAGGGAGAAAAGAAATGTATTGAATCAACATTGTCCTTAAATGAACTCTGGAGAGCTCAATAGACTGGTGGCAGGATTTTTTTTAAGGGATAAAACAGGAAACAAAAATACAATTAGTTATAGTGTTGTCTCGGGCTCAAGTAATCTAATTGATGCCGTGGGGTAGAAACAGCTTTATCCTGATTTCTTCTCACACTGTGTCCAATGATGCTTAGATGGAGGGGCTGTTACGGCAGCTTCCCATCTTAAATTGTGTTACCTGGTCATTTCTATCAACAATTAATTGGACAGCCAATGTTCTGTGGGAGTGAGACTTTTGGACTGAAACATGGGAGATCCAGGTTGTAGTCCCCATCAAACCCTGAAAGTCACTGGGTGACCTTGAGCCAATCACTCTCTCTTTCAAATGGACCTACCTTACCGATTTGTTGTGAGGATAAGCAATAAATACCATATATAGTGGACTCTTGGTATCCTCTAGGGTTTGGTTCCAGGACCACTACCACCACCACCCTGGTGGATACCAAAATCCATATAAAGTCCCATTATATAAAATGGCATAGTAAAATGGTGTCCTTATATAAAATGACAAAATCAAGGTTTGCTTTTTGAGATTTCTAAAAAAATATTTTCAATCTGTGGATAGTTGGATCTGTGGATTAGCAGCTCTTCCAAGCATAGTCAGTGCTGAAGAATGCTGGGAGCTACCATCCTAGTAGAGGAACACATGTTCTACAGTAAGAACATTCTTACCACAGTCATCCAGGTTTACTCAGAAGTAAATCCCAATGTGAAAAGCTGGTCCTATAGCAGTGATGAATTTGTAAGAACAGAAGATCAAGAGTTTAACCAAATAAAAATATATAAATATGTAAATAATGAAAGAACAATATATGATATGGCTAATAAGTATTGAAATAAGCTCTCCAAATTTCTTTCTTAGGAAATACAGTATGACCCCCGTATCTGCCAGGGATTGGTTTGGGGGGGGGCTGTGGTTACCAAAAACCGTGGATAAATGCAAACACCATTGAAAATAATGGGACTTCCGGTTTAAAATACCATAGAGTTGCCTTGGAAAACCTAGAAAATGGCTAGAGAGGACACATTTTCTAGGAAGATTCTATGGTAGGTGTGCTGTTTTGTGTCCCGTGGATAACTGAATCAGTGGATAATGAATCAGTGGATATGAAGGTCCTACTCTATTCTACTTTGTACTGTCAGAAAATGTGGTTTATCAGGAAAAGTACAGGATAGGATACATGCAACATGGCCTAGGAACTGGACAGAAGGAAGTTAAAGAAAGAAAGATATAAATTGACAGTATAAGAATGATATATATAGCAAGTAAATAAATCAATATGGCAAGTAAATATGAATGAAATTATTGTCTAATGAGAAATATATATATACTGAGACATTGAAATAGATGAGATTTATTACTGTATATAAAGTTCACAAAACTGTATTCAGAATGTTTTATTACTTTGATTTTAATAAATATATATATATTAAAAGAAGTAAATCCCAATATATTTAATGGGGCTTATTCTAAAGGAGTTGTTCATAGAGTTGTATTGTAAGTCTACCTGAAAGTGTTCCAATGCAATGCAAATCATCCATTGGTGGAATGGATGCTAATAGAAATCTAAGTTAGGCACAATGTAATTAATTTCCACTGAATTTAACTTACTCAAAATGTAAGTATTTAATTGGCCTGGTTTGTACTTTAATAATACAGTAATGTGTTTTAACAATCTGTGCCTGGTTATGTAAAAATTGAGTATCCAGTTGAAACCTTTTTCATTTATAGATACCTCCCCAATGAAAAATGCTAATACTCTTATAATGAAAAATAACTAGAAAAGTATTTGAAAGCCCAGAAAATTACTTATACCTAAAAGACATAAACCCATGAAGTATACTTTTTAAAACCAAGAACTCTATGAGCTGGTTCCAAAATTCCTCTTGATCAAGATTGGGAAACACCTGATCTTCCAAACGTTGGACTTCATTTCCACCATCCTTCACAATTCATTATGTTGGCTAGGTCTAATGGGAATTGCAGTCTAACAGGACCTGAATCTGATTCAAATAAATTGAATAGGATTCTGTGGGCCAGTAGCATAGCACATGCTTCCAACTGTCATGTTTTCACATGCATTTATAGCTTTCTATATGAGGCAGAGATTACAGGGTTTGGAAGTAACCAATTATAAGTATCCTAGGGCTCATTTACACAGCAGTTTTTCTTTGAGAAATTGTGGTCTTGAATCTGTCCCTCACTGTTCCCATGATTTGTCGC
This sequence comes from Gambelia wislizenii, assembly GCA_030847615.1. NCBI lineage: Eukaryota > Metazoa > Chordata > Lepidosauria > Squamata > Crotaphytidae > Gambelia > Gambelia wislizenii. Next base: position 27,004,563 of record JAUMIR010000011.1, on the reverse strand, counting down.
GGGTAGCAGATATCTGTGTTTTTTGAATTTGTTGTTTACACGTTGTTTACACTTGCTGAACATGAGTTAGCAGTGTGATGCAGCAGCTAAAAAAGCTAATGCGATTCTAGGCTGCATTAATAGGAGTATAGTGTCTAGATCAAGGGAAGTAATAGTGCCACTCTATTCTGCTTTGGTCAGACCTCACCTGGAATACCATGTCCAGTTCTGGGCACCACAGTTCAGGAAGGATATGGACAAGCTGGAGTGTGTGTAGAGGAGGGCGACCGAAATGGTGGGAGGTCTGGAAGCCATTATGCCATATGAGGAGTGGCTTAGGGAGCTGGGCATGTTTAGTCTGGAGAAGAGAAGGTTGAGAGGTGACATGAGAGCCATGTTTAAATATTTGAAGGGATGTTATACTGAGGATGGAATAAGCTTGTTTTCTGGGGCTCCAGAGACTAGGACATGGAGCAATGGGTTCAAAATACAGGAAAAGAGATTCCAGATAAACATTAGTAAGAACTTCCTGACAGTAAGAGCTGTTCGGAAGTGGAATGCACTGCCTCGGAGTGTGATGGAGTCTCCTTCTTGGAGGTTTTTAAACAGAGGTTGGATGGCCATCTGTCGGAAATGATTTGATTGTGTATTCCTGTATGGCAGGGGGTTGGACTGGATGGACTTTAAGGTCTCTTCCAACTCTATGCTTCTATGATTCTATGTACCTCCATCCTGGAAAATGGGAACACAGCAGAGCTGAATTTTGATTGGTCTGACTTTGGAGGGTGTGGGCTTGCAAGGGAAGCCTGGCAATTATGGAACCGCCATTTTTGTATGTCCCTGCGTAGGCTTTCTCCTGTCTCCACCGCCACTGCTGCTGTGGTGGAGGTGCTTTCGCCATGACTGACAGTCATGGAGAACACACACCTCCCCCCATGGCAGTTGCTTCCGCCTGGCACCCCTGCTGACAATCACGGAACCATCTTCAGCCCACTGAACAAAAGCATCACTGGGCTGAAAGAGCTCCCCAAGGCTATGGCACTTCTGACTCCCACTGGCTTTGAAAGGAAATATTTCCTCACCATTGTATATAAGCTGCTTATGTTGGTAGTTTATAGTTAAAATATGTTTTACAATTAATGTGTGGTTTTGTGAACTTGCTATATTTAAAGCTTTGCATTATGAGATACTTTAAGAGATCTGTAATCTTGAAAAAAATGCACAAAATCAGTGTACCCCACAGTCTTGACTAGGAAACACACTAAATAAATAAATCTGTTTGTAAGATTGTTTTTAAAATCTAATGAAGGAATATGTTATTGTGAACCAAAGAAAATGAAGTTGGAAACAATACTGTGAAAATATTTGGGAGAAAGACTACCTAAACAGAGATGGGGAACATGTGGGCCTCTAGAAACTGCTGGACTTCAGCTCCCATCAGTATAGTGTGAGGGATGTTGGGAGCTGCAATCCAAAACACCTGGAGGACCACATTTTTCTCCATTCCTGACATTAATTGTTCCATTTTCTGTTACTGACAAAGATAATAATATTTCAACACAGGCCCAAAGCACTGTGCAGAAGACTATTTTTCACTGCTATGCCCGATGAGCAGTCTGTGTGTGTTTGTGTGTGTGACAGCAATGGGAAAATTAGAGAGATGCCTGAAAGCTGGGTTTGGTATCTTAGAGATTCCAGCTGTGCACATTGCCCCAGCTCCAAAAATGATTCAGCAGAGCTGCAAAGAAAAGGGGGTGGGGAAGTCATGGAGAAAAGTATTACTAATGAAGTTGTTCAAATCTGAGCTTATGGAGATTTGATGCATGAAGGATTTCCCAAATTATTAAACAGCAAGATTAATAGCTTCTTAAGGTTCAGTGGTGGTGGCAGACAAACAGAAAAGTCACAAACTTATTTTCTTCCTCTTGGCAAGGAACTGGCAGCCAAAAGAATGAATGTGGCCCTTAATGGGGGCATTGGCAAATCTTAATTATTTCTAACACAGCTTGGAAAGTTACTTTCTTTAATAACAGAAGTTTGGGAAGTTACATAATAGCAGTTCTAATGCTCCCAAAAATTAGTTAGTTACAGTTATGGTTACCATTTGCAAAGTCTTTACTTTCTCACTCCTCAAAACAAACCAAAGTCATTGTTCAAAGTTATTTTTAAAGGAAAACATCAGAATGCTACAAGCTGCTGATCTGTGACATAAAACTAGAGCTTAGAAAGTTACAGTGTTTTATCAGACCCCCAGAATTCCCAGTCAGTTGGTATTTTGTCAAGGTATGTATAAAAGATGACCAAATAATGAAACCACACACACACACGTGTAATGTAGCTGAATTATGGCTTAGTTTGTTCACAAGGAATTAATTATTTATTTGTGACTGGTAACTTTCAGGCTCTGTTTCTATGCCATTGTCATCAACCAACTGATGGAGGCCAACTTAACATGAAGAATATTTTGACACCTGGGCTGGCATTCTGTCTTGCCATTATGGATTTGTAACCTAGAATTACAGATCCGTAACAGCTCCATATTCAGTAATACCATATGGGTATATGCACCTTCAAGTCTTAGTCAACCCATCAATCCCATGGGGTTTTCTTAGGCAAGAAATACTCAGAGATGGTTTTGCCAGTTCCTTGCTGAAATAGATCGTACAGCACCTGGTACTCATTGGTGGTCTCCCCTCCAAATATTAATCATGGCTGACCCTGCTTAGCTTCCAAGATCAGACAGGATCTGATGCTTTTAGTGTCACCATATTCACAATTGTGGTACTCTTACCACAATTGCAAATCCCCCTCAAACCTACCTTGACAACCAAAAGCTGCACTGAGTTCTGTTCAGCTGAGAATCAAAGTTGAGGAGGAGGATTTTCTAACCCCCTCCTGTCAGCAAGTGAGGTGTGACAATCATAAGCAGGACCTCAGTCACATTTCCCTTTTGCAGGCTTGCTCGCTGGTGGAGGGTGATGGAAACACCACCCTCATTGCGCCCCAATCTTCGGCTGAATAGGCCTTCCTCACTCTCTGTGTTACCATGCCTTACACCTCCTCTGTCCAATATTTCATAATTTGGCAATATTGGACATTTCACAAGGTCTAGGTAGCCCATGGCAGACAGAAAGTGGGTTCAAGTGAAGGTCACCCAAGAGCTAAGCAAGATGTCTTAGAAATTCTCAAAAGACACACCCAAGATAGGATTAAGTGGAGCCCCTTAGGATCAGAGTCACCAAGTTAGAATGTGCTAATCCCCTCTTGGACGGTTTTCTGTGGGTTTTTTCTGAGGCCGTGTTCTGGAAGAGTTTATTCCTGACCTTTTGCCTGCATCTGTGGCTGGCCTCTTCAGAGAATGTTTGGGTAGGGGTGTGTGGGGTTTATATACTGTGAATCCCTGTTGGACAGGATATGTACATTTGTGTATTTGAATGGCTAGTTCCTGGGGGTAAATATGCAAGGAGGATTAGTGTCTGTTTGGCTAATGGTCCATTAACTGCTGGAAATCCGCTCTTGGGTGGAGATTTGCAAGGTGGATTAGTGTCTGTTTGGCTAATGGGCCATTGTCTGCTGGAAATCCCCCTGTCCCTGGGTGGAGTTCATTTGTATGTGCTGAGTTTTTATTTTGGTGTTTTTCGGGACTGGCAGCCAAACTTTGTTTACTTTAAGGGTTTCTTCTTTCCTGTTGAAGTTGTCCAAATGTTTGTGGATTTCAATAGCTTCTCTGTGCATTCTGACATGACCCTCTTGGATGCTCTTGGCAGTGTGTCATACTCCAAAACAAACACTGACTGGAACACCCATTATCCCCACAAATATCTTCCCTCACACCTTTCCTGTCCCACAATAAGGAGGCTACCATAAACCCATCAACTTTAATATCTCAGCCATTAGTGACAATTAATGAAGTTGGAGCTTCCATTCCATTGTGGGAAATCCATCCAAGTACTGTTTTTCACTCAAGCACCTCTTCAGGGTACAAAATTGTATGTACCCATTACTCCCAAACAATAGCCATGTTTCTTCAGTGTGCACAGTTCTTCATACACCATCACTCTGCCAAACTGCTATGGCACCCTCAGCTTCTTGCTTGAGTCTTCTTTGCTGCCCCAAATCATTGCTCTTCAGGACTGGTAATTACAGACCATATTTTCCCCAAATCTATTCCTCTATCCAAATCTTTCTGCCTTAATTCTTCATTAGCCTTGTGTGTTCTCTTGTGAGTGTGAGTGTGTGTGTGACTGCTTTCATGTTTATTTTCCAATCAAAACCATTTTATTTACTTCAAACTCTCTGCAGTGAGTACTGGTATACACATGTGCAAAGGTCCCACAAGTTACTCAACTTCTTGCAGCCATTCATCTAAGCTAATTATAACTCCCCCAATTAATATTGTAATTTTAGTGTCATGAGTGTGTTGCACCATGGACCCCCAGCAATTCTTGTAACACAAGCAACTGCTGGCTATTAAGATAGGTTTTGAGGGTCAGGCCAGGTAATGTTGCTTAGTAATGCATTCAGAACTAAGTATGTGATGTAGGATATTGACGCTGGTTTTCCTATTTGGAAAGGAAAATGAAAGATTGCCAAATAAAGATCTTCTAGCACTTCTATTAAGTGCTACAAGGTTAGAAATAGTGAAGTCATGAAAAGGGTTAGAAAGTCTTTCAACACAAAAGTGGATAAATATAGTGTGGTATATTCCACAATCAGGAAAGCTAACATATAAAGTGAGATTAGCAAGAGGAGAAATCAAAGAAGATAAATGAGGGGAGGGGGGGGACTGAAAACCTTTTATTATTTACATTACTCATGTGAACTCTGGATTTCAACCACCATTTGATCAAACTTTTTAAGGAAAAGTATGTTATGAATGTTAAAAACAATACACAGCCCATTTGTCAGTACTTTGAAGATGAGGAAGCTCTATGGTGATAGACAGTGATATACTGTATATTTAGGCTTATTAAATAAGATTGGGGATGGGAGGAAAGAGGGTGAAAGAGGAAATTGACTGTTATCATATCTCAATGAGTTAAGGGTCTTACATTTTCTTATGGGGAAAATATAAATAAAAATACATTTTTCAAATAGAAATTTTGGTACCTGGTGAAATATAGCAAGTAAGAGTGTAGTTGAACTATGCAGTTATAGTGGTCTGAAACTGCCATGTCTCCATTCTACTGAACCCTGGGATACATACTTTGGTACTTCTAATTCTCTGCTACAGGGATCAGCTGCTATAGTTCAGGAGAGTATATTAGAGCTCTCTAGCAGAGAATTCTCAGTACTATACTAAACTACAAAGGCCAGGATTCCATGGGCTAGAACCATAATGGTTAAAGTGGAATCAATCTGCTATAACAGTGTAGTGAAGATCCACATTAAGACTCTGAGATACAACTCAGGAACTCCTCAGTTTGAATTTTATCTCTGTCATGAAGTATGTATTTAAGATGGTTTCACAAACAGTGTTTCAAGGTTCAAATTCACTGCTATTATTTTACATCAATACTACTGGATGACTTACGCTATTCACAATTCATAATTCTTGATGAATGCTATAGTAAGATGCCATTTGAAAACAGATTATGTACTTGTGGACAATGGGTACATATGGACAATGTGGACTTGGGTAGAAGACATTATGCACCTTATGTTAATCTGTCCTTTGTATAGGAAGCCAAGAGAGAGATTTTTGAATCCCTTGCTGACACATGCAAGTAGGAATGCTCTTGTAGAAATGGTTTGATTTCTTTTGAGCAACACCAATGGCTATGTGACACATAAAGCGGCACTTTTTCCTTTGCAAAAAAAAAATGTTTAGAAAGAAAAAATAGATAAATTAGCAAAATGGCCCTCCTTCCATCCCAACTGCCATTGCCCTCGCCAAGGAGGGAGAGAAGAGAATGCTAGACACAGGACTTTATCGGATGCACTAAATGACATTATAACCACGTCACATAATCACGAAAGGGTGCCCAGATCAGACGATGATGCCCTTTCTTGTTTATGTCCTGTCAAAATCCCATACCTTTTTATTGACAGCTGAAGCTGTCAATAGATCCTCCGTGGCATTTTAGTGCCAGCATTGTCAGTGTGCGAAACCTCGGGCCATTTAAATCTCATCACTGCAGTGAGAATGGCCAGTCTGGTGCGAACACTTCCAGGTGAGATTGGGACATCCAGGTAAGTTTCGCTCTTTCTATGACCCTCCCCAGGTTACTTGGGATTTCTAAAGTGTGTTTAGGTGCTTTTTAAAACTTTTAATGTGTTAGCTTTGTTTTTATTTTTGAATTTCCCACACGGTGAAGTTTTGCAGGATTTCAAAGGAAGAAGTAAACAGGGCTCCGTTCACTTCCTCTTTATTGCCGGGGCTGCCTTTGTCTCATGAGGAAGGTAAGTGCAGGGGGAGCATTCTTTTGCCAGCATAAAAATGTTTTTATGCCAGCAAAAGAACGTTAGGGGGATCGTCTGATAATCTCCTTGTTCCCTTTCCCTACTGCCATCCCCTTTCCTTTTGTATCATGTCTTCATTAGATTGTAAGCTTGAGGGCAGGGAACTGTTTTGTTGTTGTTTTTCTAGTAAAGCACCATGTACATCGATGGCACTATAGAAATAAAAGATATTAATGACAACAACAACAACTTGCTACAAATTGGTTTAGAGAGTCAAAATACTAATTTTGGCTTGTTGATGGTAATGATGTGTATATAAAATTGAATGTTGCCATATCATTCATTCATATATGTATATGTTTATGTTTATGTATATACAGTTGTCCCTCCATATCCACGGATTTGGGATCCACAGATTTAAGTATTCACAGCTTGAAAATATTCTTTAAAAATTAATAATCCAAAAAGCAAACCTTGATTTTGCCATCTTCTATAAGGGACACCATTTTGCTATGCCATTGCATATAATGGGACTTGAGTTTTCACGGATGTTGGTATGGGGGGGGGTCCTGGAACCAAACCCCAGCGAATATGAAGGCACAACTGTATACTTTTAATGTGGTGGGGTCTCCTTCCTTGGAGGTCTTTAAACAGAGGCTGGATGGCCATCTGTCGGGGATGCTTTGATCATGATTTCCTGCATGGCAGGGGGTTGGACTGGATGGCCCTCACGGTCTCTTCCAACTCTGCAATCCTATGATTCTATGATTCTACCTATCATGGCCCTTTGGATGAGACATATCTGAAGACATTCACTTCCAGACTCTCAAGGAGGGCAAGAAAACCAGTATCCTATTCATATATTGTCCTGGCATAACTATACCAGCATAGGCAATGGCAGCAGGAGGAAAAAGACAACAGGCCCAGTGTCTGTGAAGGAAGTATCTGCTCCAGAGACAAGAAGACAAACCAATGGATTCAAATTACAAGAGAAGAGATTCCACCTAAACTTTAGGAAAAAGTTCATTATTGTAACAGTTGTTTGACAGCAGCATAGACTGCCTCAGAGGGTGGTGTGCTCTCCTTCTTTGGAGGTCTTTAATAGATGTTGGGTGGGTGTGGTGTAGTTGTGTATTCTTGAATGGCAGGGGGTTGGACTAGATGGCCCTTGCAGCCATTTCCAACTCTAAGATTCTATGATTCTAGGTAAGGTACTGTAGAAATAGGCTGTTGGGTGGATGGTTTTATCTACCTTTCCTCGCCACTGCTTCATGACTCTTGAAAAGTGCAACTCCTAGTGTATACACCAATATGATTCCAGCCCATATGAACGAGGTACCTCTTAAAACACTGCACACCAGACCAACCAATGCAACAGTACTAGCTGACCCGCTGCCATCAACACAGCCAAGGGCTTGAATCCGAGGTCTCCTTCAGTCTATACAATTATAGCATTTTGTTACCACTTGAACTGCCATGGTTGCATCCTATAGAATCCTGAGATTTGTAGTTTAGTGAAGGACCCGATAGTTCTTCATTCCTTTCAAAACTACAAATGCCAGGATTCCACACAGTGGCAGCATTGGGGGAGGGGGTTCGGAGAGGCCGAACCGCACCAGGTGACATCATCAGGGGGCAGGATGACACCAGCCTTAGTGATCCCATAGGAATTCCTTAGTGATTCCTTAGTGATTCCACAGATTCCATAGGATGGAGCCATGGCAGTTAAAAGTGGTATCAAAGTGCTGTAACTGTGTAATGTGAACAAGACCCTGTTATTAGTCAGGACCAGAATAGACCCAAACAGCCTATTATTGCTATGAAAGAAAATACAGAGTTAATAAAATATACAGTTCGATTTAGAAAGAAAGAAAGAAAGAAAGAAAGAAAGAAAGAAAGAAAGAAAGAAAAGAAAAGAAAAGAAAAGAACAGAACCAAGGCCACAATCCAGAAACAAGTAAGGTACACTCAAGTCTAATTGATTTCACTGGGATTTAAGGATATGTAAGGGTTGTGACCATACTGTGACATTCCAGTTTTGATGTCTTTGCTGGTAATATCCAGCTCAAATGAGAATGCCATGCATCAATTCTGGGAAGCTAAATATAATCATTGGCGTTCCTTCTGGGAATAGATATTTCTCTCAAGAGCACTGGAACATGAGTTCATCCAATGAAACTGATTGGCAACAGATTCAGGACAGAGAAAAGAAGGCTCTCCCTCACACCATGCATCATTGAGTTATAAAATGCACTGTCACAAGATACAGCAATGGTGGCCCACTTGTTTTGATGGCTTTAAAAGAGGATTAGACAAATTCATGAAGAAAAGGTTGACAGATCAATTAATAACTTTAACTACTTACTGATCTACTGCATTTATATCCCACCTTATCAATAAAAATAGCTCAAGGTGACTAACAAGAAAACACAGATAAAATAACAAAATTATAATAACATTAAAACTCATCCAACAAAAAACTCAATTTAGAAAACACATAAGGTAAGAAAGAAATATGACCACCAAGAAATTTTTCGAGCATCAATTCAGTTATCAAAAGCATGTGTGATTTTAAAAAAAAAAATCTTTGCCTGCCAGCAGAATAACAACAGAAATCTAGCAAGCCTGGCTTACCTTGGTAGCTAGTTGTAGAGTTTTGGAGCAGCCACCAAAAAGGCCTTCCCAAATGATCCCACTAAATCTGCCTGAAGAAAAGGTGGGACAAGGAAACCAGGTCTCTTCCAATGATCTTAAAACCAAGGCAAGCTTATATGGGAGAATATGGTTTTTCAAACATGTTGGTGCTTGACTCAAACAGGGCTTTATGTATCATAACCAAGTCTAAACATGGATCAGTAGCCAGTGAAGTTCATAGAATCATAGAATTGTAGAGTTGGAAGAGACCACAAGGGCCTCCAGTCCAACCCCCTGCCACGCGGGAATCATGATCAAAGCATCCCTGACAGATGGCCATCCAGCCTCTGTTTAAAGACCTCCAAGGAAGGAAACCCCACCACACTCCGAGGGAGCGTGTTCCACTGCCGAACAGCTCTTACTGTCAGAAAGTTCCTCCTAATGTTGAGGTGGAATCTCTGTTCCAAGAGATTGCATCCATTGTTCCATGTTCTAGTCTCTGGATGTTCTACCAAGGATGTTGCATGCTCCCTATAATCAGACACAGAATATAGTATTTCCATTCCGGAAAGAGCTAAAAAAAAAAATTAAAACATTGTTTCAAAATCAGATCCATGAAGAACACATTGCAGCAGTCCAAACAGGATGTCATTAAAGAATGTGGCACCAGGGGAAAATCTGATATTTCCAGGAATAGGTACAGTTGTCATGCTAGTCCTTAGCTATGCAAGTACATTAGATATTACCAAAACTTAGGTATTGTTAGCATGCCCTACTACTCTTCTCTGAAAGATTCCATAACTGGATGGATTGGACACTTTTCGGGGTCACTTTGGCTGGGAGATTAGGCAGCCTGGGGGTCAGTCTATGGTCACAATGACTTGAGATGCATCTAGAAATATAATAATGGGAACGCCAACGTTAGGATTATGTGGGAAGCCCCAGTAATGGGTTTATGCTAACAACCTAGTCATTAAGGTGTATGTGCTAATGTTTTCTTTCAGTCTTGAGTGTTTCAAGCAATAATCAATCATGCAAACAAGTGACCTTTCCTCAACCCATACCTCACAGAAATCTCTCCTATACTCCCTACCTGACCAAACATTAAGAGGTTGCTGTAGAACTATCAATGTTTCTCTTTCCAGAACTAAAGCAATAAGTTGAATTTCACTCTCTTTTGTCTATCCAGTGGAAAAACCATCCAGGCTTTGTCATAACCAGAGTACCCCTTCAAGATATGAAATAGGATATAAATATTAGAGCCCAGACCCCAGCTAAAGGTACCACAGGCAGACCCTGTCATTCTGCCAGATTCTCTGTGCCACCCTCAAACCAGTCTGAGTATCTTCACTGTATGTTCCCTCAGGGTGCCATCCTGTCCCCGATGCTCTTTAATATCTATATGAAACCGCTGGGAGAAATCATCTGGAGACATGGGGTGGGGTGTTATCAGTACGCTGATGACACCCAAATATATTTCCCCATGTCTCGGTCATCAGCCATGATGACAGATGGCATTTCTCCCCTCAGTCACTGTCTTGTAGTGGTAATGGGCTGGATGAGGAAAAATCGACTCAAACTGAACCCAGAGAAAATGGAGGTGCTTACAGTAGGGGCCCCTAATCCTGGCATTGGATTGCAACCACCAGTCCTGGGCGGGGTTATGCTCTTCACTAAGGACTGTATTCGCAATTTGGGGATGCTCCTAGACTCGTTGCTTCACATGACTGCTCAGGTGAGTGCAACAGTCAGAAGCGCCTGTTATCAGCTTCGGCAGATACTCCAAATATGCCCTTACCTTGAGACAAAGGATCTAGAAACTGTAGTACATGCACCGGTAACCTCAAGCCTCGATTTCTGCAATGCTCTCTACATGGGGCTACCCTTATACCTAGATCAGAAACTACAACTGGTGCAAAATATGGCGGCCAGGTTAGTCACCGGGAAATCGAGAAGGGAGCATATTACTCCAATCTTGAAATTGCTTCACTGGCTGCCTATCAGTTTCCAAGCACAGTATAAGGTGTTGGTAATGACCTATAAAGCCCTACATGGCCTAGGTCCTACCTACCTAAGGGATCGCCTCCTCCCATATAATCCGCCCCGTACCCTTAGATCTTCTGGGAGGGGTTTATTGCAACCAATGAGATCTAGATTAACAATAACCTCCCAGAGATCTTTTTCTGTCGCTGCTCCCAGACTATGGAATGCCTTGCCAGAAGAGATCCGTCAAGCAACCAGCTTGGAGAATTTCAAAAAAGCCATCAAAACGGATCTCTTCCAGCAGGCCTTCCATGAATAGAATAGGCCATTTTAATGGATGCTTCTCCCTCTTTTTATGTTTTTTGTTTTTATGTTTTATGCTTATGTTTTTATGTTTGATGTTATAGTTTAAAGTTTTAGGGTAGTATTTTATATTAATGGTGGATTTGCCAATTATTTTAAATATGTATTATTATATGTAATTTTAAGGGGGGTAAACTGTTTTAAGTTATTACTGTCATTATGGATTTGTTTATTTTATATACAATTGTTGTGCGCCACCTTGATTGCCTAATAGGCAAAAGGCAGGGTACAAAAATAAAGTTGTTGTTGTTGTTGTTGTTGCTGTTGTTGTTGTTGTTATATTGGCAACTATCACCCTATCTCCCCAGATCTCTCTATATCCAACCTTCCCACCTTTCTTTTTAATAGCCGTGTACAGTTCTTAAGAGTGTATGTTTGGCATGTTAGCATATCCCCTGTGTTATTTCCAATAAAAATACTTTGGTTTTCCCTCTCCTCAAATCAGGGCACTCCCCCCTCCTCTGTTCATTCCCTCTGATTTCTCTCAATAATTAACAGTAATATCTCATCAGCAAAGTCAGAACCGAAAGGGCAGAAAAGGGGGGCAGTGTTGACTCAGTCCGTTCTGGATCCCGTCTGATCCTCCCCACCAATCCTGTCACTCTCCGTCTGATCCTCCCTTCTGATCCCGTCGCGCTCCGTCTGATCCTCCCTTCTGATTCCGTCACACTCCGTCACACTCCGTCTGTTCCTCCCTTCTGATCACGTCACGTTCCGTCTGCTCCTCCCTCTGATCCCGTCACGCTCCGTCCGCACCTCCCTTCTGATCCCCGTCACGCTCCGTCTGGTCCTCCCTTCTGACCCCCGTCACGCTCTTTCAGCAACCCTAGGCTGCTCCGTCCTCACCTCTCCTCCAGTCTTCTCCTCCTGTCCCTTTAAATCCGTCTGTTCCACTACTCCTTCCACTCCGCCTCTCTCTCTCTCTCTCCCAGCCGGGTCACGTCGCTAACGCCTTACTTATCAGCCTTTAATATCACAATTTGTCTCTGGTAGATTGCCAGCGTCCTCACCCCCTCTGTTCAGCAGCTGTCGTAACACACCAACTCCGCCTCCTCCTCTTGGTGACTGCTTATCCTTCTCTCTCCCCTTTGATCATAGTCCACCAATCACCAGTTGTCTCTTCCTCAGCTGATCGTCCCCAACCAGCGTCTGCCAAAGCCCCGTATCTAAGTACTGCGTAGCTAAGATTCCCTACGCTGCTCTTTTGTTATATATCAATTTGTTTTTAAACCTCCACTGCTTTCATCAGCCAAGTTCCACTATGTAAAAGTCACTTCCACACACCCTCCCACACACCCTTCATCTATTTTCAATAATTTATAGTAACGATAACGATAGTAATAGTATCGCTTTCTGTATTGAGCCAGCTATTTCTCCCCCACTTCTTATAACCAGAATTTCCTTTTTATTAATTTAAGCGTTAACTCTCAGAGGGAAGGCTAACTGTTGGAAGCCCCTTCGCCCTCTTTGAGCTATTTGCTTGTCTCTGCACTTTTAATTTCAGCAGTTCCCTGCCTTTTGAAATAGGGGGAGAAATCAAGACTAAGTGCCAATGGCTCCAAAGACAGTACTGGCTGCTCGGTATGCTTTTTGTAATCAGGGAGAGGTCTATCCCTCATCCCCCAAAACACAAAAAAGCTACACTGCGAGCCCCAATTCCCCTTTTATCTTCCCAGATAATCGGGTTGTGGTGGTCTTCAAAAAAGACCCCACTTACCGTCTCTGGACGACTGGCCCCCACGGAGCCCCGTTTGAGCCGGTCCTACGTCTTAGGAGAGGGAGAAAGAGGAAACAGTGGGGGGTCAGATATCCCTTCCCTAAGGGGTTAGGAACTGGTATACACTACAGTAACCCCTCCCCTATATATGCTGGGTTAGATCCCTAGGCTATCAGATTTCAATAAAACTGGGTTCGATACATTAAGGGAAAAAAAAAAGATATATACGGATATCTACTTACATATATATAATTATAATTTAAATTATAGAAAATAAACACAAAGCGTTGGGGGAGAGGGACTGATAGATGGCCTCAGGACTTAGACCTAGGGCGTATACGACATCAGCAGTTACAACAGCAACGAGAAGAGGGTCAACGGAGATGCCTCCTAAACAGACAGATATTAATATGCAAATTCTTGAAGAGTTAAAATCTTTTAAGAAAGAGATCAAACAGGAATTGAGGGATTTTAAAAAAGAAGTGAGACAAGATTTCGAGAAAATCAATAAGAGACTGGATAAGATGACTACGGAATTAAAGGATATTAAGGAGGATGTGGATACTGTTAAGAGCAGAACAACAGCGTTGGAGTCCCAAACAGATCAGTTAACTAAAGAAATGGAGAAAGAAAAACAAACAAGCCTCCTACAAGAAATCAGATATAGAGAGAAATGTATCAAATTAAGAGGAGTACCAGAAAGAATGTACGAAAATTTACATGAAAGGATAATTTCTCCTTTGGCGAATTTTATTGAGGAACCAGAAGAGAGCATTGGGCAAGAGGTGGATAAAATTTTTAGAGCGAACTCAGTTATAGCGAAGGATAGGAAGCTGCCAAGAGACATTGTAATAGTATTCACGAGATCTAAGTATAGAGATAAGATTATTCAAAAAAATTATACTGAAAAGCTAATACTAGATGGTAACGAAATTAAGATATACAAGGATACACCGGTGGAAATATTAAGGAGGAGACAAGAGTACAAAACTCTTACACAAACCTTGATAAGGCTTGGGATAAATTATAGGTGGGAAAGAATAGAGGGCATTTCATGTACGTACCGACAGAAAAGGTATAAAATAAATTCTTTAGAAAAAGCAAGAGACTTTCTGGAGAGATTAGAAGAGGAAGAGAGAAGATATCACCAAAGAAGGCGTAGAAGGCAAGATAATACAGAGGAGAGGGATAATAAAGAGGATAAGACTGCTAGAAATACAGAAGAGGTAGAAGAAAAAGAGGGAGGCCTCCAAAAGGAAAAAAGTGAGATTCAAGAATATCTGGAAGACAACGAGGATAAGGAAGAAGACAAGGGAGAGGGAGATGAGGAGGAAGAGGGAGCAGTGGAGGAAGAAGGAGAGGACGAAGCTGAGCCAAGGACATGCCCCTAAGTGTAATTTCTTGGAACGTTAAAGGCCTAAATACATTAAAGAAAAGAAGGCTAGTCTACCATCTCTTAGAAAAAAACAAGGCTGAGATCACCTGTCTTCAAGAAATAAGGATACAACAGAAGGACGGTAAATATCTTAGGAACCAAAAACTGGGACAAGAATTCTTCTCCTTAGCAACAAATAAAAAAAAGGAGTGGTAATCTATGTTGATAGAAAATTTGAGGCGAAACAAGTGTTTACAGATAATGAAGGCCATATGCTAGGCCTAGAACTTAATTTGGCCGGTGTAAAAATTTATCTGGTCGCCATATACACACCAATGGAGAATAAACAAAAATTCTTTAGGAAACTCCAAGAAGAAATGGGACACCTGGAGAAGGGAATGATAATATTGACTGGAGATTTTAATGGTGTTATGGATGCAAGACAAGACAGATCCGGGACGACTAATGAAAAACAAGGAAGACTCCCTAAAGTATGCTTTGAACTGATGGAGGAGTTTAACATAGATGATGTATGGTCAAAGAAATACCAACTAGAGAAAGGATATACGTTCCATTCAGATGCACACAATACCATGGCGAGACTAGATATGTTCTGGATATCTAAAAATTTATTTCCTAAAATAAGAAGAATGGAAATAATACCCAAATTAGTGTCGGATCATAATCCGATAAAAATGACAATGACTTTGCCCAGGAAGGAATACATTTGGAGATTAAAAGAGAGCCTGTTAAGGGAAGAAAGATTTGTGGATAAAATAAGAGACAATATTAAATATTACTTCAACGAAAATAAGGAAAAGGGAACTAAATTGAATGTAATCTGGGATGCGTTTAAAGCTACAATTCGAGGAGTGTTTCTACAAAGAGGAGCGGAGATCTCCAGAGAGGAGAGACAAAAGAACCACGATCTTCTACAAAAATTAAAGATACAAGAAGACAAATTAAGAAAGGAACCTCAAAATTTGGCCTTGAAAAAAGGAATAGCCATAATCAAGAGAGAGATAAATACCAAAATGGTGGAGGAAATAGGAACTAAGCTGAAAAGAATTAAACAGAAACAATTTGAACACGCAAACAAGACAGGGAGGTGGCTATCATACAAATTGAAAAAAGAGAGAGATAAGAATGGAATCACAGAAATTAAGGTCGCAGGGAAACAATTAACGACACAAAAAGAAATAGAGGGAGCTTTCTTGGAATTCTACTCTTTACTTTATAAGGCGAAAAATCAAGAGGACGGATGGCACCAGGAAATGGTGCAATATTTAAGGGAAAATAACTTTGCAAAATTAACAGATCTACAAAAGACTGACCTTACAAAAAGATTTGATAAGGAAGAATTAACAAATGCTATTAAGAATCTCAAGAGCGGAAAAGCTCCCGGCCCAGATGGTTTCAATGAAGTATTCTATAAGACATTTGAAAGTGAAATCGGGATACATCTGTTAGAATTGATAAACACAGTTCATGTGGAGGGTATGCCTGAGTCATGGAAAAAAGCTAACATTGTGATGATTGCCAAAGAAGGAAAGGATAAAACGGATGTCAGAAATTATCGGCCGATTTCGCTGCTTAACGTGGACTACAAAATATATGCCTTTATGATAGCTAATAGATTGAAAGGAGTATTGATGGACATTATACACAAAGACCAAAATGGCTTTTTGCCAGGAAGATCACTAACGGCGAACATTCGAAACTTAGTTAATATAATAGAATTTCTGGAAAAAAACAATGAAAGAAAAGTGGCGATGATTTTTGCCGACGCGGAAAAAGCGTTCGATAATATAAATTGGAGCTGCCTAAAACAGGTGGTAAAGGAGCTGGGTTTTGGCCAATTTATCACGGCAAATATAGAGAAAGTCTACGTAGAGCAAAAAGCAAATATTATAATAAATGGGGAAAAAACACAAGAAATTGAAATTCAAAAAGGGACCAGACAAGGCTGCCCTTTGTCACCGCTATTATTTATTACCGTATTGGAGATCTTAATGTGTAAAATTAGAAATGATAAGGAAATCCAGGGATTAAAAGTTAAGAACCAGGAGTATAAAGTGATGGCCTTTGCGGACGATCTGGCTATAGTGTTAGAAGATCCGAATGAGAATATAGAGAAGCTAATTAGGACAATGACTGAGTTTGACAAGTTTGCAGGATTTAAGATCAATAAAGACAAGACGTTAATACTAACAAAAAATATGGGAAAGAAAGAACAAGAAAGAACAGAAGAACTCTCAGGATATAAAATTGAAAAAAAAATAAGATATCTAGGGGTACTGATATCCAACAGAAATTTAGATCTCTATGATAACAATTATAAGAAAACCTGGAGGAGCATAAAGGAGGATTTAAATAAATGGAGAAAATTAAACTTAACGCTGTTGGGCCGAATATCCACAATAAAGATGTCAGTGCTTCCTAAAATTCTCTTTTTATTCCAGAACATACCAATTTTGACTAATCAAAAACCATTTAGAGAGTGGAAAGGTGATTTAAGTAACTTCATATGGAATGGGCGTAAACCGAGAATAAAATGGCAAACACTGCTGGAAAGAACTGAAAGAGGTGGAACGGCATTACCTGATCTGTCCCTATACTATAAAGCTTGCTGCATGAAATGGATTGAAGAATGGATCAAACTGACAGACTCTAAACTACTAACATTGGAAGGAGCTAACTTGAGGTTTGGCTGGCACGCTTACTTGGGATACAATAAAGTAGGAGTTCATAAAGACTTTAAGAATCACATCGTGAGAAAGGCGTTACTACAAAATTGGGAAAAGATTAAAGTAGCCTACAACGATAAGCTACCAAAGTGGATATCACCGGTAGAAGCCTTTATGGGCAGATGGGGACAAAAGGGATCAATAGATAGGTGGCTTACCTACGATGACCTCATCAAAAAAAAGGGAGAGAAAATAATAGATATTAAATCAAAAGAGGAGTTGAAGGAAGAGGGATGGGAGTTAAATTGGCTAACGTATCAGCAGATCAATAATAGATTCAAGCAAGACAGAACGGAATTTGATATTTTGGAGGAGCGGACGGAAATTGATAAGATAATATGGGGTGAAGAAAGGAAAAAAATAGCAAAATATTATAATCTATTCTTATCAAGGCAACTGGAAGGAGAGTCTGTCAGAGAAGCCATGGTGAAATGGGCGAGAGATGTGGGAGAAGTGATAACGATGGAGGAGTGGGAGACGGCCTGGAAACAAACAAAAAAGTTCACGGCATGCCAGGCATTAAAAGAAAACTATCTTAAAGTTAGCAACCGATGGTATCTGACGCCGGTGAAGATGAACAAAATATTTGGTACTAAGGATAAGACATGCTGGAAGTGTAGCAAGGCCACCGGTACGCTGATGCATGTTTTTTGGTATTGTCCAACTATGACAAAATATTGGAAAAAAGTACACCAGATAATACAAAAAATTTTGAATATACAATTCGAGTTGAACCCGAAGCTGTACCTTCTGAACATCACAACGATGCTGGGAAAAGAACAAGAGAGGAAATATTGGAGGCTCGTATTATACCTTATTACAGCGGCACGTATCAATGCAGCAGCCAAATGGAAAAGTAGAGAAATGCCACAAATTGATGTTTGGTTGGAAAAGGCTTTAGATATGAGAGATAGTGATATACTTACCCACATACTGAATAAAAAACCAAAGGAGGAATTGGAAAGGGAGTGGGCTCCCCTAACAAGGTACTGTAAAAAGAGGTGGAATATTAACATGAGCTAGCAGTTAAAAAATTAAAACAAAAAGAAAAGCACAACAGAGTTAAACAAAAGATCCTATAGAAGACTATAGGAGGCAGTAAGGGATGGAAGATGAAAGGGATAGAAACATTTCTATAAAATTAACAGCAGGAGAATACAAATTGGGAGAAGATTAAGGGGAGATAGGATAAAAATTAATGGTAAAGGAATCTCTTTGAGCTATGGTACTGAGGAAGCTGGAGATTTTAGGGAAAAATCCACAGATAAGAAATGCATAAATTGTAAGATGTATGCAATTATGAAACTATGAAATGGACAATGTATGGAAAAATGGTTTTTTTAAAAAAATTAATAAAAAAAAATACTTTGGTTTTCTTTCACTTGAGTGCTCTCTCTACAGTTAATACTGGTATTCATAGAAGAGAAGATCCCCAAAGCTACCCTCCTCTTGCAGGCCTCCTGTTTGAGCTAATAATCCCCTCAAATATTGAAGGTGATTTTGGCATCTTGGGTGGGACTCTAACACACAAACCCATGCACACACCTCTTAGGATAATAGTATCTAGATATAGGGATGAATCCAGGAATATTTCCTGACTATGGACCTCCAGGATGGTGAGAGATAAATCTGCATATCATGTTAATCGGATTTCTAGACAGCCAATGCAGTGCAGTGATTAGAGTATTGTACTGAGATGTGAGAGATTCCATTTCTAGTCCCCACTGAGCAATGAAAGTCACTGGTTGACCTTGGGCCATTCACTCCTAGCCGTAACCTGCCCCACAGGATTATTGTGAGGATAAAAGGAGAAGGAGCCACATACACCACCTTGAGGTATTGGAGCAAAAACAGATATAAATGTAAGTATAGCTGGTCATTATACATAGGATGCAGGCTGGAAAAGGAGTACGTTTGATCTGATTCAGATTTTTTCACATGTTCTTATGAGCCAGGAAGCCTGTAGATTAGCTTTGATCAAGTGAATCTTTATCTCTAAGCCATACCTATGTAATGAGTTCATTGTGAGGATAAAACAAGATTAGACCATGTACAACACAGAGACCTCATTTAAAGCAGGCCAGTATACAAGAGAAGGTAACCCATTGACATCTCACAAATTCATATTAATTTCTCAATGGCTACAGCATCAAATGTTGACCTGCATGGGTAATAAAGCCAGCACAGAGCTATATGTAATGCCGCAGATGGAACTTGCATTTGATTCTAAAGTCCCCAAGTTCAATGCTTTCTCAATCAGCATCTTGAAAGCATTTGCTGCCTTGAAGTGTGTGCTGTATTTTACAAAATGACCCATTTCGTATAAAATGGTTGATTCCATTAAACACTCTGCAGAATAAGAATTTTGCCAGGCTGAGGAAATACTACATAATGGCTTTGAGTGCCAAAGCTTGCACAAGATGCCATCATGTTGTCATTTAGATGGTTAATGGCTGCTACTGGAATATGACATTGTAAAACACAATTGCCTAGAGAGAAGAATGACATTGGGATGTATTTGGGCCCTATGCTACGCAATAATAGTGAGTTAGCAAAGGTGAAATGCTTCTCTGTGTGTGTGTGTGTGTCCTCCTCTCATGACTGAGTATAATTTACAATACCTTGCATCATCTCAAATGCATGGCTTTTCAAATGAATTAGTTCATGCATTCTACAGGGAATCCCCAGTGCTGACTACTGAAAATTTGAGTGATGGGTGACCACGGTGAGTGGCTCTCAAAAAGTAATCTTCAAGGAGGAGAAAGAAATAATCTGAAACAAAGTAATAAGAAGGGTCAGCCTGGTGCAGTGTTTAAAGTATTCTACAGGGATTTTGGAGATACAGATGAGTTGGTGACTTTAGGCTGGTTGCTCTCTCTCAATCTGTGTTACCAAATTGCTGAGGTCTGTGGAAATTCCACACATTTCTGAATCTTAATTTAGGGGATTTAATTAGCTCAAATTGGCATACTTGGCATACTAGAGGCTGGGTAATGGTGGGATCTTTTCACCTATGTATATCGGTAATCACTGAATGGACCCAAGCCAGAATGTACAATTAAGTGGTCTTTATTGGAATTTAGTCTTAACAGCATTCACACTAACACTCAAACTTCAAGTAATCACACAAGGCTATCAAAGAAAGTATGAAGTATTTGGATAGAGGAATACAATGAGGAGATTGTGGGTTATACTCTACCAATCAGAGGAGCAGAGATTTGTGCAACAGAGGATACTCAGAGTACCGTTCTGAGGGTTGCACAGCAAACTGGCAGCATGGAGGTATGAAGAGGAACTGCGAACTTGGCTACACAGACTGTCATGGAGGTGAGAAGAAGGGGATTTATGTGTGCTTTGGTGGTGTTTTATGGTGACATTTATATTCAATAGCTCCCCTGAAGAGATGGGATTTAGAGTGGAATACAATGTCTCTTGGAGATTCCCAGGATTGGACAAAGGATTCTCAAGATGTGTTAATGATTGTTGATGGATGAGACATTTGGGACTGAATAGGCACAGGCAACCTTCTATGGGGAAAAGAGGAAAAACCCATTTTGCAATCACTGAGTGCTTGGCTATCCTTGATGGGATTAGTGGATGATTCATCTCCAGGTGTTCTCAGGAACTCTAACCTGGGTATGACCTGTTTAAGGAATTTTGAAGGCCCCTTCCTAGGTTTAGCATGACTCCAGCTTTGGTATGTGGGGTATCCTTGGTTTACTTGCCAATCCTGTGGCAGGCCATAACCAGCAAAATTATTAAATATTGCCAATTATGTGTTATTGAAAAGGGGGTGGTCAAGGCCGGTAACATCTGATACTCATGGCCTAAATCAAGTGTGGGAATCATATGGCTCACTAGATGTTGTTGAACTGTAACTCCCAGAACCCCTACCCAGCATAGCCAGTGGTGAAGAATGGTAGGAGTTGCAGTCCAGTATTGAATCAATGGAATGTTAGTATGCCAACCCTTAAGTTCAATTAATTTAACGATTCTTCTCTAGTTGGGGATCTTGAGCTCACTGGAAGAATATTGGGATAGAAATGCAACTAATAATAAATGAATAATAAATAAGGATCATCTGGTATCAGACAGAATTGGTTTAATCCAGCATCTTCTCTTCAAAAGTGGTCCCCAAGATGCCTTTGGAAAATGTGCAAACCAGGGCATGGTTTACCCAAAAAGATGGGGGTGCTTCAGAGCCCCACTCATGAGGCTAAAGCTATATTAATATTTGAGGGAATTATTATTATTAGCTCAAATGGAAGGCTGCAAGAGGCGAGTAACTTCGGTATGTTTTCACCTATGTATACCAGTACTAACTGCAGAGAACTCCAGGATAAAGTGAATAAAATGTTTTTATTGGAAATAGCACAAAGAGCATTCACACACTCAACACACACTCACAAGAACCACACAAGGCTAGGAGTCCTAGTAGACCACAAGTTGAACATGACACAACACTGTGATGTGGCAGCTAAAAAGGCCAATGCGATTTTGGGCTACATCAATAGAAGTATAGTGTCTAGATCAAGGGAAGTCATAGTGCCGCTCTATTCTGCCTTGGTCACCTAGAATACTGTGTCCAATTTTGGGCACCACAATTCAAAAAGGGCATTGACCAATTGGAGCGTGTCCAGAGGAGGGTGACTAAAATGGTGAAACATCTGGAAACCATGCCTTATGAGGAAAGACTTAGGGAGCTGGGTATGTTTAACCTGGAAGAAAGAGGATTAAGGGGCAATATTATAGTCCTGTTTAAGTATTTAAAGGGGTGTTACATTGAGGATGGAGCAAGCTTGTTTTCTGCTGCTCCAGAGACTAGAACATGGAGCAATGGATGCAAGCTCCAGAAACAGAGATTCCACCTCAACATTAGGAGGAACTTTCTGACAGTAATAGCTGTTCAGCAGTGGAACACACTCCCTTGGAGCATGGTGGGGTCTCCTTCCTTGGAGGTCTTTAAACAGAGGCTGGATGGCCATCTGTCAGGGATGCTGTGATTGTGGTTTCTTGCGTGGCAGAGGGTTGGACTGGATGGCCCTCGTGGTCTCTTCCAACTCTACAATTCTATGATTCTATGAATGCTATGGAAGAGTTAAGGCGGAAAGGCTGGATACAAGAATAGATTCAGGAAATAGGGTGATAGTTACCAGTCTTGAAGAGTAGTGAAGTACTCAGACCAAAGCCTGAGGGTGTCACTGGAGGTTCCAATCTGGGCACGTGCCAACAAAGAGAGTAGCTGGGTCTCATCCACAGTGGCACACCTTGCTATTGTTTGGGTCCAATATTTATACCCTGCTTCATATCCTGAAGGGGGTACTTTGGCTAGAACAAAGCTTAGATGGGCTTCACACCAAATAAACAAAGGAAGTAGAAACTTAGCTGACCGTTGTTAATGACTGGGAGATAGGAACTGATGGGTTTATTGTACTGTAGGACAGACGGGGTTCCAAGGGATATTTCCTGGGGATTTGAGTTCTGTAGGTCATTTGACTATTTAGGATGTGCAACTCACCAGTGAGGGGCCCAACAAGGCCCTTCAATAGTTTTGTTTACTAAGGCATTTCTGCTCAATCCTAGCAGAATTGCTTACTAAAATATTTCTAAGACACCTTCCCAGGTCCTTGTGACCTCCATCTGACCTCACTTTGGATCACCCCAGTCTATTTGACCCCTTCAAAGTTTCCAATATTTCTAATTATGAGATTTTATGAGAGGGGGTAGTAGGGCATGCTAACACATGTGTGTATCATCCTCTCTTGCTTTCTTTCCCAAGCAATGACTCTTTACAGCAGGGTAAAAAATGTGTGATCCTTCAGAAATTGTTGAACTGCAGCTCCTAAAAACCTTCAGCATTGAGTAGTCTGACTAGAGCTGATGGGAGTTGCAGTCCAACAACATCTGGAGTGATGAACTTGCTCTTTTTCCAGTTAGAGGCACAGTGCTCCTGAATTTTTATTTTATTGATTTATAAAAGTGTTTTCATATCACTAATCAGTACCCTTCAAAGCAGTTTATATACAGAATAAAAGCAGAGAAGAGGTTAAATTAAAAAAATTAAAAGGAAGATCATACAAGCAAAAGGAGCAGAGATAAAATCTGAAAGCTATTTTAAACTAACAAATGCCCCACAAAGGGTGCACAGCAATAATATAGAGGTGACCAGAATTTCTTATGGAGGTTTGTTTTTGCTTTCTCAGGAAACAGAGTTTTGGAAGGCCTGTTTTTCTCCCAGAATGTGGGAAAGTTGCTTTTTAAGACTACAACTCCCCAAACCCACCAGCCAGTTGTTATTCTGGCTGAGGGATTCTGTTATTTGTAGCCCAGAAAAATAGTTTTCCAAGCTCTTCTTCCTCTAAGAACTTGCTTATTCCCTGTTTGAAGCCACCTAAGACATTGGTGGCCACCACATTTTGGGGTAGTGAGTTCCACAAGTTAAATGGGAGTCTTCCAATTATAGAGGAAGAAATGAAAATATCCAAAAGACCAACATTTAATTTAAGTGGAATTACAAATTGGATGAGGTGTGCTCAGGCAAATTGGATGCAGTGTATTCCTTTGTTACACAGCTGTGGACCAAAATACACCAATCATTCTTATAGGGACCTACAATGTTAGCTCTCAATAACAGACATTAACAATCTAAACAAAGGTGTAAGCTTCCATGCTAGATGCCATTATTTGATTGTGTATTCCTGCATGGCAGGGGGTTGGACTGGATGGCCCTTGTGGTCTCTTCCAACTCTATGATTCTATTTAATATTTCAACAGTTCGGTAAAATTCTGTCTCCAGAGCACTTTTAATGGATTCAATCCCTTCACATGAAATGCACATTTTGTCAAACACAGCACCTATTTTTATGCAGCATAGGCTTTCAAAATGCTGATTGAGAAGTCATTAACCTAGAGGACACCAGTGATCCAAAAGAAAATGACTCTTTCAGCAAATCTCAGCATCTTTCAATACTGTTCCTTTCCCCTGTTCTACAAAACCCCTCTGAACAAATCTTGCCAAGAAAACTCCATGATAGGTTCACCTTAGGGCTGCCTTGAGTTAGAAATGACTTGAAGGCACACAATAACAACTGTCTCATACCATGATGTTGACTATAGTACTACCTTGAACAGTGGTGGCTGCTTCCACTTCTCTGGCATTCTATTTGTTTGTTACTACAGCATTTGAACCAACCCTTGGAAACTTTAATACTCCCAGAACTCCCAGAAAGCACAGCCAGTGCCACTAGTGATGGTGCCTGGAAGATTCGGAGAGCTTCAGTCCAAAAACAACTTTTCCAAGCTCTGATCTAAACATGGGATCATAATTCAATGTCAGTTTTATTGGTATAAATACAAATTATAGCCAAAAGAAAATCAATAATAAACTACTAATATAACAAAAGGTAAAATTCACAAAGTGTAAAGATATATCAAAATAGCAAAAAATACAATATTGCCATGTACAAAATACAATATGCAATACAAAAATACAAATTAAACACAAATATAATTACTGAGTCCATGTTTCTTTTAAGAACAATTAATCTCAATCTTATCACAATTCTGAATAGGGCTGCTTTCAGTACAAATCTAGATACATTAACCAGGACTAATTTAATTGAACTAGACAGCAAATACAGGTCAACACCCATATTCAAAGATTCGGTATCCACAGTTTCACTTATTCATGTTAAAAAAAAAAGCATGTTCTCTCTAGGCATTTCTAGGTCCTCCTGTGCAATTCTATGGTCAACTTCCAGCATTTATCTCATTGAAAATAATAGGGTTCCCTATCATCCACAGTTTCAGGTATCCACAGGGGGTCTTGGAACGTATCTCCTACGGATATCGAGGTCGACCAACATCTTACCAAATATTTATCTCTTGGAATTTCATATAAGTTACAGTATAACACATACTGTACATTGTACTCAACCACTTAGCTTCCACAAATACAGAACCATTGTTCTCTGGAGAATTCTTAGATCTACCTTCCACCATATTAATCTACATTGTCTGAAAATTCAAGGCTGTAAACGCCTTGCAGAGGAAAGGTTGGGTAATCTCAGTCAAATATTTATCTTCCTTGTATCATGCTTTTTTAAAAAGGGGGGGCAACTGGAAGAGAATCTAGATACCCTAATCATTTTGAGGCCCATCCTGGCATAATATTTCAACCACTATTCTTTGATAGAGTTGTGAATTTGTTGTATATCACTGGTTACCAGACTTGTAGCATCAAAACTGAACTTCCTCTGTCCCTCTGGCACTGGAACCACCAACCACCATGGCCATTCCCACTACTGCTGGTATCGTTTCAACAAATTTCAGAGACTGGAAACAATTTTTTATTTTATTTTATTTTATTTTATTCCGCTTCTCAACATGCCCCAGCTCGTATGGTGACCATGCTGTCTGGGGCACTGTGGAAACCGGATTCCAAATCAATAACTTTTCCAAGTCCTGTCATAGTTTTAGAATGTGGTAGGTCAATCACCAATTCATTTATCTCCTGTACCCTTTAGGATTTCTCTGCCCATCTGACTTTCTCTCTGTGGTGTGTGCATATGTGCCTGCAAGTTGCCTACCAACCTATGGTGACCCCATGAATTACATAGAGTTTTCTTAGGCAAGGAATACTTAGGGGTGGTTTTGCCAGTTCCTTCTTCTGAAATAGAGCCTACAGCACCTGGTATTTGTTGGCAGTGTCCCATCCAAGTACTAACCAGGGCTGACTTTGCTTAGCTTCCAAGGTCAGGCAGGATCTGTCCACAGTTGTTTGACTTTTTCGGACGTCTTAAATGTAATGGAAGCAGCTTCACCACATTGCGAGGCTGCTGCGCTGCAGGGCGTCCCTTTCGCATGATGCCCGTCCCTGCCGGTACTGTTGCGGTACCACAGGGACATTTGAGTGTTATATTTTGGCGATTTTTACTCATGAAAGTTGATCGTGAGTAAAAATCGCTGAAATATAACACTCAAATGTCCCTGCGGTACCACAACAGTACCGGCAGGGATGGGCGTCATGCGAAAGGGACGCCCTGCAGCGCAGCAGCCTCGCAACGTGGCGAGGCTGCTTCCGTTACATTTAAGACATCCGAAAAAGTCCTCAGATAATGCTCTGTTTGCTCATCCCACAGTAGAAGGATGAAAAAGAAAGAGAGAGAGAGAGAGAAATATATATTTATTCAGGTAGCAAGAAACAAAACAAAAAAGATTAAACTCACTAATCCTTGCACGTCAAACTTAATTAGAGAGCAGGCATCCTCTGAAGATTTCAGTTTTTCAGAGTGGCAATGCCAAATTATTTCAACTGAAGCTGCATTTGCCAGTATGGCAAGCCTTCATTTGTCCTTATATCACAATGTGTATGTCTCTCTCATTCCACAATCAATTTTTCAAACCAAGATTTGAAATGATGTTATGTATCTTAAGTATATAACTAATTAAATCTTTCAGTTGTGCAGGGAAAAGTCCATTAAAAAAAATATTCCACAACAAAACTGACCTTTACATCAACAAGTATACCATTTAATTTAAACAACAAACAAAAACTTCAGTGCTTTGTATTTACTCAGTAACTTTAATAAAGGTCAAACAGGAACAATTGTAGCTGTGGCATTTAGCCTTTCATATTTTGGAAAGCATTAATTGAATTTCCATACACACACAGGGGGACTATATTCCCTTTGTTTAGTCAGGAGAATTTCATTGAATCATAAAGCTGGAAGGGACCACAAGGGCCATCCAATCCAACCCCCTTCCATGCAGGAATACACAACCAAAGCATTCCCGACAGATGTCCATCCAGCTCAAAAACCTCCAAAGAAGGAGACTCCACCACACTACGAGGCAGTGCATTCCACTGCCAAGTAGCTCTTACTGTCAGGAAGTTCTTCCTAATGTTTAGGTGGAATCACTTTACCTGTACTGTAGTTAAAAGAAAATAAAAGTTTTCCCTGGCAAAAAATAGTTCTGCTTGCCAGCTTTTTAAAAACATGACGCCACACTGTTTGTTCAGTTGTAAAAGCATTAGCATAATTAGCCTTTGTAAAGGCAAATACATGCTAAATATCTCTGTAACTCTTTGTATGGCAAATATATATTAAATATATTTACAACTAATGACTACTACATCTTATGATTTTTGGCATCTTCCAAAACATTAGAAAGGTGCATCTGCTTTGATTGTTTTTCCCCTCTCAAAATAGATGTGATATTAGAGACAGCTGGTACAGTTAATACTGTGGCCAAACTATTTCTTGATCCTTCTTATACACATTATGTTCCTCACTTGTTTGATTTGCATTTCCACAGTTTGTTTCCAGAAACAATTCAAAGTCTTCACTGCTACATTTAAAAAATGCTATAGCAGGGGTTTGGAATCTCTGGACCTCCATATTAGTTCAGACTGCCACTCCCACAATCCCTTACCATTAACCATCCTGGGTAGGGTTGATAGGAATTGTAAACCAACATTTCTGCAGGGCCAAAACATTTCCACCTTGATTCTGTATGAACTGGGTCTGTAGTATTCTGGGGACGGAGCCAGTGCGATGCATTTGAATGTTGAGACTTGGGTTTTGTCTAGATGGGGTATTTACCCCATCTTGGCCTTGCCTTGGAGCCCTGCAGTCTAAACGGTGCAGGACGTCTGCCCCGTTTTGGCCCCATGCAGTCTTCATGACCCCCAGGGCAAAGATGAGACCAAGACATGGTAAATCCCATTACACTGCTTTTTTAAAATAGCTGGGGGGGGGGGAATGCTGCAGCCAGAAAAAAAAAATGGCTTGGGCCCCACATGACCACAGGAGCCCACACCGCCACACCAACCCATCACTACATCTGCCAGCAGCGTTGCACTCTCTGGATCCAGGAAGCAGCCCCACAGCATGTGATCAGGCTGGTCACATGCAGGGGGCCTTGCTCATGCACTGTAGGCATCCTGCCCAGATCCAGAGAATGGGACACAGGTGGAGGCAGTGGTGGCTGCAGTGAGGACCTGGCCTGGCGGTCTGGACTCCATCCCATTTGCCAGTAATGGGGGAGGAGTGGGCCCAATCTGCAGGGGAGCCAGTGTATTCTGCCCCATGTAGATGAGCCCTAAGACTCCAGGAGACCAGAGTTCGAATCCCTGCTCAGCCATGAAAAACCAAATAGGTTACTTTGGGGAAGTCACATACTCTTGGCCTCAGAGAAATGAGATGGCAAACCTCTTCTGAAGAAATCTGGACAAATAAATTAAAGTTGAAGACACATATCAACAACAATTTTGAGGATCATGTTCTGCTGTATGAACCTGTCCCCATGCTAAAATATTCAGTAAAAGCCTTGGTGCTATTGGTTGTATGGCTAGCAATGGTGCAGGCTGGGACTTTTTCAGTTGTGGCATGTAGACTCTAGAACTTCCTCTCTCTGGGAGATTTTTTTTTTATGTCTCCACAATTTACCTTCCAATGGGGCATTTTGCCTTGGTAGATTTGTTGGCCCTAGGTTTTCACCTGTCATTTTTTATTTCATAGAATCATAGATTTGGAAGGGACCACAAGGGTCATCCAGTCCAACCCCCTGCCAGGCAGGAATACACAATCAAATCATTCCCAACAGATGGCCATCCAGCCTCTGTTTAAAAACCTCCAATGAAGGAGACTCCACCACACTCCCAGGCAGCAGTGTATTCCACTGCCGAACAGCTTTTACTGTTAGGAAGTTCTTCCTAATGTTTATGAAGTTGTCTGGAGTGTTGTTCTCACTGCTAATTTTGTTTTATTGTGGTCTTTGGATTTAACAAGTGGAACCTGAAAGAAAATGGTGAAACACAAAGTGCTTGTGTTTATTGTTGCAGGCAGGCATTCATGCTGTCTTTTAGAATGCATACCTGGTAGCATGACGCAGCTGCCATCAAGCTCATGGGGACAAGACTGTGACATAAATGGGATCAAGGCTTGTATTGGTAACATCATGAAGGGTGGGGCTTTAAGGCCAACTGTACAAGCCTTCAGTAGCCGCATAACTGGAGGTAGTCCAAAAAGTGTTCTGGCCAGTTTCTTGCTCTCTCTCCCCACCCCCACCCCCATGGACAGCCACCTGCTTTTTCAGCACTTGTATCTTGGAGCCTGTCTTTTCTCATTTGTCTTCTCTCTTTTCTGGACAGCTTCTCCCATTCTAGCTCACAAGTCTTTGACTCAAAGCCCACCAGCTCTTATGCTTGTAGGAATAGGATGGGCAGATACTGTACATACCGAAGCAAAGATACCTGATCCTAGCCCTATCTGTTCTCAACAAGGAGAGAACAGGAAGTGGGGAGGGACAGAACTCTTGGCAGTATCAATGGCAGAGTATGGATCATGGGTGAGAATAGAAAAAAATGGGGCCCACCTCCTTGCTGTAGCAAGAGCAAAGTCTAACGGTGTATCTAGTTTGTAACTATAGTTTGGTAGTACAGTTTGGTGAGATACTTTGAATTCTTTAGTACATCCCCTGATTAACATGACAGCATGACAGACCCCTGGTAGAAAAAATTAAGTACCTCAGGGAACTTCAGATCCCAGGAGCTCATAGGATGAAGCCATGACATTAAAGTGTGGATATACTTTAAGGCTTGTCTGCACGGGCCACATGAAATGGCTTCCCCACTCCCACCCCTGTTCCAATACCCAGTTTTTCAGACAATACAGGGCTTTGGCCCCTGTTCTAGTCTGAATTGTCCAGACAACGTCCAGGCAGTTCTGACTAGAAAACAGGGCAAACCTCCTTAAAACAGCTTTTAAAAGTACCTGGGAAAACCCAACTCCTGTGGGAAAAACTGGAGTGTTCCATGGTGGAAACATGCGCATGCTGCATTGTATCGGCAGTCACCCCTGAAGCTGGTGTCATGCATCATGCTCTCCAAGGTCACAACGAGGCCTCCAGCATGTGATCAAGGCTGAGCACCTCGTTTCTGGCCTCAGTGGCATTGGCATTCGCCAATACAGCACAGTCTACATGTGAGTTCAACTGCCCGCTCCTGCCATGGGGTGCAAGATAACAGGGGGAGGGGGAATCCAGGGCAGCTCTGGGGCAGAATACTCCAGCCAGAACATGAAGTATTCTGGCCAGTGAAGTCCTCCAGATGTTTTGGCCTGAAACTCTTATTAACCAGATGTGCTCTTGACCAGTGGGAAATTATTCTAGTCCAAAATGTTGGGTAGGGCAAAGGTTCCCCATCCTTGATCTCAGTGAAAGGGATCCTGCAATTGTACCTTATTGTAATAAAATTAATTCCCAAAGTCTATTTTCACCGTACGTATGTAGACACTAACACTCTTCTAAGCAGCCTATTAAAATTCCTGTGATGCTTTTGAGGCGGGAATGGTGAGTCATTAAGCATGATTGTTTTAAAAACATGCCATTCCTGGGTCAGAGATATGGTTGGCAAGTCCTAAAATGATTGTTCTTATTTGTTGCTGAAACTACGAGTGCTTTGCAGTGCTGAAGACACAATAATTCAGCAAACAGACCCCATTCCAAAATCAGCCAGCAAAGAAAGGATTTACAAAAATCCAATAAAAAGCTTAAGTTTTTGTCACCATGTGATAACATTTCAAAGTAGTGTGAGGGGAAAGGGAGAGAGTTAGAATGTGCTTAATAGAATTAGCCAGGGAATTGGATGCCTGAATATTTCAGTCAGATTAATGTTAATCTTAGCATGATTTACAATGTAAAGGGAGCTTAGAGAATAAACACAGCTGATTTAATTCATCCCTGGAGTAACTTCATTAACTTCAGTGATGCTACTCTAGACATAAATCTGGCCTAGACTTCCAAGAGCAGCTTCATCTAGCTCTTTTAAATAAAATCTTCTTTTCACAAAATCAAACTCAGCAAGGACAAATCTGGAAACACTTGCCAAAACCCTAAAAACAAACAACAGGACAAAAGTCCACAATTGTACTGATGACTTTCACGGGCATAAACCTCGAGTGCTTTTTTCAGTTGCTATAAGTACTTTTGGGGTGTTGCACAAGGAAGGAGCCAGTACCTGCTTTCACAACACCTTTTTCTTAGCTGCACAACAGCATTCTGGCACCTTGCAAGATTTTCACACAACTGGTGAAAATAATGTGCTGGATGTTTAACGATATATGTGTGAATGGTATGCATGTTTAACGATATATGGTTTAAATCTGGTCTTCATTTTTTGATTGTTTAATCTCATTTTCACTTTTGTATTTGGTGTGCCAATATGTAGATTTCTTCCAAGAACAGAAAATGTTCAGGCTTAGGCTTTCATGAGACTCTAGAAGAATGTTTGCCTATAAGAGTTGATGTTTAGAATTGACAGCTTCTTTGGCACTGTGGGCTAACAAATTAATTCAGAAATGTAACCATTAGAATACTGGGTGCAGGAGTAGGAGCAATCTTATAGCAACTGAGAAAGTTTATAAGAATGAACTACATAACTGGGAGAGATGGAGTCTTCTACTACTGGATACATGACAGGGAGGGAGGGAGGGAGGAAGAGTGTGTGGGAGGGAGTGAAGCCTGAGAATACAGGTTGACCCCCATATCCATGGGGGATATGTCCCAAGATACACACACCCCATGGATATGTGAAACCATAGGGAACCCCCTTATTTTCAACGAGATGGTTAGAAGTTGAGCATAGAATCACATTGGAGGACCTAGAAATGCCTAGAGAGACCATTGGGGAGGGAGGATAGATGAAACCAGCTTATAGGTGAGGAAGCAACAGAACAGAAAGTGGAAAATGTCAAAGAACCTCTCCCTACCTCCGTTTCCCCAGGCAACATGTAGTTACTTATGCAAAAGTGTTGCATATTCCTTTGCTTCCAACAAAAAAAGAGAATTCCAAAGTTGAAAGTTAATCAAAGAAGACAGCTTTGATTGTCTTGACATTGCCCTGACATTGCTATACCAAGAAGAGAGGAAAGGTGTTGAGCTTCACCGAAATATCTGACTGGCCTTTGTTAGAAAAAAAGGTTGCTGGAATAGATCAAGCATAGATCTCTTTCACTAGATATCTTCTTATGTTCCCATGTGTACTTGTGAAGGCACACATGAAACTGCCTTGTGCTGAAAAAGACCACTTGTCTATCTAGCCCAGAATGGTCTATTCTAACTTTCTGGGGCCTTAAACAGAGGTAATTCCAAGGCTTATTGCTTAACAATTGAGATGCCAGGCACTGCTATGAGGCCTTCTGAATGCAGAATGTGAGCTGTTCTACTGACTTAAAGCCAGAGCTTCAAAAACTTATTTTTTTGGATTGCAAATGCCAGAATCCTGCAGAACAGTAGTCTGAAAGAGTAACTTTTTCTACATCTGGCTATCAGTGTGATGGAGGCACCAATCATGCTGAGTGTAGCTACTGGGAGATATTGATTGCTATACATGACTAGTTGCTTGATATTAAAGCTACATCAAGGCTACTTTGTTCAGACTTTGGACTTTTTCAAATGGGGGGAAAACCCCGAGGAGGTCAGGAGAAGAATGGGGCTGTCGCGCTTACAGAGCCCCATTTCAGATAGCCCCGTCCTCCTCCTGACCTCCTCCCAACCTTCCCTCATGTTGCAGGCACCACTCTTTATTGATGGAGGTTTTCCGTCAATAAAAGAGGCACCCACAGCATGGGGAAGGTCGGGAGGAGGTCAGGAGGAGGACAGAGGAGGACTGTGTTGTCTGAAATGGGGCTCTATACGTGCAACAGCCCCATCCTTCTCTCGACCTCCTCAGGGGATTTTTTCCCCCATTTGAAAAAGTCCTTTAAAACTATGATAGAGTTAAAAGTGAACATCTTGATGACTTCTCAGGCTCTGGAACCCCCAGCTGAGATTGGCAAGGCTGGCTCTCTCCCTATTGTCTTTCTATTGGCAGACAAAGAACTTTTTTATTCTGGCAGACCTTTGACAACTGACCTCATTGTTGAGGGGTGGTGAGGATGGGGCTTTTAATTGGATGGATGTTGTATTTTGCTTTTATTGACTTGTTAAAAATTGTGTCTGATATTTTTACACTTTTATTAATCTTAAATTTGAATTGTCTTTGTATTATCAGGTTGGAAGCTGCCTTGAGTCCCATTTGCAGGAGAAAGCTGGGATATAAATAAAATATATAAAATTTATCCTATGCATCCCTGGAAACTATGAATGAAATCTGTTGGTGCCATACACATGTGTAACTATAGCTGTACCTTTTTCCATAATAGATGTATTGAGTTCATGGCTGCATCAGTGAAATTCCACAAATATAACCATTGCACATGGAGCTGTATATTCTTGGATGGTGGGTTAGTGCCTTGAATGTTCAACCTGATTTGCATATTCCAAGTTACACTTGATAAATACAAATTGCAAGTAGACTTTTGGTGCTTAAGGCAGAAAGCTGCCTATTGCTGGAGTCTGCACACATTGAAAGGGCAGGGCAGTGAAAAGGCTGGATTCATGGCCATCTTGGAGAGTCAGACTGCATTTTAAAGTACAAACTGGAATTTTCCTCCCTCTTGCTGACAAGGAAATGGTCTCATTGAGAGCAATCAGTGCTTACCTACACTGAATAGGAGACCTTGTCAAACTGGCTCAAACTGGTACAGCTCCCTGCATTGTAAGATATTGTACAGTTTCCAGAAATACTGGGCAACCCTGATTGGATTTCAAAAAAGGAAAGTTGATTGGCATTGTCTCATGTGTGCAACTCCATTGTGTTCATCTCTTCAGACCATCTAAGAGTCATTACCAGTGCCCAGATGCAGAGGTGACATTCACATCCTCCCTTTTCACACATGCCATAGGCTTTGGACTCATCACTCTAAGCACATGGGGCCTTTCAAACCCTACAATAGAATAACATTTCCCACCCAGAGGTGTCATCTTCACTCCAGGTGACAGCCCCTAAGTTAGAAAAGGACTCTTTTATAGGCCAGAAAGGGAAAGACTCTCTCTCTCTGGACATTATTAGACTAGACCCTTAACACATTCTTTTGCTGGCATACAAAAAATTATGCTGGCAAAAGAATGCCCTCCCCCAACCTCACTTACCTTCCTTTCCCAACAAAGGCTTTCCTGGTAATGAAGAGGAAGTGAACCAAGCCTCGTTCATTTCTTCGCTTGAAATCCTGTGAGACTTTGTCATGTGGGAAATTTAAAAACAAAAACAAAAATTAAAAGCACACACACACACACACACACATACACACTTTAAAAGTCCCAAGTAACCTGAGGAGTGTCATAAAGAGTGAAATTTACCTGGATGTCCTGATCTCACCCAGAAGTGTTCACACCAGACTGTCCATCCTCACTGTAGTCACAAGAGTTAAATGCCTGAGGTTTCACACGCCAGCAATGCTGGCACTAAAGCACCACGGAGGATCTATTGATGACTTCAGGCTGATATTAACCACAAATTGGTTTGGGGCTGATATTAACCACAAATTGGCAACGTTGTCTGAGCTGCGCACACTTTTGCAGTTATGTGTCTTCTTTCTAATGGCTTATTTTGTGTCTGCTAAAGTCATCTCTCTCTCTCTCTCTCTCTCTCTCTCTCTCTCTCTCTCTCTCTCCCCCACTTTCCTTTCCAGAAGCAATCCCTAGAAGACTGGAATCTTCTTCGCATCAAAGAGTAAGAAAATCCACGTACATCTTAGTCTGTATGCCCTTAAGCTTAGCTGCACCCATCTGGCTGGAGTAGGTTTTGTTTTTTTTGGTTTTTTGGTTTTGTGAGGGGGGCAATTGTTCCCCCTCTTTTTTTTTTCCTTTGAGAAACTGCTATTAACACCTTGTATTGTATATAGACTTCTGTTGTTTTCTACTGCTATCTTTTTCTGTCTTTTAAATAAAAAATAATTGTTTTTGCTGCAAAATCAGCTTGTCCTTAACCTGATTTCTTTCACGTTCACACAGAATTAACCAGTCTATTTTAAAAACCTTTAGCCTGTAAGGTCCTGCAGAGCGTTCGTGCCTGGGAGAGTCCCCCCCCCAAACCAGTAAATCCAGTGCCCTGCTCCTAACACATTTACTTAGGGAGGGGGAACCATTGTGCATGCCTCATTGTACAATGGGACAATAAGCAAGCACATGGGCAGGTACATAGTTAGTTGCACAACATCAGTATTCAGCCAAACAGTGCTATAGCACAACTACAAAGGAGGCTTTTCATTAAATTTGCTCCACAAGGGGGAACAAATGATTTATTCAGTTTTCTTCCTGCTGCAAGGATGACTTCAAAAACTGTGCAGTGGGGCTCATAATTTTTTATTCCTCCCCCAACATAGCCATGTGTTGGAGCAGCCCAGGATCATCTGACTATGTTCTGATAGTCATAGAATCATAGAATCATAGTCAGATATACTGTGCCAATGTCCTCCTCTGGCAGCCCTGGAAGACCTTGAGGGATGCCTACATCATAATGTGCTATCGATGAGAACATATAGATTTTCCTTGGGGGTTTTTCTGGGCTGTGAGGCTGTGTTCTGGAATAGTTTCTTTCTGACATTTCGCCTGCATCTGTGGCTGACATCCTCAGAGAACAGAACATAGCCAGACAAATCTTAGCTGCGCCCACCTTCCTAATGCAGGCATGTAGTTTCTAGGGGAATGTTGGGGCATCCAAGGATGTGTGGCTGGTTCAGAAGGGTGGAGGCAGCCAAGTATCATTTGGTTACGTTCTGGAAGCCAGACATACAATGAGGCAGCCATCCTTTGGCACCTCCCGGAGGATAGGAGCATTGTTGTACATCCAGCACATAGTGGGACTATCCTTGTCTCCTCCTGCCCCACTCTCACCTGGCCAGTAAATAGTCATGTTGAAAGAGAGGAAGAAAATGATGAATCTGTAGGAGTCTTATATAATTTGCCTCAGTTCCAGTCTTGGGGCCATGGCTGGGGGCTTCACAATATTTTTCTTGTCAGGGCTTCTCAACACTTAAGAAGCTCCCCTTAAGAAGCTCAACACTTAAGAAGCTCAAGATTTCAGAATTCTGTCTGTCCCTAAGCACAACCCCTGTATAACTACATTAGATTTACACTAGGCACACACCATTGGGGATCTTGATCTGCGTGTTTATTGTTTTCCTTCTCAATCCTTGAGTTTTCTATTGTTTTCTGATCAATTGTTTTCTGATCAATAGATTGCTTTCTGTTGCTTCAGAGAGGATTTCCAGTCTGTGTTAAAGGAACATAGACTAGAGTTGGTGGGTGAATCTCAGCTATAAAATGGTGATTGTTTGAGGATATTCTTTTGAGAATTGGCCAAACAAATGCTAAGTGGGGCTCAGAGCACTTAGTCACCATTTCACATCGTTCACCTAGAAGGAGTCTCCAAAAGTCTGGAGTTTGGTGTCAGTGCCCCAAAGAGTCACCTCACAAGCTATCAGCCAGGCGTTCAATCAACTGCTCTGATCCCTGATCCCATCGGTTACACTTAATGATTACTTGGGGAAAGAGAATGTGAAGAGTTACTTGGAGAGCTCTATCAATACAGTAGAGCCAGTGGGGTTAATCCGGAAGAAGTGGCTTGAAAAATTGATACTCTGAGCCACTTGTGATCACACTCATCTCTGGAAACTGACTTCCATTTTTATAAAGCAATAGAACATGTCACTGTTCAAAACTCTCTGATCAATTTTTCTAGGCCAGCAGGTGGACAGGTTCCATTTGGCTTAATTGCCAAGTCAGTTCCTGTTGCTATAAGATTGCTCCTGGTCCTGCAGCCAATATTCTAATGGCTACATTTCTGAATTAATTCATTAGCCCACAGTGACAAAGCAGTGGATATTATACTGTAGTAATTGAATAATATATATATTTGCACGCACACACACACACACACACACACAC
Source organism: Gambelia wislizenii (assembly GCA_030847615.1). NCBI lineage: Eukaryota > Metazoa > Chordata > Lepidosauria > Squamata > Crotaphytidae > Gambelia > Gambelia wislizenii. The sequence continues at coordinate 26,967,533 of JAUMIR010000011.1, read as the reverse complement.
GGGAAAATAAAACCAACAGTTGAAAAGAGCAGCCTTGATAGAGGTCTAATACCAAGGCACTGGTCACTTGTAGGAATTAATGACCCCTGATTACTATGGGTGCCCTGATCAGCATCAGAAGACATATGTGTGGCCTGGATCAGTCCTGTGAGGCATATAAACATCCTTTTTCCACACTGTAAAGTGGCTACAGTCCTAAACACACTTCCTGGGAAGCCCAAGGGATTTAATGGGATTTATACCTAAGGGTAACATGGGTATCAGCTGAAAACATTTTACTTAGCATACATATAGATGCTGCGGATGAGTCAGCCCAGTCCCCAAAACTGGGGACCTGAGAGTTGATCTAAGCCCTCCTCCCATATGGTTGGTGCTATGAGTGGGCATAGGCAACAGGAATTTTTCTGTTGCTACCATGACATGAAGTCCACCTAGCTCCTTACTAATCACCTTTCTATAGGCATCTAACGTTCCCTATTACAAGCAAGATTTTTCAGGCATGGACTTCAATACAGCAGGCTACTGCAACCTGGTGCCCTCCAGAAATTTTGGATAACAACTCCCATCATCCTTCAATACTGACTCTGTTTTCTGGGACTGATAGGAGTTGGAGTACAACACATTTGTAAGGAACCCATTGGGCAAGTCTGACATAAATTATGACAAGTAACAGAATCCATGTTTTGTACATGTTTTTAATGTTTTGCATATTTATACTAAAATGAATAATGGTTTGACTATTCTTTTTTAGCCTTATAATATTGATAACTTGGAAAAGTTACTTTTGGGGACTATAACTCTCAGAATCCCCAGCAGCCATGCTGTATGGGGGATTCTGGGAATTGTGGTCCAAAAACTATATGCACACACAACACACAAACACATATTTCCTTCTTTGGAAATATAGAAAGGCTAGATTTTTTATAAAAAAATGAAACAAAATTATGTGATTGCTTACCTCAAGAGATGCCTTATTAATATATGTGATGTCTGAAGCATATAAAAGAAAGTAAAAGGTGAACAGGGAAAGTACAAGAGTTAGCTATCTTACCTCTTTGTAAAGGCAAGTGAAAGGTATTTGATCTTCCCACTCACTTTGATTACAGGGCATATTATTCCCTAAGCTGATTTTTTTTTTCAAGCAAAAAACACAAGACCTCTGTTTTAACTTCAACAGGAAAAACATGATGTTCTGTGCTGCAAGAGTCCTGGTCCCCATCTTGCAACTGCAGGCAACAGTGTGAGTACAGTCCAGGAATTCTTTCTTGGCTCAAGGCAGCACAAACTTCTGTTTCAGGCCCTGAAAACCTGGAATCACTTACAATGTTTTCAATAAAAACTGAACTCAATTGTTGTACGAAGCATGGGCGTGTTTGTGTGTGTTAAGAGATGGCTGAGAATCATACAGCTCTCCAGATGATATGAAACTGTAACTCCCAGCAGCCCCAGCCAGCATATTGATGGTGAGGAATGCTGGGACTTGCAGTCCAGTAACCTCTGGAGGGCTGCACAATTCCTGCTCAAGTGGAAAAACAACAATAAATCTTGAAAGGGGTGAAAACAAAGGCTGTTCCCATGCCAAGATACATTACAGAAATGAATGCACATGAACTGATTGTTTAAGTCAACACAGCCATATTAAAAAAGTTGTATAGTGCTGTACAAGTGTTGACTCTGTCCAGGGACATGAATTTCTGCAGTGTGCCAAGTAGCCTTCCTCAACCTAGGAGATTTTCAGATGCTCTAAATATGCTGTTATAATGATGCCAGGAGATCACTAAAGAGATTGCATTTCAGGCGACATTGTTCCCCTCTCATAGAATCATAGAATCATAGAATTGCAGAGTTGGAAGAGACCACGAGGGCCATCCAGTCCAACCCCCCTGCCACGCAGGAAATCACAATCAAAGCATCCCCGACAGATGGCCATCCAGCCTCTGTTTAAAGACCTCCAAGGAAGGAGACCCCACCACGCTCCGAGGGAGTGCGTTCCACTGCCGAACAGCTCTTACTGTCAAAAAGTTCCTCCTAATGTTGAGGTGGAATCTCTGTTCCTGGAGCTTGCACCCATTGCTCCGTGTTCCAGTCTCTGGAGCAGCAGAAAACAAGCCTGCTCCATCCTCAGCGTGACATCCCTTCAAATACTTAAACAGGGCTATCATATCGCCTCTAAACCGTCTTTTTTCCAGGCTAAACATACCCAGCTCCCTAAGTCTCTCCTCATAAGGCATTGTTTCCAGACCTTTCACCATTTTAGTTGCCCTTCTCTGGACACGCTCCAATTTGTCAATATCCTTTCTGAATTGTGGTGCCCAGAACTGGACACAGTATTCTAAGTGAGGTCTGACCAAGGCAGAATAGAGTGGCACTATTACTTCCCTTGATCTAGACACTATACTTCTATTGATACAGCCCAAAATTGCATTGGCCTTTTTAGCTGCCGCATCACACTGTTGGCTCATGTTCAACTTGTGGTCTACTAGGACTCCTAGATCCCTTTCGCACGTAGTCTCATTCAGCCAGGTCTCTCCCATCCTATATTTATGCATTTCATTTTTCCGCCCTAAATGCAGTACTTTACATTTCTCCGTATTGAATTTCATTTTGTTAGCTTTGGCCCAGCTCTCCAGTCTATCCAGGTCATTCTGAATTTTGATCCTATCCTCTAGGGTATTAGCTACTCCTCCCAATTTGGTGTCATCTGCAAATTTGATAAGTATGCCCCTAATTCCCTCATCTAAGTCATTGATAAAGATGTTGAATAGCACTGGGCCCAGGACAGAACCCTGTGGCACCCCACTGGTCACATCTTTCCAAGACGAAGAGGAGCCACTGCTGAGCACCCTTTGGGTTCGGCCGGTCAACCAATTACAAATCCATTGAACAGTTAACTTGTCTAGCCCACATTCTACAAGCTTGTTTGCAAGAATGTCATGGGGAACCTTGTCAAAGGCCTTACTGAAATCAAGGTATGCAATGTCCACAGCATTCCCTTCATCTACCAAGCTGGTAACTTTATCAAAAAAAGAGATCAGATTAGTCTGGCATGACTTGTTTCTCTGAAACCCATGCTGACTTTTTGTGATTATGGCATTGCCTTCTAAATGTTCACAGACTCTCTGTTTAATGATCTGTTCTAGAATCTTCCCTGGTATTGATGTCAGACTAACTGGACGATAGTTGTTGGGATCCTCTTTTTTCCCCTTTTTGAAGATGGGAACAATGTTTGCCCTCCTCCAGTCTGCTGGGACTTCTCCTGTTCTCCAGGAGTTCTCAAATATTATTGCCAATGGCTCTGAGATTATATTTGCCAGCTCTTTTAATACTCTTGGATGTAGTTCATCTGGTCCTGGAGATTTAAATTCATTTAGATTAAGAAGGTATTCCTGTACTACCTCTTTACTTATTTTGAGCTGGATTTCCCCTATTGTGTCCTCTGTTCCATTCTCCTCAGGTTGGTCCTCCTTTTCCTTTTCTGAAAACACTGAGGCAAAGAAGGTGTTGAGTAATTCTGCCTTTTCTCTGTCCCCTGTTAGCATTTTGCCATCTTCTCCACGTAGCGGCCCTATCATTTCCTTCTTCCTCCTTTTGCTCATTATGCTCTCATTTCGCAGTAGTTACGCCAGTGCTTCTTTTTAATGGTGGGCTAAGCTGTCAATGAATCCCTCATTCCATTTCTGTCACGGAATGTCCTGCGAGTGAAATGGTGTCCCGTTATGCTGGTGTGATCCCAGCATTAGTGGGAGGTCTGTGCCAGAACACTTCCAGGTGAGAGCGGGACATTGAGATAAGTGACACAGTGTTTTGTATCCTCCCCGGGGAACAAAACTTGTAAAGTTTTAAGTGTGTTTAGGGGCTTAGTGTAACTTTTTGATGTGTATTTTCCTTTTACAGTTTGAATTTCCCACGCTCTCATCTTTTCACAAGGGCAACCATGATTTCAATCCAGGAAGTGAAAGGAGCTCCGTTTGAGCTCCTTTCACTTCTGGGCTGTCCTGCGGAGGGAATGAGGTGCAAACAAGATAGGTGTGAAAACTTTTTATTTTATGTTGTTACAGGGACAGAGGGGTGGGAGAGGAGATTGCAAGATGGGAACACTTTTCTTGTTCCCGTCTGAAAATCTAGTGGCTTCCAGATGTATTAGACTGTAATTCTCATTCTACCCCCTTCAGCATAGCCATGATGGGAGTTGCAGTCTGACATTTCTAGAGGGCACCAGTTTGAAGAAAACTGCTTTAGAGTGTTTACATAACAGGGTTTAATCTGTTAACAGATTAATCTGTCACTCTGTCTTCTTGAATGCCCTCCTTTTCTCAAGCGTGGAAGAAACTAGTTACACAAACACCTTGTTACATGCTATTAATTTGCTTCCTACATTATTAAGATATAACTAACTTACATTTAGTTACATTTATGGTTATGGGAGTGTGGCTTCACTAAACAGCGGAAAGGGAATATTAGACATTTAGGTGCTGGCTCACACAAGACTGCACAATGTTCATGCTCTGTTGCAGAGCTTGGAGAAAGTTACTTTTGGAACAACTGTGTCATGTTCTTGTTGCAAAGACACTAGCCATGCTGGCTAGGAGGATATTGTGAGTTGCAGTCCAAAAAGATGTTTTGTAAGCTTTATTCTGTCACTAATTTAGGCAATAATTACAAAACGGTGTGGTTTCAGTTTTGTTCCATGTGTGTGCATGTGTGCCTTCAAGTTGCCTGTTGACTTGTGGTGACCCCATTGATTTCATAGGGTTTTCTTAAGCAAAGAATACTCAGAGGTAGTTTTGCCAGTTTCTTCCTCTGAAATATATCCTACAGCATCTGGCATTCATTGGTGGCATCCCATCCAAGCACTAACCAGGGCTGACACTGCTTAGCTTCCAAGATCAGATGGGATCAGATGTGCCTTTAGCTTATTTAGGTCTATTTTGCTCCCTAGCTTAGAAGATTTGGTATTCAGGTTGTTTTTTTAAAAAAGTAACTAAAGTAAATGAAAACTAATTTTGTAATGATTTTTTTTAATGGGAGAGTAAACTAAATTTTAAAGTGGTAAATATAATGAGGACCAATTACTTCTAGAGCTTCTGAACTATAACTTTAGTTCTATATAACTCCTGCCAGAGGCTTTCCAGGCCAGTTCCCTGCCAGGGAGAGGAAGGAGAGCAGCTTCTGGGCAGCCATTTTGAGTGGGTGTTGCTGAGGGGGTGGAGCTTCTGTGAGTCACATCTGTGAGTCACTAGGGGGTGGAGCTAGGAGCCTAGCTCTTTATAACATCTGCCAGAGGTGAGCGCCTAACGGCACACAAATTTTATCAACCAAGCAAAAGTACAGCATAGGTAGCAGGGGAGCAACACACTTTGTTTTAGAGGTTCTCCTTTACAAATTTTAATTTTAAAAAAAATACTTTTGAGAGTTTCTTGCTTCAAGAAAGTGAAGCAGTAACTTGCCTGAAGAACAAGCTTGCAGCCAGGAGATCTCTATAAAGTTATATTACCAGTAAATTGAGCTCACTGACAGGGATTGGTGAATACCGGAGAATTTTTTGAGGAGGAAGCCCACAGTCCTGCTTCACTGATTACTTAGGACTTCTCAGCATGGACACTGAGGGAACTACTGCAGTCACCATCTGCCCGGGTTTGGGATTAGTTTTCCTTCTTGCCAGGGAGAAGAAGGAGAGCAGCTTCTGGGCAGCCATTTTGAGTGAATGAGTTTGTTTTTAAAAAAAAAACTGTTGGGAGAGTGTGTTTGTTGTTGAGGGGGTGGAGTTTCTGTGAGTTTGAATTTTTTAAAACTGTTTGGAGAGTGTGATTGTTGCTGAGGGATGGAGCTTCTGTGAGTCACATCTGTGAGTCACTAGGGGGTGGAGCTGGGAGCCTAACTTTATATAACTCCTTGCAGAGGCTTTCCAGGCCAGTTTCTTGCCAGGGAGAAGAAAGAGAGCAGCTTCTGGGCAGCCATTTTGAGTGGGTGAGCAATCAAGAAAAAATACAGCATACTTAAAAGTACAGCATAGAGTTCTCAGTATTAACTAAGAGTTCTTAGAATACCTAAAAGCTCTCACCATGGACACTGAGGGGACTGCTACAGTCATCTGCAACACTTGTGGGATGTTTGTCTTCTTGCCTACAGGCGTGGAGAACTTCACATGCACCAAGTGCAAGTTGGTAGCCCTCTTGAAGGAGAAAGTCCAACAGCTGAAGACACGGTAGCTACATTTCAACATATTCATGAGCAAGACATTAACCTAGACAGAACAGAATGAACAGTCTTGGATAGGGACCACACAGAGGAAGTGGCTGGGTAGAAGAGGGTCACTTCACACACACAGGAGGTAGACAGCTGGAGGAATGTCACACACAGAACAAGAAAATCCAGTGATTCTTCGAGCAGCTTGCAACTACAGAATCAATTTGAAGCCCTCTCCCTTATCAAGGACAATGAGGAAGAACAGCATGGACAGACTTCAGGGGCAGAGCAGGGGACTCTGAGAGTAATAATAATAATAATAATAATAATAGAATTTATTTATATCCCGCCCCTCTGCGAGCAATCGGGGTGGCTTACAACAATAAAATAGTACACAGTATAAAACAACTCAAAATCCCTTCCCCCCTTAAAACATTATTAAATTAATACAAATTAAAATCAATATATAATACAATTTATTAAAAACCCTTTTGAGCAAGCAGCATCAGTTTGGAGGTCCAGAAGCAACCTCCATAGGGGGTTCCTGAGGCCGGGGTTAACTATTCTGGAAAAGCCTGCCTGAAGAGAACTGTCTTGACAGCCTTTTTAAAGCTGTTTAATGATGTCAATAGGCGGATCTCACCCGCCAGGCCGTTCCACAATTTGGGGGCGACAGCCGAGAAAGCCCTCTGGGAGGTGGTCGCCAGCCTAGGTCTTTGTGGCTGCAACAAATTCCTCCCAGAGGACCGGAGACTGTGGAGAGGATTATAAGGGAGAAGGCGGTCCCAGAGATAGCTTGGGCCCAAGCCATTTAGGGCTTTAAAGGTGATAACCAACACCTTGTACTGGGCCCAGAAGCTGATAGGCAGCCAATGGAGGGACCTCAGAACCGGAGTAATGTGGTCCCTCCTAGATGTCCCAGAAACTAGTCTGGCTGCCATATTTTGTACCAGCTGTAATTTCCGAACTAAGCACAAGGGTAGCCCCATGTAGAGTGCATTACAGAAATCAAGATGTGAGGTTACCAGCGCATGCACAACGGTCTCAAGATTCCTTACTTCCCGAAAAGGGCACAGCTGGCGTATCAGCCGAAGCTGATAGCAAGTGCTCCTGACTGTCGCATTTACCTGATTTGTCATCAGGAGTGACGAGTCAAGGAGCACCCCCAGACTGCGAACACAGTCACTAGAGGAGAGTGTGACCCCATCCAGGACTGGAGATTGCAACCCGATTCTTGGTTTCGGGGCCGCTACCGTGAGCACCTCCATCTTGTCTGGATTCAGTCTCAATCTGTTTTTCCTCATCCAGCCATGTACCACTGAAGGAACAGCCACTGCTAAGCCTGGGCAAAGGTGTGTGGTGGTTGTGGTGGACTCCTTGCTGAGGGGTACAGAACCAGTGGTTTGTGGGCCTGACAAGATGTCTCAGGAGGTGTGTTGTCTCCCTGGGGCAAAGATCCGTGATGTCACCTTGAGGCTGACAAGACTGGTGAAGCCTACTGATCATTACCCCATCCTTTTGGTCCATGTGGGAACCAATGCAAGGCACAACTTTCTGAAGATCAGAAGAGATTAAGAGGCTCTGGGGAGGAAGCTGAAAGAATGGATGCACAGGTTGTCATCTCGTCAATTCTGCCAGTTAAAGGGCATGGTCCAGGAAGGGAGAGGAAAATAGCTGACGTAAACAACTGGCTCCATAGATGGTGTTGCCGAGAACGATTTGGATTCTTGGATCATGGGCTGTGCTTCTACGAGGGGGGACTTCTGGCAAGGGATGGGGTGCACCTCACGACAGTTGGCAGAAACATTTTTGCCAACAGTCTCAAGAATTTGATCAGGAGGGCTTTAAACTGAGTCATATGGAGGCGGGAGACATTATTCTGGAAGGCAAAAGGTCTAGAGAAAATAGTCAAACTGTCATAGGGGAAACAAGGCAAACAGTGAAAGGACCCAACAGTGGGAGGCCAAAAAACTTGCACAGGCAGCAAGTAAAGGGAACACGGGGTATTAGATGTCTCTACACTAATGCTCAGAGCATGGGAAATAAGCAAGATGAACTTGAACTCCTAGCAGAACAAAACAAATATGATATAATAGGCATTACTGAAACCTGGTGGGATGAGTCACATGATTGGAATGTAAGAATATTGGGGTATAACCTTTATAAGAGAAACAGGCCAAACTGGAAAGGAGGAGGAATAGCATTATATATCATGGATATTTATACCAGTGAAGAGATCCATGACGTCAATACTGGAAGCCAGGTGGAGAGTATCTGGATAAAAATAAAAGGGGTGGGAAACAACAGGGATGTTATTGTGGGACTCTACTACAGACCCCCAAACCAGACAGAGGAATTGGATGATGCCTTCCTAGAACAGATAAACACACATGCAGAAAGGAGTGATGGGTGACTTCAACTATCCTGATATTTGCTGGAAATCTAACTCAACCAAAACTTCAAGGTCTAGCAAATTCCTGACGTGCCTAGAAGACAATTTCATGGTGCAAAAGGTGGAGGAGGCAACAAGGGGATCAGCTATTTTAGATCTGATCCTAACCAACAGGGATGACCTGGTTAATGTGGTGCAAGTGGTGGGATCCTTAAGTGAGAGTGATCATGTTCTCCTGGAGTTTGTTATACAACGGAAAGGAGAAGCCAGGCATAGTCAGACATGCATTCTTTATTTTAGGAGAGCTGATTTCAATAAACTCAGGGAAATACTGGGGGTGATCCCATGGTCAGGAATAATAAAAGAGAAGAAACTTCAAGACAGATGGGACTTTCTCAAAAGGGAGATACTGAAGGCACAATTTCAAACAGTACCTTTGACGAAGAAAAATGGAAGGTGTCTCAAGAAACCAGGATGGTTGACTAAAGAACTTTTAGCAGAGCTAAGTTTTAAATGGAATATGTATAGGAAATGGAAAAGTGGGGGAAATCACCAAAGAAGAATTCAAACAGATAGCGAACACGTGTAGGAGTAAAGTCAGAAAAGCTAAAGAACAGAATGAGGTCAGGCTCGTTAGAGAGGTTAAGAACAATGAAAAGGGGTTTTTGGGGTATATCCGCAGCAAAAGGAAGAAGAAGAAGGAAATGGTAGGGCCACTACGCAGAGAAGATGGCAAAATGCTAACAGGAGCCAGAGAAAAGGCAGAATTACTCAACACCTTCTTTGCTTCAGTGTTTTCAGAAAAGGTAAAGGGGGGCCAACCTAAGGATAATGGGACAGAGGACACAATAGGGAAAATCCAGCACAGAATAAACAAAGAGGAAGTAAAGGAATACCTTCTTAATCTAAATGAATTTAAATCTCCAGGAGCAGATGAACTACATCCAAGAGTATTAAAAGAGCTGGCAAAGGTAATCTCAGAGCCATTGGCAATAATCTTTGAGAACTCCTGAAGAACAGGAGAAGTCCCAGCGACTGGAGGAGAGCAAACGTTGTCCCATCTTCAAAAAGGGGGGAAAAGAGGATCCCAACAATTATCATCCAGTTAGTCTGACATCAATACCAGGGAAGATTCTAGAGCAGATCATTAAACAGAGAGTCTGTGAACATTTAGAAGGCAATGCCATAATCATAAAAAGTCAACATGGGTTTCAGAGAAACAAGTCATGCCAGACTAATCTGATCTCTTTTTTTGATAAAGTTACCAGCTTGGTAGATGAAGGGAATGCTGTGGATATCACATGCCTTGATTTCAGTAAGGCCTTTGACAAGGTTCCCCATGACATTCTTGCAAACAAGCTTGTAAAATGTGGGCTAGACAAGTCAACTGTTCAATGGATTTGTAACTGGTTGACCGGCTGAACCCAAAAGGTGCTCTGCAGTGGCTCTTCTTCGTCTTGGAAAGATGTGACCAGTGGAGTGCCACAGGTTTCTGTCCTGGACCCAGTGCTATTCAACATCTTTATCAATGACTTGGATGAGGGAATAGAGGACATACTTATCACATTTGCAGATGACACCAAATTAGGAGGAGTAGCTAATACCCTAGAGGACAGGATCAAAATTCAGAATGACCTGGATAGATAGACTGGAGAGCTGGGCCAAAGCTAACAAAATGAAATTCAATACGTAGAAATGTAAGGTACTGCACTTAGGGCGGAAAAACGAAATGCATAGGTATAGGATGGGAGAGACCTGGCTGAATGAGACTATGTGCGAAAGGGATCTAGGAGTCCTAGTAGACCACAAGTTGAACATGAGTCAACAGTGTGATGCGGCAGCTAAAAAGGCCAATGCGATTTTGGACTGCATCAATACAAGTATAGTGTCTAGATCAAAGGAAGTAATAGTGCTGCTCTATTCTGCCTTGGTCAGGGCTCACCTAGAATACTGTGTCCAGTTCTGGGCACCACAATTCAAAAAGGATATTGACCAATTGGAGCGTGTCCAGAGGAGGGTGACAAAAATGGTGAAAGATTTGGAAACCATCCCTTTGGAGGAAAGGCTTAGGGAGCTGAGTATTTTTAGCCTGGAAAAAAGATGGTTAAGGGGGGATATGATAGCCCTGCTTAAGTATTTGAAGTGGTGTCACATTGAGGCTGGAGAAAGCTTGTTTTCTGCTGCTCCAGAGACTAGAACACGGAGCAATGGATGCAAGCTACAGGAACAGAGATTCCACCTCAACATTAGGAGGAACTTTCTGACAGTAAGAGCTGTTGGGCAGTGGAACACACTCCCTCGGAATGTGGTGGGGTCTCCTTCCTTGGAGGTCTTTAAACAGAGGCTGGATGGCCATCTGTCAGGGATGCTGTGATTGTGATTTCTTGCGTGGCAGGGGGTTGGACTGGATGGCCCTTGTGGTCTCTTCTAACTCTCCAATTCTATGATTCTATGATTCTACTTTTTTTAAGTGTGGCCTTCACAGCTGTGTCCCCTCCATCATGGAAGCATATTGCATGATTAACTAACATGGCAGTGCAGGTTAAAAGTTTCACCTTCCATTCTGCCTTACCACATGACGTCTTTGCTCTTCAGCTGTTCTTCCATTCTGGTTCCATGGGAGACAGTGGCAAAACCAAGTCATTTTTCTAACAGATTTTTCCAGTTTGAAAATATGGCTTTCTTTTTTTCTTAATATATTTTTATTAATTTTATAATCATACATTATATTATCCAATCAATACTTAGTTCTTATAACACATAAAATTACTATAAACATCACAGTTTTTCTATTAACTAATTTCAAAAGTTAACATAGATTCTTTAATATAATTCTATTCAAAAATATTAATTCCCCTACCCCCCCCCCACCTCAGTGCTCCCCTTCACCGGAGCTATTATCCCTTACCTAATCTTTCCAGACTCTCATTTCTTCTCGTGGAGGTAACCTCCCATCTTTTGTCTGTAATACTTTTTTAACAAATACTTTCCAAATTTTATCAAAGTCACTTTCTTTCCAACTTCCTCTTCTTACTTTGATTCTACATGTTAACTTATCATTTATTGCCATCTTCCACACTTCTTTATACCACTCTTCCACTTGTACATTTATTTGCATTTTCCAATGTCTTGCTATAATTAATCTTGCTGCTGTTAATAAATTTGTTATTAAATCCTTTTCTGCTTGGTTCCCATTCTCTCCATTATAAATTGACATCAATGCTATGCTCGGTTTCCTTTCTATATTTCTATTCAGAATATTCTCTATTTCTATGAAAACCATTTCCCAAAACTGCTGTACAAATTTACAATTCCGCCACGTATGCATATATGTACCTATTTCTTGACAACCGCTCCAACAATATTTAGAGTTATTCTTATCGATATTATGCAATCTTGCTGGTGCCAAATACCATCTCCATATTATTTTATAATAATTTTCTTTTATCCATATCGACATATTTTTAAAATGTCTTTGTTTCCATATCTTATCCCATTCATGATCTCCAATTTTTTGTTTCAAGTCTTCCTCCCATATTCTCCTTAAATATTCCCCTTTGTCTTTTTTCCCTTATTTTTTATCAATATTTTATATAATTCACTTGTAATACCTTTCATACTTTCATTATCATCCCTCTTTTCACCTTTTTTCACCAAATTTTCAAATTTTGTAAATTCCCTTGTTTCTTTATGATTCTTTTTCCAATTTTTAATCCATTGTTCTAACTGTATGCAATTAAACCATGAAATTTTCATTCCACATAATTTCTCTCTTATACTCCCTTTCTCATTCATCCATCCTACCCATCCCTCTATTTTATCTACTCCTCTTTTCTTTAATTCCTTTCCCATTTTTTCCTTCAAATTGTTTGGGATTTTTTTTCCATTATAACTGGTATTAATACTGAATCAATAGGCAAAAATTCTCTCTTATATTTATACCATATTTCCCATATATTTTGCAGAAATGGGTTCTCAATTCCTTTAATTTCCTTTTTTGTAAAATTATCAAAAAATATATTCCATATTCTCTTTTCTTTTCTCCCTGTTTCTGTCTCTAACCATTCTAAATCCCCCTGTCCTACAATTCCTTCTATAACATATCTCAATTGATTAGCGTCATAATATCCTTTTATTTTGCGAAGACCAAGTCCTCCCTCCTTCTGTGATATATACCAAAATGATTTATTTAATCTTGTCCTTTTCCCTCCATTACCATATTTATTCAGCATATTTTGCCATTTTTTCAATTCTACTTCTGATACTTTTATTGGTAACATTCTAAACAAAAAATTTAGTTTAGGTAATATTTTCATTTTAACTAAAGCTACTCTTCCAAACCATGATAGTTGAATATTTTTATATTCTTCCAACTTCTTTTCCATTTCTTTCCTTAGTACCATAATATTTTTCTCTTCTAGTTCTTTTAAATCTTTTGTAATATTTATTCCTAAATACTTAATATTACTTTTTAATCTTACTTCTAATTTTTTCTCTTTTACAAATATATTTTCTTCTTCCTTAGTATAGTTAAACAACATCATATCTGATTTATTCCAATTAACCTATAAGCCTGTCATCTCCCCAAATATTTTTAAATGTTCTTTAATTTTTTCTATTCCGTTAATCAGTTCCTTAATTGTTAACAATGTATCGTCAGCAAACAAGCTTATTTTATGTTTTGTTTCTACTCCAATTCCTTCTATACTATTATCATTTCTTTTCACATTTGCTAGAATTTCTATTACCATTGCAAACAATATTGGAGAAAGTGGGCAACCTTGTCTTGTTCCTCTCATTATTTTTTATTTCTCTTGTTATTCCATCATTAACCATCACTATAGCTGTATTATGGGAATACAATTGATCTATTAATCCTCTAAACCTCTTCCCCATTCCAAATTCTTTCAATATTATTTTTAGTGTTGGCCATTCCACACAGTCAAATGCTTTAAATATATCTAATGCTAATATCCCTGCTTTTACTTTTGTTTTGCCAATTATATGTATTTTATTTAACACCCTTGATTGTTGCCATGATGAAGGGACTTTGTCTCCCATTATTATATTATAATATAATTCTAATAATTTAGGTATCAACTTCTTTTTAAATACTTTATAATAATCTGGTCCTAACCCATCCATTCCTGGAGCTTTCCCACTTTTTAAATTGTTTATTGCTTCCTCTACTTCCATTTTCTTAATTGGTTTTTTTAATAAATCCCTATCTTCCTCTTCTATTTTAATCTTCCAATTTTCCCCTACATATTTTTCTATTTGTTCCACTGATTTATTCCCTGACTGGTACAGGTCTTTATAAAACTCCTCAAAAATTGTTAGTTTTTCCTTCATTGTTCTACACATTTTACCTGTTTTATCTCTAATCCCATTTATCATATTTTCCATTTTCTTCTTCTGTGTGGATCTAAAAAGGCTTTCTTTTTACCACAGACCAGACCAGAAGAACAGCTGAAGAATGATGATGTCATGCAGAAAGGTAGAACGGAAGGCGAAACAATCCAGCTGCACTGCTGTTTTACTTCCTTGTGTGATAAGCCTCTTAGAGACACACTCCAAACAGGCAGGTTGGTGGGAACATAATATAAAGGGGAAGGATCACATATGGGGAGAAGGATGTATAATAGGAGCCATCTCTGCACACCACCCTCCTTGTTTAAACCAGAGTTGCACACACACCCCACAGCTGACTGGCTCTGTTATCAATGTAGAACAGTTCTAAGCTGGATGGACCAATAGCCTGACTCCGTATAAAGCAGCTTCTTATAAATCTGAAGTCAAATATTGGCACATTTTTAGCAATCCTAAAAATATACATACTCACACCCTTCCTGCAACAAAAATATAGCTTGCTCAAGACATGCATTCTGTGATAAGCTCTGCTGTAAACCCAAGGGATTTAAGGGTGAAATATATCAATGCAAGGAGATACTTACTGCAAAGACCCATTTGCAAATGATTTTTTAACTTAAAAAAAAAAAAGCCTTGGGAGGTAAAGCCATAGATTAGCTGTCCAGAGACTTTATGCTAACCTTGAATCCTGAGTACAGAAAAGTACATATATATTTTTGTCATTCTCATGAATATCTCCCCATAAAGAATTTGAAAAACACATGGGACAGAAAGAGAATGGAGGAGGGAGAAGGAAAGGAGAGTGAAGGGTAGATGATGGGACTGCAATCACAATACTATTGGTGTGCTCAACAGTAAAATCCATTGTGTTCAGTGCACCTTCCTCCCAGGTAAGTGTGTCTCCATGTTCAGGCTGTGACTGTAATAAATTTGTCTTTTCATTTCCAGGCATTGTTTGTCATTTGTTATGCTGTTTGTGAGAAAGATTTGCCTTCATTAGAGCCATGCATCTGTTTGCAAACTTGCTTCTCTGGCACTGTAGGGACTTAGGATTTAGAAAAGTAACATCTCTCAAAATGCTCAAAACAGCTGGGAACATTGGAGCAATTGTTCTAGTCTATTAAAAGAGGGTGGGGGAATGACACGGGGTGTTTATGTAACTTGAAAAATCAAGTTACCAGTCTTTTTTTTCTCTGTGTGCATTTCTTACATATAAAAAGTTAATATGCCAAGAAGAAAGGCTCATTATAGACCAGAAGTGAGGAATCTTTGGTCCTGCAGATGTTTGGGTTATAACCCTCAGCAACCATTACCATTGGCCACGCTAGGCAAGAGTGCTGGAAGTTGTAGGGGGAAAGAGCTCCCCACATTTACACACTTCTCTCTGGCATATTATGCTATTTCACTCTGGGGGGATCTTTGTTCTCCCATTTGGGATCATCCAAAATACCAATTCATGCCTATAGTTGACATTTTTGTTGTTCAATACTCTTAGATGGGTAGGAAACAATAGGAAAGCCTCACTACACAGATGTGTGCAACTACACTACACAGTTAGAGCAGTTTGATATCAGTTTGACTTCCAAGGCTCCATCCTATGGAATCCAGGGATTTGTAGCTTTGTGAAGTACAGTCAGCCCTCCATATCCATGGATTCTGCATCCATGGATTCCACTATCCATGGCTTGAAAATATTTTTTTTTATATATTTTTCCAAAAACCTTGATTTTGCCATATTAGATAAGAGACACCATTTTACTATGCCATTGTATATACTAGGACTTGAGCATCCATGGGTTTTGGTATCCACAGGGGGTCCTGGAACCCAACCCCAGCAGATACCGAGGGCCCCCGGTACTTTGAATGCTCCACTAGAGAGCTCTAATCCACTCCTCTGGACAACCACACTTTAAAATAGCTAAACAATGTGCTGAATCATTTCACCAGAAGAGGTTCAGCACTTTGGAATTCCCATTTAAGGGTCAAATAAAACCTGGAGTGATCCACCACCCTACTGACATTGGAGCTAACAGACTCTACTGATTATAGCATAGACAGACTGAAAGAAAAATATGTCACAGTGAAAGTTAGCCTGTACCCTTTTCCCTGACATCCAAGTTTTCTGTGTGCAAGGTTTTATATACTGGTGTACCTCAGTTAACAAAATAGATGAGATCTTTCACATTATTTTTTTAACCAAAAAAAAAAAATTGGTACCAGAGGCAGAAATAACATGGAAAGAATAGGGGCCACAATAAAGAAGAGCAGTTCAACATGTTGCAATAAGTTTTTTATTCAAAACTAACAATATGCACATGTGAACTGAAACCACCAGGTCAAGGACTTTATCAGACATAGCAAAAACCATGTAAGAAGAACGTGACTAGAACAGAAATGGGAGAAACTACCAGACGATGATGTCCTTCAGCCATTCCGGGGGCATAGCGCAGGCATGAATAAGGTATCACTTTTTATTGATGGCTTAGTCCATCAATAAAAAAAGGGATGCTTTATTCATGCCCGCGCTACGCCCCTGGAATGGCTGAGGATGGGGGCATCTGATAATGTTGCCTTTTCTGTTCTAGTCGCATTCTTCTGGCACGTTTTGGGATACGTTTTTTTGCCACATTCCCCTGTGTCAGGCTCCTCCATGAAGTCTCCTTGTTACTCAGACTTCATGGAGGATCCTGACATGGAGTTAGTAGTGGCTTGGGCCTGTTTCCCCTGTGTGGGCCTCTCCGCTCTTCTCAGCTTTTGGGAATGGCCCAGCCCACCCTTTTTGGCCTGGGAGTGCTGTTCTCAAAGATAACTCAAGGTCTGCCACCTGGGCTCTGTCTGGGAGCCAGAGCCCTCCCTGCATGCCGTTCTCACGCGGTGGGGTTTATCTGGGAATGGAGTTGTGTTACGTTCAGTCTCGGCTTTGGCCATGTTCATGACATACGTGTCCTTACTGAATAAAGGTTTTCTTATTGAGTAAATGACAGCATGTGTTCTTGGTACATCACACCCTGTGTCTGATTTAGTCCCAGGTAAGCTTTGCATAGTAAACAAAAATGTTTTGAGCCTTTGAGGGACCACTTGAATGCTTCCTCGAAAATGTATCCACAGATAACTTTCTTCACCAACCTTCACTTCTCTTATGATTTTCATTTTGGTAGCCAGATCTATAGATCTAAGTTTTTTAACATGCTGGGGGTGGCTAGTCAGGTAGGCGTATCTGCTCTCCCCCCTTCTCTCTGTTTTGGTGTTCACAGAGGTTCACTAAGCAATTCTGGGTGCAGCTGCTATTTCCTTTGCCTGTTGTAGGCAGACACACACATCTGTAATAGGATTAGATAGGGTACAATCATATTCTGCATTGTTTACTGCAGACATGCTGCTGAAGCCCAACATAGAAAGTCTGTGTGTTTTTAAGCTTCCTCCCAATGCTAGTGCTGCTAATAAAAATGCTCCAGCTAGACAGATATCAAGGAGATAAAAAAAGGGGGGGCAAGCATAAAATGACTTTGTAAAGAGGAGTACAGTTGTCCCTCTGTATTCATGGATTTGGTATCCACAGATTTAACTATTCATGGCTTGAAAATATTCTTCAAAAAAATAATGATCCAAAAAGCAAACCTTGATTTTTGCCATCTTATATAAGGGACACCATTTTGCTATGCCATTGCATATAATGGGACTTGAGTATTCACAGGTTTTGGTATCCACATGGGGGGGGGTGGAACCAAACCCCAGCGAATATGAAAGGACAATTGTATTGCTGTCAGAGGGTTTGTAACAGAGCTATGCTTATATATCCATAAACACATACACAAGAGGCTTGTATGCAGTGTTTCTCAAGCAGGGTTCCCTGGAACCCTAGGGCTCCCCAAGAAGTTGCTAGGGGTTCCTCAAGGGATTGGGATTATGGGGGGGGGGAAGCAATAGCAGTATATAGAATAATGTTTATGCAGGTGGTTCCTGAAAGGGAGGGAGGGAGAAGGCAGGATGGCATAGGTCTTACAAAGACAGGAGCGAGGGTTGTGGAACAATATAGGACAATACCAATGGAATATGGAGCTGCAGCAGTTTCAGGAAATGTTTATTAGCTGGGGAAGCATACACATAGTAAGGTCTCATATACACACATGCATCCTTCAGCAATGGAGGGTGGTGGGCAACAGGACCATGATCTTCAGGAAGCAATAGTGAGAATTCCCCGCTGCCCAATTAAAAAAAGTACTTTGGGTTTTTCAATGACCTGTGATGGAGCAAAGTAGGATCATTCCAGGTTACTGCATTGCACTGCGGGAAATTTTAAATGGGAGGCCATTGCCCAGAATTAGCTGTTGCTGCCAGATAAGTCTGTAGCCAGATGTATAGGCAGGAAGGAAGACAGTGCTCAGCTCTTGCAATTCCTGCTGGGAACGTTGGCCCATTTTGAGCTTGGCAGCTGCCAAAAAATGCCAAGTACTGATGGCCGAGGTGAACATACATCCTAACTTTTAAATGGTCCCAAATTCTTCCCAAGATGAAAAGAAGATACACAGGAGGGCTGTGACTCTCACTGCAAGCTTTGACAAGCTGTGAATGTCTGAAAGGTCCTCATTTACATAGAGAAGTCCCATTGGCCACAGTGGGATTTCTTGCAGGCAGCAGGGTGGTGAGAAAGTCTTGCAATACCCAAGGAAAATCTTTCAGACATGGCAGCAGCATATTATCATAAGCCTTACAGATGATTAACATAGTCCCAGACTGCTGTTCACTCCATGTCCCAAATCCTGACAGCTGGGTGGGCTAAAATAAACATGTGTAAGAACAGATCCAAAGCAGGAAAAAAGCTAGGCATCCTCATGTGATTTCATCTACCTTTGCACATCTATCGTGTTCCTTTTCAATAACTAATGCTGACCGAGAAAGATGTTACAGATCCAAGAAGGATTTTCTCAAGGCAGCAGACAAAGGGAATGTTTTCATGACATTAGTCATGTCACCTTGAAGTCATGCAGTATTTATACCTCACCTGTTCCTTCCTGAGCTGCCCCAGGCTCTCATCTCATTTTTGATTAAGATGCTCTGTGACATCATGATGATGGTCTGACAACAGCTTCCCTGGGCAATTCGAACAAAATAAAAAGAGAGACAGGGGCACTGCAGTATAAGTGGACATGTCTAATATAAAGGACACCTCTTGCAGTGGAGACTCCTATGCAGTGGGGCAATGAATACACTCAATGCTGAAGTCTTAACTTCAAAGGAATCACTGAAACTTAGAGGAGGATAGTGGAGAAAGTCCAGGTTCCAGGTGGTAAATAGGTCTAAGAGAGGTTGGAGAGATCACATCCCAAGTCCACAAGCAATTTAGAAGAATCTAGAAAACAAACCCAAGGTCAGTTACATATGAACTAGTCCATAAGGATTACTTAAAACAAGGTCTAGGAAGAACAGCCATGATCACAACAGATAAGAGTCCTATCAGTCATATATCAAGTCTAGAGAGGGATAGCCAGAGAAGAAGTCCCCTAAGAAAGCAGTCAGATAGAATTATAGAGTTGCAAGAGACCATAAGGGCCATCCAATCCAACCCCATTCTGCCATGCACACAATCAAACCATTCCAGATGGCCATCCAGCCTCTCTTTAAACACTGTCCAAAACATCTCTTAGGACTTTATCAGTAGTCCCCATTAAAACATTCTTTTGCCAACATAAAAAAAAATATTTTTTCACGCTCGTAAAAGAACGTTCCCCCTCTCCACTTACCTCATCTCCTGGCAAAGGCTCCTCTGGCAAGAAAGAGGAAGTAAATGGAGCTCCATTCACTTCCTCTTTTGAAATCCCATGCAATGAAATGTCATGGGAAATTCAAAAATAAAAATACATATCAAAAAGTCACACCAAGCATGCACACACACTAAAAAGTCTCCAAGTAACCCAGAGAGGGTCAAAAAAAAGTTCATCACCTACCTGAATGTCCCGATCTGGCCCAGAAGTGTTTGCGCTCATCCAGCCACTGATGGGGTAAGTATGAGATTTAAAGGGACAGAGATTTTGCACGCTGGCAATGCCTGCAAAAAAGCAGCAGGGGGATCTATAGACAGCTTAAGCTGTCAATTAAAAGGTACAGGATTTGAGCTCTTCATAAATGTGGAAGGGCAACGTCATCTGATCCACAACCCTTTTGCAGTTATGTGGCATCATGATGATGCCGTATTTTCCATGTCTGATAAAGTCCAAGCTGTCAGAAAATTCTTCCTAATATTTAGGTAGAATCTATTTTTTTGTCATTTGAACCCATTGCTCCATGTCCTAGTCTCTGGAACAGCAGAAAACAAGCTTTACTCCATCCTCAATATGAGATCCCTTCAAATATTTAAACACGGCCATCATATCAGCTCTTAACCTTCTCTTCTCTAAGTTAAACATACCCTACTCCTCAAGCTGCTCATCATAGGGCATGGCTTCTACATCTTTTACCATTTTGGTCACCCTCCTCTGGACATGTTCCAGCTTGTAAATATCCTTCTTGAATTGTGGTGCCCAGAACTGGACACAGTATTCCAGGTGAGGTCTGACCAAAGCAGAATAGAGTGGTACTATTACTTACTTCAGTCTAGACACTATACTTCTATTGATGCAGCTTAGAATCACATTGGCTTTTTTAGCTGCTGTATGTTCAGCTTGTGGTCTACTAAGACTCCAAGATCCCTTTCACATGTAGTGTTATCAAGCAAGGTGTCACCCATCATATATATGTGCATTTCATTTTTTTTCTGCCTAAGTGTAGTACCTTACATTGTTGAAATTCATTTTGTTAGTTTTGGACCAGCTTTCTAATCTATTCAGGGTCATATTGAATTCTGATCCTGCCCTCTGGGGTATCAGCCACTCTCCTAAACTGATGTCATCTGCAGGTTTGATAAGCATGTCCTCTATTCCATCATCCAAGTCATTTATAAAGATGATGAACAGCGGTGGACACAGGACAGACCCTGTGGCACTACACTAGTCACTTTTCTCCAGGATGAAGAGGGGCCATTGGTGAGCACCCTTTGGGTTTGGTCGGTCAACCAATTACAAAGCTACCTAACAGTAGCATTGTCTAGCCTGCATTTTATTAGCTTGTTTACAAAAATATTATGGGGGACCTGTCAAAGGCCTTGCTGAAATCAAGGTATGCTACATCCACAGCATTCCCTTCATCTACCAAGTTTGTAACTCTATCAAAAAGAGAGATGTGAGTAGTCTGGTGTGACTTGTTTTTAAGAAACACATGTTGACTTCTAGTGATCACAGCATTCCTTTCTAAGTGCTTATAGACTGTCTGTTTAATGAGCTGCTCTAGAATCTTTCCTGGTGTTGATGTCAGGGTGACTGGGAGGTAATTGTTTGAGTCCTCTTCCCCATCCTTTTTAAAGATGGAGACAACATTTGGGCTCCTCCACTTTGCTGGGACTTCTCCTGTTCTCTGGAAATTCTCAAATATTATTGCCAGTAGTTCTGAGATTCCTTTTGCCAGTTCTTTAATGCCCATGGATGTAGTCAATCCAGCCCTGGAGACCTGAGTTCATTTGGGGTGACCACACATTCCTCCTGTACTACCTCTTTACCTATTCTGTGCTGCATTTCCCCTACTGCATCATCTGCTCTATCTTCCCCAGGTTGAGCACTGTTTTCCTTTTGGGAGAAGACTGAAGCAAAGAAGATTACTGAGTAGTCTTTCTTTTTCTGTCCCTCCATTAGCATTTCTCCACCTTCTCCATGCAGTGGTCCTTAGCAGAAAGTGTTCAAGGAACGGACTTGGAGTTGCTGCTTCCAACAAAGCCTGCTATCTTCAACTCTCCTTCATCCACTCACTGCTAACTCTCCACCTGCTCTCTCTAATCTTTCTCAGAGATTTCTGGTGTGAAGTCTTCTCTACATGGAATCCTCACTGTCTGAGCATTCTCTGCTGCAATATAGCACTCCTTCTTGGCAGGGCCATCCTGTTTTCTCTCTTTAAATCATAGAATCATAGAGTTGGAAGAGACCACAAGGGTCATCCAGTCCAACCCCCTGCCATGCAGGAATACATAATCGAGGCATTCCCAACAGATGGCCATCCAGTCACTGTTTAAAAACCTCCAAGGAAGGAGACTCCACCACACTTGTTGGCAGTGTATGTCATCATTCTTGGGAACTTTGGGCAGCTCTGCTCTCAAGGTTTCTGCACAACCCCTCTCTTTTGGAGGGAATGAATTCTTAGCTGTTCCTTTGGAGGGTGCCTGGCTCTTCCTGGCTCTTCGTCCTTAGTAAGTGCTGCGGGAGGGATCTGCTTGCTGAGGATTCCAGGTCCTCCTCTCATGAAGACTCCTCAAGTAAAGCCAGTTAGCATCATGGTTACATTACAAAAATATTTCTGCACTTTGTTTCAAAAATAATTAAATGTTACTTTTAGGTACTTTTAAAAATTCTTTATGCTGCAGGCTGCTGGCTGTAGTGTAAAAAATACTGTTGTCCCTTCATATTCACTGGGGTTTGGTTCCAGGACCACCACCACCACTCCGTGGATACCAAAATCCGTGAATACTCAAGCCCCATTATATGCAATGGCATAGCAAAATCGTGTCCCTTATATAAGATGGCAAAATCAAGGTTTGCTTTTTGGATTATCATTTTTTTAAGAATATTTTCAAACCATGAATACTTAAATCCGTGGATACCAAATCCGTGGATATGGAGGGACAACTGTACACTCTCCTCATGTCCACCTCATTGTTGCCTCAACACCTACAATGGAGCACAAAGCAACAACATGAGCACAGTATGAGCCAGCACTTGATCCATGTGCACTCCTCACCACACTCCTCTAACTATAAAAATAACTTTAACATTAACATTAAGGAACAAACTCATCCCTCATTAAGTTACAAATATAATTTAATGTCATTATACTTAATAGTTCTTGTGAAATGAGAATAATTACAAGTAACTACTTATTTGTAACTAGTTATTTCCAATCTCTGGCCTGATTGACTGATAGGTTAAAAGTGATATGTTAATTGCTTTTCTGCTCACTAGAGCTCCCAAAGCCACATACAATACATATTTTAGTAGAATTTAAGAACAAATTCATAACAATTTCAAAAGTAATTTTAAAAATCAGAGTTACAAACCAAAGACAAACAAAAGTTATCATAGGGTACTGACAGCCCAGCTGGTCCAACTTCTCTTGGGATGGAGCTGGTCCAACTTCCCTTGGGTAGGAATTTCACAACTGAGATGGTGCTACAAAGAAAGTCCTGCCTTATGTTAAGGATGTTAAGGATTTCAGAATCTGCCGTTAAGGATTTCAGAATCCAGGCAAGTTCATAAGGGAAGATGCAGTATCTCAAGGACATCCTGGAAATATATCCTAGACACAAGCCATTTAGAGCTTTATGGATCAAAAACAGTACTTTGATTGAGCTTGGGGAACAGACTGGAAGCCAGTGAAGTTAGTGCAGGGTTGGTGACCTACAGCTTCTAAACTGCATACAAGGCAATATTTTGTACACTGTATTTTGCACTAGCTGATGTTTCTGAACACTTTTCAAGGACAGTCTAATCAAGTGGTAACTAAGACATGAATTAGTGCCTTCACTGCTGTAAGTCCCACTGTGTTCACTGAAACTTGCTCCTAGAAAACAGGTAGACTTTTCTCACCCTCTCAGCTCCAAAGAATATTGGAAATATGAACTTACTAAGGAGATTTCAGGAATAGTGCTTTAAACGAATATTTTAGAGCCTTACAGCAGCACTCCTAAATTTACAACGCCAAAGAGTCCCATCTAGCGATGCTATTACATTAATCTCTCCTTTCTCTCAGCCACACAATTATGCAAGGAGTAAAGATAGCATTGGTGTAGTCCTTGGCCAATTTTAATAGGCCCCAGCACTTTGCTAAAGCACTGCAGTGGATCAATTGGAATTAATTATTATACAAGATTAAACAGCAAATAACTACAGCACTTCAGAGTAATGCAGGAAAGAGCTGCTTTCCAGCACAACACAAAAGGAAAAGAATTTACAAAGTTAAAACTGGCCTTATCCTTAACTTACCTCCACTGCACATAAGCAGCCAGCACAGCATTTAGGTCTGACTGTCCGATTTGGTTCTGGTGCAGATGAAGATATGGTGTCAGATGGAGGCATCCTGGAGCCAGCAAGAAATGGCGTCTTCATTGCTCAGCTAAGAGATAAGATAGATGCAGGAGCCAAGGAGTTTTATCTGAGCTTTTTTGGGTTATTGGCATAACAATGCTTCTGCAGCTGATTCTGCCCCCCCCCTTGAGATGCCCTCAGAGCTAGATGGGGGAAATTTCACACTGAATTCCTGGCAGACACACTTTAATTTGGGATGGGGGATCTGTTAGTTTTGCTTTCTCTCATAGTCAGTTCTGAAAGGAAAGGAAAGGAAAGGAACGGAAAGGAAAGGAAAGGAAAGGAAAGGAAAGGACACCAAGGAGCCACCATTATCTTCCACCCTGAGCAAGAAGAAATTTGCAAATGTTGGTAAGCTTTTCAGGAATGAACTGAAAAGAAATTGTTCCCCATCAGCACCAGGCAAATCCAATCACCACAGCTATTTCCAGCATGGAAAGGACCAAGTTTACCAGTCTGCCATCAAGGTGTTAAAAATAAGGAGCATCTCAGGAAAAAAAGAGTGGCAACTCCAGTTCTGCACCAACATGTTTGGATACACAGGGATGCATACCCAGACTTTAATGTGTGAAGCCAGGGGTAGAAAAAACTCAGACTCCATGTGGCACTAACATAATTTTGATGCCCTCGAGCCAGAGCAACACATTTTTTTCATTTTATTTTTTCTCAAATTCCCCTCATAGATGTCAGAGGCAGTTTTGTCACATCCCCTTCCCCCAGGTGTTTTAGGCCCAAAAGAGGCCTTTATTTCATCAGGAAGTAAACTGGAAGTCAATGTGGCAAATTATTATTATGTGATTATTTTATTTATTTATATCCCACCTTCTTCCTAGCTCTGGTACTCAAAGCAGCTTACAAATGTTAAAATGGACACAGATAAAAAAATCACATTGTTAAAGTATATGGAAGCTAAAGTAGAATCAAAATGAAATTCAATACGGAGAAATGTAAAGTACTGCATTTAGGGCGGAAAAATGAAATGCATAAATATAGGATGGGAGAGACCTGGCTGAATGAGACTACGTGCGAAAGGGATCTAGGAGTCCTAGTAGACCACAAGTTGAACATGAGCCAACAGTGTGATGCGGCAGCTAAAAAGGCCAATGCGATTTTGGCCTGTATCAATAGAAGTATAGTGTCTAGATCAAGGGAAGTAATAGTGCCACTCTATTCTGCCTTGGTCAGACCTCACTTAGAATACTGTGTCCAGTTCTGGGCACCACAATTCAAAAAGGATATGGACAAATTGGAGCGTGTCCAGAGAAGGGCAACTAAAATGGTGAAAGGTCTGGAAACCATGCCTTATGAGGAGAGACTTAGGGAGCTGGGTATGTTTAGCCTGGAAAAAAGACGGTTAAGAGGTGATATGATAGCCCTGTTTAAGTATTTGAGGGGATGTCACGCTGAGGATGGAGCAGGCTTGTTTTCTGCTGCTCCAGAGACTGGAACACGGAGCAATGGATGCAAGCTCCAGGAACAGAGATTCCACCTCAACATGAGGAGGAACTTTTTGACAGTAAGAGCTGTTCGGCAGTGGAACACGCTCCCTCGGAGCGTGGTGGGGTCTCCTTCCTTGGAGGTCTTTAAACAGAGGCTGGATATCCATCTGTCAGGGATGCTTTGATCAAGATTTCCTGCGTGGCAGGTGGTTGGACTGGGTGGCCCTTGTGGTCTCTTCCAACTCTGCAATTCTATGATTCTATGATTCAAACTATCAATAGAATTAAAGCAATTTGAAAGCATGCCCCTTTTTTAAAACAAACAAACGAACAATTCAGAGAGCATAGTATATTAGTAAAAAGCCCTTTCCTCATGAAAAGTCAGTTCTCAGAAGCCTGCCAGAACAAATCTTTGCCTACTGCTTGAAGGACTGGGAGGCACCAGTTTAGCATATCTAGGAATGGAGTTCCAGACCCACTTCTGTGTCCTGTTTTCCTTCCAGAGTGTGGTAAGATGGAGAGAAGGACCTTTCTGAAAACTTCAAAACACAAGCTGGCTTATATGGGACAATATGATCTTTTGGATAGCCTGGACCCAAGCCACAGAAGGCTTCATAGATCATATCCAGCACTCTGAATTGTGCCCTCCCTGAAAATAGACCAGTAGCCAGTGGAGTTGCAGTAACAAGGAAGCCATATGCTCCCTGTAACTAGCTCTTCAGTCAATAGTCTGGCTGCAGCTCTTTGGATCAGCTGATCCATGGAGGGCTTTTTCAGAAACTGTCTTATAATGGTCTCCTTTAGGCATGATGGAGCTCTGCCTTGTTATTGAGTGAGGCTTTGACCACTTCTTTCACCAGCTAGTCCTCCACTGGCATTTTTTATGAGCCAAGAAGGGTAGGAGTATGACACACATATATTGACTCGCATCACTTCAAGAATCCTGTCCACATCCCCAGGTTGCACAAATTGAAAAAAAAAAATCCATTATCCCTGGGCAAGGAGGGGCCATGGTTACAACCACTGAACACAAATCCCACACTGAACACTATAACATCCCAGTCAGAGCAGGTCTGAGCAATTTAATCTAGAGTGTCAGACAAGTTGTTCACAATGAGCTAAGTGGTTTGGATTTGCTTCTTGTGGGCCAGTGTGTAAAGTACCCCTGACCACTCCAAACACCTCCACTGTCTGGCTGTTTGCAGATGAAATGGCAGAAAAGAATAATAGTTTTTCCACATTGCCATAGAACAGGCCTTCAAATAGATTTTAGCTTGTATTTGATTTGATTTATTACAGCTTTTCTGCCTATTTTGCTGTATTTGCCAACTCATTTGCTTCATTGCTGCCAATTTCCTGGAAAATCAGGGAGCAACTTTGGCTCCACTCTTTGAGAGGGGACACCAATGAGCACCTACATCCACTGCTCTGGCCATTTTCCAATTCCCATCATCAACCATGGCTTTGACAGAATCACTTGCTGAGGCAAAAGGAAAACCTCCAAGAGCTATCTGGAAGCTATTTGGATCCATCAGCCTTCTGAAGCAGGCCATTTTAATCAGTCCCCCAATCATGCAGAGGGTCTCAGTTCCAGTGAGTCTAAACCCCACAAGATAGTGGTAGTGTCCATTACAATGGAACTGAAAACAGTTCCTCCATTCCCAGATCCCCATCACCTCACTCAGCAAAGCAAACAAGGTCAAGAGTAGGGAGCCCTGGTGGTGCAGTGGTTAAATGCCAGTACTGCAAGTCACCCATGTTACAAGTTCAATTCCATAGGGCTCCAAGGTTCACTCAGCCTTCCATCCTTTCGTAGGTCAGTAAATGAGTATCTGGCTTGTGGGGGCAATTAGCTAACGCACATTGGAAACTGCTTAATGCAGTGTAGATGTGTAAATTGCTATTGCAAAAAACAAATTGTAAGCTGCTCTGATAGCCTTTGTGGCTGAAGAGCAGGGTATAAATACCTAATTTTTTTAAAAGGCATTTACCCAGAGGCAGGAGTAGGGCCAGATACAACTTGAGGCAGACCCATAGTGGTCGTGGCAGACAGGAAGCTCTGAGGCACTTCCAACATGGAAGCTTCAGCATGATTGTTGAAGCCACAATGCACAGCAAGTCAAGGGGACTCTAATTGCAACTCCAGTCCTGAGACTACCATGGCTAGCTCAGGAAGAGAGACTATAGAACAATAAGTTAGACAGTATACCAACAGAATCCCTACTCTGCCCCTCCTGTCCACTCAAACCCAGCATGCTGTGGGATAATGGGATTGAATCCTAATAGACCACTGCTATGCCCCCTTCCTGAACCCCATGTCACACCTGCTGCTGCACAAAGAAGTCCAGTGGGCAAAGTTCAGAAAGAGTAACATTCCCACTCATTGGGACAAGTGATTAGCTTTGCTGTGTTTTTCTAATAAGAGCAGAAGTGGAAAGCTGATTAGTCAGACATGTGCAGGGGTGGAGTTTGCTGGCAAGGCAAGTGCCCAGAATCACCATGTTGGGTTTTTGCCATAGCGATCGTGGGCTGAGGTGATGAAACAGTCTCCCCCCACTCTTTTTTTCTGTTTATTTAAGTAGAAGATTGCACTTCTGCACCTTGGATATGCTTTAGGAAAAAAAAAAAGAAATATTGTGTGGCAGCACCAACTGGTGACAATAAAAACATGAGTAATTCATCTTGCTTCGCAGACATGCCCATTTGAACAACAAATGTGTATGGCTTCGCATGCTTGCGATATTGGGGAAAAAAACCATGGAGACAAATGAAAGCTGCTGCAAATTGGTGTTAGTGAGCACCAATCTACATTTTATTGTGTTATATAGACAAGCCCTGGAAACTTTTCCACATTTTTTGTGACCCTAGTCAGAGAGAGAGTAAAAAAATGGTGCGAGCACAAAGGATGGAGATATCCAAACAGAGAAACATAATGAAGAGGTGAAAATAGCCACAATTTAGTTGTTAAGCTTAAGTGGCTTGATGTGGAGTATAGAAATGGGTCCAGACATCAGACAACCCTCTTGATGACTGCTGAACTGCCACGCCCAGCCTGCCTGCTGAGAGACATCCAACAGAAGGCATAATATGGGATCCCACAAGGACACAAGCCACTCTCAGACCTCCAAGAGTGAAACAAGTCAAATAGCCCCCAACATGGGAGTGGAGTTCAAAAATATGACCCCAAGTCCCTTAAGGGAAACCCCAAAATGTATGGGATGGACATGCAAGCTCTGTTTACCCCCATACAGAATCCATGTCAGTGCCCTAAACTGTCTCATAGCAAAGCTGTGACAGAATGAAAAGGGCAAAACAATACAAGCAAAGCCATGAGCATTTCATCCATAGCTCAGTTAACCAGTGACTGCATTAACTTGAAGGTATGTAGAAGCATATCGGGTGGGTAGGTGGATGGATACAGAAGCTCTTCTGAAGGCTTAGATGTAGGTGGGGAATGGTTGTTATGTTCTCCAGGTGGACAAGAGAGGCAACTTCCTCTCCAAGGCCCACCCAACAAGCCCCACCTCTTAGACAGACTAACCAGTTGTCTGTCCAAACCAAGGGAAACATTCTCCACAACCACTCCAAGCTGTGCTGTCCCTGAAGAACCATGTCATGCCATTAGAACTGAAGGACACAATCCCATTTTTGAGTGAATTTTTCCAGAAATTTCTTCCAGTATCCTAAGCTGACTAGTGGTTTGTCTAGACAGGCAATTTACCCCACCCTTCCCCCATCTTGGAGCCCTGCAGTCCAAACGACAGAGGGCTCTTGCCCCAATTCACCTCCAGACAGTCCTGATGACTTCTGAGGTGAAGCCTGAAGGAATCCAGGGTAAACCCTTTAAAAATGTTTCAAAATAACCCCCAGGAAAACCTGTGTCATGAGGGAAAGCCCGGATGGGTCCGGATGGGTCCGGCGCAGGATTATACCTGTATACCTGTCTATCCCTGGACACCTCTGCTGCTGGTGTTGCTCTGAAGCCAGGAAGGAGGCTCCCAGCATGTGATCAAGGCCCCTTGCATGTGACCAGCCTTGATCACATGCTAGAGGCTTCCTTCCTGGCTTCAGATGTGCAATAGTGTGAGAGGAGCCCACTTATATGGCCTGGTGTGTGTGTGTTTGTGTGTGTATACTTCTGTCCATTTAATTGTGGCAATGAGGGCAGGGGATCCGGGCCAGCTCTGGGGAAAGAATACTGGAAGATGGAACATTCTGGCTAGTATAGATAAGCCCCAGAATGTGAATCTCAAAAATATTCCCAACAAATGTAAATATTTGGAATGGAAATATAGGTAAAGCAAAACCTCTAATAAGGTACATTATTATTGATGGTGTTGGTGATGGTGGTGGTGGTGGTGGTGGTGGTGATGATGATGATTAAATTAACTTATATGCTGTCTTTCTCCCAGAAGGGACCCAAGGCAGATCACAAAATCAGTTTAAAATAAAGTTTAAAACCATTAAAAACTTCACAATATAAAAATCTAATCTAAAATTACATAAAATACATACAAGTAAAAGATTAAAATAAGCAAAATAAAAATTAAAAATAATAAAATAATAAAACACCCCCCAACAAAAGCCTCCATAAGCCCAGCTACATATTAAAAGCCTTCTTGCATAAAAATGTCTTTGCCTACTGGCAAAAGGAAAACAAGGAAGGGAGCCTCCCATGGAAGGGAGTTCCAGAGGGTGGGAGCCGCCGAGAAGGCTCTGTCTCGTGTCCTCACCAGACGGGCCTGTGATGGTGGTGGGCTTGAGAGAAAGCCTTCCCCTGGTGATCTTAGAACCCTTGGAGGTTCATATTGGGAGATATGGTCTTTCAGATAGTCTGGATCCAAGCCGTATAGGTCATGACCATCACTTTGAATTGTGCCCGGAAATGAACTGGCAGCCAGTGAAGCTATTTTAACAAGCGAGTTACAGTATATGCTCCCTACCTGGAGATGTGGTGCTAATATTCACAGCCAAAGCTTTAACCTCAGAATTGTTTTATTGGAATAAACCTTAAATATTTTAAGACATGACAATTCAATAGCACGCACTTCCTGCAAAGTGTGTAAATCTTCACAAGGGAAGGTCCATATACAGTACAGTATAGATAATACAGAAACTGGATGAAATAGCCTTCCAGATGAATGCATGTAAAAGTGACACAGATCTAAAACAGACTGATTCACCCATGTCTGTACCAACATGTAATAGGATTCTAGTTCACATTACCTATACTTATCCAGAAAATCCAAAATCCATTTGGTAGCCCTTATACATACAGCTTTAGATGCCAATTATAGGGTTAGATCTAGAGCTTGGAAAAGTTACATTTTGGATCACAGCTGTCAGAATCATCCAGGGAATATGGCCCCTGACTAGGCTGGCAAAGAATTCTGGAAATTTTGGTCCAAAAAGTTACTTTTCCAAGTACTTACTAGATCTCTGCTGTAACTAGGGAGGAAAAAAAAAAGAACTAGCCACTGTTACTCTTTCACAAATAATGGTAGGTGCCATAACACTTCTGTTGCAAGATGTTCCAGTGCAGAGAAAGACAGACATTATTGGACTTCAGCTCCCATCATCCTCTGCCACCAGCTATATTGGCTAGATCTGATGGCAGGTGTAGTCCAATAACATCAGAAGGCTGCAAATTGCCCACTCATGTCTGGGTGTGAGATGTAAAGCAGCCCTTCCATTGAATAAAAGGATCTAAGCCACCCTATTGTTTGCATAAAGCAATAGATGTACTCATTAAAATGAAAAAAAAAACTGTGTTTTCCTACTGACTTTCCCATTAAGTAGGATGGAAGGAAATGCTGTCATCTTTTAGAAAAATAAATATAAGAAGTTTTCAAATTAGTATCCATAAAATGCCAATTAAATTGGAGACAGGTTAAAATTAATGCCACAGTTAATAAGATAATATATTTGATTACAGCAGCTGTAATTAAAGCCCTAATTGACTTTTCAACACTTATCCTATTGTTAGCACTTTAAACAATTAAACACATACATTTCTAGTTAATTTCGTTATAGGCTTTTCATGTTTGGACTACTTCATACCAAAAACCTCTTTAAAAAAACCCATCTTATTCTGTAAATGATTAACTATTGGGTACTTAACAGATAAAGATATTATTTTTGGACTATAGCTCCCAGAATTCTCAGCTGGCACAGCCATACTATCTGGGAAGATCTAGGAGCTATATTGTCCAATTGTCAAGTATTGATGACATCTTCAAAGAGATCCTGAGCGCTGTCTAAATGGTGAAAATACTCCTCACAGATGTGAGGAGAATCCTACCTGTCTTAATGGGATCCTACATTGTTATGCTGTATTTGGAAGGAGTGGATTAAAAACTCCAGTTTTTAAAAAACAGTGAGGGGAATGCGCATTCCTGCTCCTTGGGACAAGCTATTCCCTTTGATTCGCTTTCCATGAGAGCAGAAGCACAAAGCTGATTGGTCGGATGAACACAGGGGACGGGGCTTGGAAACAAGGCAAGCGCTCAGAGCCGCCATGTTGGATTTTTGCCTTAACAAGTGAGCACTAAGGCGATAAAAAGGGGTGTTGTGTTTTTTTCTTTTTATTTTTAGTAAAGGCAAAATATCACTCAATCGCACATAGGAATTTTTTTTTTAAGTTCAGCAGTGGCAAATTCAGGTAAGTTAAAACACAAGTAATTCACTCACGACCACCATCGTGATTGGTGGGCATACAAAGCTTTGGGGGGCCAAAAAACAGTAAGACAAATTGCAGCTGCTGTGATTTGCCATTACTACAGAGCAATCGGTTGTGTGTGAGGGGTTGCCTCTTATAGATGGATCCCTGGTCTCCATTCTTTTGAGTCTTTGAGACTCAATCAAGGAAGCCACAGTCCTGAGTCTGCAAGTCCTGGGCAGGGCTGCTGGTGACTTGGAGGTCTTTTCTTCATAAGAGTTGCCATAATTTGAAGTTGATTTGATGGCAGTTAACACCAACGTATCATGCAAGGCTCACCATTAAGTGAAAGGAGCTATTTGGTTTTACCTGGGGCCCATCTACACGAGGAGAAAAAAATCCAAAGTAGCTTGTAATATTGCATCTCGCAGTAGCAGCGACATGTCTAAATGGTTTTTCTGGCCTTGAAAGCCCTCATAAGCCTTGCATTCTGGATGGCAGCTGCAAGTGATTTACTCATGTTAGTTCTTCAATGCCGCCATTGTGTTTTAAAAAAAAAAAGTCGTCCCAACATACACAGGTGCAATAAAGTGATTTTCCAATTTTATAAGAAAGCAAAACAGGAAATATTCATCCTGTTTTATCGCCTTAGCAAGCAATTGCTAAGGTGAAAATCCAACATGGCAACAGTGGGCACTTGCCCTGCTAGCAAGCCCCACCCCCAATCAGCTTTGTGCTTACCTTCAAATTTCCTGTTGTTCAATAGTCCAAATGAGCAGGAATGGGCACCCCATCATGGTTTTTGAAAAAGTATGGGGAAATCTGTAAAGGCTTTTATCATGTTGTTTTTGCTGTTTTGCCCCCCCCTCCTTCTGAATAGTGTGGATTGGTGCTGGATCCCATTTAGACAGAATTCCCAATGAATTCCATGAGGGGTATTTTTACCATTTAGACATGCCCTTGGAGTCTCTCTCCTCAGCTGTCCTCAAGAAAGTCAGACTTTTGTTTCTCTTTTTCTCCTATTTTCTTATTATTTCCACATTCCTGTCAATCTCTTCATTCATTCTTAAGTTTTTCATTCATTGATTCATTTCCTCCCTTTTATACTTTCCTTTCCTCCCACCCCCTGCAGTTTTTCTGAGTTAAAAAAAAAAATCTAGGAAGCATTCACAAGACTCCTGATCAGGCACTTAAGCACCTCTTAAGCTATGAATAGACTCATGAAAGAGGATGCAGACTTTCTTGTTTACAAGGATGGAATATTTTGTACATGGTAAACCTGACCATTTGTGGGCATTGCATAAACATGGATAACACTGTAGTGTGTTATGATGACAATGAACTCTATCTGGGGCTTCCATACTCTCCAACTATCCCCATTTTTGCAGACAGCCCAGCTTTTTTCAGCTGCTTTTAAAATGTCCCGGTTTCTCTCTCCCCCTCCGACTTTCCTTACTTCAATTGCTGCAAACTAAGCTCAAAGTGCAATTGTAGTTTGTACTCAGTTCTCAGTAGGGCAGAGAGAGGAGATGAGAGTGCAGAATCTTGCCGTTCTTTGTAGGCTCAGGCAAAAGCAAACTGCTGTAGTATCTGCTAGCTTGTGTGTTCTTCTTCATTAATACCTTTCGCCATCTTGAGCATACTCTGGTGTTACTTTGTCATACATGTCCTGGTTTTATCTGTGAAATGTGCAAAGCTATGCCATTCCTTACACAGAAGCTGAGTAGACTGGCAAGTTAATTTTACTTCAGCCCTGGAAATAAATAGCAGCACCCATCACACTTGAGGGCAGCAGGCTATTTCAGGATGTGAGGATGGCTTGTGTGGCACATACAGCTTTTGGCCAGGGGGGTAAGGTGGAATAACAAAAGGTCACCGCTGCTGCCCGCCAGCATCTGCTGCCTCCGGCTGTTGCCTGATCCCACCTAATGGTAAGGCCAGCCTGGCTGTCAGGACACCCGAGACTTGGTGGCGGCCGTGAGAGAGAAGATGGAAGAAAAGAAATTCTGCTTATCTCATAGCAGCTACTCTATTTCTCCCCCTCACTGCCATAGATCTTCATGGATCCCCACTTGACTGTGCATATGGATTAAAAGATTATGATCTTTTGCATGTTCCGAGTGCTACATTTGCACCCATAGTCAGATTAATGCTCTCTTTCTTTTGACAATTCACTGCCTCAGTCCATTCTGTGCTTTCGCCTTAATTCCCTTTCATCTTTGTTATTATCACTGTTCCTATCGCACTATCTGCAAAGAATGGTCTCCTTTGGAATTAATCAGGTTGTAGCTAATCAAACCACTGGCATTAGCATAAAGTTCAGTTAATTGTGTCTCCTCTGCTTTATGAGGAAATAACCATACAGAAGCTATGTATTTCTGATGAGATGAAAGGCTCCGTGGGTAGTTCTTTAAAATAAAAGAGAGAGGAAAATGCAGTAAAATACAATAGATTCAGCCTTCCTTGATTGTTATTGACAGCTATGGGCTGTTTTCAGAGGAGGAAAAAGGAAATAAGATGGCCATTGTCATGCTCAGAGGCAGCCCTAACAATTAAGGAATAGAAATGGGGAATGTACGTGTGTGTAAAAAATTTAATATCCTGTATGTCTTGACCCTATATTCCTCACTTTCTATTTGTCTTTCCCCCAGTGTTCACTGCTGCACACACAGCTTCATGTGTGTTATTCTTTATCAAGGATTACAATGGACTCTTTTGGCTTACTTGAAGCCATTTTCCTTTCAAGGAAAAACACATTCAAAATGTTCCCTCTCCCCAATTCCCTCAAGATTAAAGTAGTTATTATGGCAGCTATGTGGCTGCTTCTGAAAACCAGCAAGACTGTGATGCTTCTATCCTCTTATAATCTAGGGCAGAATTGGGGAGCCTTCAGCCCTAGAGATGCTGAGGAACCACAACTCCCATTATGCCTTACCATTATGCAAGGTTAATAATTACAGGAGTAATTACATTAATAATTAAGGAACATGTGGTAGGATAACACAGGTTCTTCAGCCATGATCAGAGATAGCCTTCCTTAACCTGGTGTCTCTCTGAGTGTGTGTAAAACTGCAAGCTCCCCCAGGATCTTCAATTGTTTTGTCTAATTTTTTCTCCAATAGTCATGTTGGCTGGGGATTATGGAATGTGTAGTCCAATCCAGTAGGGTGCTGAATTGATGAAGGCTGGTCTAGAATCTGGCTCCAAATCTGAAGAAGTGCTCACCATACTTTACAGAGAGCAGTCCCCCATAACATCCATTATCTTTATTTTATTTATTTTTAAAGGCCCATCCAGTCATAATCTGGTTTAAAAATAAAGACTCAAAGGAAGGGAGACCAGGAGCTTTGAAGGTGTCGTCAATACTTAACAATTGGACAGCTGGCAGAGAAATCAGCACAAAGGTCACCTGGTCACAGTCTTCCCTGCGGAAGTGAGATGGGTTGTCTTCTAAATGATCATCATTATTTCTGCATTAGCATGTATCCATATAAATTGGAATATATATGTTGCATGCAAATCAATGTACTCTTTTGTCCTCTTTTTTGTCAATGCCTTTCTTTTGGGGAGGTGATATATAATTGGCCATCCTAAGTTGAATGTGTGTCTCCTCCCCCCCCCCATGTATAATAGGAAAGGATCCAGTAGTAATCCTTGCTATGAGCATTGTGGTGTTTTAATCATGGCCCTATTTTTGTCTGTGAGATATTGGAGAGTAGGGAAATGTGGGCCAGATTATCAAAGTCAGACTTTCCCTGCAGGCAGGCAGGCAGTGGCTTTTAGTTACAGTCAATGGCAACAGTAGTCATGTGGGGGAGAAAGAGAAAACAAGGAAAAAGAGAGAGAGAGAGAGAGACCATGAGCAAAACAATTCCTTTGAATATCTTCCCTTATGTATAATTATATATAATGCTTTCAAATAGGTTTGCCCTGTAATCAAGCACTGGAAAAGTTCCCTCTGGCATTCTAGAAAAATCATCTGTTCAATTGCAGGAGCTCTTTGGTCAGAATTCTGGGGAGATTGAAGGTCCTAGCTTGTACAGAACACCTGAAAGGGTTCAAGGGAAAGAATGCAGAGAACAGCATGCTTCAGTTTGTTTTGTTGATCTTTAAACTGCCATGAAATTCTAAATAAGGTGAAATTTCTAGGGCAGGAATGAGGAACCTATCCAGATGTTGTTGGACTCTAATTTCCATCAGGCCCTGGACAACATGCTTGGTGGTCAGGAATGACAGAAGATGTAATCCAAAAGAAATGGATGATCATAAAGGTCCCTGCTAGGCGAGCACCTTCAGAAATGTCAAAGTCTAACGTTTTGTTATAGGGTATCATTCAGATCTATGCCTGATCCAAATGGTCTTTCCATTTGTTCCCATGTGAACCTTCACTGCCTAAACCATTGCAAGTTACATCCATAAATAAACGATATAGGAAACAATGTTTATTAAAATAGCCTGGTATTTGTTTTACGGTTGTTTTAAGCTAAAAGATGGTCTGTCTTGCTCATTAGTTTAAAGAAGAGTAAAGGCAAATTTGGCCTGCTTGATATTTTGAACAGAGCTTTGAAATGTTAATTTTTGGACTAAACCCCCAGACTTCTGCTACTTATCATGCCTGTGCTCAGAGTTGTAGTTTAAAAAATGAAACTTTCCAAGCTCTGGTTCTAGACTACAGCTCTTCATACTCCAGCCAGCATGGTCAGGAATTATGGGAGCTGTACTTCAAATCTGCCATAGGATATCAGGTTGTCTGCCCCTAGTTTAAAGGACAAAGGGAACTGGACATGAAGCAAACATCTCTTCCTTGATAGTTACCATGGCAGATTCCATAAGGAACTTGATGAGTTTCTACTCAGTACTATTTAAATCTCATGGAAGTAAGTTAACAGGAAAAGAGGTCAGCTCCCTCCTTGACCACCTTACTTCCCTACTCCTTTTTTTCTTTGTACATAATTTCTTTTTCCTCTGTAATATACATAGTGCATGTTTACTTTCTATACAGGGCTAAACAGCACTACTCACACTCTTAATATGAGAAACATGTCTATGTTGATTCTAATAACAACAACACTTTTGTTGAGAGAACCAGTAAAGATAGATCTCTTAATTTGGGGGACCGATGGAACTGGGCAACAATTATGCATTTCATACCTGCAAGCACGCACACACACACATTTAAAATTTGGAGTATGTCTGAGTGCAAGCTAACTGCTGGAGCTGCAAATGGACCAAGCTCTAATAAAAGGAAAGCTGCTCAAAAGTTAGGACTAATCTTTGTATAGAACAGAATGAGTTGGTACAGCTGTCTGCAGTGTATCAAACTGCAGGCTGGGGTGTATCATATTTTGATGAAAGAAAGTCTGTTGCAAATATAAAACTGGTGCAGAAGGCACAGGTTGGGCTACAGATTTAATGTTGATGTTTTTTAGTCTGATGCAGGCTGCAGTGGCTACTGGTGACTTCCAAGTCAGGAGTCCTGTAGATCCACTCAGCAGTTTATTCTGGAGTTCAAAGGAGCTAGCCAAGGTGCTGAACCTTTTGTTGTTAGCTGCCTTCAAGTCAACTTCAACTTAGGGCGACCATATGAATAAGATATCTCCAAATCACCCTATCATAAACAGCCCTGCTCAGCTCTTACAGACTCAGGAGAGTGGCTTCCTTGACTGAGTCTATCCATCTGGAATGAGGTCTTCATCTTTTCATATTGCCTTCTTCCTTTCTGAGCATTTTTGTCTTTTCTACTTAGTCATGTCTTTGTGTGCTATGTCCAAAGTACGACAGTCTCAGTTTAGTCACAATATGTGTCTTATGAGTAAGCACACAAAGAATTATACTCTTAAACCAGTGTGGCTTATCACAAGAGACCTTTGCAATAAGGTTTTGATAGCTTCATCTCCTCTAGCGCTCTCCGTTTTTTGCTCACCTTTGCTCAGTTGTTTCTTTAATTGTTTTGCAGAGGCTCAGCTGACCTGGTCTTCTTCCCATGGCTTCCTCTACAGTGTTTAGCCCTTTAAAAAAACACATCACCATTGTGGTCCTTGATTCATCTTTGTGGAGCTCAGCTTCATATGGTGAAGCAGAAGGAAGAAGGCTCTTCTTGTGCATTTTAAAAATTCTGCAAAGGGGAAAGGGATTTCCAACAGGAGTGGGAAAAGAGTGGACCTCCCAACGTTGATGAACTACTGCTGCCATCATTCTTCATTATTGAAAAGGATGGCTGGGGATGATGGGAACTGCGTTACATGAACATCTAGACCAGGGGTGGGAAAATGTAGTCCTCTGGAAGTTGTGGGACAGCAGCTTCCAGCAGCCCTAGGCAGAATAGGCAATGCTGAGGAATCCTGGGAGTCGTAGTGCAAAAACACTGAAGGGCTGCATGATTCACACCCTGACAGACAGGGTCAAAGTTTCCCAGTTAACTGTATGGGCAACTGTATGGGTAAAAAAAAGCAGATACATGGCTCTTCAGACCCCCTCCCAGCCCCCAAGCTGGGAGTGTTTGTTGTTCCTGAGTGCCTTCAAGTCATCTCCGACTTGTGGCAATGCCTAGGGCAAACCAATCACATGGTTTTCTTGGCAAGATTTTTTCAGAGGGGGTTTGCCATTGTCTTCCTCTGAGGCTGAGAAAGTGTGGCTTGCCCAGGGTCACCCAGTGGGTTTTGTACCCCACTAGCCCTAGTCGAACAATCAAACTGAGTACTTATTGAGAAGTTAATTCCACTGTATTTAGTGCAACTTACCCCCAGGCACTGTAGCCTGAACCTATATGCTACCAGAAAAAAACTTTCCTCCCCCACCCCACATACACCTTTGTAACTATGCACAGTAAGACAAGTACAACCTGGAAGACTTTGCAGGTTCATTCCTGAGAAGTCCCACTCTGCTCAACACAGTTGGCTCCAAAGGACTCCACATCTCCCCTATGCCAGTTCCCAAAGGAAAAGTCAAGAAAGGTGTGTTTCATTGGGACTGCTCCTAGAGAAAAGTGTACAGGATCACGACCTTAAAGGCACAGGAGCCTTGCTACCCTTTCCCTTTGGTAGTCACCCCAGGGTCAGTCCTGCTGTATGGATAGACGAGGCACTACCCCACCTAGCCCCCAACATTCACCCTAGACCCCAAAGGGGAAAGTGGTATACTTAAGCTTTTCAAAGGGCTAGGAAACGAGGAGCTCCCAACTGCACACCCATTGGCCCATAAGGACTCTGGACGAAGGCCATATCATGGTGGGGATCTGCTTTGGCTTTTAGTCCAAAAAGTACTATGCAAGGCAGTGAACTTATTTGGGGGAAGAACTCATATATATGAGTTCATATATATATTCATATATATATATATATATATATATGAATGAGAAACCTTTCAGCACCTTGGCCAGCTCCTTTGTAGCACCTCGGCCAACTCCTTTCCCCTGATGCCCATCATAACTCCACCACCCACGGGTGTGAAAGCCATCAGCACCCACACCGGGTGCCCCTACTCTCAGCTGCCATGGGCATAGCTTTAAACAGACACCCCACATACACACAACAACAACAACAACAACAACTGTTCTACTACTACTACTCCACATAGTCACAAAGGTATGTGTGCCTGGGGGTGGAAAAGCTTTTTACTGGTAGCATATAGTTTCAGGCTACAGTGCCTGGGGTAAGTCCCACTAAATACAGTGGAATTAATTTCTGAGTAAGTACTCAGTTTGATTGTTTGATGGGGGCCAGTGGGGTACAAAACTCCACTGGGTGACCCTGGGCAAGCCACACTTTCTCAACCTTGGAGGAAGACCATTAGCAAGCTTTCTCTGAACAAATCTTAGAATCATAGAATTGTAGAGTTGAAAAAGAC
The DNA here is from genome assembly GCA_030847615.1 of Gambelia wislizenii. Taxonomy (NCBI): domain Eukaryota; kingdom Metazoa; phylum Chordata; class Lepidosauria; order Squamata; family Crotaphytidae; genus Gambelia; species Gambelia wislizenii. The sequence goes on along the minus strand of JAUMIR010000011.1, from coordinate 26,927,483 downwards.
CACAAGGGCCATCTAGTCCAACCCCCTGCCATGCAGGAAATCACGATCAAAGCATCCCTGACAGAATGGCCATCCAGCCTCTGTTTAAAGACCTCCAAGGAAGGAGACCCTACCACGCTCCGAGGGAGCCAGTGGGGTACAAAACTCCACTGGGTGACCCTGGGCAAGCCACACTTTCTCAACCTTGGAGGAAGACCATTAGCAAGCTTTCTCTGAACAAATCTTGCCAAGAAAAGCATGTGATTGGTTTGCCTTAGGCATTGCCACAAGTTGGAGATGACTTGAAGGCACTCCCAGACACTCCCAACAGACACTCCTAGCTTGGGAGGGGGGGGGACTGAAGAGCCGTGTACCTTGAGCTGGTTTAAGGACCCTGCAGGGAGCCCCATCATTGTGGGGGGGGCGTTGTAACCCTCCTCCTGCAAAAACATTATTAGTAATAATAGGTTAGATTGGCCCCATCATTGTGGGGGGACCCATCCTAACCCTCCACCTGTGGAAACATTGTTAGCAATAATCTGAATATCCTGTACGGTGAATAGGTGAGGTTGGCCCCATCATTGTGGGAGACCCATTCTAATCCTCCTCCTGCAAAAACATGATTAGTAATAATCCGAATATCCTGGACTGGGAATAGGTGAGGTTAGCCCCATCAGTGTGGGGGGACCCATCCTAACCCTCCTCCTGCAAAAACATTATTAGTAATAATCTGAATATCCTGGACTGGGAATAGGTGAGGTTGGCTCCATCATGGGGGGTGGGCGTTGTAACCCTCCTTCTGCAAAAACATTCTTAGTAATAATCTGGATATAGTGTACTGGGAATAGGTGAGGTTGGCCCCATCATTGTGGGGGACCCCTCCTAACCCCCCTCCTGCAAAAACATTATTAGTAATAATCTGACTATCCTGTACTGGGAATAGGTGAGGTGAGGTTCTGAGATAAACATATGGGTCCCCCCAAATAAAGTGTTGCAGGGCCCCCCAACCTCCCTTGCACCGTTCGTGCTCTCCTCCCCCCTCCTCCCAGCCCCCTCTCCTCCTTCCTCCCCGGCCTCCCCCTTCCTCTGCCTCCCTCCCTCCTCCCTCTCAAAGGAAGAGCGCAAGGCGGGAGGCGGCGGGCCGGCCGGGCGAGGCAGCTCCGAAGGCGCGGGTGGCGGTGGTGGCCGTGGCCGCCCTTGGCGGGCGTCGGGTCCACGTGAGCGGCGCGCTCTTCCTGCCCATTCATTGCTCGGCGGCGGGCTGGGCTGGGCTGGGCTGGGCGGGCTGCGGCTGCGAGTGCCTGGCGGCGCGGGGCGCGGAGGGCTGCCTGCAGTCGGCGGGGAGCGCCAGGACCAGCCAGCCTCGCCAGGCAGCGCCATGCGCCCCGCTCAGACTTCGACGGCGGCGGCGGCCAGGGCGGGAGGCCAGGCGGCTTGAACCCCGAGCCGGGTTCCGGATCGGCGGGAAGGAAAGGAGGGGGGCGGACCTCGTTCTTCGGGAGCAGCCAAAGAGAAAAGGGGGGGAGAGGGAGGGGGCAGAGGAGCCCTCCGCGTTGGCTGCCCCCCATCTTCGCCTTGGGGGAAGGAGGGCAGGCAAAGCCCAGTCCCTGCTGCTCGACGGCGGTGGCGGCTGGAAGGAGGAGGGGAGCCCCCTGCCCAGCCCATGTGAGCCCCTCCCTGCCCGCTGGGGGTGAAGGAGCCAGGCGGGACCCCACGACCCCCCTCCGTCCCGCCTCTTGCCCCCCGATGCCCCTCCGGCCGGCTGCCCTGGGAGGGAAGTGAGCCAGCGAGAGAGCCAGCCAGCCCGCCACGAAGGAAGCCAGCCCGGCCCGGCCACCGCGAAGGCAAGGGGCCAGCATGGGGGGCCCCCACCCGGCGGTGCCTCCCGCCCTCCTCTTGGCGCTGGCGGGGCTCCTGGGCGAGGCGCGGGGAGGCTTCCCCAACACCATCAGCATCGGTAAGGAGCCGGCGGCGAGGCTCAGCTGAGGGGGGGTCTCCTTGGAGTAAGGATGGAGGGGAACCGGCGGGGGGGGGGAGAAGGGAGGCTGTTTGTCTCTTTAGCTTAAACTCCGCTCTTCAAGTGGAGCTCCGCACGAACGCCCCCCCCCCGCAGGACCGGTTTAAGGAATCTTGGGGGGCCCTGCAACACTTTATTGGGGGGGCATATGTTTATCTCAGGTCGAGATAACCTAACCTATTCACAGTCTAGGAGATTCAGATTATTACTGTAATGTTTTTGCAGGGGGGGGGGTTATGACGGGTCCCCCACAATGATGGGACCAACCTCACCTATTCCCAGTCCAGGATATTCAGATTATTACTAGTAATGTTTTTGCAGGAGGAGAGTTACTACGGGTCCCCCACAGTGATGGGGCCAAGCTAACCTATTCCCAGTACAGGATATTCAGATTATTACTAAGAATGTTTTGTTTTGTTTTTTTGCAGGTGGAGGGTTAGGATGGGTCCCCCCACAATGATGGGACCAACTTAACCTATTCACACTACAGAATACTCAGATTATTACTAATGTTTTTTGCAGGGGGAGGGTTACGACGCCCCCCAAAAAACAATGTTGGGGGGCCCTTAAACAGGCCCTGCCCTCCCCCCAATCCTAGCAAATCCATGTTCGGGGCTTTGGATCGCCCCCCCCCGGGGGGCAAAGAAATTGCTAAAAGAAGCCGCAAAAGCAATGGCTTTAAGCGCGCGCCCAAGCACACACACATATAGAAAATCTGCATCGCCTCGCATAGATGAATAATATCCATGGAGTAGCCGGGTTGGAGGGGTGGGGGTGCATGGGAATGGAAAACAGGGTTGCAACCTCTTTCTTCGCACTATTATTAGCTTTGATGAATTGATCAGAGCTTCGGGCTCCGCTTGAAGCTTTGGCCAAGCGAAAACGCGAGGAGACGAGCAACCCATCTTCGTAATGCAATCGTGGGATGTTCGGTTAAGAATCATTGGCAACCCACTCTTTCCCACGCAAACGCATTGTTCTAAATGGCAGGGGAGATTTAAAAAGAAAATCCCACTCTCTCCCACCCCCAGTTATCCAGACCCTCCCATGCAGTCGCTTCTGCCCCTGAAAGCCTTCACTGGGAGCCCGGTGGCAAAACTTCCCTGCCTTTAATACCCCCCCCCGGCCCCCGGGTCTCCTACACTCCAGGCACGTAACTTCTTCTTGCTCCTAGAGCACGTCCTGGGAGCTGCAAGAGGGGCTGAGCTCCTACCAAAAGCTTGCCTTGCCTGGGGATGGTGTGGTGGTGATGGGGGGTGGGGAACAGTAGGCGAAAGAACCTGAATGTGCCAGGACGAATAAGATGGAGCTGTTGGGAATGGCACAAGCAACGAGGAGGGGGTGGTTGGCATGGTGTAGGCAAGGGGCAAACCAACAGGAGCGCAGGCAGACCACTGAAAGAGTCTATGCCTCCTCCTGCCTGGGTATGCTAGCCAAAGAGCCCTGCATCAAATGTCCTCCTGTTTTTATTTTTATTCTTTTTATTTTCCCTCTTGATCCATGAGTAGGAGTGCAAAAAAACCAAACCAACCTTCCTCCTCGGGTTCTTCTAGGGCATTGAGAAATGCCAAGCTGTGTTTAAAAATAGTGTTTTATTCATTTTGCGTAAAGCATCTTACCTCTGTTAGCTCTCTCGCGCTCTTTCACAGCTCGCTCGCTCTTTGCAGCTAGCTACATCCTTTCCTACATGCTGCAGAAGGAACAGGCAGAGGGAGGGGGTAGTGAGGTTTCCCCCTAAGGCAGGCTGCAAAGCATAGGGAAGAGAGGATTTGACATAGCATGTGCACAAATAAATCTGAAAAGGAAGTTTTGTCTTGGAGTTTTCTAGCATCCTCTCCCTGCCCCGTCCCTTCTTCTAATCTAAGGGTACTTCGGCACCATGTTGAGCCCAGTCTGTAGGGAAACCTCTGCACATAAGCATTAAAACTTTAGCAGTGCATATAACCTGTGTCTCATATGTGCTTGTTTGGGAAAGAAGGGTAATCCAAGCATTTGAACCTTTTGAGAACACGAGACTCTCCAGTTTAGATGTGGAGACTGGGCTGCTTAAAGACAGTTGCAGCTCTCATTCAACACCAGAGGAGCCATGGAACCTGATCCTGTGACTATCCAAGTTTGGATTCACATGGACGTGTTCAGTGAGTTTATTACCGAAGACCTGTGTGTAGGGTTATTGGACCCTGAAGCTGAGGACTACACAATTCAGTTTATTTAAGCTGCAGCCTGTATCTCCCATGGAGTAAGCTCTATTGAATACAATGGGATTTATTTCAGAGTAGACCTATACAAGAGTGCACTGTGAAAGTCCTGTCTTACCTTCCACATGCCTGCTTTCAAGGGATTTCTATATGAATAAGGCTGCAGTGCTCTCTACATATCTAGCTGGGAGTAAGCATCCTTGAACACCATGAGAACTTGCTTCTAAATTTAAGAAATGAATCCAATTGCAGAGCATAAGTCCAATGTTGAACAAGTTCTATCGAACTTGGACTGACGTGTGTGTTAGCAGGCTCAGACTCCTGCTATAAACTGCATGCGCGCACACACACACACACACACACATGTAATGTGCATCGAAAGCTGCAATCCTATGTATATTTGTGTTTGGGATTCAGTCCCATGCTTCACAATGGCATTTACTCTAGAGTAAGCATGGCTACCATTGGGCTACAGAAGCACTGTTTACAGCCCAATAAATTTTATTCAGCAGTTCCACTGATCGGCAGTAAGGCTTAATTCTAGGAAAGTGTATATAGGTTTGTAGCTTCACATTTAAAAACAAACAAACACTGGCATGTGATGTTTTGAAAAATGGAACAGTTGTATGTTTAAAATAAGCTCTGGCTGTACCTTGCATTGGACATGTAATTTGTTGCTTTAGGAGGATGGGATTGCTGCAGTGTCTTAACTGATTGAGAAACACCTCTCAGACTGCATATACCAAACACGTTTTTAAAAGTTCTGTATTATAAAAGAAAGGGAAAGCAATTATTTTTTTCTCCATTCCAGGAGGACTTTTCATGCGAAACACAGTCCAGGAGCACAGTGCATTCCGTTTTGCTGTACAGTTATACAACACAAACCAAAATTTCACAGAAAAACCTTTCCACTTGAACTACCACGTCGACCACCTGGATTCTTCCAACAGTTTTTCAGTAACAAATGCATGTAAGTAACTAGCTTGGTTTTCTCATTATAGCCCCTGCCTCCTTGTCTACCAGTTCTGCCTATTCCACTCTCCTCCCAGAGGGAGGGGGAACTCCATCGTTTCACCCTAATAAGCTACCTATAATTGCAGTTTATATTTGGGTAAACTATATTGAACAAGCCCTGTCAAAGAAAAACATAAATGGTCTTACTGTGCTTCCTGCATGCCAATTATAATTAATAAAAGGTTTTATTCTTAAGATGGACAGATATGACACCCCCCTCCCGTGACCAAATCTGTTAGAAGCAGTTCAGTTAGTTTCTGAAAACCAGATTTGTGTGTGTGTGTGTGTGTGTGTGTTGCTTTGACAGTGATTACAGCAGATTTTTAGCAACCGCCTAGATAGAAGTGTGTGCATTAGTGACAAATTGTGTGTGTATGTATGCAGGGAGGATGTGTGGGCATTACTTCACAAATAATGTCTCTCAGGAACGAAATGTAGTGAGTGTTGTTTAAAGTGACCTTGAGGTGACAGAGGGAAATAGGATTATGGGTTTCTTTCTGCCTTAAAATAGCCTTTCTTCTTGCAGAAAATGTCCTGATAAAAACCAATGAGGGTGCTAACTGATGGATGCCTTAGTCTCCTCCATCCAACCCTAAAGTCATTACACACCATGGCAAGTATTGTTGGCATGGTCCATGATTCCTGTGTCTTTTCTTACTTTTTCATATGGACCAAGGAATCTGGGTTTGACCCCAGGTTGCTGATCCCTATCTTAAGGGTATATTTATTTTTAAACAATTTTGCTACTGGTCAAAAAGACCCTCAATATGATATGGTCATCTGTGGACATGAACTTCTGACATAATTATTGATTATGAGTGAGGGTGTGAGAATAGCAAGTCTGTATAGAAAACATGTTCCAGCTACATCTAAATTGTTTGGCAAGGAATTTTGAGAATGAATTTAATTTAAAGACCATTTGGGGATGTGTCTAGCTTTGTGATTGTTTCAGATTAGGTCATGCTTTACTTTGTGAAGAGGTTAGGATTGCAAGCTTTCAAAATATTAAATCAGAGATGAAGAACATATAACCCTCCAGAAGATGTTTGTATTGCAGCTCCCAGTTTCCTTCATAATTGGCTATGCCAGCTATTGCTCATTGGAGGTGCAGTCCAGCACTAGCTACATGGTCACATGTTTCCAACCCATGACTTAAACAAAACCTATCCAGTCTTCTTATAATATGGTTTGCCTTCTTTCTTTTTTTTCACTACGTCACTATAGCTATGACTTTGAACACAAACTTTGTGGCACACTTTCCCCAAGGAACATGTTTTTATCTCCACACTGTGGAAAACTTTTGACTGTCCATTTCCCCAGCTAAGCAGTTTCTGCTGTTGAATGCATGGCAACAGACCAGCCTGGGTTTTCTGACCAGCTGGCGACATACACTGCTTTTTAGCACCATACTGCTCAAGTTATGGTATATTGGGCTTTTTATTTTAATAATCTTGTCTTGCATGTACAGCTTTTTACAAACATCTGAGTAGTAATTCTTAAGGAATGTAATCTCTTTAAAAGGTTCTGTCTCAAATATAATTTCCTTTAAATATCTAATTTATGAATGTAAACTAAAGGCATTATACTTCTACAATAATCAGTTATTAAATGGATTTTTTTAAAAAAACGTTTGTGCTCCTTCTACTGCTAAGATTACCCGCAGGGCTGTCCTGAGATGCTTCAGTGCCTGAAAGAGAAAATCCATACAATTTATGTTTCACTTGGGAAAAACAAAACAAAAAATTTCTCCCACACACGTGCGCGCACACAGGCACATATTTATCATGATGAAATAATTTGACAGGTTGCTGATCTTTTGTGTCAGCCAGAGTCCAAAATAGCTTCCTCATTCTCCAAACTTACAAATGTTACTTTTCTGGACTATCAGCTCCCAGATTGCCATGCTCTTTATGGGGTGTTATGGGAACTGTAGTCCAAAAAGGTAACTTTCCCAAGATTTGCTCATCCTGTTTTTTGATTGTGAAAATATGAAGAGTCATACCATCAAGTCTAGCCATCCATGTCCTGGTGCTCTCCATATGTTTTAGATTTCAACTTCTGGCAGCCCCAGGCAGTCTTGCCAATGGTTAGGAACACTGGGGTGTCATCTCAACCATAACTGGAGGTTGGGGAGAGGTTGCTGTAATCCATTGCCATAGTAATCGTTTACTAACAATGAAGCTGAGTGCTGAGTTATGATTGTCAAATGGGGCCAGTGCAAAAGAGTAGTGAGGTACAGAGAGTGCCCCAAGATTTGGAGAAGTAGCAGCAAAAAGAGAGAGAGAGAATGAGAGAGAAAGAGACCCTCAAAGAGGCACCCAAATATAGTCTCAGGAGGACTCAACATGCTCAGTACTCACAAAATGCAAAGTGTCTGCTTGGCTATGGTGTGAGTGAGATGATGTGTCCTGAAAGAAGGTATTGCTCAGCTGGATTGCACAGTATGGCAAGAGTTCTCCGTATTGCAGCACACATACATACACACACTGCTGCTGTTAAGTCAGTGGCATTGTGCTGCTGGGTGGCATATTACCTCTAAACCTTAAGATTCCAGGAAGCCATGATGGCAATAAGGATTGATAGCTATCTTGCCCATGAACCTACCTAATTCTCTTTAAAGCCATCTGGTGTTGGTGTGTGCCTTGAAGTCATTTCTGACTTATGGCAACCCTAATATGAAACTATCACAGGGTTTTCTTGGCAAGATTTGTTCAGAGGGGGTTTGCCTTGGCCTTCCTCTGAGGCTGAGAGAATGTGACTTGCCCAGGATTGCCCAGTGGGTTTCCACGGCTGAGTGGGGATTTCCACTTTGGTCTCCAGAATCATACTCCAACGCTCAAGCCACTACACCATGCTGCTCTCTTAAAGCCATCTGAGCCAGTGGCAAATATCACATTTTCTGGCCTAGGATTTTTTCCTTGGGGTGAAGCTCTCTCTCTCTCTTTTGCTTTTCTCTTTTTCTCTTTTCTGTTGCCACTGCTAATCTGTATAAATGGAATAGGTTTTACACATGCTTAGGAAGCTCGTACCTTACTTCGACAGTTTGCTGCCTGAGGTGAAAAACAACATGGATCCCCTTTCTGTTCCATCTAGAAAAACTACAGAGGTTAAACTTTTCTTCAGCAATGGCAATAAGATGGCATCTCTATCACACTAGAAGGCAGAAGGCTGAATTTAGGGATGCAGAGTAAGCCACTCAGCACACAGATCTTTCATCCAGCCTAGCACCTGCCACCTAAGATAACCACCTAACTCTGCCTAATGGTAGAGATGGTCCTGGCCAACTGGATATTCCTGGGAAGTTGATAAATAAAACATACACACATCACAGGCTTGTACGTAACATTTGGTTTTCGGAGGCACACCACGTTCAATGTCTAGCTTCTCTACACTGGCAAAAATGAATGCAGATTCACCACAGATCTGGTGCTGGCAGTCCATATATATATATATATATATATATATATATATATTGCCTTTAACCCAACTTTCCTCCAAACTAAGCAAGGTGAGGGGAAACTCCAGTGTTTCCCAGAAACTCCAGAGCGACCTTGGGTTCTGTTGCTGTCTGGATAGCTTAATCAGGTTCAACACAGCCTGATCCAGTTGTTCACATGCAAACGTGGTGCCTTCTCCCTTACTCTGCACTGAGCAGTGCAGGGAAGGGAATGGATCTCCATCAGAGCTGCCGCCGCCACCACCACTCAACAGCCAAACAGCTACTTGCAAGAGCCTGGCCTGCGGTACAACTTCTACTGAGGTCAGAACAGGGGTGCCTGTGTTATCAATGAGGAAAGGGTAGAGCGACCCCCCCTCCTTGTTTATCACATGTCTAGGTGCCCTGATCTGACCTCAACAGGAGCAACAACTCTGTCTGGGCTCTCACATGAGCTGCTTGGCTGGCAAGGCGGTGGTGGCTCCGAAAGCAGGGGATGGGCCAGTGGGGTTGATGTGGTGTCAGCCTGGCTGGCCCATGTGAACAATGACGCTCCATCACATTGGATTCAGCCTGGGGTGTGTGGCCATCATTGTGGTCAATCTGTGGCCAGTCCAGAGCATAATGTTCTGGACTGAACCCAGATTAAGTGGCCACTGTAGATAAGCCATTGTGGTAGTCAATTATGGCCCTCTAGATGTTGTTCAAGTGCAATTCCCAGCATCCCTTGGGCAGATGTTTTACTTGTCAACTTGTCAATTGTAACAGGGTTACAATTGTCTATCCATTCTACAAGGATAATAGCAGCTATTAGATCTATCCTCTCTGGCAGGCTGGAAGTCACATGGCCCTCCATCTGTTGTTGGACTGCAAATCCAAGCGTCTTTAGCCAGTATAGCCAATTGTGATGTGTGCTTGGGAGTTGTAGTCTAACAACATCTGGGGATCAAGGCCGGTTTAAGGGCCCTGCAGCACCTGTAGCTGCAGGGGGCTCCATCATTGTAGGGGGGCCCATTGTAACCCTCCTCCTGAAAAAACTTTATTAGTAATAATCTGAATATCTTGTACTGTGAGTAGGTTAGGTTAGGTTAGATTAAATTGACCTGAGATAAACATATGGGGCCCCCAAAATAAAGCATTGCAGCCCCCCCCAATTCCTTAAACTAGTCCTGCTGGGGAGGAACACACAATTCCCACTCTTCCTCCATAGATTTGTCTCTTAACCATCTAAGCTAGTGGCCATTAGCACATGTCATGGCAATGAATTCCATCAATCCATTGTGTTGTTTGTTGAAGAAGTTGCTTTTCTTTATTTGGTAGATGCACTGCAGACTAATTGATTTTTATATAGATATTACTCAGCTCTAGTGTTATATGAGAAAGTGAAAGCTCTTGCCTCTGTCCAGTCTTTCTGCCACCCCTACTCCATAAAACAGTAACATCTGTGGCTAAGTAAATGGAAGAAAGGATGGGGAAAGGTGACCTTGTCTGGAATGAAATGCTTGCATGATGATATATTGTAGCAGGGGGAAATTTATTTGTGGTCCTGCCCACAGAACATTTAAGGCTTTGTAGCTTCAAATAAATATCCAGAAGGGCTGTTACTCTTCCCAGATCTGAAAGTAATTGTCTTTGAAAAGTCAGAATGCTCATACATAGCAATCTGCCAAGAATGACGTCCTACCTCTCCACAGTGTATAGAAATTGCCAGTTCCTTACTAATGGGGTTTTTATTTTATTCCTATTCTGTATGGGTAAGTTTCTTCTTCATGTATCTTTTGAGGAGCTGACATCTTTCCTCACAGGTCACTATATATCCTTTCTGGTGCTTGGAACTGATAGATGATTGTTTGAGAATAAGTTGTATCGGCTCTGATGCTCAGTTTTGGGACTTAGCTGCATTACATACTCATGTTATTCTCTTATTTACCATCCCTGCAGAACCCCAGGAATTGTAGTTCTCTGAGGGGTGGCTAGGGATCTTGAACAGGGCAGTTCTGATGTCTCACCCAAATAAAAGCTGTAGGTGAGTTCTGACAGAAATATAAAACAAATAAAAGTTCCTAAGATAAACCCCAATGATAGTAGATACTGCAACACATGGAGGGAAAATCCAGGTATCCCTCTGGTGATACAGTCCCACTGATTAGTTTAAATAGTATCCCTAGTTTAATTGGCATCTCTAATTCCATAATACTATGTTTAAATGAAGAAGAAAAATATTCAAACTCTTAATTTTGAACTTATTGTAAACATCCATTTCTCTTGCAGCTGGGACACTTTTTAAAGAGGGAAATTCTGTCTTGTTCTTCAAAAGGTTGTTCAGAAATACTTTAAACCTCTTCTTAAATGTTTGATTGTGAAGTCTAGTTTTTTATTATTTCAAAACACAATGAATGAACATTGGTCCTTTAAATGGGCCTCTGTCCTGACACTGTGAACAGGATGTGTTCTAGGTGCTTGGAAAAATTACATTTGGGACTATAGCTCTGAGAATTCCCCAATCAGCCTGGCCAGCTGCAGCAATAGTCTAAAACAGTATGCTGAGAGCTCTAGTGGAAAAAAAGATATTTCCAAAGCTTTGCTTAAGGGTTGTGTTTTGAGCAATATGCCTTAAAACCTGAGAAGTTGACCTCTAAATCTCCTCATGTACTAACTGCATGGAAGGCTCCTTCAAAAATATATTGAATGAATAAATCTTGGTTTATGGGAGTGAGTGAAGAATGGAGATGTGGCACTTCATCTCAGAATGATTGATAGATAGCAGAGGTGGTATGGGTGTCCCTCTGGATATTGTGGGAGTCATCTCTCAACCATTGGCTATACTGGCTATGGCTGATGGGAATTATAGTCTAGTGACCTTTGGAAGGCCATACATTTCCCCTTCCTGATCTAGAATTTAAAATGGAGGTCTACAGAATATTTTCTGAGTCAAGCAAGGTGGAAGAAAACTTGTCTCTCTGGTGCTGTTTCCAGTTTGCTGCAACCTAGTGTATTTCAGCTGGGTGGGGTGGGGGACATGGAAGGCAAAATCCTACATTCCCTGGAAGGGACGGCTGCACAAGCTTTTAGTTGTTTTTCGTCTTGTTAAATAATGTTTCTCATCTTGGTGTTACATCTGTCAGTTTCTGGGGAGTGAATCAACCCTGCACCCCCAATTACTGCTTTTCCACTTAAACCTACAGGTGAATTAGACATAAGGGAGATAGTTGGCGCATCTTCTTGGTGCTCTCCATTCCTCTGGGAGAAATGGAGGCTAATGTGCTTTGTGAGTCTGAGCAGTGTATAAGTTGAAACAAGCAGAGCCATTGCAGGGTTTAGTATGCATATAGAATGAGACATCGTTGTTGGAATATATTGGAAATGAACAGCTTAAATGCATAACTCCATCACTAGCGCGTCTCTCTATAATTTCTTTCTCCCCCCACCTTTCTTTCTTTCTTTCAGTTTTAAATTAAAATCTTCACTGTGTCTGTTACCATTAGTGTTTGAATTATGTTTAAAGTTCTGTCACTCCTGTTCCCTCAAAATGGCACTGCTGGTGTCTTTTTTCCCCCTCTTCTGCACTTGTAGTGCACTATACTACCTTGCTCCAGCACTGCAGTGTCAGCTCATTAGCACTCCGATCGCATATTCCCCCTCTTCCCCCCCCCCATCTCCTCTCTCGCTGCACTGTCATTGCAAAAAAAGAATGCTGTTGTACACCTTTATGGCCAACAAATGTACTCTTGAATTACACACTGTTTGCAGGGAATATTTAGAAAAGCAAATCTGGTTACTTCTTCTCCCTCCCTCCCCCGCCCCCCGCCATGGAGTTTTCTATAGAAAAGTAATAGCTTTTTAATACTTTACCAATTAAAAGACCACACTTTAAGACCTACAACTGTTGATTGGAGTGGTGGTAGGATGCGTAAAATGACAAAAAACTTTTCTTTGTAAGATAAAAAGTGATTTATGACAGCTGATTGCCTTAACTAGGCTGCTGGTTGCACCCCCCACCCTTCTCATTCCTCCTATTAAATCCGGTTAGATCTGAACTTCCTGGGGTACCCCATCAGGCTGAACACACGCACACATTGATTTGTTTACTGTGTTTGCCACAGTACTTCCTCCTTTGCCAACCAGAGGGGGAAAGAGCATAATTACCTAATTATCCTTATTTGCTGTGTTCCATTTAGCTGCTTGTTTGGGTGCCTCTCTTCCAGTGGGCTTTTGTAGCTTTTCTCAATTATTCCTCCTCAGTGACGCCTTGCAATTCATTTGTCAGGCATTCCAAGGGAAGGGATTTTACGGAATGAACTGCTGGGGGTGTTTTGGATGTGGCAGGAGCATTACCAGAATGGAGTCTGGAAAGGCATGCTGAGCATGTGAACAAGCTGAGAGGAAACTTTTTTTTTTAAATCACATTCAGACTCTTTCTGCTCCATGTGCCATTTTTCCTGTTTGCTGCTGCTTCATGCCAGTGAGCGAGCAGCTTAGTTCCTCTGCATCTGTGCTGTCTCTGGCCAGCTGGCAAAGGGGTGGCAAAGCTCAAAGTGGTCAGCTGGCTGCTGCCAAAGACGTCTCTGTCTAAGGGCATTTTGGAACACAAAATGGAAGATACAGGGGGAAACAAGGTTAACCATCCAAGGTGCAGATCACTCTTGCTGCCTGATGGAATGCCCTTGCTTAATCATGTGCTAACCGACTTACTTATTGCCAAGATGTTTGTGCTAATTGTTTGTGGCCAATGTTGACAGTGCAGTTGCCTTTTTCTGCATCCGGTTTTGCTCTGATCCTGCTCCCCCCCCCTCACACCGCCAAAGACTCAGATAGCAAAGTTGCATTCTGTGCACCAAAGGAAGACACAAAAAGCCCAGAGTAAAATAAATCTAGCAGTCTTAAAGGTGCCACGAGTCTCTTCATTGTTTTTTTCTGGAACTGATGGTTGTTGTAGTTGTGGTGGTGAAATTTATTATATCCTGTCTTCCCCCAACCCCAAAACTGGGACTCAAGTGGGCTTACAGATTCAAACAGATAAAGAGTAATTCAACTAGTTCTTTGAAAATGTATAAGCATGGTTTGATTTTCCTTGGGTTTTTTTCCGGGCTGTGAGGCCGTGTTCTGGAAGAGTTTACTTCTGATGTTTCGCCTGCATCTGTAGCTGGCATCTTCAGAGAATGGTTAGGTAGGAGTATGTGTGGAGTTATATACTGTGAACCCTTGTTGGGGGGAGTATATGTAAATTTGTGTATTTGAATGGTTAGTTTCTGGGTATAGAAATGCAAGGAGGCCAGCCAGAAAAATCAGCAGTAGCAGAACATATTATAAACCAACCTGGACACAAAATGTTATTTAAAAACACAGAAATTCTGGACCAGGCCAACAACTATCATGTCAGAATGCACAGAGAAACTATTGAAATCCACAAACACCTGGACAGCTTCAACAGGAAAGAAGAAACCCTAAAAGTAAACAAAATCTGGTTTCTAGTTTTGCAAAACAATAGAATCAAAACTCAGCACTTACAAAGGAATTCCACCCAGGGACAGGGAGATTCCCAGCAGATAATGGGCCATCAACCAACCATTACCCAAACAGACACGAATCCTCCTTGCATTTCTATACCCAGAAACTAACCATTCAAATACACAAATTTACATTTACTCCCCCCAACAGGGGTTCACAGCATATAAACTCCACACACACTCCTACCCAACCATTCTCTGAAGATGCCAGCCACAGATGCAGGTGAAACGTCAGGAGAAAACTCTTCCAGAACACAGCCTCACAGCCAAGAAAAAAAACAAGGAAAATCTATGGATGCCGGCAAGCCTTTGATTTCACATGGTTTGATTTAGTTAACTTCTTGCTTGGAGAAGCTTACATAGGGCTCCCATGATACTTGCAATACAAGGATTTTCCAAGCTGGGAAATGCTCAGCTTCAAATGATGATAATACTGTGCTGCCTCAGCCCATTCTCTGGGTGGTGTTGTTTTTTTCCACACCACCTTTACCTTTCTTTACTCTCATAACCTCCAACATTTCACAGATGAAAACTGGGACACCTATGGCCAAGCAACAACAGATTGTGGCCAAGATGGCAACAGATATTAATGAGGAAGAACATGCAGGCTAGGACATGTTGCAGCAGTTTTCTTTTGCCTGAGCAAACTGGGAAGGGCAACGTTCCTTCCCTTCCCCTCCACTCCATCCACTCTTCCCTCTGCTGAATTAACTGAGGTCAAACTACTTTCACACTCTGAATTCAGTGTGCAGCAACTGAAGTGAGCAGAGAACAAAGGGGGAGTGGGAGAAGGGGGAGGAAGAGAGAAATTTGAACATTATAAAAGAAGCTGAAAAAGTGGAAGAGCAGGGGGTTAATTGGGATGGCCTCTGCCAAACTGGGACAGTTGGAGGGTACATAGTACTACCAAGCCAGGCCTAACATCAGTAGGATGCCCTGTGGTCACTGACCAACCTCAACATATTTCCTTTGTCCAATGATTAGCCAAGAAAAGACCACCCTTGGGATAAATTGGTAGCAACATCTAATAGTGTTAGGGCCACCTACAAACTCAGTAGACTCCTCTCTCTGAGCCATCCTTGATACTGATCCAGCTGCCCTTAAGTCAGCTGGTCTCAAATCTGCATGTGGGTGGGCTTGATGGTCTTACTGCATCATGGTCTCTTGACTCTAACAAGCTTACTGTACAATGGAAGTGAGGAGTCCTATCAAGTTTTGAGGATGAAAGGAACTGCTCACAACTTAACAGCATCGATACATAAAGCCCCCAGCTTGGGGTTTCATTTCTTCTAAGGCACTCTCGTAGAAGTCCCTCTGAGTTCAATCTTGTCCCCTATGCTATTTAACATCTACATGAAACCGCTGGGAGAGGTTGTCCAAAGTTTTGGAGTCAGGTGTCACCAGTGTGCTGATGATACCCAGCTCTATTACTCATTTCCACCTAATTCCAAGGAAACTGTTTCTGTGCTAAACTGGTACCTGGTAATAGACTGGATGAGGGCAAACAAATTGAGGCTTAATCCAGACAAGACAGAGGCACTCCTGATCAGTTGAAAGACAGATCTGGAAATAGGGATTCAACCTGTGCTAGAGGGGGTTACACGCCCCCTGCAAATGCAGGTTGTTTACTGAGGCTGGCTACAGAGAGCATACAACTCCCTTGTGGCAAGAGCTCCATTGGCTGCTGGTCCATTGCTGGGCACAATTCAAAGTGCTGATTTTGACCTATAAAACCCTATACAGTTTGGGTCCACGTTATTTGAAGGACTGTATCTTCCTTTATGAGCCCATTAGAGCTCTACAATCATCTGGAGAAGCCCTTCACTCTGTCCCACCACCCTCTCAAACTGGTTTGGTAGGAACAAGGAAGAGGGCCTTCTCAGTGGCTGCTCCCGGACTTTGGAACTCCCTCCCTAGAGAGGCTTGGACAGCCCTGTCTCTGCTCTCTTTTCATCAACAGGTAAAAGCATTTGTTGTGCCATCAGGTATTTACAGCCTGACGATGGTTGGGCTTTTAAATGCTCTGCAATTTATATTTTAAGGTGCACATATAGTTTTTAATACGTTTTAATATTTTGAAGTTTTTAACTCCACAAATTGTTTAATTTGTTTTTAAATTTTACATTTATACTTGTAATGCTTTCGTGTTGTTTTTTATTTGTATTGTTTTAAACTCATTTAATAAACAACCCATGCCAGTCTCCTGAACCCCAGCTTTTCATTTTTTCAGCACAATTTTGGGTAATTGTTGCACAGTAACTGTGCCAAAAGACCTTCAAATGCACAGAAACATCTGAAAATTCACTCCCACCTCTATCCCTGAAAACACCTCTTTCTTCAGTTGTCTGTTGGTCAAAATGGAGACCAGAAGTGATATTGTGTCAATTCCAGTCAACTGATTGGCCACCATGTAGCCCAAAAAAATGAGAGTTTTTTGTGGGAAGGGGCAGAGCGCATTGCCTATGGTGGGCAGAATTGGACCCTGAACCCTGCACAGTTGTTTATTCCTGTTGTAGGGTTTGACTTCTTTCTACAAATGGATTTTCTTGGCTATGAAAGACACATGATTCAGGATGATAAAGAATGATTTTTATTATTATGAAAATTTTAGCCTGTTGATATTCTGGGCTTTTTTTGTGGTGGAATACAAAAGATAAAGACCAACACATAGAATCATAGAATCATAGAATTGTAGAATTGGAAGAGACTACGAGGGCCATCCAGTCCAACCCCCTGCCACGCAGGAAATCACGATCAAAGCATCCCTGACAGATGGCCATCCAGCCTCTGTTTAAAGACCTCCAAGGAAGGAGACCCCACCATGCTCAGAGGGAGTGTATTCCACTGCCAAAACATCTCTTACTGTCAGAAAGTTCCTTCTAATGTTGAGGTGGAATCTCTGTTCCTGTAGCTTGCATCCATTGCTCCATGGTCTAGTCTCTGGAGCAGCAGAAAACAAGCTTGCTCCATCCTCAATG
Organism: Gambelia wislizenii; assembly: GCA_030847615.1. Classification (NCBI taxonomy): domain Eukaryota; kingdom Metazoa; phylum Chordata; class Lepidosauria; order Squamata; family Crotaphytidae; genus Gambelia; species Gambelia wislizenii. The sequence continues at coordinate 26,910,354 of JAUMIR010000011.1, read as the reverse complement.
CGACACCCCTTCAAATACTTAAACAGGGCTATCATATCACCCCTTAACCGTCTTTTTTCCATGCTAAACATACCCAACTCGCTAAGTCTTTCCTCATAAGGCATGGTTTCCAGACCTTTCACCATTTTAGTCACCCTCCTCTGGACACGCTCCAATTTGTCAATATCCTTTTAGAATTGTGGTGCCCAGAACTGGACACAGTATTCTTGGTGAGGCCTGACCAAGGCAGAATAGAGTGGCACTATTACTTCCCTTGATCTAGACACTATACTTCTATTGATGCAGCCCAAAATCACATTGGCCTTTTTAGCTGCTGCATCACACTGTTGACCCATGTTCAACTTGTGGTCTACTAGGACCCCTAGATCCCTTTCGCACATAGGAGATTTTCAGACAGGCAAAAATCTCCCCTTGCCGCGCGAGCAGCCTCCCGAAACTGCTGCGCGGCAAGGGTCTTTTTCGGACCGCGCTGTGCCTGTGGCGAAACCGTCCGTGTCACTTCCGTGAAGCTTGGGACGGCTCCGCGCCATATTTCAAGCACGGGCAGCCTCCGTGATTGAAATATGGCGCGGAGCCGTCCCAAGCTTCACGGAAGTGACACGGACGGTTTCGCCACAGGCACAGCGCGGTCCGAAAAAGACCCTTGCCGCGCAGCAGTTTCGGGAGGCTGCTCGCGCGGCAAGGGGAGATTTTTGCCTGTCTGAAAATCTCCATAGTCTCATTCAACCAGGTCTCCCCCATCCTATATCTATGCATTTCGTTTTTCCGCCCTAAGTGCAGTACCTTGCATTTCTCCATATTAGCTAACACACATTGGAAACTGCTTAATGCGGTGTAGATGTTTAAGTTGCTATTGCTTAAAACAATTTGTAAGCTGCTCTGATAGCCTTGTGGCTGAAGAGCGGGGTATAAATAAATAAATAAATTTTAAAAAGTATTGAATTTCATTTTGTTAGCTTTGGCCAAGCTCTCCCGTCTATCCATGTCATTTTGAATTTTGATCCTGTCCTCTAGGGTATTAGCTACTCCTCCTAATTTAGTGTCATCTGCAAATTTGATAAGTATGTCCCCTGAATATATGTAACAGTCATAAAGTGAGAGTCATAGGATCCTTAGAAGTGCCTCTTTCACACATAGGTTCATCCAAACTGTCTCTGGGCTTTGCATTTTCTCTTAATGTAACATGTATTTACTAAAAATATGTATATTATGCCTTATAGCACAAGTTCTCTGGGAGCTTACAATAAATTCAGTTTAAGCTATTTAAAATTTAGAATAATAAAACATAATTTAACCCTTAAACACATCTTAAACAACTGTATATTTTAAAAGTGGAATTGTTTAAGAAGTTAAAATGATCTAAAATCCTGTATGTGTACAAATGTGGTTGAAATCATTAGGTTCCAAAGGCTTTAATGAAACCAACACTGGCACCAGTCAAACGTTGAAGGGCAGGCTATTCCACAATCAGGTGCCACAGAAGAGAAGGCCCTCTCCCTTGCCCTCATGCTGTGTTTTGCTCACACTGGTGGGACACAGGGGAAGGTCCCTCCAGCAGGTCTGAGCTCTCAAGCAGGATTATATAGGGAGAGGTGTTGCCTGAAATATCAAGGTACCAAGCTGTTTTGGGCTTCAAATGTATTACTGTAATATCATCTCGAATTCAGACTGGAAATGTATTGGCAGGCAGTGTAATTCTTTTAAAATCAGAGTATTGTATATGGTTTCTGTAAGTGGGTCAGCAATCTTGTTCCTGTATATACAGCTCAATCCTATCCGTATCAATCTCAATTGCATCACTTTTCTCTATAGGGAGAAGGGTCATTTGAAATGGTCATTTTGCACCTGTATGTATTTCTCTGTGTGTGTGTGTGTGTGTGTGCGTGCCTGTGTGCACCTGACATTGAATTCTTACTTAAACAAGAAGCCTGGGGCCTCCTGAGGTCTTTGAGGCTTTTATTTGCCATTGACTTCAGGAGGAATATGACCACAGTCTACTGGGAATATTCACATGAGAGAGCTGCAGCAGTGCAAGCCAAATCTTTGACAAATGTGCTACAGCAGACAGCAGTTCAGATCCAAGGGAGCATGGCAGCACATGGCAAGCAAGAGAACGGCAGTGAACTTCACATCAATGGCTGTTTGAGAAGGTTCTGAATGATGGGGGAAGAAACCTAGTGGACCAGTCTGTTAGAAAATGGTGAAGCAAAACTGCAAATCAGAGCTGAACAAAGTATGACTCTGGGATTGCCTATGCCCCCCAAAACAGGATTGGGGGGAGGGGTTGGCATCTTTTCTGGATTTAAAAAAAATAGGGATGGGCCTGCTCCTCCTGGAAACTGCCAGGAGTGGCAATGCACCTTTTAAATAAGTTGCAAGGGGATCCTCTACTGTTAAACATGTAAAACATTCCAATTTTTCAAGACCAGAAATGAATTTCTGGCCATGTCCAGTTGGTTTTTTGGCAACACTGTTTAGCAATCTCTGTGGCATCAGGGTGGAAGGCAGCTTCCCAAGGTCAGGAAACTGGTACCTAGATTCGTCACCATTGCCTAGCCCTGCTGTAACATTTCTAAAGTCTCTTGACTTAAAAAAAAAATATGATGATTATGATCAAACTTGTACCACTAATCCAACAAACTTCTCAAGATGCCATGCTGTACATTAAAAAAAAAAAAAACCTTTCATGTTATAGCTTTCATTTTGATAAAGCAATTGTTGTTGTGTGCCTTCAGCTCATTTCCAAATGCAAACCTACTACAGGGTTTTCTCGGCAAGATTTGTTCAGCGGGGGGTGGGGGGAGGCTTGCCTTTGTCTTCCTTCTGAGGCTGAGAGTGTGTGACTTGGCCAGGATCACCCAGTGGGTTTCCATGACCTAGCAGGGATTCAAACCCTGGTCTCCAGCGTCGTACTCCAATGTTACATCATGCTGGCTCTGACAAAACAATGTGTAATTTTTTATACATCCTGTGACACTATTTATGTGATAATCTCATCATATATCCACATGTTGTTTTAGGATTTCATAACCAACTCTCTTTCTAGACCCCTTACAAAAGGAGTGCAGCCCCCTGCCAAAACAGGTTGCTGCTGCTTCCCTAGATCGGAGAATAATCTGCCCATTTTTTTTTTCATTCTTTGGGGATTCAGCTTCAGTTTATCAGCCCTTATCCAGCCTGTCACTGAACAGGCACTGGTTTCAGCACTGTGCATATTTTATTATTGTTACCATTAAATTCCATGGGAGCTCTTTATCTATAGTCATATGTGCTGATGGAGGGGGGGGGAGAACACCCTTTAAAATATGAAAAAATATGATGATTAGCCAATGGAAATTGTGGGTCTTATTCATATGAAAATTTTTCATATAACAGGAGATGAACATAAAATCAAAAGATAATTGTCTGCCCAAACCATTTTTCTGACCAAAAATTTCTGTGCATAATAGTTCTCATCAACTCCACTGGCTCTAAGCTAAAGTAAAAAACTCTGCACATTTGCTGTGAAGGGCAGCTTCATTTACCTCAATGGTCCCAGCCAAATGGGGTTATTTGAAAGAACTAAAAGGGTATGTGTGTGTGTGTGTGTGTGTGTGTGTGTGTATAAAATCAGAAAAGTAGGACCACAATTGCTTGAGGCTTTGGGCTAACACAGGTTGTCCTCTGCTACTTTCAATATATTGATTTGATTTATTTTGAAAGTGCAAAATTCTAGGTGTCTAATTAACTTTGCTTAATGTCAAAAGAGTACCACTGTTGTCAACTCAGTGTGCACATTTGAAGCATCAAACAGTGTTAACAGTGGCTTCATCGCTGACATTTTCACTATGATGCAGATTAGGTCACCCTTGGAGAAACTTTATATGTAGGTAATTAGAAGACAGAGAAAGTCTCCCACATCCAGCCACCATAGGATATTTGCTTTTCTCACTGTATGCATAATTTAATGCTCACCGAAAGAAGAGAGGAAACATCTCCAAATGTCACATAGAAAGTATACCGTACATATTGACATCCTTCAAGCTAGTAAGTAAAATGTGGACATATGAGCTCCTGGTCTATCCGCTGAAATTTAGACCTTGAACGATGAATTTCCTTATTAAAACTGAATCCCATTTTGGTCTGATCCTACTTTCAACGTTACATGTTCTGCATATAGAACTGAAGCTCTAAATTTATACTCCTCACATCTGAGGAAGTGGATTATAAATCACGACATCTCATGATAAAATCAACCTCTTAGGCCTTCATCCCATTATTAGGCTCAACTACAGTTACCCCATTGGGTCAAATGTAATTTGGTAAATCCATTCAATTCAGTAGATCTACTCTAGTTGGGATTAAATGTAGGATTTAAGCCTTTGTCTTAAAAGAGTTGAAAGGTTCTTTGTTGTTTTGCTAGAGCAGATGAATGTGGCTGCCCCTTTGGAGAAAGAAATCTATTTTTAAAAAAAACCTATGCTAAATATATGATGAGGCACAGTAACTGATGGTTTGGTATCACAGATCTTCCATAGGATAAAACAAGTTGAAGGTTTAAGGAAGGTAACCTTAAACCATTTCACAATCTAATACCACCTCCCAAAAATTAGCAGACGTGTGTTCACCTGGGATGCCATCTCAAAAACGATATACAGTAGAATGTAAGCAGGATAATAGCATCTGGGAGAAGACTACTGTCAAGTTTAAGCCCCCCACTCCCAACACACACACACACACACACTGTCTGGTGTATTTTATATTGGTGCCCCTTCAGCAGGACTACCTGCTGGTGCCATTGATGTAATCTGCACTGGAAGTGTAGGCCAAATCCACACTACACAAATAATCCAGTTTGAAACTGTATTATTTGCCATGGCTCTTTCCTATTGAATCCTGGGGTTTGTAGTTTTACAAGGTCTTTAGCCTTCTCTGCCAAAGGGTGCTGGTACCTCACCCAACTATAAATCCCAGGATTCCATAGGAAGGAGCCATGGCAAATAATCCAGTTTCAAACTGGATTAGTTATGTGTGAGGCCTAGATACTGACTGTTGATGGTCACCTTCAAAACCGCTCCTCAACTTTCTTCAGGCCAGACTTGGACTGCCCTTAAAGCAGAAGATGCCTTTGAACAGAGGACTGTCCTCTGAAAACAGAATGCATAGCCACCCTAGAACATAGCACGGGAGAGGCAGGAATGTGCACTTCATTCTACATTGTGAGGCTTTCCTAATGTTGTTGGACTGCAACTCCAATCAACTCTACACAAAACTGCCAATGATGAGGAAAGATGGAAGCTGTAGTCCAACAATGTCTGGCAGACGCAAAGTTGTCCAACCTGTTCAACTAAGCTCATCCCTCTCTCCTTATTTAGCAGTGTTCCAAATTCCCACTGCTGGTGCACAATTTTGCTAACTGCAATATAATATATTACTATATGTTTTTAGGGGTTGTTGATAGGAATATAGCTCTAGAACATCCTCTTCCAGATGTGAAAATGCTTTCAGTTTGGAAAAGTCATCACATTTATATCTCTTAGCCTCAACAACTTAAGACAACAGGAATAGGAATGGTTAAAACCAATATTTTTAGAATTGCATTCAAGGAATCCAGCAACAAGCAAATTATGTTTATGTTGCCTACTATGCTGTTACTGTCAAAAGAGAATGGATGCTTAATTTTTCTTCTTGTGGAGCATGACTTCAGAACACCATATTAGCAGTGAAAAAAATGATATTACATTGCATACACACCCTCCACTCCAATGTAGTTCTCGTTGTACGGGTGGCAGCTACCATCACAAACTTTGTGATGAGAAAACAGTGATGGACAGAAAGGACTAAGCATCACTTCATCAGTCTCATCCCTTTTCTAATCCAAATCTACCACCCCAGGGACACTTTAACAACAGAAAGAGGGCTGTTGGTTAGCACTGGTGAGACTACCCTGCTTTCCCCCTCCACCACTGAAAACGAGATTAGGATTTCTGTGACTTTTGCTTAGTTCCCACAACTCTTATGAGGCAGTGGTGGTTTCCATATCAGTGAGCTGGTATGTCCAATCTGCATTTCAGTCTGAACTACAAAGTTGTTATCCAAAGGGCTGAACCCTATTTCCCACATATGTTCCACATCTTGGATAAAATAGCTCCTTTAAAATTCAGACTATGCAACCGGAACCCCGTATCTGCAGGGGTTTGGTTCCCAGACTTACCACGGATACTGAAAATCATGGATAACCCTATAAAAATAATGGGACTTCCTGTTAAAATACCTTAGAGTTGTGTTGGAGGAGCTAAAAGATGTCTAGAGAAGATGCCTCTCTAGGCATTTTTCTAGGAAAACTCTATGGTATGTGTTCATTTTGGGTCCCACGGATAACTGAAATCATGGATATTGGTTCTGCAGATCTGGGGGTCTGACTGTAACTTGAAGAAGGTGTTCCATTCCAGTGACATGGAAGCCACCAGCCACCACAGCTTGCAACAAATTTGGTTGATGGGCAGGCCAACCCAATATGTTTTTTTTTCCCAGAAGCAAGGGACAAAGATGGGTCCTGGCTTCCCATTTTGTGTACAACTTCTTGTAATATGGCACTAGAAGATTTTTTTCCCCCCTTCAGTTCTGATCAAAGGATAGTGTCCTTTACCACTCCTGAAGGCAAGAGGGTAGTCTGGGAGATGGAGAACCTCCAGGTGGTACAGACAACATTGTCCTCCAACAAAGGAGACAAAAGCCAAGGAGACTGTCTGCTAGCATATGCTACCTGGAGTGTTGCCTCACTCTGCCTAATAACTAGTAGGTTACTGTATTTAATAACTTTGTAAGATGGCCCAGTGGAATTTAGAGCAAATTATTGCAATGAACAGCACCTGCTTGTCTCACTATATAGTTCTTTAAGAGTGGTACTCTGGAGAACTTGTATGTCATGTGTAATGTGACTTCTAGCAACAGTAAAGAGTGAAATTTTATATGGCCAACTTTTTCTTTGTACAACAGGAGTAGGACTGGTGCAGCCTATAGGCCATATCTGTCTGCCCAGGACATTCTGGTGGTTCAGGATTGCCCCTCCCGGAGCCCCCAAGCCCCCATTGTAAAAAAAAGTTTTGCAAAAATATCAAGAATTGTCTGACAATTTTCACCTAAACCAGGACATGCCCCCAACACACCTTGTTCTAGCCCCCAAAGTATTTAAAGTATGGTTCACAGGGTCCTGGGTGTGGAAAATGGGGCAGACCCTACACACTCCATGGCTACCCACCCCTGCTGTTATAGATGGCCAGGGATCTCAGAATGTCATCCATCCACCCATCACTTTTTTAATATGCTGCCATCCTTTCAAACTGGGACTCAAGGCAGAAAATTACAATACCATAGAGTCATGCTGGGAAATGCCTAGAAAGGCATCCTCTCTAGGCATCTTCTAGGTCCTCCAAGGCAACTCTATGGTATGCTTTTACTGGAAGGCCTTTATTTTAATAATAGAGTTTGCTATTATCCATGGTTTCCGATATCCACAGTTTGTCCAGGAACTGAACCCCCATGGATACAGGGGTCCAACTGCATAGTTAAAAACATACAAAATTAAGATTAAACCTGTATTAAATAACAACCCTGGTTGTAGGAGCCTTGGTGGCGCAGTGGTTAAATGCCAGTACTGCAAGCCACCACGTTGCAAGTTCAATTCCAGCGGGCTCCAAGGTTTACTCAGCCTTCCATGCTTTCATAGGTTGGTAAAATGAGTACCCAGCTTGTGGGGGCAATTAGCTAACACACATTGGAAGCTGCTTAATGCAGTGTAGATGTGTAAATTGCTATTGCTTAAAAATAATTTGTAAGCCGCTCTGATAGCCTTGTGGCTGAAGAGCGGGGTATAAATAAATAAATAAATAAATAAAACAAGATTAAGGGTGCATCTATACTGTAGAAATCCATTTTAACTGCCATGGCTCCATCCTACAGAATCCTGGGATTTGTAGTTTTGTGAGGCACCACTTTCTGACAGAGAAGGCCAAAGACCTTTTAAAAGTACACGTACCAGGATTCCATAGGATCGGGCTACAGCACGTAAACTGGTGTCAAACTGCATTATTTCTATAGTGTATAGATGCACCCTAAAACCCTATAGCAAACATCCCAGCAACAATCTCACAAATCTTTTTCACATGCAACATACTTGCACTAGTTGGGGGGGGGGATGCAAAAAGTATTAGATCACCTGATTTAAAGGTACTAAGACCACCTGTAAAGGTACCCAGAGGCCCAAAAGGTATCTTCTGAAAGTGCTGCCTATTTTTTTTTTTTCGATCTTAGGAAAGTTTTCACTTGCCCAGCTGTCCCATTCCGCCCATTTGTATGCTTCTATATGGCTGTAGGGCAAGGGTGGATGTGATGCAGGGAACACCCACACCACTGCCAATATTGGATAGCAAATAGCACCACCAAATGTGGGTGATAAGCTGAAAAGATTATTTTAAAACAAGTGGGAAGTCTCTCTGGCATCTGGTCACCCAAGTTTTGTGGCAAACCATAGAATACTTTTTCTGTTTCTTTGGTCTTGGGGGAAGGCATTCCTGTTGTTCTTGCTGTTGGGTGCCTTCAAGTTGTTTCTGACTTATGGCAAACTTATCACCGGGTTTTCTTGGCAAGATTTGTTCAGAGGAGGTTTGCCATTGCCTTCCTCTGAGGATGAGAGAATGTGACATGCCCAAGGTTACCCCGTGGGTTCCCTAAATTGGGTGGAGCTTCTGTCAATTACTTTGGAGGTTTTTTGGAGGGGAGAAGAGGGTTGCAAATGTGCCTGCTCCCCGTGCTGTAATGTCATGCCATCACATATTTCATAGATTAAAAGTGGGCACCTGTGGCCCAGCTATGTCACAGAACAATCAAAAGGGTGGGGCAAAAGTGACAATAAGGCAAAATTTATACACAAAACTACTATTTTAATCAGAGAATCCATGGAATTTATGTATTACATTTAGGAAGGGCAAAACTTTGTCCCTCTTCTCCTTTCCCTTGTGCTGAATCAACCAAGGGCTTATCTACACTAGTCAGGATACACTAACTTCCCATCAGCATATCCTAGCTCCAAATCTGTTCCATTCCACTGCTGTTACCTGTACAAAATGGGCCAGCATCCAAACAGAATGCCAGCCCGTCGCTGCAGCTACCACTGCTGCCATTTCCCCTGCTGATGCAGAAACCAGGAAGAGGGCCTGCAACATGGGACTGCTCTCCCTCTGCATATGACCCACCTTGGTCACATGCTGAGGCACCCCTGTCTGGCTTCCGGGAGAACCAGAGAGCTGACGGCGGCAGCGAGGGGCAACCTGTTTGACAGGCTCCCATGGACACACAGGGCCCGATCGAGGTGTTGGCTGCTGGAAGCAGAGTAAACTGGGAATTATGTTGTAATGGTTTATTGGGCCCTATCCTGACTTGTCCCGTTCCAGCCCCATATGTGCCCTGAGGATAGTGAGGGCTGTCCCAGGGTAAATTGAGGTAAATGCCCTGCATTGTTTCGACTGCAGGGCTCTGGAACAGGGACAAACCAGGGTATTTAGTCTGTGTAGATAAGCCCTAAGTGCAAGCTACTTCTGCACTTTGAACTCAGTTTGCAGCCATTAAAGTAAGCCACAGATGAAGGGGGAAAGTGAGAGGAGACGAGAGAAACTTGGATATTTTTTAAAGCAGTCAATAAAGTTTGACAGTAGAGAATTGACTGGGGCAGTCCCTTGTAAACTAGGAAGGTATGTAATACATATTCCACTCTTTCGTACAGGTCTCAGCCACTGTGTGTGGGGTAGGGTCCAACCATGCTTCCCAGTGCACCAGATGTAATGTCACCTCACTTCCAGTCACCACTTTGGGCCAACTTTTATCCAAAGATGGGGGTTTGGAGCAGAGGACAGAACACCATATTTGTGCATGGTTTGGGCACTGTAGCATGGTTTTTAAGTGAATTTTTTCTGAAAATCACACCAATATTTTTAATGGGAAAATTGTGGGGGGCCTTTAAGGACTCAAAAGTGGACTTTGGGGGCAACTGCAGCTCATGGGCCTCTCTTTCCTCACCCTTGCTTTAGTGTATTTGCAAGTGTCATAAAACAATCAGAAAGATGATGTTTTCAAGTATTTGAATATACTGATTAGCTATGCTTTGCTAGCTGGTGGCGTCCTTGTTGTGTAATATAAGTAGAATTAAATCCCCTATTGGAAATGGGGCTTGTCAAGCTAGCAGCTGAGTTAGGAGCTGTGGTGTGCTTGATAAATATACTTCTGTCCAGATATTCAAAGCTTGGAAATTCTCTATTGATGCTTATGAATAGAATAGAATAGAATCTTTATTACGGTCATAGACCAGCACAGGTAAAAAGGGGATACAAAATAAAGGTGAAATCACAGGATAAAAACAGGCTAAATTGATGCTTAGGGGTAGTAACTGGTGTTAACTAGACATAGGAAGAATATCCACTGTTATTTGTTTCCCAACTGAAAAGAAGAATAACACAGAGGTGAGAGTTTTGTGCAGTTTTCATCCATATTCTTACTTGTCTTCTTGCCCCAAAGTGTTTTAGAAAATAGGTCTTTTCAGAAATACAGTAAATATAAGGGATGGGCGGGCTCCAGAGACGTATGTGGGGTGGGTTGGTTTGTGTGCAAATTGTCTTTTTTGCTCCAATTTTAGCATTAAAAAACCCACTTGTAAAGTAGTGGCTTTTTTTTTTCACAGAAAGCTCATTTGGGATACGAAAACCAAGGTTTTCTGCAAAGAAAAAAAAAAGGTTCATATGTATTTCTATGCAGACTTATTTCCTGCAACACATCAGGATGTGAAAATACCAGATAAAAAACTATGTACTATAAAAGCATTTGTTCTCTGCCAGGGAGAAATCTACAGATATTCTTTATCCTCACATGTGAGGATGAAATAAAGATTTACATCCCTAGTACAGGCTGGGATTAACAGATACAGAGTGCAACTCCAAAATCCTTGTGCCAGGAGACAGTATCGGTCTGGGAACTGTGGAAATTCCCAGCAACCTATGATCCTTTGCAAATGTTGCTGCTTTGCAACTCATCCCTCCCACCCCACCTCCCACCCCACACACCCGTCTCCCCTTTAAAGCAAAGCTTTCTTTTTTAGAACAGATTCAGCCTTGTCGGTTGCTAAGAAAAGCTTTATAGTGCAAGCTGTGATCTATCTGTGTCCCTGGAGCCATGGGGGCAGAACCACAAAGAAAAGGGTGAACCTCTAACATTCATGCCGAAAAGAAGGGCCTTATTTTATACTCGGAGGCCTAATTAATGAACAGTTAAGAGCTAATGTTCTCTTATCCCTTTCACCATTGATTAGCATTGGCACCAAGTTCAAGCTGGCATGATTAGAGGCTGTACTGGGGGCAGCAGAGCTCATGTGATTATTGTTGAGTGTGAGGGCACCGGCTGCATGAGAATCACTGGTGTGAGCTACTTATAGTCTAACCCTTCCAGGGCACCCGTAGGTCACAGGAGCCTACAGGATTCCCCCTAGATAAAGACAGTTCTAAGGGGCTTTTTTTGGGGGGGGGTATTTTCAATCAGAGTTCATTGTCCCTTGTAATTCTTGGACCCATTCAGGGGGAAATGTAATATCCAATGATCCCAGGTAAAGAATTGGCTGACACTTCCCCACTATTACCTCTTAATACCAGGATGGGCAACTGTCATGCCAATGAACAAACAAACAGCTGGAGGGATCCAGGTGCCCACTTCTGGTTTTGAAAAACAGGGATTATTTTTTTTTAAAAAAGTTATACAGTGTATATGTGGGACTTATTGAAAGGGTGGGTTGCCTCTGCTGTTTTTCCTGCAATTAATTACCTTCCAGGAGAGGCAATTCACTCCCTTTCCTTTCGTCCTTCCTGATGGAAAAAGAACAGCCTGAGGAGTTGAGGGTCATGTAAACAGCATTGGGGGCCACATGTAGATCCAGAGCTGCACTTTGCCTACCTCGCCTTAATACAACATGCAGATGATGTGATGTAAGAGCAAGCCATTTTCCTCAGTCTTCCATGCCTATCTTTCATAACATCTCACCTGATGAAGAGAACTGGAGAGCTCAAACTTTTTGTGATTTTTTGTGTCTTTTCGGGTGGCCTACTAAGGATATTTGCTGGAATCCTATATGACCTGTTATGTTATGCAACTTTATGTATACCTAGCTACACAGTAGCCAGCGCGGTGTTTGAGGGTTGGACTACAACTCTGGAGACCAGGGTTCAAATGCCTGTTTGGCCATGAAAGCCCACTGGGTGACCTTGGGCAAGCCACACATTCTCAGCCCTTAGAAAACCCCATGATAGAGTTGCCTTAGGGTTGCCATAAGTTGGAAACGACTTGGAAGGCACACAACAACATCAACAAAGCTACATAGCTGAGATTCTAAGACACCCCTTTACTGAATTGTGAAGGTGCATAATGAGACACTGGCAAGAGCACCTGATGTGCATCGGTTTACAGTGTGCAATGCACATCAGTGCACAATGCACTTCAGTGCACAATGAACATTGGTGTTCATCATATACCACTGTGCACCAAGCATTGATGTTCATTGCACACCATTACACATTGGGCTCTTTGCTGACTCTGCTACATAGTAATATAACAGCAGCCCTCTACTGGATTACAGACATTATGCAACTGTGCAGTTCTAATTCTTGCAGATCTAAGTCCACTTACAAAGACAAGGCCCCCACAGGATTCCTGCAATTGTCTCCATGGATTTTGGAATACAGGAAGCCTCCACCTTTTGATGGTTCATTATCTGATGGCTTAGTCTTTCAACTCTTACAAAATAATAATTATAATTTGAAGGGAATTATAATTATTTGAAGGGATTCAAAGGGATTATAATTATTATAATAATTATTAATGTTATTTCTTACCCACCTCTCCCCATGGGTCGAGGCAGGAACAACAGAGTTACACACAACAATATCAATCAAAATACATATCAGTTAAAAATACATAAATCCATAATATCAATTTAAAATTAAGGACAAGTTCCCTTCATTCAACAGGGAATCCACTGTTTCAACAGTTCTGGCCTATAGAGGCTTGCTTGGGACTGACTGTACCCATACACTGCTTATAAAATGAGCTGAGGGGGGAGGAAGTCACCAAGCCAATTGAGAGACTTTGCATGCAGTGTGCATGTGGGCACAGGCACCCATGGGTGTGCACAGGCAGTCCCAAATGAGCCACCGTCATCATCTCATGTTCCCTACATGGGTCCTGCTTTTTGACCAGTTCCAGTTTCTAACACTGCTGCAGTCCCTCACCTGTCAGATAAGTGGGGGCTTCCTGTATGCCCCTAATATCTGACCTGTGCCGTTTAGAGCATGTGAGAGTGTTGTCATCCTCCGACTGACTTCAAATGACATATGGCTATTCATTCAGAAACACCCATATTTCTGTCTCACCAGTAACTCTTTGAAAGAGGAGACATGTCCATGATATTTACTTGGCAATCAGTGGTATAGTGGCACAGTATGAACTGCAGGAATTCTTCATGATTGCTGCATGATTATCATCAAGGAGAATCCCTGGTGGCGCAGTGGTTAAATGCCAGTACTGCAAGTCACCACATTGCAAGTTCAATTCCAGCGGGCTCCAAGGTTCAGCCTTCCATCGTTTTGTAGGTCAGTAAAATGAGTAGCCAGCTTGTGGGGGCGATTAGCTAACACACATTGGAAACTGTTTAATGCAGTGTAGATGTGTAAATCGCTATTGCTTAAAACAATTTGTAAGCCGCTCTGATAGCCTTGTGGCTGAAGAGCGGGGTATAAATAAATAAATAAATAAATATCCATTTTTCTGCCCTAGGATTTCTTTACTTAGCTACAATATTTATTTATTATAGCTATACCACACCAATGAACTCTGGCTCGCCTCCTCAGTTTTTCCCACAACAACCCTATGAAGTATGTGAGTGAGTGAGTGAGTGGTGCATGGCCACTCTAGGAATTTCATGGTCTGGTACCTGGTCCTTCTAATCCCCAATCTGTCACCCTACCCCTACACTATGTGGCCCCAGTAGAAAAGTTTCAGTGTATGCCGTTTTTTTCTTTTTTTTTAGTTATACTCACAAATGTTCACACTCTAGTTATAGGACTTTATCAGACGTGGCAAAAAATCACATGATTATGACACCACAGTAGTGCAAACAGGTCCCACTATTGCACAACATTGTCATGTTTGTGTGGTCAAACTGTGCTCCATCCACAAATAAGGCATCACTTTTAATTGATGGGACAAGCATGAATGGGTGGTCCTCTTTTTCCCCTCCCTGTTCCCAGCAAGAAAGCTTCCAGGTGAGAACACGAAAACTATCCACAGGATGCTCTTTTGATGAACTGCTCTGGTTTGTGTGCATGTTTTCAGGTTTGTTTAAGTGTTCGTGTGTTTGTTTACTTTGCAAATTAAGGGGGGGGTTGGTGTTTTTTAAACACACTTGCATCTTCTTGCGAAAACTGATGAAATCTCACCCATGCTAAATCACAGAAGTAAAGTCCTGTTCCTAAAGTGCTAGTAGTAGCTGTGTGATAATTCCGCGGCAGTTCTTTCACACGATTACAGCGACATGTGAAAACAAGTGTAGTAATGTTACTATGTTTCCACTTTCTTCATTTGCGGAATTACAGCATTTTTAGTCGCTAGTCTGATAAAGTCCATAAACACCATTAAAACACAGATGTCAAACGACAAAAACAACCCAGAAACAAACAATCAATAAAAGCTTACAAGATTATGGAGCAATGACCCTAGTCCTATGTATAGCTCCCTGGGAGTGAGATCTTCCAACTGTCCTGGTTGGAAAAAGGCCATTCCATCTTTTTCAATTTATTTTAAAATGTCCCAGTTTCTCATCTCATTTTCCCCTTTTATATTTATTTATTTATTTATACCCCGCTCTTCAGCCACAAGGCTATCAGAGCGGCTTACACATTGTTTTACGCAATAGCTATTTACACATCTACACTGCATTAAACAGTTTCTGATGTGTGTTAGGTTGCTTCAGTTGCTGGAAATGGAGTTCAAAGTGTAAAAGTAGTTCGTACTCAAGTAACTCAGCAAGAGGGAGGAGGAGTGGAATCTTGTCCTTTCCAGTAGCCTCAGGCAAAAGGAAACTGCAGCACCCTCTCCTATCTTGTCTATTTGTCCTCATTAATACCTTTTGCCATCTTGGCCATAGAATCATAGAATCAAAGAGTTGGAAGAGACCTCAAGGGCCATTCAGCCAACCACACTGATCTTGCTTGGCCCCATTTGTCCTGCTTTTCATCTGTGGAATATCAGGGGGTATTTAAGTCTCATTGAACTAAGTTGTGCATTCTTCTTGCTACAAAGGTTCGACTCATGAAATGCACTATGTTTTAATTTAAAAAATGGCCAGAGAGATGAAAGCACTATTTTGTGGTGAGATGTAAAAAGTCAGTTAATTAACATTTAGATTTTAGGATTTTTATTTTTTGAAAAACCCCAGAAACTATGATCCCAAGAAGTATTACTATTTAAAGCGCTTGTGTGGAGTAGGAACCTCATAATGGAACAGATGTATGCAGATTAAACTTGATTATTTCTCTCATTCTCAAGAGTCCCCATGCTACTCTGTCACAAACAATAGTAAAACCTGAAAGTCTCATTATCTTCTCATTTATCCAGAACAAGAAAGGTTAATTAAATACCTGTCACTCTGCTCTGTGTTGGGGTGGAGTGAGGAGATGCCCAGAGATGTTCTGCTTTCTCCATCTACCAGATTAGTTTCTAGTAGCAGAGGCTAGTGGATGGATCCTAGGGCTCGTCTACAATGGCTGCATATTGTGGGGTCAATCTGGTGCATTATGCTCCCAGACTGGCCCTGGACAGACCACAAGAGCAGCCACTTGCACCGGGCAGAATAATAATAATAATAATAATAATAATAACAATATTTATTTTTATCCCACCCCTCTGTTAAAACAACCGGGGCGGCTTACAAAAATTAAAATACCAATACAATTTAAAATCCCCAAACACCACTCACCCCCACCTCCCCCATAAAAAGATATTAAACCAAATACATTAAAACAACTGATATAAAATCACATTAAATAATAAATAATAAATAGCCAGCAGACTAAAAAGGGCCAGGAGCCCCTGAGGCTAGGAACTAATCAGGAAAGGCCTGCCGAAAGAGATCCGTCTTTAGTGCTTTTTGTAAAGCTACCCAGGCTCGTCATCTGATGGATCTCGTTCAGCAGGCCATTCCATAACTTGGGGGCGATTACTGAAAAGGCCCTCTGGGAGGTTTCAGACAGCCTAGATTTTTGTGGCTGAAGCAAATTCCTCCCAGAGGACTGGAGTGCACGGGGAGGATTGCATGGGAGGAGGCAGTTCTGAAGATAAGTTGGACCCAAGCCATTTAGGGCTTTAAAGGTAATAACCAACACCTTATTCTGGGCCCGGAAATTGATAGGCAGCTAGTGGAGAGATTTTAATACTGGAGTTATATGGTCTCTCCAAGATATTCCCGAGACCACTCTGGCTGCCATATTTTGTACCAACTGAAGTTTCCGGACCAAGCATGAGGGCAGCCCCATGTAGAGCACATTGCAGAAATCTGGACAAGAGGTTACCAGCGCGTGCACCACAGTCTCGAGGTCCCTTACTTCCAGGAAAGGGCGCAGCTGGCATATCAGCCGAAGCTGATAACAGGCGCTCCTGACTGTTGCATTCACCTGACTAGTCATCTGAAGTGGTGAATCAAGGAACACCCCCAAACTTCGAACACAGTCCTTAACGGAAAGTGTGACCCCGTCCAGGACTGGAGATTGCAACCCAACTCCTGGTTTTGGGGCCGCTACCGTGAGCACCTCCGTTTTGTCCGGATTTAATCTCAATCTGTTTTTCCTCATCCAGCCCATTACTGCTTTAAGACAATCATTAAGAGGAGAGACGCCATCAGAATTCAAAACTGATGATCGGGACAAGGAGAAATAGATCTGGGTGTCATCAGCATACTGATAACACCCAGCCCCATAACTCCGAATAATCTCACCCAGTGGCTTCATATAGATGTTAAACAGCATCGGGGACAGGATGGCGCCTTGCGGAACACCACAAGTAAGCTCCTTTCTGCTGGAGCAGCTGTCCCCAAGCAGCACCCTCTGGGACCTGCCCGAGAGGAAGGACCGGAACCACTGGAGCGCAGTGCCTCCGATTCCTAACCAACTCAGGCGATCCAAGAGGATGCTATGATCTATCGTATCGAAAGCCACTGAGAGGTCTAAAAGCACCAACAGGGTCACACTACCCCTGTCGATGCTTAGACGCAGGTCATCTGTCAAGACAACCATGGCAGTCTCAACTCCAAATCCCATCCTAAAGCCAGTTTGAAATGGGTCTAGATAATCGGTTTCATCCAAGACCACTTGAAGTTGAAGCGCAGGCTGTTGTTGGGTTAAGCAACGGGTTCTGCGCAGGTATAACCTGCGTCATCTCCCTTACCATCCTAAACAGCTCTGCTGGACGGGACTCTGCAGACGCAATATGTGCAGAGGAGAAGGATCTCTGCGCTGCACGTATTGCCTCTCGATAGGACCAAAGGAAGTTCCTATGATGAGTCCTGTCGGATAAGAGTCGAGTTTTCCACCAGTTGCGCTCTAGTCGTTGTCCAACCCGCTTCATTTTCCTAAGCTCTGATGTATACCATGGCTTACGGTTTGGAGCAGGTTGGAAAGGACGCTTGGGAGCGATCGTGTTGATAGCCTTGGTAAGGTCGGTGTTCCAGGTATTAACCAAGTACAATGACCGTCATTGTCCACATGGCCCAGACAGGCCAACCTTGCATTAGCCCTATTGGCCTGTCCCCTATTTTCAGAGCTGCCACCACCACCACCTTGCTGGCTAAGCAGCTCCCTGCTAGATCCTGGCCAGCATTGTAGCTTCTTTTGAGGTCAGACCGGGATGCCCAGATGTCTGGTCAACAAGAAGGGGGTTGCTCTTCCTCCATCCTAGTTGATTACACGGGTGCCCTGTTCTGACCTCAGCAGAAGCAATGCTCCCAGCCAGCACTCTCACACAGTGCTGCTTGGCCAGTGAGAAGTTGGTGACGGTGGCAGCTCCAATGGCAATCCATCTCCTTCCCTGTGCTGCTTAGTGCAGGATAAGGGAGATGATGTCGCATTCCCATGTGGACAACTGGATCAGGCTGTATTGAACACAATTTAGCTATCCAGACAGCAAAAGAACCCAGGGTCCCTCCAGAGTTTCCAAGAAACCCAGAGTTTTTCCCCAACTTTGCTTAGTGTGGAGCAAAATCTGGTTAAGAGGGAGAAAAAAAAGTTCGTCCCTGGAAGTAGCTGTACACGTACATCGTCTGGGTTGCCAGCATCAGATTCGGGTGAGTCAACATTTATTTTTATTTTTTGCCAGAGTAGACAAGCACCTAGTGTTCGCTTCAGGAAACAAGACAGTTCATGGGTAGGGATGCCATAATTCTCTGCCACAAAATGGGGACAGAGCTCCCGTGGGGGGAGGGAGGAGGAGCAGGGAGCCCTCTTCTCTCCCTCATCCCCATGAGGAGGGCACCCAGAGCACCTGCAGGGGGGAGGAGGAGCGAGCCCTCTTCTCTCCCCCCATCCCCACAAGGAAGGCTCCCAAAGATTCACTGCAGCTCTGCACAGGAAGCAAGGGAACGGGCAGGGGCGTGCGGGCATGCAGGGAAGGAATCAGGCAGGCGGGGGAATGCTGCCCAAAAAAAAAGCACCACACAGGCAGGACCACCCCCCTGCCCTCCTACCCTCCCACCCTCACTACACCAGAGATGGAGGAATCTGGGATCTTCCGCTTCGAGGAGCCCAGCTAGATAGGACAATTTTTAGTCCCTTTTAATCCAGGATTTTCCTGGTTTTCTGGGATTTATGGCAACCCTACTCATGGGTCATAACACAATAACACACTGGCATCTTAGTTCTTGTCCCCAACCCAATGAAGTCTGGTTTATAAATAACACTTCATTTGTGCTGTGTAACCTTAAATCTTTTTCATCTTCCTCACTATCAGCATTTTAGACTGTAATCTCCTTGAGGGAGTCACCTTTGTTCTCTGGACTTTTGAGCATAAAGTACCATGTACACTGATGACAATATTATTGTAGTAATAGTTGTTGTTGTACACCAAATAGTAGCAGTAAGGAATTTATGTTACAAATAAACAGCATTTCAGGTTAAGGCTTTTGGGTAGACCCATGCAAGGCATTGAAACTGCTGATAATCTGAAAACTTTGCCAGGTGTTTGGAAGAACTTGTATTGATTTATATTTACAGGGCCATTCATTCTGCACTGGCACCCATACAATGCAACTATTATTGGGATATGAAATGATGCTCTGAGTTATACCTTCCTTGCATGCCATAAATACAAGCCTCCTTTTATGACAGTTTTAGCAGCGGCTGCATTTGAGAGCCATTCATAGCTTGAGTGTACTTTGGGATGCTTAAAAAGAAAAGGATAATGGGGTATTTCTGCTTTAAGAATAAAAAGATTACTATAATGCTTTGAAAAGAGGCAGAGTTAAGAAATGAAGTGATTCTGCTTTTATTATAGAACCCCAAAGAGCAGTTGCTCGCTGACATGAACAAACGTCTGCTGAATAGACTAAGGGGCAAAAACTCTACTTTATGAAAGTCAAACATTGGTAGGCATTTTTCCAGTCTGTCCTAAAACATCATTCATTAGCAGTGGCGGGAGACTTGCATCTTTCCAGGTGTCACTGGACTCTAATTCCCATCTTCCCTCAACATTGATTATGCTGGCTATGGCTGATGGAAGCTGCACTCCAGAAACATCTGGAGGACAACCAGTGAGTTATACCAGTTTAAAGCAATGGTCATCATCACATACAGATCAGAGACCACTTGGAACTCTCTTCCTGGGGAGATAAGAATAGCTCCCTCTCTGCTGCCTTTTTGTCACCAGGCAAAACCCTTTTTATTCCAGCAGGCTTTTCATAGAATCATAGAATCATAGAGTTGGAAGAGACCACAAGGGCCATCCAGTCCAACTCCCTGCCATGCAGGAATACACAGTCAAATCATTCCCAACAGATGGCCATCCAGCCTCTGCTTAAAAACCTCCAAAGAAGAAGACTCCACCATACTCTGAGGAATTTTTAAACCAGAAAGTTTTTAAAGAACGGGCTAAAGGCTGCTGTGTTGTTTTGAACTGAATTGTTTTAACTGCTTTTGATGTTTCAATGGTATTTTATCTTTAAAGTGTACAGGTCACTCTCATATCTGCGGAACCAGTATCCACAGTTTCAGTTATCTGAGTAGAGGGACATGTGTCATAGAGTTGTATGGGGAAATGCCTAGAACAGCATGCTTTCTAGGCATCTTCTGAGTCCTCCAGCGCAACTCTGTGGTATGTTTGTACAGGAAGTCATTTATTTTAATTGGGTTTGCTATTTTCCATGGTGTCACTTATACACGGTAAGTCCAGGAATGTATCCCCAATGGATACAAGGGGGGACATGTATTTTTAAATCATTTTAATACGGTCAGTACTTTAATTTCATTTTAATGTTCATTTTTGTAGATTTTAGCTGCATAGTATTTCTAAACTGTAAGCTGCCTTGAGTGTCAATTTTGGAAGATAGGCAAGATAAATATAAATTTAACCACAACAACCTCATTTCATGAGTCTGATCAAGGTAGTTCAGCTTCAAGGAGGCTTATACCTTAACACATTTTGCTTCTCCTCTTTCCTTTCTCTCTTAAGAAAGTCTTAAGAAAGCAGATGCTGATGATATCACAGGTGTAACCCCAATGTAAGTTTTCATTCACAGTGTGCCCATTGAAAACACTGGTTAAATTAGTTAAACATAAAGCAGTGATGGGCAGACTTTAAGTTTGCAGGCTCTGTTTTGTTTCTCACTAGAACCCCGAAATCCAGGAGCCTATTGCAAAAGGCATATACCACATTTAAAGAATCAGTGGTTGCAAATAGTGGAGATTCCCATAAAGTAGCCACAGGGTCAGAGCCAGCATGATGCAGTGGTTTGAGCCTTGGACTATGACACAGGGGAACAGCAATGTGCGAATCCCCACTCAGCCATGAAAACCCACTGGGCAACCTTGGTCAAGTCTCACTCACTTAGCTGCAGAGGAAGGTGAAGGCAACCCCTTTCTGAACAAATTGTGCCAAGAAAATCCCATGATAGGTTTGCCTTAGGGCTGCCATGAGTCAGAAGCAACTTGAAGGCACACAAGAACAACAAACCACAGGAGCAAAGCTTAGAGGTTGGGATGGAACCAGTGGAGGGATGGAGTTGCCCACAGCTGGGTGAGGAACTTCCACAAGCCAGAGGTCTCCCTCACTGCCAAAACTTAGTGATTTTCACAGAATATGTGGCAGCAAATCCCATAATTTATGCATTGTTGATATTTTATTTTACTATATTTTATTTGTCACTACCAACCCATTCAGATTTTGGGGGTGAGCCTAGTCATAGAACTCCTAGAAAGAATTTTTAGAACTCTAAATCTGATAAAACTCAATCCTCTCCCTCCACATTTTCAGAGAGAAGGGAAAAATCCACACCAAATGTTTTAGCTGTTCCTTGGGGGGAAAGTGCTCCAGTGATGCCTGTCTGCGAACATCTGCTTATATGTCAAAGCTTTCAGGAGTCAACGTTTTAGTTTTTTCCTCATGGGGGAGTTGCTCTCCTAAGAAAAGAAAAGAGGAGAACTTTGAAAGTGTTCCTTAGATGGTGTGTGTGTGTGTGTGTGTGTGTGTGGAGAACTTGTGGTCCTTGAAGATATTATTGGACTACAGTGCTCATGAACTTGGGCTGATGGGAGTAGAAGTTGAGTAACAGCTACAGGTTTCCTGGTTTCTCACAGCTCCCCTAAATAACTCTGGATTCCTTTTTCTAATTTGAAAAATGTGAAAAAATTATAGTGATGCCTGCCTGCAAAACTATGCAGTGTTTCAAAGTTTTCAGGTAACAGATGTTACCTTTTTGAATCCTGATGCAGAGGAAGAGGCTCCATGGTGGCCATTTATGTTGAAACTGACCCTAAAAAGTGTTTTATCCTTCATGCTGTCATTTAGCTAATGGTGTGTTTATCCATTTCTGAGCCTCCTCAGTCACCTACTTCTACTTCTCTTATTGCTGAATTCCCGAGAGAACTGCTCAGCAGATGGCTATGTGGCTGTTTCCATTTATAATCTGTTGCTTCCTTCCATCTGTGTGTGTGTGTGTGTGCGTGCGCGTGCGTGCGTGCGTGCATACTCCAGTGGCTAGTTCCTCCAAATGGCAAACTTCAGTGGTGAGTTCCAAAAGAAATGGAGCCAAACCAGAACGAATGAGAACCAAGAGGGAGACATCAACATGCTCGAAATATGCAGCAGTAGGAAGCTGTGAAATAAAAACTTAAGACCATCCCCTAAATCCAAATGTTGAGCATCAGTTGTGGGGGGGGGGAAGCAAAATATTCTAATTCAGCTCATTAAAGCTCCTAGTCCCTTGCAACAGAAGGTTGTCCAGACCTGTCCATTCTTATGACTGGTGCTTCCTCATAAGCAAGGGAAGGTAGTTAAAAATAGCAGAAACATGGTGGTAGCAGGCCACTCTGTGTTGCTGGCATAATTAATGGATGGAGAAGCCAAATCTAGCTGCTTAAAATGAGCTCTGGAAATACATTTTAGACTGAACCTGTTTCCTGCTGTTGTAGCGTCTAGGAGATGTATAGAAAATTACATGAAGCAACCACTGCTTTTTGCAGAATCACTCAGGACTCATCTACACGGGCCATGATATGCCGGCTCCCCACCAGCATATCTTGCCCAAAGATCAGACCCATCCCTTCCCTGTTACCTCCATGAAACGGGAGGAAGTCCAGATGGGCACACCAACCCACCCCTGCAGCCACCAGCTGCCTCACTCTTCTGAATCTGTGCAGGAGGCCCACAGCATGTGAGTATGGCCCCCTGCATGTGACCAGCCTTGGTCACATGCTGAGGGCTTCCTTCCTCGATCTGGAAGAGGAAGGCAGCTGGCAGCTATGGGGCCAGCCCAGCATGCTGGAATGGGCTCTGTGGCCACCTGGGGTCTGGTCAATTTTACTTTGTCTGGAATGCATTTTAACATCTATTTTCTTAAAATGTTTTTTTGGACCCTACCCTGTCTTCCCCCTGTCTTAAACCCGGGGGTCATGAGGACTACCCAGGGACAAAATAGGGCAAAAGCCCTGCATTGTCAGGACTGCAAGGTTCCAAGACAGGTGGAAGATGGGGTAAATTGCCCACATAGACAAGCCATTAGTTGCAGGTTTGTAGGGAGTATGTTGATTCATCCAAATATATCCAGTTGAAACAGTTTCCTTCAGTGAAATTGAAAACCATCACTTTCCACTGGGCTTGGAGAGAGATGGGATTGTTTCCCCAAAGCAGTCAGTACTGATGAAATAGTACTTAAACAGTTTGGATAAAAGAGGTTTCAGAAGTTACTTATTAACAATCTTGTGCACTGAAGCACAGTGCACACATTCATGAATGAGAGACCAGTTGATGAATGTTAGGCATGATGGCATCACTTTGTTTGAGCTGGCATACCTCTGACTCAGGGGAGAGACTGCATCTCGCAAATATGGCACATACTGTTCATGTAAAGGTCTAAACCCCATTGTCTGTTCTGAGTACAGTAGACCCATTGAATCAATGGAGCTTACGTAAGTGTTACTTTACCAAGTTCCCATTGATTCAGTGGATCTACTCTAGTTGAAACTAACAATAGGATTTAAGCCAAATGATACCAGGTTCAATTCCTGACATTTCCAAGTAGCACTGGGAAAACTGCATGAAACCTAGAGATCCTCTGCAAATTACTGGCCAGCATCCTGTTGGTTACATACACAATCATAACTCCAACATACATACATACACAACCATAACTCCTGTTTATGTCTCCTTTTTTGGTCATTGTAGAGTTTGGTATTCTCCTCCTCTCCACAAAGACCAAAGTCCCCCCAGGATTCACCATTTGCTACAATAGCTCCCCTTTCCACAGCCATCCAATGGCTGATGAAGAGGAGGGGGATTCAGAGAAGTATCTGACTGTGGGTCCATGGTCAGACACAGAAGGAATACATCACCCACTGGAGGACCCCAATGGATCTTGGTGCATGATGAAATGACTCTACCTATGGCTACAGGAACAAAGCAAGACTCCTCTCATTCCCCTGAACTCCACAAGTTACTGAATAGCCATGGAAAGGGGCCTATTGCAGCAAAGTGACTCCTAGAAATGGGGAGCTGTAGCTTAGTTCTGCCTGCATAACCTTTATGCTATGCTTGATATTGTAGGATGTCAGCAATTGTCAATAGTACCAGGCTTGGTAGACCAATTCTCTGACTCTGTATAAGGTGGTTTCCTATATACTTATGAGGTCTTCAGTGACCAGCTTTAGTGGAATCTGCTCAGGGATAGATAGTACTGTCAGGGTTTTCTGGCAACCTGATAAGAAATGTCTTTGACATTCCATTTTCGAAATGGAGTTTTCCTTTTGGACAGCTTTATTATCATATCCTTTGCATCCTGTTGCCATGACAGACCACCTTATCCAAGATCTGGAAATAAGTAAGTCATATCAATGCATTACTGTTATTATTCTTTTCTTTGGAGAAGCCATCCATTCTTCCAGTGGGGGTGGTATTGGTTTCATGACCATAGGAAGGGAGGAAGACCATATCAAAGACTTTATATTCTGCTTGGGGAGTCCTTGCTCTTCCCACAGCCACATTGAGCAAAGGGCAAGAGATCTTAATTTGTTTATGGGCTGTGATCATCCTGACTCATTTTCCTTCATGAACTGAGCACAAGAAACATGAATGGATTTAGAGACAAGTTCAGTGGAACTTGCTGTGGGAGAGTATTTTCAAGCTCTTCTGGCTAACTGATAAGTTTCATTGACATGTGCCAGTTCCTGCCATTTTAAGGTGTCTGTCTCTTTACTTCATGTGCCAGGTTCAGAGAGAGGTTTTCCTTTTGGTGCCTGGTTGGCTGCTTTATTGTGTTTTTGAGTGTATGACAGAGACTTTTTGAGGAAGCGTACCAGCTATTGTTAAGACTCACCTTCTATTAAGTTTGCCAAGCATGATTTCAATAATTTTGGTAAGTGGGTGAGAAGAACACTGTGTGATCAACATCCCTGTTTCCATTTGGTTCAGCATCCCTGTTTCCAACTTCTCAGAACGTCCACAAGCAGAATATAAAGACAATCACCTTTTGCTATTACTTTCCAGCTACTGGCCTTGAGCAACATACTGCTTCTGAAGGCCCTGAGGGGCTTCCATCAACCACATCCTCAAATCCTTACTATTCAGAAGAAGCCAGAAACTTCTGAAAAGCACACTAGCCCTTTAAGAGAGAAGTGGAACGCTTAAGGGGTAGAGCCTGCTGCTATAAACCTTGCCAGTTGGTTTAAAGTACTCGTGGAGGAACCTGTCTTTCACCTTAGTAGAAGGATTCCTAGTCATGGTCTTGAGACGTAATTAGGAATTGTGGGGCAGTATCTGAAGTACTTCCCAGCCTGCCCAGTTGCACTGGCCTTATGCCTTTCATCAACCAGGGTGAGCAACTACAAAAGGGAAGGTTTTATCATTCTGGGGTGGGGGGACTTCAGAGACCACAATATTGGGTTCAGGGTCCATGTGCAGCCCATAGGCTGTGCTTCCCCCTACCCCTGCTTTAGACATTGCTGTGCACAGAGGAGTTCAGCCAACTGAACCTATTAGTTAAGTGAGTGTTTCTGTTATTGCCTTGTAATTTATCTCCTCTATTTTAATATGAAAAGCTATTATGGTCCTTATAAAGGCTCCTCTTAATACCAATCTTGTGCCAGCACTAGAACTGCAGCAAACATCTTCTTTTGAAGCTCCTCCACCACCACCATCCCCAAATTCCTTACAACATCAGCAAGAACGCTAGAGCTATCCCAGCCCTCCACATGAATTCTTTCACACTGTGGCAGCCTTGCAGGAAAGATCCATTGGGTGCTATTATAATTGCCAAATGTCAATGAATCTTGTGATCACCTCTTCTTAATTGTTGCCAGGGTTTTCCCCACTGAAATTATGCAGCGTTGCCGTACAAACAGACTATCTGCAATAGATGAATTCGCTCCCGCTGCTTACAGAATAGATGGGCTCAGAACAGAAAAACAGCAGGTGGTCAGCCTCTCTTGAATTAATTAAAGCATGCATGAAGCTTTCACTGTTCCACCAATCCCTTCCTTCCCCCACCCCACCCCCAAAAAAGACTAACCTGGTGACTATTGTCTAGATTTAGTCATGCTCAGAGTAAACCTACTTACATCCTTGGGACTGAAATTAGTTATGATTACTCAGTTATTAATTGATTAGGGCAGCCATTCATGTCAGAGGGTTTACTCTACATATAATCATGTCTGGATCCATATAAATTAACAAATACCATTTCCCACCACTAGCCTAGGTGGTTAACCCCTTTTTTATTGTTTACCACCAAAGTTAGAGAAGCAGAACAGAGCCAGGAGCAAAAAATTTTAAATGTTAGTTATTGGAAATCAAAGATCTTTGTTCAATTAAAGGTTTTGGTTTTTTTCTTTACATTTTCCCTTCTGATTTCTTGTAATCCTGGAGAGTAGATTGACTACTTGGTGGGTTTTATTAGATGTGTTTTCCAGAACAGTTAAGCAGAGGTTTGTGACTTTAGGTTACTTTTCACACCCTGGGAATTGCTTTCCAGTAAATGTGTTTAGTTAGCTGAATGCATATTATAGAGACTGGGCATGGTTTTGTACACCAGTTAAATCTATGGTGACTTGTATCAGGGGAAGGAGATTAGTCCAGCCAGACCGGTCAAGTGCAAAGGATTATGAGAACTGTAGTTCAGAACATCTGCACCAGGACAGGTTTCCTAGCCCTGACTTGTGTAAAACACCCCGATACAATCATACTGCTCATAACCTCTCCAGCATATGGCATTTAGGAAAAGGATATGTGAACTGACCACACTAAAAAGCATTCTGTGCCAGGTGATACTGAGGTTCTGTATTGCATCTGTGATCTGTGTCCATTCAAACATGTAAGGTATGTACGTTGATGCTGCTGTCTTTTTAGCTCTATTCAGGCACTGCTTACCCCTCACACAAGGAAAGAAGCCCTTAGACTACCCATCTATTGCCACTCTCATGATATGGAAAGTGACAAGTGTTAAGAAAAGACACTCATGTTCACAGTGAAGCTCTCTACCCAAGCAAGAATTCTAGAAAATCAGGGTTCTTGCTCACTTGGAATGTCTCCATACAGACAGGAATGTCTCTTCATTATGCCTGCATTGATATTTTCCAGACATCTTAACTGACAACAAGTCACATCTGAGACAAAGTGTAGGCCTGTGACTCTAATATTGTCATTTTTTTTCTCCTATCTGATTTTTAACATTTTTGCCTGATGAAGAAGCCAGTGAAGCTTAGAAAAATTGCATGATATATTTTGTGCTTTTTAATTGGCCCAATAAAGGTATCACTGTTTTGTAATTTTTGTATTTTGTTGTATTTTGCTGTATGGCCAACACGGCTACCCTGACTATGTTCTCTTAATACTGGTCACTTTCCATGTGAGGAACACAGAAATGAAGGCAGATGCTGTGTGTTCATTCAGACCAGGTGAATAACACCTGAGCAGGGTCCAAGTGAACCATTAACAAGTGAGCCAGTTTCTTCTGGCACCTTAAAGACTAATAACTTTGATTGGGCATAAGGCCCAGTTCAACATATGCAAGTGGGCTACCCCCCCCCAAAAAAAAAGCTTATTCCAAGTGAAATTTCTTAGCCTTTATGGTGTTTTTGCTGAAGCCAACAAACAGAGCATATTCTCTGGAAACTAGTAAATATTGCATACATCTGTTCCAGTCTTTGTTGGCTGGAAGCTGACTGTATGAACTCACCCCACTGAAAAGCACCATGTTTGAAGTGGTATAAATGAAAGTTCTACATCTGGCATTAGATCAGTAATGGCCCATTCACATTCACAATTACTGGATGTTGCTGCAGGAAATGTGTACTATCTGTACACATGCCTTGTCAGTCTGGTTGATTTATTGTATTTACCAGATTCACCATGGCTCTACCTTTCCATTTATATATTTTTATCTTAGATTTCCATAAATATATGGAAATTATTCATATATATATATATATATATATATATATGAATAATTTCCATATATATATATATCTCAGAACAATAAAAATGACATTGTATAGGACAACAACAACAAAACAGGGGGGGAAACAAGAAAGAGAAAAAAGGTACAGTAAAAAAAAGAAAATAAAAGAGAAAGATAAAAGTGACTTCCGATCTTCTTTTCAATGGTTATTAATCTATAAAAATCTTCAATGTTTCTCTCATACATTAAATCATCAACCTCCTTTCTATAAGATACACTTGTTAATAATCAAAATCAAAATTCTTGTATTCATATAAATATCTATATATATCATTCTCTTGGGTATGTTGCCATTTCCAATGTGCTGATTGGCTGCTTAGGAAACTGACCAACCAATCAAAGCTTGGTTGGGCAGCCAATCAGCACACTGGGGGTGGGTACATGTGGACCTTTAAGTCCTTCCTAAACATGGCTACCAGCAGAGGAGCTGCAAGTAGTAGGGGGGATGTGGCATGGTGTGTGTGTGAGGAGGGGGCAGTGGCGTGGTGGTAGCAGGGGGTGGGGAGGGGCACTGGGGGTGGCATGGGGGACAGTCAGGAGGGGGCGTGGTGGGGTGGGGAGGTCAGCAAGGAGCATGGGGGGGCAGCGCAGGGTGGGTGGCAAGTTGGTGCGGTTGGGCGGTGGGGGTGGGGAGGTTGGCGAGGAGCACGGGGGTGGTGAGGGGTGGTGTGGGCACAGGGCAGGCAGCAAGGGGGCATGGAGGGGTGGGGAAGTTGGCAAGGGGCATGGAGTGGCAAGGAGCACGGGTGAGTGGCGAGGGGTGGAGCGGGCATCAAGGTGGTGCAGTTGGGTGGTGGGGGATGTGGAGGTCAGCGAGGGGCACAGGGGTGGCAAGGAGCATGGGGGTGGTAAGGGGTGGTGTGGGCACAGGGTGAGCAGCAAGGTGGTGCGGGGGTGGGGAAGTCAACGAGGGGCACAGGGGGTGGTGAGGAGCATGGGGGGTGGCAAGTGGCAGTGAGGGGCGCAGGGCGGGCAGCAAGGTGGCACAGGGGGCAGCGAGGGGGATGGCAGGGGAGGTGGGGTAGGCAGCGAGGGGCGCGGTGGCACAGGGGACAGGAAGGGCAGCAATAGGCGGGGACAGCACAGGGGAGCAGTGTGTTATTGTGGGGGGTGTAGGGCGTGGGGAGAATAGTGTGTGTGTGTGTGTATACACACACTAGCTACACCCGGTGTAGCATACACCATTCCCCCCACACCCTACAGCCCCCCCCCCACAGTACACACACATTTACGGTATATATATTTATGAAAAAGTATTGGTAATCTTTATTAGTAATCTTCAAATATTGTTATTACTCCTCTCCTAACCTAAGTTAAGCAAAACCATGGCTTTGTCCACATGGGCCAAAAATGCCGTATTCACCCCAGCTCTGGTGCTGGCAGTCCTCACAACATCTGGCTGCTTCCAGTGAGGTAATGTGTTTTTTAGCCCTTATCCTGGCTTTGCTCTGGACTAAGCAAAGTTGGGGAGAAACCTGGGGTTTCCTGGAAACTCTGGAGTAATTCTGGTTCTTTTGGCTTCTGGACAGCTGGAATGGGTCCAATTCAGCCTGGTCCAGTTGTCCACACACCAAAAGATGTGCCATCCCCCTTCCTGTAGTGATCAGTGCAGGAAAAGGGGATGCCCTACCTTTGGATCCACTGCCATCACTTCCTCACAAACAGGAGCTCAGTGGAAAGCCTGCCTGGCAGGGAAGTGGCTATGGCAGCTTTTATTGTTCAGATCAGAAATTGTCAATATACATTCCAACCCCCGCCGCCGCCCCCCAAAAAGAGGAGAACCAGGGTTTGCTGTAACCACTGCTTTAATCTCCCATGCAAAGCAAAGTGATAACAAAGACTTTTACCATACATGAAGTGAGAAATGTCAGATGTCCAAGCTGGGTTCAGAAAAGAAAGAGCCACCAAGGATCATATTGCAAGCATTTATTGGATAACAGAGCACACCAAAGAATTCCAGAAGAAAACCACTCCGTTCTTTATACTATAAATTATAGCAAAACCTTTGATTGTGTAGAGTAGACTGTGAAAGAACTATGGATCATTTTACAAGAAATGGGGGATCACAACATTTGAATGTCTTGTTGCACAATCTATATGCAGGACACCATTGTAAAGACACAATATGGAGAAACTGGATGCTTTCCAATTGTCAAAGTGGTCAGACAAGGCTGCATTTTATTACTTTATCTCATTAATTAATTAACTTAGAGCAAGAAGGTGTGATAATCAAGGCACAGAGCATACTGAATCAAACACATGTCTAAAATTCATTTTCTGGTAACAACCTATGGAAGAAAAGAGATAAATATACCAGAGGTTATATATACAGTACAGTGTTCTAGTGTAACAAAATAAGAGAATGCCTCTACTTTAAAACCCTAGAAAATGCCTACTACTTGTTACTCTGTTATTTTGTTACTTTCTTGTTCACTTGTAAAAATGTAATCAAAATCTAATAAACATTAATTTTAAAAAATATATGCAGATGAGACAATATTACTAGCAGAAAACAGCAACTATTGAGAAAAGTCAAGGAAGAAAGTGCAAAGCAAAGTTACAATTGAACATTTAGAAAACAAAGATAATGACCACAGATGATAACGTTAAAGTGAATGGTGAAGACACTGAAATACTAATGGTTCTCCATTATTGTTTCAGTCATAAATCAAGACTACAGATTTCTGTAGTCAATTGGAAGAAGACTAGTACTTAGAAGGGCAACTATTAAAGAACTAGATAAGTTCATAAAGTGTAAAGATGTATAATTAAATACAAATGTCAGAATCATTCATATTTCTGATATGTGTGTTTGGTTGTGAAAGCTGGACAGTGAAGAATTCTGATAGGAGGAGAATCAACCCATTTGAAATGTGGTGCTGGAAAAGAGTTTTATGGATACCATGGATTGCCAAAAAGACAAGTTAATGGTTCCTAGAACAAATCAAGCATATACCCTCCCTAGAAGACAAAATTACTAAATGGGGGATGTCATACTTGAGCCATATGATGATACAATATGACTCATTAGAAAATATGGCAATGCTCGATAATATGGAGGACAGTGGGAAAAGACGAAAACTACATTCCAGGTGGATAGACTGACTTAAGGAAACCATAGCCCTGGGTTTGCAAGATCCCTTATATAAAATGGCAAAATCAAGATTGGCTTTGGGGGGAGGGAGATAGTTTTAATTTTTTGGAATATTTTCAAGCCGTAGATGGTAGAATCTATGGAAACAGAATCCTTGGATATGGAGGGCTGACTGTGTACAATTTTATTATTATTCGATTCATG
This sequence comes from Gambelia wislizenii, assembly GCA_030847615.1. Taxonomy (NCBI): domain Eukaryota; kingdom Metazoa; phylum Chordata; class Lepidosauria; order Squamata; family Crotaphytidae; genus Gambelia; species Gambelia wislizenii. The sequence goes on along the minus strand of JAUMIR010000011.1, from coordinate 26,878,780 downwards.
GAGATAATACTTTTACAGAGAAACACATGTGCAAATAAAACAATTCTTTGGAGTAACTGACTATGCACATCAGTTTAGCCTCCATTTGCAGATGAGGATTAAAAAGCAAGAGTGTTCATTTTTGAGACCATATTTGCTTCACATTTCTAGAGCCATGAAGAGTGCCATGTGGGTTTGGGGATGGAACCTAGGATGAAACAGATGTCATGAAGGTGGGCAAGAGACAGAATTTGGCCTAAATAAATAATAGGCTGGTGAGGATGTGAGCAGATTCAATGCCTTTCAGCATTTCTAAGCAGAGAGACAGATGTCACAGGAACTCAAGGAAGGGAGGAACAGATGTTTCCCATGGACACAGAAATGTCCTTTGTGAAGGCCTTGCTCTGTTCATGCTCTCTCTCTGCGTCTTGCACACATCTGTTGATTTCTACAAGCCACACACACATCATTATATAAGGTACTAGAAATTAAATATGCCTTGGCCACAGATGATTGTGGAAAGATGGCTGCACTGGGTAGACTTAGTTGTCACGTTGTGTAATGTAAAAAGCATAGTGCAAGTTGGATCCATGGGCACTGTCCACCCTTACTAAGGGTGTTACTAAGTGTAGCATCATCCCTCCCTCTGATGGTGTTCCCTGGTGTGGTTCAGCCTCTCCACACACCCCTATTGCCACCACTGTGTCCACCAGGTTGTTTTTATTTTATTTTATTTTATTTTCCTGTATCCTGCTTCCTTCCCAGAAATGGAACTCAAGGTGGCTGACAAGATTAAAACAGATAAAAGATAAAAACAAGTACAGTTTTTCAAAAAACCTACAAAAAGTGATCATTTTGTGGTGGAGATGTAGGAAAGTTCATAGAAATTGGTTAAAGATTAAAGAAATAATACAGAAAAAATGGAAAATAAATATAGTATTTAGGCCTGAATTGTTTTTATTAAATATGATTAATTTAGAAAATGAAGAGGAAAGAAACCACAAAACCTTGATAAGTTATTTAATTACAGCCACAAGATTAGCATATGTGAAAAACGGGAAGAGAAATAAAACTCAAAAAAAATCAGAATGGTTAATGAAAGTATTTGATAGGAATTAGATAAACACTCAAATTTACTGAAAGGAAATTTGATAGAAAAATATTTAAAAATATGGAGACCTTTTACAGACTATGTAAAACACTGTAATGGAGACTGGATAACTATGGGCTTTGATTTGTAATAGGAGAACGGATAAGACTATATTGTAATAAAAAATGATAAATTAGAGATAATATAATAGTGGATTTAATTAACCTTGTACAATCAGGGATACGGGGAAGTTATTTTAAGGTGTTAGGGTAGAGAGGTAGGTAATTTAGAAGATTATCAGATGTGGGGTAATGGGCCAAAAAACTGTGTTCCTGACCACGTCAAAAGATTGCCACAGGAACAGAAAGGGGGACATTCCGAGATGCCCGCATCCTTCAGCCATTCCTGGGGCATAGCACTGCCACGGATGAGGCTTACCTTTTGCATTTGGGGGGAAAAGCTGCTAATAAAAGGGGATGCCTTACTGACACCCACGCTATGCCTTGGGAACACTGGAGGACATTGTCATCTGATAATCTCGCCCCTTCCTGTTTTCCTGGCAATCTTTTAAATAATAATAATAATAATAATAAATTATTTATTTATAGCCCACCCAATCACAAGGAATCCAGGTGGGTTACAACAATAAAAACACGTAGAACACAATAAAATTCAAAATTAGTCCCTTCCCAAACCCGCCCAACCCAATACTAAAATTACAATTAAATAAACACAGTTTAAAAACAAGAATACAAAAGTTTAAAAAGGGAGATAATTGGTGGACAGAGCGACGTAGATCACCTTGTGCAGGGAGAGGAGTTAAGTTGGGAAGGCCTGCTGGAAGAGATCTGTCTTAAGAGCCTTTTTAAAAGGCTGTAAGAGTGGAGATGTGATGGGTCTCCTCCGGCAGGTCATTCCATAGTTTTGGAGCAGCAATGGAGAAAGCCCTCTGGCTCAGCAATGTTCGCCTAGATTTTTTTGGCTGAAGTAGGTTCTTCCCCGAGGACCTTAGTGTGCAGGACAGACAATATGGACATGGTTTTTGTTGCGTCTGAGAATCTTTTTAGTTTCAAATCTCTCTATCAGTATTTTTCTTTCCTTTTTCTCTTTTTCTTATTCTTACTTTGGGACTTTTCTTTTTCTTTGTTTATTTGATATGTGTTTTTGTTTGATTGTGATCGATGTTTTTATATTGATTTAATCAAATACTAATAAAGACATAGTTTTTAAAAAGGTGATCATTTTAACACCCTTTTTTAAAATTACACTGATGATCATATTAAAACACTAATGAGTTAAAAACAATTTAAACATAGGATTCTTTAAAAAGAAATGAAAGTAGGATAGCATTAAGAAGCCCTTTTAAAACAACAAGTTAGTTACTACCGGTAATTATTTTTTTAAAAATTCTTAGCTGCAGAAGTACAGCAGAAAGTTTACAGTCCAGCTTCCCTTGGAAAAAATTGCCACAGGGAGCAACCACTGAGAATGAGCTCTCGGTCGAGATGTGCCTGTGAAGGTGGTAGTGCTGAGCAGAGGGCCTTCCCTGAACATATCAGAGCATGGGCAGACTTATTTGGGAGTCCTTTCTGAAAACCTGCTTTACTACAGAAGTATTTAAATTGGGGCTAGCCCTATCATTAGCCAGAGTGATGGTATCTGGTGCAAATGAGACAGAGGGGAGAGCTCCCCAGCCATCATCCTGTGTTGGACAGAGCGTTTCTCCTATGTCACTTCCTTGCATCTAATGAGCTCGCCCTCAGCTGTGCCGGAAGATACTATCCCATCACCAGCTTTGAAGTAAGATTCATCAGGCAATCTGGTGGATTCTGCAAATGGAATGATCTCATCATGACCTTGAATACAGGGTCTCTGCTCCCCCACTCCGTATCCATATAGAATACATTCCTGGACTTACTGTCTATAAGTGAAACCGCAGATAATAGCACTCTGTTAAAATAAAGGACATCCAACATAAACATACCATAGAGCTGTGTTGGAGGATCTAGTGATTCCTAGAGATTCCTGCACGTTTTCCAGCATGACTCTATGTCATGTGTCCCTATTTTTTTTTCAGCCATGGATAACTGAAACCGTGGATGTTGGTTCCACAGATACGGAGGTGGGGGCAGAGATGAGGACTGTGTGGATCACCAGATATTGTTGAAGTGCAACTCCTGTCACACCATTGGCTATGCTTGCTAGAGCTGAGGGGAGCTGAACAACATCTGGAAGTCCACAGGTTCCGCACCCTGACATACATTCTTCAGACCAGAAGTGGGCAAGGACCAAGGGCCAATGTTCAGCTTATGGCACCCACCATAGGCTACACCACATCTGAAAATACCTGGAAAAAATGAAACAATGTCCACTTCCTTTGAGGAATTACTAGAAAACCACTGTTCCTTGAGGCTTCCAGGAAGAGAAAATGAGCTTTTTGCCCACCACTACCCAATTTAATTTTTTAGCAGGGAGGCTTGGGGGCCCAAGGGACCCCTAGGGACCCCATGGAGCCTGTGAGTCAGACTTTGCCCATCCTTGCTTTAGAGGCAGCATGGATCAGAGTAAGACATGCTTGCTCTGCTTTCTAGAACAAGATGAAACCAAACTTCATGAACTGGCATGGGTTTTCACCATCTTTCCGGCACCTTTGCAGGGCTGTACTGCACCAGGAATGACGTGATATTCCCATGGCAATTGGGGGGGGGGGAATGGCCCAGGATATAAAATTACAGGAGGAGGTGACTGGAGGCATGCAGGGATATCCTGAGGTTACTAAAGGACACAAAAAGGGTTCAGTGGCAGCAGGTAATGGAGAAGATTATATCCAATTATTTTATCTTCACATGTGTGTGTGTGTATATATATATATATATATATATATGTGTGTGAACATTTAGAAGGCAATGCCATAATCACAAAAAGTCAACATGGGTTTCAGAGAAACAAGTCATGCCAGACTAATCTGATCTCTTTTTTTGATAAAGTTACCAGCTTGGTAGATGAAGGGAATGCTGTGGACATTGCATACCTTGATTTCAGTAAGGCCTTTGACAAGGTTCCCCATGACATTCTTGCAAACAAGCTTGTAGAATATGGGCTAGACAAATTAACTGTTCAATGGATTTGTAATTGGTTGACCGGCCGAACCCAAAGGGTGCTCAGCAGTGGCTCCTCTTCGTCTTGGAAAGATGTGACCAGTGGGGTGCCACAGGGTTCTGTCCTTGGCCCAGTGCTATTCAACATCTTTATCAATGACTTAGATGAGGGAATTAGGGGCATACTTATCAAATTTGCAGATGACACCAAATTGGGAGGAGTAGCTAATACCCTAGAGGACAGGATCAAAATTCAGAATGACCTGGATAGACTGGAGAGCTGGGCCAAAGCTAACAAAATGAAATTCAATACGGAGAAATGTAAAGTACTGCATTTAGGGCGGAAAAATGAAATGCATAAATATAGGATGGGAGAGACCTGGCTGAATGAGACTACATGCGAAAGGGATCTAGGAGTCCTAGTAGACCACAAGTTGAACATGAGCCAACAGTGTGATGCGGCAGCTAAAAAGGCCAATGCAATTTTGGGCTGTATCAATAGAAGTATAGTGTCTAGATCAAGGGAAGTAATAGTGCCACTCTATTCTGCCTTGGTCAGACCTCACTTAGAATACTGTGTCCAGTTCTGGGCACCACAATTCAGAAAGGATATTGACAAATTGGAGCGTGTCCAGAGAAGGGCAACTAAAATGGTGAAAGGTCTGGAAACGATGCCTTATGAGGAGAGACTTAGGGAGCTGGGTATGTTTAGCCTGGAAAAAAGACGGTTTAGAGGCGATATGATAGCCCTGTTTAAGTATTTGAAGGGATGTCATGCTGAGGATGGAGCAGGCTTGTTTTCTGCTGCTCCAGAGACTGGAACATGGAGCAATGGATGCAAGCTCCAGGAACAGAGATTCCACCTCAACATGAGGAGGAACTTTTTGACAGTAAGAGCTGTTCGGCAGTGGAACACACTCCCTCGGAGCGTGGTGGGGTCTCCTTCCTTGGAGGTCTTTAAACAGAGGCTGGATGGCCATCTGTCGGGGATGCTTTGATTGTGATTTCCTGCGTGGCAGGGGGGTTGGACTGGATGGCCCTCGTGGTCTCTTCCAACTCTGCAATTCTATGATTCTTTGATTCTATATATACCATATAATTTTTAAAGCTGAAAAATAGAAAACTATTACATAATATAATTGGTAACAGTATTTTTAGTTTGATAAGATTTGAATTTTAAGGGGATTCTATAACATTTTATAATAGCCTTTTAGCTTATAAATTGGAACCTCTCTCTCTCTCTCTCTCTCTCTCTCTCTCTCTCTCTCTCTCTTTCTCTGGCTTTTCTTCCCAAACAAAGATTCAGGAAGGACTCATCCTGCGCTTTCTGCAAGCGCACTGATGACTAAAAAGGCCAATCTGAGATAAACAAGTCTGGTTGCAGAAAGCACAGCAGAAGATCTCCTTGGGTGATGTTTCTGGGTTGTGATTCTTTCTTCATTGTCGTTTCTCTTCAAGACTTGTTTGGCGTTGAGTTCTCAAATAAGGCTGCAGCATTGTGGATAGTGTGTCTCCATGCCTCCCGATGTGAGGCCAGGGCAGACCATTGTTGGTCATCAATTTGGCCGAGCCTGAGATGTTGTTTCAGGGAGTCCTTGTATCACTTTTTTGGAGTGCCCCTCTTATGCTGACCCGTGGCAAGTTCACCGTAGAGTACTATTTTTGGGAGGTGATGGTCCGCCATCCTAGAAACGTGCCCTGCCCAGCACAGCTGTGTTCTCAATATCATGGCCTCAATGCTGGTGATCTCTGGTTGCTCAAGGACAGCAACATTCGTCACATAGTCAGTCCAGTGTATATTTAGGATTGTGCGTAGACAGCACTGATGAAAGTGTTCGAGGAGTAACCTACATAATTCCTTTTTTGTTAGTGTAGTTTGTTTTTGTTATGTGGTTTTGGGGGTAGACTAGAAAGGGGAGGTTAGAATAGGGCAGGGAGGAGTTTGTGTTTTGTTCATTTTTGTTTGAGTTTTTAGTGTGTATTATCTTTTGATGTCTGTCTTTTCCCTTGAACATTTTTTAGATTGTATGTTTATATGAGTTCAGTGGCTGCCTGTGGCCATGAATTGCACTCTCCTACCCCTGGCTTAGACTTTCAAGCAGGAGACTTTCTCAGACTGCCCTGATATAGCTCTCCTTTGAATTGGGGTCTCTCTCCATCTGTTTGATTAGAACCAGCCTAACAAATGGTTACACATTCTCATTTGTTTGGTTATATTTGCCACATTTATATCCCACTTTCCTCCAGTAATCTCACAGGAACATATGCCACTGTGGAACTCCCTCCCATGTGAGGTTAGCCTCACCCGTCTTTCCACACCTTCTGCTGGTAGGCAAAGTGCTTTTTATTTCACAAGTCTTTTGGTCATGCGCTGATTGCTGCAGAAGCATCTTTTAAGGAGGGGCACTGGGCAATTCTCTCATTTATTATGTTTCAAATACTTTTAAACAATTCTAAAATCAGTGTTCTTTTAATACGATAAATATTTAATTACTTTTAAGAAAAATTAAAGTTATGATTTTAATCTATGTTACAAGCTGCTTTGGATCCTGTATGGAGAAAGATGGATTTGAAATATATTAAATAAATAAATAAATAAATAAATAAATAAATTTTTTGCGTATCTTTTTATTCAATCTTTTCAAAAAAGGCTTACAATCAAACAAAACTCATACATCTCGTATATCCAATAAAAAACAAACATACATTCTCCTCTAACATATTCATGCTATCTCTCATGCGTTTCTTTTCTCTTTTCATCCTCTCTAGATAAATAAATAAATTGATAAGTAAAAATGGGTCTCCTCCTGCCATCTTCAGCCTTACAGCAAGTTGACCCTGTGAGGCAGGTTGTAACTGATATGTTCACAGCTAGATTCTAAGGACTTTACCAGCCGCACTAAATATGGCATTATAACAATGCCACATAACCGTGAAAGGGTGTGTGTACCACACAACGTTACACTTTCATGTTTATGTCAAGTCAAAAAATCATACTTTTTTATTAACAGCACAAGCCGTCAATAGATCAGCTGTGGTGCTTTAGTTCCAGCATTGCTGGTGTATGAAACCTCATGCCATTTAACTCAATGGCCAGTCTGGCCAGAACACATCTGGGTGAGATCATGACATCCAAGTAGGTGACACACTTTTTATCGCCCTCCCCGGTTTACTTGTAAGTTCTTTATGTGTGCATGTGCTTTGTGTAACTTTTTGTGTGTTGTTTTTGGATTGTTGTTGTTTCTAATTTCCAACGCGAGCATCTTCTTGTGAAAATCCATGGGATTTTGAAGAAGGAAGTGAATGGAGCTCCATTCATTTCCTCGTTCATTGCCAGGAAGCCTTTGGATGGGAGGGAAGGTAAGTGTGGTGTGGAGAGTTCTTTTGCCAGCATAAAAATGGAGAAGTTATGCTGGCAAAAGAATGGGTGTGTGTGTGGGGGGGGTGATAACGTCCTAAGGCAGGAATCTTATTAGTGACTTACACACACTTAATGCTGGGTTATGTGTCCATATATTTCTTCTTTGGACATGGCACAAGGGCTGCTCTCTGTCCCTTCGTGTCCCATCTCAGACTTCCCTCCAGTAGCTATCAAGCCCCAGGAAGCAACTGCTGCTGTTGCTGCTGCTGTTTACCAGCAACGAAGAGGGAGGTAGCATGTAAATCAGAGGAGGAATAAGTGGCTGCTCTCAGCTATGAGAAGGAAAATGAGAGTGCAGCCCAGCCTTCATTTTCCTTCTCCTTGTAGCTGAGACTAGCTGCTTTGTCCTCTTCCACATCACCTATCCCTTCCTCCCCATATCCTGGCTTGTATGTATGAGCCCTTAGTTATCAGAAGTGTATGATGTAGTTTTTAGAGAACGGGGAAGGATTACTTTATGTATATGTGTACAGCCACTGAAAAGAAAGTTGGAAGTCTGTACTTTGTACTTTTACCTCTATCTATCCATCTATCTATCTCTTTTTCTTTTTCTTTTGTTTCTTCTTTTCTTTGATTGCCATTTTAAAACCAAAATAGGTTCAGCACCTTGCCTACCTTTTCTGCAGCAGAGCAGATTCACTGCACCTCTGACATGGAAGTCACTGACTATGGCTGTCTGGGGTGTCCTACTCGTGGCACTCAATGTGTTGTTGAATTACAACCCTCATCAGCTCTAGCCAACATAGTCAGCAGGTGATAGGGCTTGCAGTTCAAAAAAAAAAAAAACTGCAGCCACAAATTGCCACCCCACCTCTGGACTGAAATGTTTTGTATGTGCCACCTTCATTAATTGCCTTCTCCTTGTTCTTCACTAGACCAAAGATGCTGAAGTATAATTCTGTCTACAATTACTTACTATCAGCGCAAACTGTTATCAACACAGGACTTGCTTAACAATTATTACATCAATTTTAAAAAATGGATTTCAGTTCATTTTGATTGCATTAACTGTGCCCTATGTTACAACTGGAAGAGACAACCAGGGCCATGCAGTCCAATCCCCTGCCCTACAGGAATACACAATTAAAGCACTCCTGATAGATGGCCATCCAGCTTCTGTTTAAAAAAACCCAAAGAAGGAGACTCCACCACATTCTGAGGCAGCATATTCCACTGTTGAACAGATCTTAAAGTCAGGAAGTTCTTTCTAATGTTTAGGTGGAATCTCTTTTCCTACATCTGATAATATGTGGATGGGCTGCTCAGTTGGTAACAGACAGTAAAAATGCACCATTAAAGAAGGTGACAACAGCTAAACCAAATTAAATTGTTTCCTCGAACTAGTACTTCCTGCAAAATTTGTCTCTTCTCCCTTCTCATCTGAACAGACACTTCACTTAATCTGTTAATCTCCCTGCAAAACTGTTTGATCCCAGTTTGCCAAACAAGCATGCTTGAAGAATGTCAAGACGGACTAGGAACCCTGGTGGTGCAGTGTCTAAGTACTGCAATCCACAATGTTATGAGTTCAATCTCAGAGGGCTCCATCATTCCGTAAGTCAGTAAAATGAGGAGCCAGCTTGTTGGGGGCAATTAGCTAACACATTGTGAACAGCTTAGGGCGTGCTTGGGCACTGATAAGCGGTATAGAAATATCAATGCTATTGCTAATATGCCTCCAAAAATGAAAGAAAAAACATCACCAACCAACTGACAAAGTCTCTTTCAGGAATGGAGAAGAAAGTGTCTGCTGTAGCCTTGCAAAATTCAAGGGGTATTTAAGCTAGAATATACATTTCCCCTCTATGCATGGATTTTTTGTTGATATTAGTAGCAAGATGTGGGGAGTATCCACATAACATAATTATAGCACTTTGAATGTACTATTAATAAAAAAATATGTAAAATATTTCTATCCTGCCCTATATCACAAGTTCTCAGGGTGGCATACTATAACTGCCATGACTTCAGTATACAGAATCCTAGGATTTGTAATTTTGTTAGGGTACTTAAAATGCTCTAGTGTCCCAGCTACTAGAGCTGTCTTGCAGAGAATTCGAAGTACCTTACCAAACTACAGATCCCAGGATTCCATAGGATGGAGCCATGGCAGGGAAAGTGGCATCAAAGAGCTGCAGTTACATAGTATGGATGCACCCCATGTTTAGTGCAGTATTATTGTTCATTCACCTTTTGCTGCTTCAGGTGAAATGCAAATCCCACATGCACCCAATATGTAAGATTGCTCCCTCTAACAGCAAGCTCAGTTCTGACAGGATTGCAACCAAGCAGGGAGTAATTGAAAAACAAAAGGAAATATATTGACATGCTAGGGAGGAATTCTTAGGGACTGCTGAATACAAAAAATCTTTAGGAGAAGAGGGGGAAAAAAACCCCAATGAGTATGGCACATACTCAGTGGCCACAGCATGCAGTGTGCCTGTTAAACAGAAGGAAGAAGTGGAATTGAGTTTGATGGAAGAGCTGGGCTGAAACTGAATAGGAGCAATCTACACTGCAATCCTTTATATACTTATACTTGTAGAAAAGGAAGAGAAACCTGATTAGATTAAATGTCTGGTCTAGCCTGGTTTTAAATAACCCAGCAGATGGGTGGATGGATGGATAGATAGATAGATAGATAGATAGATAGATAGATGTTATCTATATGAGGCAAAAAAAAAATGGATTGTTCCACAGTAAATGCAACTTGCAGCAACTGTGATTTGTTTTAATGGGTTTTTTTGGGGGGGGGGTAGGTGGATTGCAGCCATGCAAAGCTATCCACATTGCTGTGCAAATGGGCATGCCTAAAAATCAAGATGGCGGCTGCGAGTGAATTACTTGTGTTTTTATTCTCACGTGCAGGTAGACATTTTCCCAGCTGTGCCCATCTAAATGTCTCTGTGAAGTCCACAGAAAGAACACAGCGGTCTTCTTGTATGGCTGGGTGAGGAACATAAAGCCACACAAACACCTTGTCTGAGCAAAAGAGTGTCTTTTCGAAATAAAGAAGCAGAGCTGACTTTGTAGTTGCAGTATTTCTAATTTCATATGGAGGGGATGGTGTAGCCCCTGCATGGCCACAGGCAGAAAAAAATGGCCCCTGGATGTCTGGCATTTGTTATAGTGACTTCTGTGCCTCATGACAGATCTAGGTGGGGTAGATTAGTCAGAGAGAAAAAGAGTCTCCCTTCAAATTGCTGGCTGGGCTTTTTGGTAGAAGGAGGATTTGAATTCTGCCAGGGTCAAGGGCAGGATTTTGTCAACATCAGTAGACTCTCTCTTGAGTAAATATATTTGTACTCAGCCTTGTTCTGAGAAAGTAAGAGGCAATTTAGTAAGCAACAATAACTTCTTTTTTGCAATCAGATGCTCATTGTACACTCTCCCTCCTTGTTTTTGGCATGTGTGTTACTCAGCAGTGCACCAGACATCTCTTTTGTTATGTGCCAATTACTGAGCTTGATAAATACTGATTATGCATAATTTACATTGAAGAATCTTTTCTTTTCCGTCAATGTGCAATTTTTTTAAAAAAAACTGCTTTAAAGGGGGATGACGTGTCCTGTTTGATTATGTGGAAGAAGGACATTTGGAATGATGAGAGTTTTGGTTACATGGATCATCTCTTACTTGAGAAGGATCATTTATGTACTCAACAAAAGACTGAACTCTTCATCTACAAGAGTGATAGAAATGCCAATTTAGGAGATTATCAGATGGGGACAAATATAGCATTCCCATCTCGCTATCTCTTCTCCCACCCCACTCCAGTCCCTGTAACATTTTTTTTTAATTCAGACCTACCTAAATAGTGTTACAAAAACTACTCCCCTCCCCTCCGGCAGCCTAGGAGTGAATGCAGCTCTCATGGAGTTGCTTCACTTCCTGGAAATGAAATCCTGGGCCATTCTCATGAGATAATGATCATGTGGGAAATTCAAAAATAAAAATAGTTATTTTTATTTGCCCAGTGGTTTCCATGGCTAGGTAGGAATTCAAACCCTGGCCTTCAGAGCTGTAGTCCTATGCTCAAACCACAATACCACACTGGCTCTCACTTCTAAGTACTCCACCAAATTAAAAATCCCAGGGTTCTGTAAGATGGGCTCATGAGAATTAAAGTGGCATCAGTCTGCTTATAATTGTATAATATAGATGCAATCTAAGCCAAAAATTTAGCAATACACACGTTTTTGTTATCAGTGGTTCTCTGGGATATTAAATGACAAACATTATTGCTGCTGCCGCACTGCAAAAATAATGCCATTTGACATAGCTTCACCTATCATGATTCCATCCTATGGAATCCTGGGATTTGTAGATTGTTGTGGCACCAGACCTCTCTGATAGTGAAGGCTAAATATCTCCCAAAACTACAAACCCCAGAATTCCATAGCATTGAGCCATGGCAGATCAAGTGGTACTAAACTGCATTATTTCTGCAGTGTGGCAGCACCCTTTTGTTGCATGGTAGTATTCTATATGCACTATGTTAAGGTCTTTAGTATTTTAACAATTATTTTCATATCCTAACCATGTCATTAGGAACTTTGCAAATACGAGAGGAAAAGATGGTGTATCTGGGATAATTACTCTCAAGCAGAGGAATTGGGAGAGATGAAGTATTCCTAGGTTCTTGTCCTTGCAAGGACACTTCCGAGAATAAACCAAATTGTAACTAATTTGCTGGAGGAGCCCTCCTTGGGCATTCAGAAGAATGGATGAGGACACCAAATGTGAAGGAGGCCCTAAACATTCTGTGCATCCACTAAATGAGTACCCTGCCCTCAGCTGTGGTGGAAGACATTGTAAATTGCCAGTGTTGAAATAAGAATTAGTTGGCTTGGCAGGCCAGGAGCATTCCAAGTCCTGAGGTTTCAGGGCAAAAACCCTGAGACCTCGGTAATGTCATAAGGGACTGGGTCCCAGTGACATCAGCAGGGTGAGCCCTGGAGAAGTGGTTAAGCATGACACCTTAAGCATCAACCATAGTTGATCAGAGTATGTTATTTAAATTTTTTAAAAGACACACCAATATCCTACATTGGTTACTAAGGTGATTATCACACAAGGCTTCTATTCCAGAATTACAGCAAGGTATTCACAGATTTAGCCAGTATTTATCACACGACGCCATGTCTATCCTGTTGCTGGTTTGCATTCCAGTCATTCCTGTAGCACACCTCTTCATTGATGGGGAAAAGTCATCAATGGTTCTCAATAACACTGCTATGACAGTCTTCCCCCTCATGCAAAAGATCCTTTCCACAACAATAGCAAGATGACAAAAGTCATGTTGCATGAGGAGGCATGATTTTCCTCTTTTCCGCCTCTCTCCCATTGCTGTTCCATTCCATGCTATTTTTTTCCCTCTGATTGTGGCAGGAAAGAAAAAAAAGGCACATAACCACCTTCTTCCCACCACCACCACCAAAGAAAGAATGATAGTGCCTCACTCACTGGAGAGACTACTCCCGGGTGAGGAATGACTGTCATTCCTTCTTTGGCAGACACAGAGGGGCGCAGCCGGTTTCCCCCCACCAAAGAAAGAATGACAACAGATGTCTCCCAAGAAGGAACAACTCTCATCCTTTCTTTGGCAGGTGCAGAGGGGTGCAGCCAGCTTCCCCCACAAGAAAGAATGAGAGATGGCTCCCCACAAGGAATGGCTCTCATTCGTTCTTTGGTGGGTGCAGAGAGGTGCAACTGGCTTCCCCCCTCCTAAAGGAAAAATGACAGACGTCTCCCTGCAAAGAACAAGTCTCATTCTTTACTTACTTATGACTCCTTGAACGCTTTCATCAGTGCTGTATATGCACAATCATAAATATACACTGGACTGACTATGTGACAAATGTTGCTGTCCTTGAGCAAGCAGGGATCAACAGCATTGAAGCCATGATATTGAGAAGACAGCTGCGCTGGGCAGGACACGTTTCTAGGATGGAGGACCATCACCTCCCAAAAATAGTACTCTACGGTGAACTTGCCACAGATCAGCGTAAGAGGGGCGCTCCAAAAAAGCAATACAAGGACTCCATGAACAACATCTCAGGCTCGGCCAAATTGGTCACCAACAATGGTCCGCCCTGGCCTCACATCGGGAGGCATGGAGACACACTATCCACAATGCTGCAGCCTTGTTTGAGAACTCACACCAAACAAGTCTTGAAGAGAAACAACAACGCAGAAAGAATCACAACCCAGAAACATTACCCAAGGAGACCTTCTGCTGTGCTTTCTGCAACCGGACTTGCTTATCTCGGTTTGGCCTTTTTAGTCATCAGCGTGCTTGCAGAAAGCGCGGGATGAGTCCTTCCTGAATCTTCGTTTGCGAAGAAAAGCCAGAGAGAGAGATTCTTTATTTGGTGGGCTCAGAGGGGCAGCTTCTCCCCTCTCCCCCACCCCACCAAAGAAGGAATGATAGTCTTCCCTTGCTGGACAATACAAAATTGGGAAAGGATGACATCACGTGATATGTGTGCCCTTTCATATTAATTAGGTGTTGTTGTGATGTCATATTTGCCACATCTGATAAAGTCCTTAGTCCTCCCTGTGCACTCCGGTCCTCTGGGAGGAATTTGCTTCAACCACAAAAATCTAGGCTGTCTGCAACCTTCCAGAGGGCCTTTTCGGTAATCACCCCCAAATTATGGAATGGCCTGCCAAACAAGATCCATCAGATGACGAACTTGAGTAGCTTCTAAAAAGCACTAAAGATGGATCTCTTTCAGCAGGCCTTTCCTGATTAGATCCCGCCCACAGGAGTTGTGTCTCCTGGACTCTTTTAGTCTTGTATTTGTTTTTGTTTTTGTTTTGTTTTTTATGTGATTTTAGTTAGGTGGTTTTTAATTTTATATTAGTTTAATACCTTTTTATGGGGGTGGGTGGGGGTGGGTGGTGCTTAGGGATTTTAGTTAGCATTGTTGCAATTTAATTGCTGTAAGCCGCCCCGATTGTTTTTAACAGAGGGGCAGGTTAAAAATAAATTATTATTATTATTATTATTATTATTATTAGGATAATCAAAGTCCTTCATAACTACTACGGTAGTTCTTGCATCTTGGAGATTTCTGAGAGTTGTTTCTGAAAAGCATCATCCACCACCTCTTTTTGGTTTGGTGGCCTATAGTAAATTCCTATCACAATGTTGCTTTTTTTGTTTGTTTGTTTGTTTCTCCATTTATTTTTACCCAAATGTTCTCACTGATCACTCAGATAGATTATTGTACAAGCGAATTTGTCTTTGATATATAACATTACTCTCCATTCTTTTCTGCTACTTTTTTTCTTTTTAAATAGATCATAGCCTTCAGTTGTAATATCCCAATCATGGGAGTCATCCTACAAAGTATCTTTTTTGCTTGTAAAGCCACATTTACCTTCCTGCACCAGGACTTCAAGCTCATCTTTTTCCCCAAACTCTGTGCACTGATATTTAGATATTTGAAACTTTGTTTGTTCCTACCTATTACTTTACAGTCAGTTTTTCTGTGGATCAGATTCTCTCCCTCAGCTTCTCCTCTAGAATTCACATCCTTATGTTTAGAGCTCGCCTTTGGTCTGATGGCTGAGCTATCTTCTCCACCCCCTCCCCCATGGATTTAATTTAAAGCCAAACCTGCCATGCTACTTACTACCAAAGACATTTGTCCCAGTCTTCATGAGGTTCAGCTCATCTGTAGCTAGTAGTCCTCTAAGAAATAAAGACCATGGTCCCAGAAGCCAAACCTCTCCTGTCTACACCATCTAAGTAGCCAGTCACTCATTTTTAGCATCTTCCCATTGCTGTGTAGTCCTCTATACTTCACTAGCAGAACTAATGAGAATATCACCTGCACCTCAAACCCCTTCAGCTTCCTAGCCAAAGCTTCAAAGTCAGAAGCGATCTGCCCAAAGGTGTTCTTGGCAGTGTCATTGGTGCCCATGTGAATAAAGAGAAAGGGTTACTGATCTGTGTTCTTGATGAATTTTGGCAAGTTGTCAATGTCCTCACAGATACATTTACCATGAAGACACCACACTTCCCAATT
Organism: Gambelia wislizenii; assembly: GCA_030847615.1. Classification (NCBI taxonomy): domain Eukaryota; kingdom Metazoa; phylum Chordata; class Lepidosauria; order Squamata; family Crotaphytidae; genus Gambelia; species Gambelia wislizenii. The sequence continues at coordinate 26,863,153 of JAUMIR010000011.1, read as the reverse complement.
CATCTTGTCAGGCTGGCACACAGATGTCTCTATACCCCTGAGCAATGAGTCCCCAACCACCAGGATCTTTCTTTTCTTCTTGTTGCAGTGAGCAGTTACTGTCGGCCCTATCTGTGGGTTCTGCATCCAGAGATTCAACCAACCATGGCTCGAAAATATTCAGGGGGGAAATTCCAAAAAAGCAAACCTTGCTGTTCACCATTTTATATACAGCATTGTGTATAATGGGGCTTGAGCATCCACAGGGGGTTCTGGAATACTGAGGGCTCCTTCCTTGGCATGCAATATCCCTTGTTGCTGGTTTTCTGTCTGAGCATCTTCACTGCTGCTATCCTCATGAAGATGTAGGGAGTGATTGCTTACTTGGAAAGGTTCTAAACTTTTCTGTATGTTCTGCTCCTGACAGTGACTGTCCTCCAGGGTGTTTCCTCACTCTTACAGGCCTCTTCATTTTCTTTGGAAGTTTCTTCCTATGGGGAAAGTCTTATGAGGAAAGACTTAGGGAGCTGGGTATATTTAGCCTGGAAAAAAGACGGTTAAGGCCGATACGATAGCCTTGTTTAAGTATTTGAAGGGGTGTCACATTGAGGATGGAGCAAGCTTGTTTTCTGCTGCTCCAGAGACTGGAACACGGAGCAATGGATGCAAGCTCCAGGAACAGAGATTCCACCTCAACATTAGGAGGAACTTTCTGACAGTAAGAGCTGTTCGGCAGTGGAACATGCTCCCTCGGAGGGTTGTGGGGTCTCCTTCCTTGGAGGTCTTTAAACAGAGGCTGGATGGCCATCTGTCAGGGATGCTTTGATCATGTTTTCTGCATGGCAGGAGGTTGGACTGGATGGCCCTTGTGGTCTCTTCCAACTCTACAATTCTATGATTCTATGATTCTATTGGTTCTGAAGGATCCGTTCTCCCTCTGCTCTGTCCAGGAAGTCCTCGTGTTCTCTGAAGGGACACAAACTCTGGTGTCACTAAGTCTGGTGTCACCCCTCCTGCTGACAGTTCCACCAGGTGTGGTTTGGCCTCTCTGCATACCCCCAGTGCAATCACTATACTCAACACATAGCTGTAGGGCACCGACCTTCCCTTCCAAGTGAGCTACCAATTTGCACTTATTGTAGGTGTAGTTGGTGAGGCTTTCTGGCAAGAAAAGAAACATTGCACGTACGTTGCAATCTATATGGGATATGGCATGCACTGCTGGCTCAGAAGCATGCTGCCTCTCCCCATCTGGCTGCTTTTTTTTGCTCATGGTGACTTCAGCAAAGACTGATGGGGAAAGTATGCAGATGAGCTTCTACTCTCTCAGAGTTTCACCTCCTCCAAAGTACTTGAAAAAGATGGCACCTCAACTACAAGCATAGGTGTTGATTAGATGATGGGTGGGGGGAAATCCTCAAAGAATGATGGCAGAATACCTTTTGTCCAGATGAGCTCCCATCAGGATTCACCAATTGGGAAGGAGGAGGGCAGAAAACTCCAAGTAGTTCGCAAGAACAGCTTTCACTGTTTCTCACAATCTTTTTTTTTTAAGTATGCAAAAATGTGCATAATAGGCCATCTGAACAACCAATTTGAATTGGGTCACATCCAGGAAGTCAAAACGTGATTGGTGGGATATGTGTGGGGGCGGGCTTGCTGGCAACGAAGCAGCCGGAGCCACCATTGTTTTGTGGGGGACACAATCGAGCGCACGATTGAATGCTATTTTCAAGCAGCAGAGCAAAAAAAAAAAAAAATTTGTAAGCAGAAGATCACTCTTCCACATCTGTCATTTAATGGCAAAAGGGGGGGGTGGAGGGAACTTTTCGAGAGATAATAAGGCAGGTAATTTACTCACAGACACCATATTTTCTCACAGGCATGCTCTGTGTGAACTGCAAACACAGATAGCTTTCCATGTCAGTGATCTTTCGAATGATTTGTGGGGACAAATGAACACTGCTTCAATAGTGAGGTAATGCGCTATTTTCCGCAATTAATTCTCCCATCTAGCTGAGCCCATAGGCAATTCAGAGAAGCTGTAATGTTCCATGTTAAAATGTCTAGCCACTGGTTGCTCAAACACTGCAGATTTGTGCAGGTGTGTACATTGTCCTGTGGTTATTTTCTCCACATACTGACAGTGCATCCCATACATCAGCATTTAATCACATAAATAAGATTGCATGGCTGGCAGGTAATGTTTTGTTCAAGATAGTAGGTATTGCCAACCACTTGTTACAAGAAAATAAAACAATCCACAGAACAGTGATACCTTTTTTAGCTGATTGAGATGCACAAAACGCATCATGAAAGCTTTCAAAGCTCCACTAGCTTCTAAATCAGGCAAAAGATGTTAAAAAATCATACAGAAAAAAAAAGAAAAAATGGTAACAGTGTTGGAGTCACACAGGCTTACATCTTGTATCAGATGTTGTCTCTGTTGTTGTTCAGTTGGTATGGAAGGATCTCAGTGCAGGCAGAGGCCACACCCTTCTTGGCCATGTGGGGACCAGGACAAAGGGTAGTAAAATTTAAACTCCATTAGTCACTAGAAGTGTCTTAAAGACAGCTCTTAAAAACAATAACTGTAGATTAGATAGCAGAAAGCTATAAAGGAAGGCTTGTTGATGGCTCTAGCAAGACGTTCAGAGTTTGCTAACAATCAATACCTTTTCCTAATTGCCTTATGGTTGTTAAAAGATGCTGGGTGGAAATGTACAACAAATGGAATATGTTGTTCATTTGGCTCATGTCTTGTGGAGGTTTTCTCTCAAAATGATAGTTTCTCTTTTGATGTTGTTATCAATAAGAGGAAAAGATCCCCTTGCATCAGGTGTTGCAGAAGTTTATTGGTCCTTTTAAAGTAATTTCCCTTGGTGTTACAGATACATCTGATTCTTAAAGCCAAGCTGTAGATAATTTTTTAACACAAGTTCTCCAGCCCAGGTAAGTATGGGCATCATTGGGCTTGTTGTGAAGATTGGTTCTCAAAGGTGAGGATATATAGCCCCCATCCCATTCCCCATATCCACAGAGGATATGTTCCTGGACTTACCATTTAGACAGGAAACCGCAGATAATAGCGAACCCTATTAAAATAAAGGACTTCCAGTACAAACATATCATAGAGTTGCATTGGAGGACCTAGTGATTCCTAGAGAGGACACCTCTCTAGACAATTTCCAGCATGACTCTATGGAATGTGTCACAATTTTTACAGCAGTGGATAACTGAAACCGTGCATATTGGTTCCACGGATATAGGCGGAAACCTGTATATATGTAGAGTTCTTACCCTGAAATTCCTCCCTGAAGCCTGGAGGTGAGGAGCATGGCCTTGAGACCAAGAACCCTAACTGCTAGACCAATCTCTTTCTGTGAGACTATCTAGATGATTATCTGCACTTCAGAATTTACCACAGCACTGTTGCATAAAACCTAAACTCTTTTATTTTCCAAGCTTTTACTTTCAAATGGTCTTAGGCAATACAAGGAAGGTATAAGGAAAGAGTCACATTGACCATTTACCTTGAAGCTCAATGTTGATTCCTGCCCTTTCCCTTCAATGATGTCATTATGAAATCATACACTTTTTAAAAGAAATAAGACAATATTTATGTCTGTTCATTAGCAAGGAAGCCATTAAACAAAGGTGCACTTTGTAAAGCAAATATGGCTTTCTGTAGCATTTGGATGGACAAGGAAATTTAAACCACAGTGACTTCTAGAACTGACGAAGTGCAATAAATATTCTGGAAATGACCCATGAATGTGACACACAACGTTGAAACTATATATTCCTTTAATGGAAATAAATCTGCAGTCCTGCAGGTGGCTGACATTGCACATTGATTTTTATTTTCTTTATACTGTAAAATTCTTGTTTAACTGTTTGCTTATTATTTAAAGTATTGATTCTAGCTTCTGGTATATATTGCAATCAGGGGGGGATTAATAATGTAACTTATGGGGGGGAATCACCTAGTTTATACATAGGGGATTGGCAACATCTGGCCTTCCAGCTCTTTACAAAATTGGGAAAATTTAAGCTTTTACCCCTTTAAAATAAATAGATTCACATTGGAAACTGCTTAATGCAGTGTAGATGTGTAAATTGCTATTGCTTAAAACTATTTGTAAGCCACTCTGGTAGCCTTGTGGCTGAAGATTGGGGTATAAATAAATAAATAAATAAAATAAAGATGCCTACATGGCTCAGTAATTGTAGGAAGCAAGGAAAAATGTGAGGTAGGATATTTTACTACCTGAAGCAAAAGATAACATAGTCTACCTATACATTTTTTTTTACCTATACAGGTTGCCCCCCCCCCGTATCCATGGGGGATACATTTCATGACTTACCGTGTATAAGTGAAAGCATGGATAATAGCAAACCGTATTAAAATAAAAGATTTCCTGTGCAAACATGCTACAGAGTTGTGTTTGGGGACCTAGCAATTCCTAGAGAGGGCACCTATCTAGGCATTTTCCAGTGCAACTCTATGGTATATTTCTCCTATTTTGTATCCCTCAGGTAACTGAAACCACGGATCTTGGTTCTGTAGATGGGGGGGGGTCAACCTATAATGTGAAGGGCAATATATTGTACTACCATTTTTTTCTTTTTTCCACCATTGATTTGGGATATCAGCAGCTGATTTCAGGCTTGTAGGATTTGCTTTAGATTTTATTTATTTTTTACAAGCACCTCAAGATCTACCAACCAGAGCCAGGGGCAAAATAGCTGCTCAAGGAAAGGAGTCTGTAATGTACTGTAGCCCATGAGATTCTAATAACTCAGTTTGGCATTAAAAAAAAAAAAGATGAAACCCTTTTATATTTGCTTTTCTTAAACAGATTAGAAACTCTTACTGACTTGGGCATCATCCCCAGATATACCAATAGATTCCCCATGAGCCTTCTGCTTGCCCCTTGGGGGAGAGGCAAGAATAACACTGGGCTTAATTCCCATTATTATCATTGTCATTTCCATTGTTCATTTATATCCTCCCAGTCTCCCAAAAATGGGACTCAAGGTGGCTAACAACATAATTAAAAAATACAGATTAAAAACTATACAGAAACTTTGATAATGTAATATATATGTCCCCTGTAATTCTGATTTCTGTAATTAAATATAATTAATAAAAAATGGGTCCTAGAACAAACAAACAAAAAGAACTACTTTGATAAAAGTATAAATAACCCACTATAAAGTAACAGTCTCTGCAGTACAAGCTGTGTGCCTCCAACAGAGGCCGGAATAAGATAGCCACATGAAAGTTCCTTCTTTCACACAACTGTTAAAGTTAGAAAAGTCCTACCCTCTTTGTCATGTGGCCACCCTAGATGGCAAATGGTATGTTTGTATGTAAGGAGGAGGAAGTGGAAGAGAGAGAGACGCAGAGATGAGTAAGGGGCTCAAAAGTCAGGAACTGATTCTCATATTTATGCTTCATATCACTGGCAGCTGGTAGCTTCCATGTAAGTGAGGTCATGAATCTACCCCCGGTTGTACAGTAGATTTCAAATGACCTATCCAAGGTGCTGAACCATATACCCACAATAGGTCCACGCATTGGATAGCTAGCTCCTTTACTGTTTGGACTAAAACACAGAGTGGATTCACTAACGTGGAAGCCATCAGCTTCCACTAATGCTATCCCAGTTCTCTACATTCTTGTAGGCATGCCTGAATCTCGTGCACTAATCTAGAGTAGCAACAGAGATGTGGCCTTTGCAAGGTCCTTGGGAGCCTTCTAAGTGGTGGTGCTCCATCCATGTTCTAGTATTAAGTAGCTCCTGTGGTTGTTGGAGTTGAAGTCTTGGGCCCATTCAGGAGGGTGAAGACCTCCAAACTCAACAAGGGTGGCTTACCACAAGTCAGAAGCCAGGGAGGGCAACTGTGGCCATCATCATTTTTTGCCCCTGCACACCTGTGGCAGGCCATGCCATACAATTTTTCACACATAAATGCCTTCAATTTCTGAATTTGACGGATTGGGTTGGGGGAGGCTGGGTGGGTTGAGTTGATAGCTGGAATCTAGTTGGTGACATATAGAGGTCTAATGTCAATTTACACCTGCATATATCCTTTAATATCCATTGTAGAAGGAAGTATTTACAACCTCCTTTGCATAACACCTCCTACCTATGGGATTTGCCTCCCTCCTGCCACTCCCCCCTCCCAGCTGTTGGAACCTTCTGGAGATCCTCCATAGGTCCCAGAGAATGCTATCCTCATATGTCCTGAGTAGGAATGTAGCCAAACATTGGTTGGCTACCCCCTGCCCTCCCCTGGCCATTAAATGACTATAGAGGAGGGGTTCAACAAGAGAGAGAAATGTTTTACATGCAGTGAGGGAAGAGGGATGGAGCCCCACCTGGCAAAGTTGTCTGCTACAGTAGATCCATCAGAGAGCTTCGCCATTATGCCATTTCTTCAGGAGCAGTGACTGATCTTTTTGACCAAAATACAATCTGGAAAAGGTGCAAGGGCTGGTGGGGGGACCAGACAATCTTGAGAGGCCACAAAAAGGGGATTCCCCAACCCATTGCTACACAGTGCCATCTAAAGAGCCCCCTTCCTGTCCTAATGTCTATGGACTTTATCACACGAGGCTTGAAAAGTAGAATTAGAGCAGGATATTTATTTATTTGATTTGATTTATATGCCATCTTTCTCCAAGAATGAGATAGTAGCACCTTATCAGATGACGCAGTGATTATCCAGTACCTGGTCTGTAGTCCAACCATTGCTGGAGCACTCCTTCGCATTGATGGGCAAAGCCTGTCAATGACTTCTAACTGTGCTTTTTTTCCACTGTTGATGCACATGTGATAAGTTCATCCCAAAGCAGTTCCAATATTCAAGCAGTCACGTGGTGCAAGTGGATGCAATTTTGCTCCTCTCCCCCCTCCCCCTTGCTATTCTCAAGCAGGCTGGGGTTTTTCCCAATTTCTTTTCTTTATTTATTTTTTACTTAATCAATTTCTATGATTGTGCAATTGCACTAAAGATAAAAATAAATACAGACCAAAAGGTACACTGGGAAGGGCATAGGGCAGGGAGGCAGGGCTATGGGAAGCAGAATAATGGTGCATTTGAAGAGCTGTGCAATAATGACTGTCCCCAACCTGGTACGCTTGCATTTCCTAGACTAACACAATTGCTGTGCCTTCTGAGCCTGGTGGTCCTATGTCAAAACTAGTCTAGCATAACCTAATTATACCACTGCCCAGAATTCCTGTAAGCTTACACCACAAATTCACCACCACATCTACCTGACCAGACACTCCAGGCTATACCAAGTTTGGCTGAAGTTCAGCCATCTTATCTGCAGCCTATTGATGTAGCTTTGTGTGTTGATAAAGAGCATTAATCTGCATACAGTCTCTCTCTCTCTCTCTCTCTCTCTCTCTCTCTCTCTCTCTCTCTCTCTCTCTCTTAATTGGCTGCTTGCCCTCCTTTCAAGACCTTGGGAATTAATGAGACCCTCTTGCTCACTGACAGCAAGAAAGTTGTGCTTGTACAGAATGGAAAATGAGATGTAGCTGCAGAAGCTATACTCTGGTCTTTGGCACAATATGGCCAAATCTGCCACTGAGCCATTAAAACCCTCATCTGCTTGTCAACCTACATGAAATTTGGCAGTGTTCCTAATTGTTAAGGCTTCTAATTAATATCTGGGGGAGGGGGTCTCAGTGACATGCACTGAACATAAGATCCCCTGATAAAATACTGGATTCATGTTGAAAAGCATCAGACAAATATTAATTAATACTCGGGCAAATTCATTCTTTCACCTTCTAATCTTTAAACCACCATTTTGGAGTCCAATAACTCCTATAGATTAGCCTTCTATCCAGCCTAGGGAATCTGCCCAATGTTCCTTTGCCAGGGAATATCTTTTTGAAATGCTGAATGCTGCATCTTGTTAACACAGAGTAAGTGATGTGTTTTGGTGACAAAAACAGAGAGAATATGAAGTCGGAGGTTTTCATGGCCGGCATCCATAGGTTTTTCCTTGTATTTTTTTCTGGGCTGCGAGGCAGTGTTCTGGAAGAGTTTATTTCTGAAGTTTTGCCTGCATCTCTGACTAGCAACTTCAGAGAATGGTTGGGTAGGAGTGTGTGTGGGGGGGTTATATACTGTGAACACCTGTTGGAGAGGATATGTAAATTTGTGTATTTGAATGGCTAGTTTCTGGGTGGAGATATTCAAGGAGGATTAGTTTGATCCTAAAAGTAAACAAAATCTGGCTACCAGTCCTGAAAAACACTAAAATCAAAACTCAACACATGCAAATGAACTCCACCCAGGGACAGGGGGATTTCTAGCAGATAATGGACCATTAGACAAACAGACACTAATCCTTCTTGCATATCCTCCCACCCTAGGAACTTGCCATTCAAATACACAAATTTACATATCCTCTCCAACAGGGGCTCACGGTATATAACCCCCCCCCACATACACTCCCACCCAAACATTCTCTGAAGATGCCAAGCACAGATGCAGGTGAAACGTCAGAAATAAACTCTTCCAGAACATGGCCTCACAACCCAGGGGGGAAAAACCACAAAAAACCTATGCAGAGAGAATAGTCTTGGAAGCTGACCTCAAATGTTGTTTTGCTTTCCTTCCTTTCTTTTCATCATGAAAACTGGCTGCAACCTTGAGCAAATGTGAAGTTCACTGACTGTTTCCCCTTACTAAGACAGAGCATAGTGAGTGAGGCGGGGAGTGGGAGGACTTCAGCTTGTCAGGGAGACAAGTCTCTCTCTTCCACTTTCTCTCTGTCAGACATGTTAACTTTTTAATTACAAATATTCTTCAACATTTTGAAACTGCAACTTCATCTTGGTTTGAACTTCAGTCTATTTTTTTTAATGATAGAAGGAAAACTGCATATCTAGACCCTGCGCATATCTGCCCAGATCTCTCTCTCTTTTTTTTTTTTCTCTCTGGCTTTTCTTCGCAAACGATGATTCAGGAAGGACTCATCCCGTGCTTTCTGTAAGCGTGCTGATGACTAAAAAGGCCAATCCAAGATAAACAAGTCCGGTTGCAGAAAGCACAGCAGAAGGTCTCCTTGGGTGATGTTTCTGGGTTGTGATTCTTTCTGCGTTGTCATTTCTCTTCAAGACTTGTTTGGCGTGAATTCTCAAATAAGGCTGCAGCATTGTGGATAGTGCGTCTCCATGCCTCCCGATGTGAGGCCAGGGCAGACCATTGTTGGAGATCAATTTGGCCAAGCCTGAGATGTTGTTTCAGGGAGTCTTTGTATCGCTTTTGTGGAGCACCCCTCTTATGCTGACCCGTGGTGAGTTCACCGTAGAGTACTATTTTTGGGAGGTGATGGTCCTCCATCCTAGAAACGTGCCCTGCCCAGCGCTGCTGTGTTCTCAATATCATGGCCTCAATGCTGGTGATCCCTGCTTGCTCAAGGACAGCAACATTCGTCACATAGTCAGTCCAGTGTATATTTAGGATTGTGCGTATACAGCGCTGATGAAAGCGTTCGAGGAGTCGTATGTGGTGGCGATAGGTGACCCATGTTTCAGATCTATAAAGGAGAATAAACAGTACAATGGCTCTATATACACCTCCAGTTGAAGTCAACAGAATTTAGTCTTACATGTAAATACAGGGTTTCTGCCCTAATGCTTGTTTTCAAACTGTAAAGACACGGTGGTGGTGTCTGGATGGTGAAAAAAATCCTCAAGGAATGCAGACAGAATACCTTTTGTCTAGATGAGCTCCTGCTGGGATTCACCATATTGGGAAGGAGTGGGGGCTGAAAACTCCAAGTAGTTCACAATTACAGCTTTTGCTATTTCTTGCAATCTTTTTCAAAAAATATGCAAAAATGCACATTACAGCCCATCTAAACAACCAATTCAAATTGGGGCACATCCAGGAAGTCAAAACATGATTGGTAGGACATGCGCAGGGGTGAGCTTGCTGGTGACAAAGCAGCCGGAGCCGCCATTGTTGTTTTTCACTGAAGCAATCATGCACTATTTTCAAGCAGCAGAGCAAAAAAAAAAATATTTTTTTAGCATAAGATTGCTCTTCCACATTTCTCATTTAATAAGGCAAAAAAAAGGGGGGGGTAGAGGGAGCTTTGGGGGAATAATAACACAGGTAATTCACTTACAGCCACCATCTTTTCTTGTGGGCATGCTCTGTGTGAACTTCAAACTCAGATAGCTTTCCACGCAGGGGATCTTGTGAATGTATCATGGAGACAAATGAATACTGGTGTGATAGTGAGTTAATGTGCTATTTTCCACAATTATTTCTCCCATCTAGCTGAGCCCTGTGTGTGTGTGTGCGTGCACGCATGTGCATGCATTTATATGTCCAAAGCTGTCATGCCCCACTTGCAGACTGAAATAAGAGTTCATTTTGAAATTATATCTTTCACTTCTGCCACTGGTGCTCAAGGAGGCTAACCCCTATTTATTCTGAAAATTTCTAAACTGTTCCTTCATTTGCATAAAATCTTACAGCACTGTACATAGAGCCCTAAATCCAAAAGTACCAACTAGTAGACACATTTAATTAATGGAAACTTGATAAGTCAACCATTATGAAAACTTCATTGATTTCCTGAGTCTACTGCAGTTTGGACTAATGATGGAAGTTAGGCCACAGTTCTGGTTTAAAACAAAACAAAACAGTACAAAGTGAGAACAGCAATAAAGTATAAGAGTAGGAGGCATGAATACTTTTTAATCAAAAGAACCTTCACTGATCTAAAATGAGTTTGAACTGATGGAAAGTTTTAAAATGCTTGGGCAAACAGGAACCCATGGATTTGGCACTGAAAGGAAAACAGCATCAGCATCATTTATACCTCCCTTGGAAGGAGTCAGCTGCAATTCATTTTCTACATCCATCCTAATACCAAGCCCAGACAATGGTTCAGCAACCCCCTAGTCTCACTGATTCAGATCACAGATAAATTAGAGATACAAGAGATAGAGATGGATATCACAGCATACTCCAAAGTCCTGGATAGCCCTGTGCAGTGGATTCATACAGATGTTAAAAAGCCTGGGGGGACAAGACAGAATTTGCAGGATCTCAAGCTTAAATGCCATAAGTTCAAGTGGAAGTCCCCTAATACTGCTTTCTGAAACCAGCTCTGCAGGTATCAGTATGGCCATCAACTCACAGAACTGGACCAGCAAAAATGTATCTGGACCATGGTAAATGTATCAAAATGTATTGTGAGAGAGAGATCAACAGACTTGCATTCTCCTGTCTCTCTCCCCCAAAAAATTCATCCAATGGATTTTTTTCAGTGCCAGCTCCTGACCTAAATCTGTGTTGAAATAGGTCTAGATAATTGGTTTCATTCAGTGGCACTTGAAGCTGGACCACTGTCATCCCCTTAAGCGCCTTATCCCAAATGAAAATGTTTACAATCAGAAGGTAATTATTATAACCTTCCAGTTCAGTGAGTTTTTGTTAAGAAGTGTTCTGTCTATCACCTGCTTGAAGGTGGCCTGAAATGTCCCCTCTTCCAGTTGCCTTCTATTTGATGTAAGAAGCAAAGAGGTCAGACCCCTCTGTGCACTTTGTACATATTCTCCGTCCGCAGCAACTAAAACCCCTTGAATGGCCAAAAGGCACACCTTTCCAGTAGCTATGTCAGTCAGAGCAGCTAGATTAGTACAAATATAAGTGATTTGTCCTAGTTGGCTTTCAAAGGTGGCAGCCTATTTCCTCTAGGGTCTAGATATAACAACCCCTTGGCCAGTTGAAAATCTCTGCTGGGCATCCCCTACTTGAAGGTAAAGTAGCATGGGGAGAACTAAAATGACTTCACCAAACCCACCACTACAGAGTAGGCATTATAACATCTTCTGGCTTGAGTCCAGTCATAATTAGATGTGATGGTCACGAGTGATATGCCAGTTGCACCCCTTCCTCGAACTGGAAGACCTAATGATGGTAGAGCATGTGCTGGTAACCTCAGTATTATTATTATATTGTATTTTAATTCATGTTTTACTCTGCCTCAAGTGTGGGGAGAGGTGGGTAAGAAATAAAAAATGATGATGATGATGATGATGATAATTTCATGCACCCAAATTTTCTTATTAACCAGGGAACTGACCAGGCTCTACCCTGCAGGAAAGGGTGGTTGGAAGCAACCCTGTTGAGATCCCTTGTGCCAAAGTGAGACCAGAGCTCCAGTACGAGTATCAGCCATATCAACTGGAGAATTTCCCCAGAGAATTAAAAAGAAATAATCATTTGTTTTTCTTACATTTCCAGGGAGGGCCATCTTAAAGTTAACAGTGTGATTAAAGATAGTAACTCCCTAAAAATATAAGCAAATAAAAGAGCAGATAAAAATCATGTAAGGTCAGCACATTTTTAAAAATCAAGGCATAAAACTGCAGACAATTAGAATACCTCAAGCAGTTCTGCTCAGCCTTTATCTGAATGTATAATTGAAGGGACACTGTCTTTCTGTGTATTCAGAAATGCAGTCACTCACTTTGAGAATAACGACTCAATTAGCAAAGAGTGACCAGAGACCTTTCTGTTCCCCCAACAACCAGTCGATTTAATTCCCCAGCCTGAGAATTAAGTGCAGGAGCCATTTTATTGCACTCAGACAACTCTGCTGGGTGGATGAAGTTGTATTTCATACAGTCATTTCTGTTTATTCCAGAGCCAAGCATCCATTTTTTTCTGGATCCAGTTTTGTTTTTCAACTGGATATGTTAAACATAAGTTCATATCAAGCTGCCATATACAGGTGTCAGCCTTCCATCTTTTCATAGGTCAGTAAAATGAGTACCCAGCTTGTGGGGGCAATTAGCTAACACACATTGGAAACTTCTTAATGCAGTGTAGATGTGTAAATTGCTATTGCTTAAAACAATTTGTAAGCCGCTCTGATAGCCTTGTGGCTGAAGAGCGGGGTATAAATAAATAAATAAATAAATAAGGTAGTAGTGTTGGTGCAGCAGCCACAGGTACTGCAATGATTGAGAGGATGCAGCAAAAGCCATCTCTGTCATGAGAGAAAGCTGCCTTTCTAGCTCCCGAACTGTTCATGGGCCAGCAGGGGAACTTTTGATGCTACCTTCATGCCGAAGCTATGCCTCACTCCAAAAAGTGGTTTATAGTTTTATGCCAGTGTAAAGCATCAACAGGATATTAGCTGCTGACAGCTGCCTTATACCCAGTCAGGTCTTTGGTTCAGCACCATCTACTGTGAACTGGTAGAGACACAGAGCACAATCCAATGCTGGATTCCACTGACAGAATAGTGGGAATGAGAGGGGTGAGCTTCCTTCCTTGCCACATAAGCCTGCACACACACCCAAAACTGCCTCTGGAGAATTGAGAAATCCTCCAGAGATGGTTTTTGGGCAGTGTGGAGAGCAGCTGTACATTGCTGTTTTAAGGCCACTATTCATTATTCATTATTTAGCATTATGACAGCAGACTTAGAGCTCATGCAGTCCTTCATCCTCTGGTGTGGTTGCAAGAAAAAACTGTAAAGCCTTCCTTTGCATTTTAGATTAACCAAATCCAAACTCAACAAACTTGTTCATCTTAACAACGGTTTGTTCAACCAAGCCAACTTCAAACCATAATTTAAGATGCTGGTTTGTTCCAACAAACTATAGTTAAGCTTGACCATAGATTACAGCAGACGTGGGGTGCAGTTCTCCAGATGTTGTTGGATTGCAGCTCCTGTGATCCCTCACTAATGACTATGCAGGTTAGAACTGATGGGAGTTACTTGTCTGCTAACGCCTGGTGAGCCATACCTTCCCCATCTTGTAACGTTAAATTGTTTAACCTTAACTGTGCCTAGTCGAAAACAGAAGATGAAGTTTTCAATCTTCCTCTTGCTTTCACACCAGAGGAAAGGAGTGAGCAAACATGATGCTCACTGCAGTTCGTCCTTGTAATGCTGGTTTAGCATTACGTCTCTTCCCTTCCACTGCTCTTCAAAATTACATAAAGGAGTCTTTCATAGACCTGTCTAGAGATGCCAGGAGATCTGAAAATCTTCTCCATGGGAAGTATGTACTCATGTACATTGAGCTATGGCTCAATGTCTGAAATATCAAACTTAATTAAAACTAAACATATAGGCAGTCTATTAACATTTATAGAACAGTTAAATAATTGTATGCTGTGTGGTGATTTTACCTGTTATTTTTAAAGCAACAGCACTTCTGTTTTAATGATAACTGAGCATAACTTAAAATTGAAGGTTTGAAAACAGGTTTTTCCCCTTTGGGGGTTAGAGAGGGAAGCAGAACTACTTAGATTACCCTGAGTGAAGAAAACACAGATGTTGCTTTGAAAACAAATGAGGTATCGCTGAGTTTTCTAAACCAGGGGTGGAGCTGGAATACAGAGAATGAGAGACCCAGAAAGAGAGTTTGAAGAGCTTTTGTTCAAACTTGGCAGATTGCAGACTAAAGTACCAATTTCATGCATGAGATTTCCCCTGAAACTTTTGCATAATGTTTAGCTTCCCAGGCAATCAGCTAGAATAAAGATACCACCATGGCTCAGAGTCTACATAAATTTTAGCTTTGTAGTAAAATAGCTCAGGAAAGAAACAGCAAATATATTGTGGTAGGCAATGCTACCCAGTTTTTATGCAATCTTGGTTCTCTTTTGAGATATGCCTTAACTTACTAGAAATAACAATAACACACTATTCCTCTACAATGTCCCCAAGGTGGCTTGCTGCAAGAATTAAAACAACAAACAAACAAATCCAGACCAGACTCAATTGAATATGAAAAAAGAAAACGTCTGTGGAATAAAACAGCATACTTATTTGCCAGAAGCCCAAGTGATTAAAAAAAAAACTTGTCAGAAGAAAAGAAAAAGTGGTGGTAAACATATCTCTTAGGGAGGAGATGCCACAAGTGCATGTTACCCCAGGTCTAGCCCAAAACATTTTGCTGTCTGAGGAAAGACCTTAACCCTCACTGTTACCTAAATATTGATTGATAACTGATATAACCTTAACCCTAACCCTTACCCAAATGATTTTGCATGACAATCCCAACCAAACAGAAATGGTTTTGATTGCATTTTCTTGACAAAATTATCAATTATCAATTGATATGCAAGCAGAACCACACCACACTGAAATGGCCGCACTGAACTGGCTGCACTGAAATGTCCTAGCCCTCTGCTATGGGAGACGATGACTCTGCTGATAACAAAGTCTGAGCATATCCACTGCACTCCAACATTGTTCTGATAGTGCTTTCCTGAAATGCTTGTTCCTTTGCAATCCAGATGTGCAGTAAATTAATAACTCAGTTATTTTACTACTCTCTAGTATGTTTTAAACATTTCCACATGAATGGGAAGTTATGCACCATGTGCCCAGAGAGTATAAGATCCTGCAAAAGAAGAAAGCAAAGAAAGGAAAGATCTTCAAAAAGAGGGAAAGACCTCATAGGATACATCCCACCCCCTGTTGGGAAATGACACTCTTTGAGAAGAATCTAGGGAAAATCATAATTCACATTTGCATATAAACAGTTCCTTTTACAATATTAAATTAAAGGTTTCCAGTTTTACTTCCAATGATTCCTTCCTGTGTATTCTCCTTTATCCTCATAGAATGTGTTAATGCAAGCACCATTGCCAAATCCTACATTTTATCATAGCAGTGTTTTTGAAAGTAGTTTTTCAGAGTTACATTTTTTACTTACACCAATCTCTGCTCTAGGACAGTCCACCATGCTGTCAGGCAGTCCATTCCTTTCCCAAATAGCTGTTATAGTTAGGAAGTTCTTCATATTCAGAAGGAAAACCCTGTCTTGTACTTTAAATGGATTAGTTCTGGTCCTGTAAAAAGAAAGCAAGGAATGAGGAAAAATGGGTTTGATAAATATTGAAACAAACAAGCCTACAGAAAGCCATGGAAGTAAAAGGAACCAAATGCCTCAGCAGCTGAAGGGACACTACAAGACAGCAGAAATGCAAGAATTTCCAGGTAGTCATATGGGTTTCCATGCACCATCCCCAGCAAAGCTGGTGCTAACATTTGGTAGAATGACGTATTGGTTTGGAGTGGGAAACAGTGGCAAAACATTGGCAGACAGAACTGTGTGTGGAATGCAGCCCTCCCTGGGTCTCCTACCCTAAATTTTTGCCTTCATCTCTCAGAGGATGCTGTTCACCTGCCCACTTTGCTGGCTTCTATATACGAAGGGGGTGCCATTTTGTCATTGGCCTTGGGCAGCAATGTTTCTTGGGTGGGCAGTCATCACTCAGGCAGTTGTTGAGACTCAAGAGACTGACACCATCCACTGTGAAAGTTTACCCTGGCCTTCATTTATTTCATGCTGTTTAACCCTAGGTGACCACCATTTTAATTTCCCTGCATTCCCTGCAGCAATATAAAGCTGAGGATTGGAGTCTGGAAAGTTTATAAATTTGGATCATAGCTCCCAGAACCCCCTGCTAATATGGACAGTGGCTTTGAATTCTTTCCCAAGCTCTATTCAAGACATCATGGTAAAATGAAGTAGCACCTATAGTAGCAAAATGTTGAGTCAGTGTTCTGTAGTGGTTTAGAACATTGGACTGAGACATGGAAGATTCAGGTTCTACTCCCAAGTGAGCCAGGAGACTCAGTTCATAACCTTGAGCCAGTCACACACTCTCTCAGCCTGACCTACACATGGAGAACCATGTATACTGCTTTTAAAAGGCAACAGCACCTGGTATTCTCGTTGAATAGTCTCATGGGAGTACTAATCAGGCCTGACCCTGCTTAGCTTCTGAGATCAGATGAAATCAGATGCATCCAAAGTAGTGTGGGTACAGCAAAACCACTTGAGCCCATTGGCAAATCAGAAAGGATCACAAATGAGGGCACTGGTGTTCAGGGTCTCCACAGCTCTGAAGATGGCCCTAAGGCCGTGAAAAGACGTCCTTCCCAGCCCAAAAGCAATGCAGCCACTTATCTCTGGTTTAAGGTGGAGGAGTGGTCCTCTCTGACACAGCTGGCATCACATGCAAAGCAACCAGTCCTAGGTGGAGAAGCAGCAGACCTTCTAGTTTTGAGCCATGAGATCTATAGAAAATTCTCTATCTGGAAAACTATGATATGACTGGAGGCAAATCCACATCACACAAATAATCCAGTTTGAAACTAGATTATTTGCCATGGCTCCTTCCTATGGAATCCTGGGCTCTGTGGTTTGGTGAGGCACCAGCACTCTGGCAAAAAAAGGCTAAAGACCTTGTGAAACTATAAACCCCAGAATTCAATAGGATGTAGCCATGGCAAATAATCCAGTTTCAAACTGGATTATTTGTGTAGTGTGGATTTGGCCCCTGGGTAACCTGTGACCCTCCAGATGCTGAACCAGAGCTTCAGAAAGTTCTTATTTTGGGCTATAACTCTCAGAATCCCTCAGGTAGCATTGCTTCAATTCAGGGAACTGTAATCTAGGAGTGTATCCAGGTTCAGTGATGAACTGCTACTCTCACTATCTCTTACCAGTGGAATCAAGATGGAGGGCTACATGTCCCCCAGTCCTATATCCCCAGTCCTGAAATCATCTTTGCATTCCCAATACCACAGTGCCCTTTACCGCACTATTGAAAGGACAATCCTGTCAGCTTAGAAATCCCCTGTACCAGAAAGGCTAAAATAAAAGTGATTAACATCTGTTTTGTGCAGATTTTTAAAAACCCTCTGAAATAAATATTAAAACTAAGTCAATAAAATGTGATTGTGTATTCCTGCATGGTAGGGGGTCGGACTTGAGGTCTCTTCCAACTCTATGATTCTATGAAAAATAGAAGGCATCTCTAAAGAGCACTAATTATTAAGGAAATGAGCCTGCTGTAGTCAAAGCTTCATATATTGCTGTTTACTCCATCATGACTTCCAAAATTGCTTGTTTCACAACTCATTTATGAACATCTTCAACATACTTCAAATAGGAGAAATGCATTAATGTTGTTTTTCTTCCCTTTTTTACTGAACTACATAGAAACATGGGGGACAAGTAGGCAGAAAATAACTACATTTTTTATTCATGCAAGTGGAAAATAAAACATACAAAACCAATGAGAATTTTAGGTACAATGTTGGTGAAAGTGAGTTCAAATGCTGCACTTGCTCTAAGAATAGCTTTGCTCTAAGAATAGCCTCAAGGATGTGATCTCTTTAGAATATACAAGTGTTTGCTGGTGTTCTTCCCATTGTAACATATAGGTTCATCTGAACAGTGGTTTGTGTTGTGATATTTTTTAAGGCATTCATTCTGATCAATATCAGAACCTGTTTTCTAAGGAAACCCCATGCATTCTCTGCAGCAACTGCAGGCTTCTATTTATACAAATGTTATAAAACATCCATCTTAGAGAACCCTGCCCTCTTTTTATTAACTCAAGATGTAAGTTTTGTAGATGCTGGCCATATCATAATTCTCAACCTGTGGTCCTTTTGAACTTGTAGACTTAACTACCCCAGCTCCTGAGCATTAGCTGTGCTGGCTGGAGCTTCTGGGAGATGAAGTCCAAAACATCTGGAGGATCAAAGATTAACAACCACTGAAGCACAATATGTATAATCCTATCAGTATGCAAAAGAATCTTGTTGTAACCTTTGAAAGTAAGATGCTATAGCATGAGCTTTTGTAGACTTAGGGCTCATCTACACAGGCCAGAATATGCTGGCTCCCTGCTGGCATATTCTGGCTGTGGAGCTGGCTCATTCTTCCCCTGTTATCTGAATGAAACAGGATGGAATCCAGACTGCCATGCCAGCCCATCTCTGCAGCCACCATTGCTTCCATCCGTGTTGCATTCTCTGAAGCCAGGAAAGGGGCCCGTAGCACATGATCAAGTCCCCCTGCATGTGCCCAGCCATATGCTGTGGGCCTCTTTCCTGGCTTCAGAGAAAGCAATGCAGATGGCATCTGCAGGAAGGGGCCAATTTATTTATTTTTTAAAAAAAAATTGCTGTTTTCGCCAGGTATTTTGCTGAAACATTTTATCAGGCTTTATTTACCCTGTTTTCCTCTGTCTTTACCTGGGGGTGGGGGTCATCAGGACTGCCTGGGGGCAAAATGGGGCAACCCCCCTGCATTGTTAGGACTGCAGAGCTCTAAGATGGGGGCCAAATGAGATAAATAGCCCATCTAGACAAGGCCTTGGCCTACTTCCTCAGATGCATGAAGATGCAGGAAAGCTCATGCTACAGCTTCTTTCTCTCAGAGCCTGTCTACACTGCAGAAATACAGCAGTTTGGCACCACTTTATCCACCATAGTTCTATCCTATGGAAGCCTGTTATTTATAGTTTTGTGAGGCACCACAGTTCTCTGACAGAAAAGGCTAAGTACCTCACAAAGCTGCAAATACCAGGATTCCATAGGACAGAACTATGGTGGATAAAGTGGTGTCAAACTGCTGTATTTCTGCAATGCAGACAGGCCTTCAGTTAGTCTCAAATGTGCTACAAGATCCTTTTGCATACTGACATTCCAGGCTAACATGGCTATCTCTTTGAATATAATCCTGTGTGTGTCTCCTTTGACACAAGACCTGTTGAGTTCCATGGGCATTGCTCCCAGGTAAAAGGCATAGGACAGAGCCAGAATGATGTATTGGTTTGAGCATTGGACTAGGACTCTAGGAAACTGAGAGACCAGGACAAGTCACACTTTTGAGGAAGACAGTGGCAAATGTCCTCTCTATACATTTTGCCAAAAAAATCCTATAATAGGGTCACCATAAATCAGAGCTGGCTTGAAGTCATATAAGAAATGAAGAAGGCATAGGACTCCAGCCCTGGAGGATGGAGACCCTGATCCTAATTTCTGTACACTCACCTGGGAGTAAGCCCCTCTGAAGACTGTTAGATCTATTTCTAAATAAGCAAGTATAGAATTGGGACAAAAGTGATGACATCAAAAAAGTTAAATTTAGTCTCTTGGCATGAGTATTGAGAAGTCTGTTCCATGGGTTTTACTATTTCTACCAAACCAGTATCTGAAACATCTCTAGTCCAAGTTCCAGTCAAGGTTCAAGATCAAAACTGGGGATATCTTTGTGAGAAAAACAGAACAAGTTTTGCTGGAGGTATTTGTTTGTCGGGGGGGGGGGTAAAGAAAAAAATCCAAATGACATTATCCTGAATGATTTGCCGACAGCTCCCAGCAACAGCTGTAACTTTTTGTTCCAACCTTCCAATTGGTTTTTGTGTGTGTTTCTGTGTTTTATAACTTCTGAGACATAGGGGGTCAAAAAAACCAAACTCATGAACCTTGGGACTTTTATAATCCAATATGTCTTGTGGGTTGTTGTTGTTTTCAAAAAGGTGGGAATAAAATTCCAGCTGTTGCCTGTAATTCCCTGTTGCCTGGACCAATAGTCCAGGATAACAAAAATATCATTTGTTTGGGGGGAATTCCAGGCAACAACTGGAATTTTGTTCCTGCCTTTTAAAAAAAAAATCAAGATATGTTGGATCAAAAAAGTCATATATATGTGTGTGAGAGAGAGAGAGATTGAGAGAGAACATTCCTGCTACAAATACCAGAATCTCCAGGAGTATTTGCCCTGTTTGTTTTCTCCCATCATTTGTTATTTTAACAGTAGCCATGGCTGTTTCAACCAGAGCAGCTTCGAGGAAGAACTTGGAAAAAATTCATTTTTATACTCTCTGGCTCTCTGGCTTTTCTTCACAAACGAAGATTCAGGAAGGACTCATCCCACGCTTTCTGCAAGCGCACTGATGACTAAAAAGGCCAATCCGAGATAAACAAGTCCAATTGCAGAAAGCACAGCAGAGGGTCTCCTTGGGTGATGTTTCCAGGTTGTGATTCTTTCTGCATTGTTGTTTCTCTTCAAGACTTGTTTGGCGTGAGTTCTCAAATAAGGCTGCAGCATTGTGGATAGTGTGTCTCCATGCCTCACGATGTGAAGCCAGGGCAGACTTTTGTTGGTGATCAATTTGGCCAAGCCTGAGATGTTGTTTCAGGGAGTCTTTGTATCGCTTTTGTGGAGCACCCCTCTTATGCTGACCCGTGGTGAGTTCACCGTAGAGTACTATTTTTGGGAGGCGATGGTCCTTCATCCTAGAAACGTGCCCTGCCCAGCGCAACTGTGTTCTCAATATCATGGCCTCAATGCTGGTGATCCCTGCTTGCTCAAGGACAGCAACATTCATCACATAGTCAGTCCAGTGTATATTTAGGATTGTGCATATACAATGCTGATGAAAGCGTTCAAGGAGTCGTAAGCATTGGCGATAGTGATCCATGTTTCAGACCCATAAAGGAGAATAGACAGTACAATGGCTCTAATGACTCATTTTCTCCCACCCAAAGCCCTAATTAAAAAGCTGGTATATAGATAGATATAGCTATAATAGATAAACATATATATCATGCTTGGAAACTTTTATTTCCACATATAACCATTATTGGTCCTGTGTGAAGCTATCTGATACAGAGGTACTCAATTGCTCCTTCCATTCCAATTTTTTTTTTTTGTAATTGCCAAAAAAGTACTATAAACTTGGGGGAGGGGGGTATCCCCATTTTCTTTTTCTTAAGGACCAAATCCAGTCTTCCCTAGTCTGGTGCCCTCAAGATACTCTTGGACCACAGGTCTCATCAGTCCTCACCATTTGCTCATGCTGGCTAGGCATTATAGGAGTTATGGCCCAGTAACATCTGGACACTAAGAGATTGGACAAGGTCACTTCTACCCTTTCATGAGTATCTTCTACCCATATTCTGAGTGTTTTCAGTGTAGTATCAGGGCAAGACCTTGACTATTTCTTCATGTCTTTCCATGTTTAATTGTTCAATCTGCTTTTACTGATAAATCACCTCCTGTATTCATCGCTGAATTCATGGTGTGACTTTATGTCTTTTCCTGTTCTTTTATGGTTTTAATGCCATGAGCTGCCAAGATCTAATCTAAAATGAGAAACAGGATATTAAATCTTCTTTGTAGCCTTTGTATTATTAAGATACATGTCAATTTCTTGCAAGGACACCTTACAGATTTGAAAAATTAACCCTAGCAATGTTGTTTTTGTTATTGTTGTTGTTGTATGCCTTCAAGTCATTTCTGACTTATGGAGATCCTAAGGTGGACCTAGCACAGGATTTTCTTGACAAGGTTTATTTAGAGGGGGGTTGCCTTTGCCTTCCTCTGAGGCTGAGAGAGTATGTCTTGCCCAAGGTCACTCAGTGAGTTTCCACGGCCAAGCAGGGATTCAAACCCAGTTCTCCAGGGTCCCAGTTCAATGCTCAAACCACTAAACCACACTGGCTCTTAATACATATCAGTAATTCATTTAAAAAGAACAGCTCATTTATGGACATATCTGTAACTTCAGTGAATCCCTGAGGTTTTTGACTGTAGATGCTCAGATTTACCTTGGGCTGTTATGCATGAAAAAGTATGCATTCCACCACAGAGCTTCTTTGTATGTGCGTAAGTATCTTCAAGTCACCTGTCAACTTATAGCGATCCCATGAATCTGACCCTTTCCAAAAGCCTGATGGGTAGTAGTTGTGGTAGACGATGAAGCTGTCTCCTCTTCCCCTGCCCCCATCTTATTCCACTCTTGTTTTGCCTGTAAGCTAGTTTACTGCATGTGCTTGTTTTCCTGTTGTTGTTTTTATGTTTTGTTTACAGGGTTGAAAAACACTATACACATATATTTCTTCTGGCATGCATACAATTGTAGCAATAGATTTAATGCTCTTGTCAGTCTTCAGGGGAGAAACTAATGTAGTATCCTAGTTGATTTTATATCTTCGTATCTGTGGCTCAGTCTGCTCTTAACATTTTGTTTCTTCATTTAAATCCAGTGTTCATTCAGCAGGCTGGGGAGATCTAGCCATCCCATAAGTCTCCCCACTTTGGAATATGCTTGTATCCTCTATTGTTTT
Organism: Gambelia wislizenii; assembly: GCA_030847615.1. Lineage (NCBI taxonomy): Eukaryota > Metazoa > Chordata > Lepidosauria > Squamata > Crotaphytidae > Gambelia > Gambelia wislizenii. The sequence goes on along the minus strand of JAUMIR010000011.1, from coordinate 26,840,214 downwards.
GGATCCATCACAATATTTAACCACTCTAGAATAAAGTCTTTTCTTCTTTAATGGGTTGGTTTTGCATCATTTTTTAAAAAATTTTCTTTTAATTATTTCTTCAACTGAATAGCTATTTAATATGCTGCCTCCAATCCTATGTTGATGAGCTTCTAAAATTGTTTCAGGAGGCTTTAAAGATTCTAAATATTATGATTTGTAGAAGTAATGAATACTCTGGGGCCGGCACTCGGGAATGCAATAGTGTATATTTACTGCAAAGGTTGTAGCATCTATCTCATGCAATTATTCCTCTATGAATCTTGCACAGTAAAATATATCATTACTAAGAGATGGTTGGTTTCCAAACACCAATGAAGAATATAGCTATAAAGGGTCTTTCAGATTGCAATGCTCAGGTGTTCAAAAAGTAATGCATCTGAGTGTTCATGTATGTCAGGCACAAGAGGTCATAATTTCCATTAATCTTTTTTGAAGGTGTGTGTGTGTATTCTTTTTTTAAAAAAAATCATATGTACCCAAAATAGCAGTAGAAGAATTTTGATAAAACAAACTTTTGAGTAGATTTTCCTTGGTTTTTTTCCAGGCTGTGAGGCTGTGTTCTGGAAGAGTTTCTTTCTGATGTTTTGCCTGCATCTGTGGCTGGCATCTTCAGAGAATGGTTGGGTAGGAGTGTGTGTGGGGGGGGGGTTTCTATGTAATAGGTAACTTTTGAGTTATTGCAGTTTCAAATGTAGCTTTCTCCTTGATCTGATCCAATAGCAAATAGCCACTATATTTGCTACTGGCCTTTTTGCTAGATAGAGCAATGCATGCTACATGCATTGCTGTAACATCTTTGACATATTTTATCAGCAACTTGTTATAGTTCTCCTTCCTGATCTCTCATCAGCTCTGTTCCTCTGTGTCTCAGTTTGTTCACAGTTTTCCAGAGGAGTCTATGCCATCTTTGGATTCTATGACCAGATGTCGATGAACACCCTGACATCTTTCTGTGGGGCACTGCACACCTCTTTCATCACCCCCAGCTTCCCAACTGATGCTGATGTGCAGTTTGTCATTCAAATGCGGCCAGCCCTGAAAGGAGCCATCCTGAGTCTTCTGACCTATTACAACTGGGAAAAGTTTGTATACCTCTATGACACAGAAAGAGGTAGGAAGATTCCTTTCTGATTTTTCATTTGTTTACTCTGAATGCTTGTTCACTACTAACATGCAGTGTAGAGTAGAACTAAAGTGTTTGGTTTGATTCTGAAATTATTTAGAATAATTTCGAGATTATAAAAATGAGATCCGTCAGATGACAAGCCTGAGTAGCTTTTAAAAAGCACTAAAGGTGGATCTCTTTCGGCAGGCCTTTCCTAATTAGAGCCCGGCCTCAGGGGATCCTGGCCTTTTTTAGTCCGCTGGCTATTTATTGTATTTATTGTTTTTAAAGGTGATTTTAGACAGTTGCTTTTAATTTATATTTGTTTAATATTTTTTATGGGAGAGGGTGGGGGTGGGGGGTGTTTAGGGTTTTTTATCTGTATTGTATTTTAATTTTTGTAAGCCACCCCGATTGTTTTAACAGAGGGGCGGGGTATAAATAAATTTTATTATTTATTATTATTATTATTTAACCAGCTAGCTAAATTAAAGATTGGCAACTAGCAGCTCTCAAGGCAAATATACTTGGAACATTACTATATTCCTCTGACTGTTATAATCCACACAACAAAAGATATATGGAATGGGCTCAATTCTCTAATGAGTGCTCTGGAAAAGACTGTCCACTGGTGAAGGATATGCCACAGCATTTCATGGGGCTTTCAAATAAATAACAACATTAAAAAAAAAAAAACCAGCACACACAGATTGAAAAGCCGTGTCAGTGTGATTGTCCCATAGCTGTTGTTGATATCTATGTTATTCTAGATCTATTTCTTATAAACAGCATTTTAACTGGTAAAACTGTGACCTGCAAGTGGATCATTTGATAGACTCTCACTGCACAATATTCCAACACATAGGAAGCTGGCGTGTTAAGAGGGGATATTCCAGTTCTGCCTTCTATGAAAGCTGGTGGCTTTAATATCTTTATACTCTTCCTTAGCTCTAGCTCATTGACAACACATATTTGGAGTTAAACTTATATTGTACTATCTCACCACAAAAGCTCTTGAAGAGAGCAATGAAGAAATAAAATGTAGTTTATAGTCAAATTACTCTCCCTAGATACTAGTAGTTTTCATCCCTTGAAGAACTGAATTCCAAGCACAGAGGAGCTTTTCCATTTGTAGTCTGAAATTGTCATTACTGAGCTTTTCTGATAACAACAACTGAGCTGGCTAAAGGCTGGGAGACTCTAGGGCCTCTAATCTAAAAAACAACTTTTTCAAGGTCTACGTTAAGCCAAGCCAGGGATGAAGCAACCATCACATGGGCTTCGAACCTTGAACGTATATCAGAAGGCAAAACAAAATTATCCCATCAACTGTGTTGAATGCTCTTCTATTTACTTTTGGTGTTACAAAGAATAACTGGAGCTCTCATGGAAATGGAAGACACAAAGAAATTGGCATCCACACTTGCTCTGAGCCAGTTTGGTAATAAAGTTAGTTGTTTCTATGTAAATACAGATTGTGTATTTAGAATAAAAGTGGCTTTGAGCCACATGGTTTTTAACTGGGGAAAATAACAGTCTGATCTTGTCACTTTTTGATTGTAGCTTGTCTTTGCTCAGTCTTCGTATTTGGGAATCTTTGTTGTCTCTCTCTGTGTGAGAGTGTGTATGTGTGTGCTTTAAAGCATCAAACAGCACTTCAGACAAGTCTGATGAGAATCCCAGAAGGATACAGTTCATCACTTAAAATGTATATTTATTAGACTGCCTAGCAAAACAGAAATATTTGAATACCATAGCAAGATGTTTTTCCTTCCAATTCCTTTAGCTCCTCTGGATCAAAGTAATTTGGCTTTGATTTAGAACAGCTGAAGAAGTTGGGGGACAAAATGCCTTGCTAAAGTAGTTTCATATTTCTGTTTCCTTGGTCACTCTGAAGGAGAGATCATGAAGGAGGGATAGAAAACATATACACAATCATGAACACACATGCAGAAACATATACTCTGACTTTTCACCAATAAAAATACTCACTATAGCCTTATGATTCACCAGCCAACACAGCTAGGCAAGTAATATTAGATAGTGGCTTTATTTTGGCACATATTATCTCAGGGGTTGTCTCAACAGTGAAAAAGTTCCTCATAGAATGCAAGGAGAATACCCAATGGGATCCTGCAGCGATTCAACATATTCTGAAGGAACGGGGCCCAAAACTCCAAATACTTCATGGCAAAAGCCTTTCCGGCTTTTCCTGAATGTTTTTTTTTTTAATATATTTTGCAGGGGCGGTGTATGGGAAGTTATTCATGTTTGAAGTTCACACAGAGTATACCTGTGAATAAAGATTGTGGCCGCAAGTGAATTACCTTCGTTATTATTCTCTAAAAGTTATGACTTTTGCACAGTTGTTATTGTTTTCTCATTAAATCGAAAATGTGGAAGTTCTTCTGCTTAAAAACCTGGTTTTTTGCTTCTCCACTCCGAAATTGCTCACAATTGCTACTGTGAAAATCAATAATGGCAGTTCTAGCCACTTTGTTGCTGGCAAGCCCACCTTACATGCATTTCTGGCCAATCACTTTTTGACTTCCAGAACGTACTCTGCTTCAGATTGTTTGTCCAAATGGGTGGGGATGCACATTTCCCTGTATTTAAAAAAAAAAATGTGAAAAACCACGAATACTTTTATTACGCAATTCATGGAGTTTCTGCCCAACCTTCCCAATATAGCGAATCACCATGGGATCTCGTTAGGACAAAAGGTATTCTCCTTATATTCCATGAGGAGTTTTTTCACCATCTAGACAACACTCTAGAAATGTTCAAGAGAATATCTCATCCACACTGAGAAGTTCAAGAAATGCTATAATTTCTTCCTGAACAATTTCAGTCCACAACGTTTAATGGAAGTTCAAACCTCAGTCCAGATGTTCATGCATGTACCTACACAAACATAAACCCACACGTACACATACAATATCTGAGAATATACCATGACAAGGTATACTTGTTCCAATTGGCATAATAAGAATCTCCTCATCTACTGCAGAGTATGGAGGTGGAGGAGTCCCATCTGCCATTCCAACTCAGGTAGCAAAATGTTTTGGGCATACCCTGAGTGAGAATTTACCCACCATGATGCCTACAGCAGCTCTAAGAATTATAGTCCACCAAGTACCTTTTCCAAGGATCCAAGCTCTATTTTTGTTTATTTGCTTTGACTTTCCAACCACCTGTTCCAAGTGCCTTATTTATCCTGTCATTTTGGAAAAGGGGAATGTGCAGAGGAAATTCAAGGGAAGACAGTTTAATTTTGTTTTGAAGACCAAAGGGACATGGAGTCTTGGATTGGTATGTTGCTTTGTAAGAAACAGGCCCTCAAAAATCTCTTCTTTTTAGTGAGTTGTATAATCATATGTGACAGCACCTGAAACATTTGGCACTTTGGAGAGCCCCACCTGACCCATCATGATATGTTTTCAAATAGAAAGAGTATTTGACAAACATGCCCTGGTAACAACAGAAGATGTCTACTTTATTTCAGATAGAGAAATAAAAGAGCCCATGTAAACCTATGCCAAGTTCCTATTGAAAATGTGGGAGGGCAAGGAGAGAAAACCTGGCACTATCATACTTTTTCATAATTTGTACATCATTTTTTGTTGTTGCTTTGAGGCACAACCACAACTGGGAGACAGTGCAGAGCAATTTCCCATCAGTTCTTGAAACACATTACCATTTAAATACGTCCTCTCTTTCTGTGTAAATGTTATTAGCTTACTAGGCTGCTGTACTTAAAATTGGACAATTGGGGAGAAATTGCCAGCTGTTGAGCTGTTTTATCCTGGCACGCACATTGAGCTACTGGGGAAATTATAAATCTTTGCATTTTAAAAAATTACAGTAAACAGCAGCAAGAAACTCAACAAGTGTTAAACTTTGCATTCCCTGTTAGAATGCTTTTGAGCATATTTCATAAATGTTTGTACAATGTAATGAGCCTTGCTGTATGTTTCATTGTAACTTTCTCAGGGGAAGGGGCTTATATTTATACTGCTCATGTTATTTTGTTATTATTAACTGGATGTATTTATGCCCCCATCTTATGCCAAAAAGGCTCCCAAAGCAGCTTACAAAACAGTGGCTTACAAAGACTACCCTCAGTCTTCAGAGAGTGTCAGACAAGAACGCAAGAAGTATTCCTGTCCCACAGTCTTCAGTCCCGACACTATAACTCTCCCCATCACGCGTACCTTCTATTGACAGGCAGCCCAGGAATGAACAGAACTCTAATGGAGCTCCATTCACTTCCTGGACTGAAATCCCATCTGTTCTCGCAAGAAAACATGGGCATGGGAAATTCAAAAATAAAAAGTAAAATAACACACACAAAAATTTACACCAAACACAGAAACACACTTTAAAACTTACAAGTAACTCAGGGAGGGTCATAAAAGGTGTGTCACTTACCTGGATGTCGCAATCTCACCCAGAAGTATTTTGGCAGGACCGCCCATTGACGCTGCATTCACGTGAGTTAAATGGCCCGAGGTTTCATGTGCTGGCAATGCCAGCAGCAAAACAGAATGGGCACTCTATTGACGGCTCAGCCCATTAATAAAAAAAAAAAAATGCCATAATGACGCCAGCAGAATGCAAAAGGACATCATTGTCTGATATTGCATTCTTCTTTTGTGTTCCACTGGTATTATGGCACCACATTATCCACATCTGATAATGTCCTTACAATCTACCTTTGAGAGATGATGCACAATGAAGAAAGGATAGGGAGGGAGAGGAAAGAAACAAATTCATATTATATTTGTTTAAATAATGACCATCTGGATTAAAACAATTCTAGTAGCCTGCTTGCATGACTACCCTACCATAGGGTCAAAGAAAGAGAAGGACAATTCTGAAGTGCTTACCCTCCAATTGTCCTGTCCTGATTTGCCAGAGATACTTCTGAATAATCCTCCTTCATCATCCTTTTCCAATTGATTTTTAAAAGCTTCAGGCTATATCCACAATACACAAATAATCCAGTTTGAAACTGGATTATTTGCCATGTGTCCTTCCTATTGAATCCTGGGATTTGTAATTTTACAGGGTTTTTAGCCATCTCTGCCAAAGAGTGCTGGTGCCTTACCAAACTACAAATCCCAGAATTCCATAGGAAAAAGCCATGGCAAATAACCATGTGGATTTGGCCTCAGTTTCTCTGTTCTCCTACCACTGTTCCCCTTTCTCCTTGGATTACTTCAATTGGTGCAAACTGCGTTCAAAGTACAAAAGTATTTTGCACTGAGTTAACTCAGTGGGAAGAGAGAGGAGGAGATGGAACCTTGCCTTTCCTAGTAGGCTGAGGCAAAAGCAAACTGCTGCAGGACCCCCTCCCTTGTCTGCTCTTCCTTCTTAATAACTTCTGCCATCTTGACCATGTCCTGATGTTGCTTGACCAGAGGCAGTACCATGTCCTGATGTTGCTTGACCAGAGGTTTTCATCTGTGAAATGTTGGAGAGTGTGGAGTTGGTGTCTCAGCAAAGGCATTGAAATAGCCTTGCTTCTCTTCTCTCCTTCTGGATTGCACCCTGCTAGAAGGTCTGCCTCTCAGTGAACATTATAGGAGGCCCAAAGGCACCTAGCCACTCCTTATAAAACGCTATGGTGCTATAATCTCCATTTACACTGCGCTTTGGAGGAGCCACAGTAAGGCCAAACACTCTTGTGATTATGGAGTAATGAAGGGTAAGAAACAAGATTATATTCACTGTCCTGTTTATAACAGCTAGAAAAAGGTTTCATTTTTGACTACAATATCCAGGATCCTCAGCTAACATGATCTTTCACCTCATTGTCTGTGGGATTCTGGGAGTTGTGGTCCAGACTCTACCCTCTTACCTGTCCCTCTTTTTGTGGGGAGAAGATGCAGCATTGTCCTTACAACAGGGGGTGGGAAAAGGTGGCCCACAAGGTTTATGCAACCTTCCAACCCTTTTGTGTCCACCAAGACCTTCAAAATGTTAAAAAAAAAATCCCCTCAAAAGGTAACAATCTATTCCTGGATTGCAAATCTGGACAATACAGCTAGGAACAGCAAAGCAGAAGGAACTGAAAGGTAGCATTAGCAACTATTACTTTCCTTCATTGCCACTAGGTAGACCACAATGGGAGACATTTTGCTTGGATATCTGTTAGATATGGAAAACAGCTACTTGATGAAATGCAGTAAGAAAATGAACTATCCTTCTCATAGTTCTTTGAGGACTGCTAAATCAATGTTTATCCTAAGCAATGATGGGGGTCTTAGTGTTGCTTTCATAATTTTTTCTCATTCAAGAAAAACAAGCCTACAGTCCTTGCTCCATTACCTTAGAAGGTATTGCCAGTGCACAATGGAATAACACCAAAAATAGAGTGACAAACAGATGCCATACAGTATGAAGTATTCAGTGAAAATCAAAACTGTCTTCCTCCTGCCCAATGGCTTTAACATAAGTTAGTTTTAGCCAGTCTTAGTAACATGATTAGGATTGCCAACTATTTGTTCTGAAATGGTAGGATTTTTATCCATTGTTGTTAACTGCCATCAAGTTGACTTTGACTTATGGCAACCCCATGAATAAGAGACCTGCCACTCACCCTGTTATCAACAGCCCTACTCAAGTCTTGCAAACTCAGGACTATGGTTCCCTTGATTGAATCTATCCACCTTTAATGTGTTTTTCCTCTTTTTCTACTGCCTTCTACCTTATCAAGCACTATTATCTTTTCTAATGAGTCAGGTCTTCTCATGGTGTGTTCAAAGTATAAGAATCTCAGTTTAGTCACCCTGGCTTCTAGGAAGAATAAGGCCTTGATTTGCTCTGGGACTCATTGACTTGTCTTTTTGGCAGTCCATGGTATTCATAGAACTCTCCTCCAGCACCACATTTCAAATGGATTGATTCTCTTCACTGTCCAGCTTTCACTAACCATATATAGAAATGAGAAATATGATGGCATGAAGAATCCTAACTTTAGTATTCAATGATATATCTTTACACTTCAGAACCTTCTCTAGTTTCTTCATAGCTGCCATTCCAAGTCATAGTCTTCTTCTGATTTTTTTGATTGAAGTCTCCATTTTGATTAATGACTGAGCCAAGATTTTTTACTATCTCAACGTTTTCATAATCTACTTTAAAATTATATAAATCATCCATGGTCATTATTTTTTTCCTTAATGTTCATCTGTAACCCTGCCTTTCCAGCTTCTTCCTTGACTTTCTTCAATAGTAGTTCCAAACCTTTGCTATTTTCTTCTAGTAGTATGGTGTCATCTGTGTATCTTAAATTTTTGATGCTCCGTCCACCAATTCTCATGTCTCCTTCCTCTGAGTCTAATTGAGCTTTGTGTATGATATGGTCAGTGTGTGAGTTAAACAGATAGGGTGATAACATGCTGCCTTGCCTGACCCACTTGCCAGTTGGAAAACCTCCTGTTTCTCTAAATTCAGTCATCATGGTGGCTTCTTGTCTTGGGTACAGATTATCAGGACAAATAATGTGCCACAGCCACTTCTTTAAGAACGATCCATAATTTTTCATGATCTACACAATCAAAGGCTTTGCTATACAGTATTTTATAAAACACAAGCTGATTTTCTTCTGAAATTCTTTGGTATGTATATGTTCACAATATGGTTCCCTAATGTCTCTTGCTTTTCTGAACCCAGATGGGACCTCTGGCATTTCTTGCTCCATATATGGTAAAAGTCTTTGTTGTAAAATTGCTTGCATGGGTGATTAATGAACTATGCAGGCTACTTTTGCATGACTTCCAGACCCACCTTGCACATAATTCAATAAATTCAAACTGGTAGTGCCTGTATTATGGATAGGGCGCTGGGGTGGAAATCTTAAGCCTCAGGTGTGGGCAACTGTAGCTGTCCACATGGTGTTGGAGTGCAACTCCCATCAGCTTCAGATATAGTCAATGATAAGAAATACTGGGCATTGCAGTCCCAACAACATCTGGAGGGCCACAGTTGCCCACCTTGACCTAGCAAAATCAGCTAGTACGTAAGCTGTGGTAAATACTTGGGGAGGCAATGTATAATAACCTTCAGATCTAACTTGTGGTAGTCGAGGAGGTAAAAAGAAAAAGAAAAAAAATCAAGAGAGCAGAAAGGGAGGCTGCCATTGAATAACTGCAGTACAAAGTAAGTGAAGATAATGGCAGTGCTTTTGTGTATATACAACCACTCAAGAGTCAGAACCATGCACTGTTATGAGTAGGCTGTCATTTTAATATATTCTATTAAAATATTAATCAGACCATAAATATGCATGATTGAGCTACTCTTTCAGGATAGGGTAAGGCATGATTTGATTTTCATAGTTATGCATGGATATGTAAATAATTTAAGTGAAAGATACTTTGTTCACTGTGAAGTTTGGATTGTATCTCTAGAACATTTTGAGCAACAAGCTCTCATGCATCTAAGATGAGATGATGTACTCATAAACATGGTGCTGCCCACTTCAGGTTGTTTCACAGAACCACAGAGTTCATGTGGCGTTTGTTGTTAGATATGCATGGAAGGTTCATGTTTTGGGTACACAGTAAATACCATTTGAAATGAAAAGAAACAAAGTTTTGTGAAAGGATGTCCATCTACAGACAGAAAGATGGGACACTATGCTACCTACATGCCTGGGAAAGAGAGAAGATGGGAATGAGAACAGGAGGGAGTGAGGTCACCCTGGCAATATCATTTTAGGTACAGAGGAAACAGATCAGCCAAGATGAGAGACACTGAATACCTCTGGATTTCTCTACCACTACTGCCCCCTGTATGCACATAGGCCTTAGTGCAGGAGTTATTGCACTCTCCTTCCTAACCAGTAGGTCGTCTCATCCAACTCCCTGCTTGATGCAGGAAATCCAAAACTAGAACACCCCCAGAAAATGACAAACTAGTCTCTGCTTGGAGAAATCCAGTATAGAAGAGCTCACCACCACTCTAGATAACTGGTTCTATTGCCAAAAATGTTTTCATTATCAAGAAGTTCCTTTGAATGTTCAGAAAATACTATTGAAGCTAGGACTTTAAACTTTAGTAATTTAAAATCTGCATCTATGCACATGGTCATGTGCACTTTTATGCCAACCTCTTCTGCTCTTTTCCCCTCCATGATGTATTTCTCTTCTCTGTTTTTGGTGGCAGGTAAGTGGCTACCCAAAGGATGTTTCAGAATATGGGGGTCTTCTTTATTGGCTGTTGCATCATGACCAATTCCGACAAATTGTGCTGAGCCCATGGATCTGGTCCTCACAGTATTAGCTAGGAATGCACTGTGTGCATCAATGGGACTATAAATGGGGGTGGGGGATGAAAGTTGGATATGTTTAGCTCAGAAAAGAGAGTTGACATGAATAGCTATATTTAAATATCTGAAGGGATGTCATGTAGAAGAAGGAGCCAGCTTGTTTTCTGCTATTCCAGAGACTAGAACACAACCCAGTGGGTTCAAATTACAAGAGATACCACCTAAACATTAGGAAGTACTTTTTAAAACTGTAAGAGCTGTCCAACAGTGGAACAGACTGCCTCAGAGGGTGGTGGACTCCCCATCTTCAGAGATCTTTAAGCAGTGGCTAGATTGGTATCTCTTAGAAGTGCTGCAATGGTGTATTCCTACATGCCGAGGGATTGCTTAGATGGCCCTTGTGGTCCCTTCCAACTCTAAGAGTCTATGATTCTGTAATTGCGCAGGGATGAGCTTTGGAGATCTGGAGCTGGTTCTTGAAGGTTCCCTCCTGATAGAGAAATCTGGAAGAGGCCTCTGCTTTCTAATAGGCTTCCCTCTGCAGTGGGAAACAGCATCAGCATCTTTGCTCACAAGGATTCATGTGGGTGGATGAATACCACATGTGAAGGGGAACCTAGAAGATTTAGCAAGTTTAGAACAGGACTGGCAAGCTGGGGGGATCAGCTCCTCCACATAACCCCAGATGTGATCTTCCAGGTTCCCCTCCACATGTGGCATTCATCAGTCACTTCAGGTTTGGGGTGGAAGGCACTGTTCTGGTATAAAAGGGGTGCACAGCTTGTTCTAGAGGGGAATCACTGCTCCTGGAGGCTTCTAGGTATAGCATTTTTTTCATTTTGAGCCCTCCCCCCCCAAAAAATGGGCTCTGTGGGGGAGGAAGAGCTATGAAACTAGCAGATGATTACTACACACACCCCTAGTTTGAGATGTTTTATGAATTCTGCCTGAGAATCTGAAAATTCTATTTGAGAAAGAATTCTACTTTGCTTCTTGTTCAGAGTCAAATGCATGCTTAGCTGCTTCAACAGGGGGAAAGCATTTTCAAGCCCTCTCTGTGACTGCTGTTCATAACCACTATAAAATAGTCTGAGGTCCCCGTGAAACTGTTCTCTGAGTTCCTTCTATTCTTTCCCCATTAAAAGAATAACAGCATGGAGATGAATTCTTAGGGCTTCTGCATATAAACATTGCTGCAGTTGCTTTTTCATATATCAAGGCAAAGGAGGACAGATAAAACTGCAGGTGCTTCATTTAGTATTGCCTAGTGTAGGACTTACTACTGTAAAGACAGAATAGGCAGAGGCTGATTAATTCCACCAGTCGTTCTATTATTTAGATGCCTAAAGCAATATATTGTACAAAATGATGGGAACTGAAAAGCACACGAGACATTAATCATGGCAGGAGTCCCAACTGACTTCAGGAGAACTACTTACATACTCAGATTTGAAGAAAAGGATTTAGCACTTTAAAAGCTGAATGCTTGGCCATGTTTTTATAGTTTGTTTTTTTAAAACACCACTGTGTGAATGACCTGCTCAGTCACCCCCGGGTCTATATGTAGTCCAGCATGCTGTGAATGGCACTCACAAGCAAAATGTTTGAAACACAGGGAATAAAACTAAATGCTGAGAATGGGTGTTAGGAAGGGGATTTCCAGAGGCATCTGCATGCCTTGCTTTGCATCTGGATGTTTACATATGAATACAGTGAATACATAGTCAGCCAGAATCCTGTTAGGCTATTACACTCCTGTAAAAATAATTGTGCAAGTGGTTGTGCTTTGTCAGAGGTTGTGTGACGGCAGACCCTAGTTTAGCCAATCATTTTGCAACCCCACATACATCTTGCACAACAAGTCACACAGCTCTGGGACCCACAATAACTATGCTGGTTATACAGTTACACGATACTGAAAGGATACAGAGTCTTGGCCTGTGTCTGGAGTTAGGGTTGCCAGATCAGGACTGTCTGTGGCCCTGAGATTTCAAGGCCAAAGCTTCAGATCTAGGGACAACCTCTAGTGATGTCCCGGGGTGGGCTCTGGTGATGTTAAAAGGGGAATGCTACAAGGGGCAGCATATGGTGAGATTATTAAGCATGGTACATTAAACATCAACCACAGTTTCACAGAGTACACCAGTCAAATAAAAATCACAAAGTCTAACAAATGGTAACACTGTGCATACACATTAGCACACACTTACACACAAACTTTTCAAGGCATCTTGAGAAATCCCCCTGAGATTTCTCCAGCTTTCCTGAGGACCCGAGAGGAGGCCTGAAACTCAAGACCCAGCCCTAAAATCTGGGAACCCTAATCTGGATGCTTCTGTAAGGCATTTCCTACTATCTGCTCACATTGCTTCTGATATTTGTCCCCCTGGTCAGGTTGTACATGCCGTAACTTATGCAGACAAACCAGCGCTATCTGTGGAGGCTTGAAAAGGGTTCAAGGATAGAACCAGAATGAAAATCGTTATGGGGGGGGGGAGAGTCCTGAGCAGCTTTAAGAGGACTGAAGATGGTCACAGGTCATGGAACTGTGATCATCTGTATTATGGGGGGCAGGAATAGAAAACCAGACAGAAGTGGGACCAAAATGAAGCAGAGTAGAATTGCTGGAATGTTGGACAGTGGCACTCAATGCCACTGTGTTTTTTTGCAGATCCAACTTGTTTAGGCAATACTGGGGTCGGCAGCTGCTAAGAGCAAAGGGGGATTTTTTTTCTCTGCACAACCCCCTTACAGGGCATATGGGTGCTTCCTCTGCAGTTTGAAGTGACATAATGCCCATTCTTCTTCCAAGAATAATTCAAAATTTTGTTTCTTTATTTAGTAGTTTTTCTGACAGTTTGAGATTTTTGGTAGATTTGCACTAGAGTTGCCAGGTGAAAAAACAGACAGGGCTTTTGTCTCTGCAATGATTATGTAGATGAGAGAATTTCAGCAGGGGTTGCTTGTTATGCCAGGAACACCTGCTCAGATTCCTCCTACTGTACAACCATTAAAAAGTCATGAGCCCTTTCCCTTATTTTACCTGCCAACCCTAATTTCCACCCTGCTTTTGTCCAAAAAAATAAATTAATGGGGAGGAGGCTTCAGTCGTCTTTATGGGGACTTCAGGAGCCACAAAACAGAAACCTGGAGCCACACTTTCCCCACCCAACCTCTGCTAGATAACAAATGCCAGCAGGGCTTGTAAGGCTGTTTCTGGTGGGGAGCAAAAGCTGCAATATCACCCAAAAATTTTAAAAACATTGGATGGCATTGTGTTTTTGAATTACCAGTGACGTGAGTCAGACCATCACAACTCACCCCCAATTTTTTTGCCATTTCAGAGGTCAGAATTCTATTCCAACTATGCAATGACTAACCCCTCCCCAAACCCACCTTGTAAGCAGTGTTCTCCCACCAGTTTCCATGTTTTCAGCAAATAGGAAAGTGAGCAGGCATGCAGGCAGATATTTTCCTGCAGATGCCTTTTGTGCTGCATCCAGCTACAGGATGAGCGGAAAGCCGACTTCCACTTTAATTCCCAGCATTAAGACTTCTCCTAGCCTTTAATCTAGGGGACCTAGGGGGACAAAACCATTATAAAAATGCTCCCCATATCTTGGGGCAGTGGGTGTAGTAATACCAGGCTTACAGGTTGCCAATAGAAGTTTCCCACCCTTGCTATATAACCAAATGGCCATTGTTAGATGTATCCACCATCAAAGTACTTAAGCCAGTCTCACCATGCAGTAACTAATTTATCTACAGAGTCAAAGAATATAGTTTAGAGCCCTACTCTCATAGATAAATTATCGCTTCTAATAGATTATCCATTCCCCAACATAAGGCTGACTATTTATTTATTTATTGGCTTCAAGAATGTGAAGAGTGTGGACAGAAGGACAATAATGGGGGCATGATATAAACTCTGTTCCGAGGGCAGCCCAGCAAGGGGCCATCTCAGACTTAACGGGGAATAGGGCCTTTTTTATTATTGTCTTTTCCTCTCCCATAATCAAATTTCTGCAAACACACATGCCTCAACAAGCAGCCTTGGGAATGCCACCCACATTTATTTCCCATGACCTGTTGTAAAACAAAACAGACTATAATGCAAAATACATAGGTGAGGGGAAATGTGCTAGAACAAAAAGACATCTTGCATCACTTAATAGAGCACATCTTCAAGAAAGATAGGGTGTGGGGTCTCCATAATCTTGACCATGAACTTGACCTACACCATGAACTTGACAGAGACCCCCTCCTGTTACTGATGATCTTGGATCAGGACCCATGCCAACTGCCCCCAAAGTTGTAACAAAGAGTAAACACATGCTACAAAATTACTTACAAGCCTAAAGAGAGGGTGGGTGGGTTTAGGCTCCTAGAGAGCCACTGGCCAATCCGGCGCAGCGGCTGGGAATATATACTCCACCGCTGCGCTGTAAAGCAAACTGCTGCAAAACTGCTGCAAAACTACTACAAAAGGCAGCAATGTCCTGCCTCCCTTCAAATCAACCAATCAGGGCAGGGCTGACCTGCCCTGATTGGTTCCCTTTTTCATGCCCCTTCCCCACCCTTGGAGCAGTCCGGGAGGGGGAAGACAAGTATGGCGGTGCCCATGCTGCCCACCATGTGGGGGGGGGAGAGAGGAGCCAAAGTGGGGGAGACTGGACCGGACCCACAAACCAGCCACCGGGGGGAAGGAGGGTGAGTCTGGCAGCTCCCTTGTTCTAAGCAAGGGCATGCATTCCTCTTGGTGTTTTTCTGATATTTGCTTTTCAAAACTCACACAATGCCATCAACTGCTTTCTCTTACCTGTTTAATTACCCTTGTCATGTTTTCTGGGAAAGCATTAATTCCCTTAGTGGAGCATAATGATGACTCAGATGCTTTATAAGGAAGAGGAGGAGGAAGAGAAGAAGAAGCGGGGGGAAGGAATACAAACATGACAAACTTTGCTCATCTGAAGGATGAAATGATCTCATTTTGAATTAATTTTAAAGCAATTTGTATAGCGTTTTTCACTTACAAAGATGGATTTCATTTGGCATTCCAATGAGACATTTAAAATCTTACTCATTCCCCACACCCCATACATATTCTTTTCTCTAGTAAGTCACAGCTCAATCGCTTAGCAAATGTGCACTTGGATAAATAGGCAACACTATATTCTTGGCAAAATTCTGCCCATTAAGCTTTTATGGACCAGGCTGTACATGCAGCGGATTCAGATATTACAGCATAACCTGGACTGGACTGGTGCAGTCCGCAGGTGGTAATGGCAGTCAGGCAGTGGCCAAACATCAGTAGCCACACCGGCTCGGGAATTCTGGGAACTGTAGTCATGAAAACTAACTTTTTTCCAACTCTGGTAGTTCAAAGAAGAGAGGAAGGGGGGAAAGGCCGAGCAGATATTACAGGGATGAGAGTATGTTTGTTTTGTTGATGCTGAAAGGAGTACAGAGGAGGATTTAAGAAAAGAGCTGAAACTGATGCTAAAGATGGATGTGAATTCAAGCTAATGTCTCTCTCATGGGCGAAAAAATTGTGGGAGTTGTTTCTCTGAATATTTTCCAAGGATGTGTGTGATTTCTCAAAGGGGAGAAAAGTAGAGAGAGGGAAATGTCTATGCAAATTATTTTTACTTTATTATTTTATTTTATTTATTTATATCCTGCCTTTCTCCCTATGGCGGGACCCAAGGCAGCTCACAACTTTTGAAAACAACAATCGCTAAAAACCATAATACAATAAATAAGAATTAAAAGGTGATTAAACCACTTATATAATTAAAATTTCACATAAATAATAAAACATTTTTTAAACTCCATAAAAATTCAAATTAGATCTTAAAAACAGGAGCACCAGCAGTCCAGCCTTCTTTTTTTCTGAAAAGAAGCTTCAGCAAACCTCTAATGTGAACCAGCCGAATTACTTCCAGACACAGTGAATGAAACCAAAAGTTGGTTGTATTAACCTGGAGGCCCGATCACATCAAAACAGATTGGAGAGTAATCAGGATGAGCCAAAGCTGTTTGCGTTTTTTTAAAAAAAGATGTACTGAGGCAGAATGGATACAGTAGGTTGTTTCATAGCAAATTTTCCATTCCTCATCTACTATGGTAGCTTCCTTAGCATTGTGGGGTGGCATATGTTCCCTACCCTGGAGAGACAGATAAAGCCTGACAAGAGTAGATACGATGCATCCCTCCAAATGTTATTGGACTGCAATTCCCAGCATACCTCGCTATCAGCTATGTTGGCAAGGGGTGATAAAACTTGCAGTCCAGAAACATCTGGTGGGCTTTTGGATTCCCACCCCTGTTTTAAAGCACTGCGAAACAAAGACAACACCCTCTCCTTCAAGAATGGAAACTCAGAATTGTTACAGCAAAATCCCCCCCCCTTCTCATGGCTCAAGGCAAGGGTTCCACTTTGGGTATGTGAAACATAGAATCATAGAATTGTAGAGTTGGAAGAGACCACAAGGGCCATCCAGTCCAACCCCCTGCCACGCAGGAAATCACGATCAAAGCATCCCTGAGAGATGGCTATCCAGCCTCTGTTTAAAGACCTCCAAGGAAGGAGACCCTACCACGCTCCGAGGGAGTGTGTTCCACTGCCGAACAGCTCATACTATCAGAAAGTTCCTCCTAATGCTGAGGTGGAATCTTTGTTCCTGGAGCTTGCATCCATTGCTCTGTGTTCTAATCTCTGGAGCAGCAGAAAACAAGCTTGCTCCATCCTCAATGTGACACCCCTTCAAATACTTAAACAGGGCTATCATATCACCCCTTAACTGTCTTTTTTCCAGGCTAAACATACCCAGCTCCCTAAGTCTTTCCCAATAAGGCATGGTCTTCAGACCCCCCACCACCCTAGTCGCCCTCCTCTGGACACGCTCCAATTTGTCCATATCCTTTTTGAATTGTGGTGCCCAGAACTGGACACAGTATTCTAGGTGAGGCCTGACCAAGGCAGAATAGAGTGGCACTATTATTTCCCTTAATCTAGACACTATACTTCTATTGATGCAGCCCAAAATCGCATTGGCCTTTTGAGCTGCCGCATCACACTGTTGACTCATGTTCAACTTGTGGTCTACTAGGACTCCTTTCGCATGTAGTCTCGTTCAGCCAGGTCTCTCCCATCCTATATCTATGCATTTCATTTTTCCACCCTAAGTGCAGCACCTTACTTTTCTCCATATTGAATTTCATGTTGTTAGCTTTGGCCTATCTTGGCCTGAATTATTTTCAGTAGTCACAACTAGAGTAGATCCACTGAAACAGTTGTTGAATGTTGAGTCAACAAATAGGTAAACCCTATTAATTCAATGGGTTTATTTGGGGACTAACAATAGGATCCAGGCCTTAATCTCTTAGGCTGCAGAAATAATCCGGTTTGACACCGCTTTAACTGCCATGTCTCAATGCTATAGAATTCTGGGATTTGTAGTTTTGTGAGATATTTAGCCTTCTGTGTCAGAGAGCTCTGGCTCCCCGACAAACTACAAATCCTAGGATTCCATAGCATTGAGCCATTGCAGTTAAAGCAGTGTCAAACTGGATTACTTTTGCAGTGCAGAGGCAGGCTTAGAATGCCATATCGGAGTTCAAAGTGAACTCCACCTGATATAACTAACCTTCAGATAAGCAATTCAGACCCATTAGAGGTGAACATCCTGTGAGCCTTTTATATACTTATGACAGTTTCTCCTTTTGACAATTTCTCAAGTCTACTACATCAGTCAAAAAAATCCCCAAACACCTAACTTAGCTACCAGAAACATGTTGCAAGCATCTCTGACTGGGTCAGAGTATATAGCATAATCCAGGAGCCAGAACTGTAACTAATGAAAATATAAACTTCAGCTCTGTTTTCTTAGCCCCTAGGAGTGTATTTGTATTGAAATCATAATTTTTTTCTGAGTTTAGCTACCAAGACTTCAGCTCCAGTGGTGTGGCCTGGCCCTGGAATAAAAAAGACATCCTCTTGGGAAGTTAAAGGAGTCAATGCACTAGTTGTTAAGCATTTTGGAGACGTCTGGCAACTCTTATGTCACAAAATCTTTAACATGTCTTTTGCCTTTGCGATAGTTCTGTCAGTGCCACACAAGGTGCCTGATGCTATCGCTACTGCAGTACACACACTATCTGCAGAAATGTTCCTAGGGCTTGAGATGTCTTTGCCGAAGGTGTTTAATGCAGCTGTTTTTCTAGAGGCAGCTCTATCTCTCTAGAGCTGCCTTCCTCAACCTGGTGCCTGTAATCCTAAGACTACATCTCCCATCATTCCCAGCCAGCAGGGCATGCATAAGACCTTTTGCTGTTTGAAACAGAGAATCAGATGATGTTCATCAAACCCCATTCTATATATAGAAGCCAGCTGGACTGACACTTGAACCTTACTGTCCTCTGTCACCACCAGTGAAGACCCAGGCTAGCTGATGGGGTGGAGGCCAGGCTCTGCAGGTCTGTCCCCCAAGAGAAGGGAAAGGCCAGGGGGCTCTGGAGGAACAGGTGGGGAGGCTGCCATTGTTGTCCCTCAGTGTCTGCTCCCTCAGATAGTTCTCTCACTCTGGCTAAACGTAGGACCAGTGGTGGTTGGTGGTTTCCATGGCAGTGTGGCAGTGAGGCTACTGATACACTGCAGAGCTAATGCAGTGTGACACCATTTTAACTGCCATGGCTCAGTGCTATGGAATTCTGGGATTTGTAGTTGAAACTACATATTTAGCCTTCTCTGTCAGGGAGCTCTGGTGCCACAACAAACTACAAATCCCAGGATTCCATTTGAATCTATGCCATCTTTCCACTATCTGTCTGCAATCTTTTCTCTATCTCCCTATTCCCTATTTCTAAGCCAACCTTCCTCTGTCTGACATCTATCAGAGACAAGCCTCAATTTTGTATCCTTTCTCCCCCGTACCCCCCATCACAGCATTCCCTGAGCTGTGATTGTCCAGCTCCTCCCTTCACGGCTAAGCTGATAGTGATTGGGATTTCTGGAAGAACTTTGGTCTTTTAATTTTTTAAATTAGGTACTTATACCCCACTCTTCAGCCACAAAGGCTATCAGAGCAGCTTACAAATTGTTAAACAATAGCAATTTACACATCTTCACTGCATTAAGCAGTTTCCAATGTGTATTAGCTAATTATTATATTAGCTAATTCTTAGCTAATTATTAGCATTAAACAGTTTCCAATGTGTATTAGCTCTTCCTATTCCTGTTGCAATGCTCTAATTACAGAGTGGGAAGTCATGGCTCTCCAGATGCTTTTGGCCTACAATTCCCATCAGCCCCAGCCAGCAAAGTCTTTAATAAGGGATTGTGGGAATTGCAGTCCAAAAAATCTGGATGGCCACAGTTGTCCACCCCTGACTTAATTGCTACATTGGTTCAGGTTGAAATGGCATTGTGAAGCTTTGTCTCACCATAGCTCTACATTGAGAGGGGTACTTGACGTGGTGATCACAGGTTTGGGCTCTCCCAAACCTGTGGAAATTGCCTCCCAAGCATAGGAGGCTCAAAGGATGTGTGTCCAATTCTCATTCCTGGCATCCTAACAAAATAAGCTACTCTCATTGCATCATGGGTGGAATTGAGGGGACCAAGAAGGAAACATCAATGCCTAGTGGCATCACAGCTACTGAATGGAAATCAATGCCACACATTCGACTTTTTTAAATTTTCTGATTAACATCATGAAACGCAAGGAAAGTTCCCAGCCTGTGGGGCCATTTAACTTCCAGCACTGCCGTTTCTACAATTCAAAGTAGTGAGTAAACCAAGTCTGGACTATAATTTTATAAAAGTTGAAATCAGCGCTATCAAATTAATTTAAATAATTGAAGCAGGAGATCTAACAAAATTAAAGTAGTTCTGATGAAATTAGAAGAAATTTTAAAAGCCAAGTTAAATAAAATGTGCTGTAAGATAGTAAGGCTGAATTTTTTAAGGGGTTAAACATATGGGAACTGAAAAGAAATAATTTATTGTTTACCTTTCCTGAAGACAAAAGGTCATTATCATACTGCTGGAGAAGAAGAGAATGGACGAGTTTGGTTTCTGGGTGAAAGAACACAGAGCATACAGAGTACAACATATATAGTAAAAGGCTGAAAGAGAGGCAAACACCTAGTGGCCAAGAATACTAACTACAACAAAAGGGGGGGTCCTATTTTGCCCTTGGACAGTTGTCAAAAACGGCTTCAGGACTTAGATCCAAGACAGTACAAGGTATACCAAGCCAAGGAGCAAGAAGGACGTTGGTGGACCAATCTGTTAAGATGGCTGACTCTAATCAATAGATCTTGGAAGAAATAAAATTGTTGAGGGAAAAGATGAATCAGATGAGATTGGACTTGAGGAGTGAAGAACGGACTGAAAAAGGGTTGAAGATGAAACTGACCCAGATATCCACAGATATGCAGCAGACGAATGAGAAACTAACAACTTTGGAAGATAGAACACAAACATTGGAAAAAGTAGCAGGAAGATTGGCTACAGAGAGAGAACAGGATGTAGATGCAATGGCTGTTCTAGAGCTTAAAGAAAGCAAAAGAGCTCTTAGATTTGGAGGAATAGAGGAAAAACAAAATTAGAGATGTTATTGTCTATTTTGTGAGACAAGTGAAGGATGAAGTTTCATACAAACTTTATGTTAATAAAATGAAGAGGGATGGAAAGATGAAATGGGTCTACAAAGACATCTGAACCAGAATTTTGAGGAAGAGAAAATATTATACCTTACTGACAGACAAGTTGAAGCATGAAGCATGGGATTTTATTCAGATAGGAGGAATTGGGAGGGGTCTCCTTTCACTTTAAATAGAGAAGACTTAACATAAATACAATTGAGAAAGCCAAAGATTTTCTAAAAATATACAAGGATTTAGAAGACAATTAGGATGGAAGAGACAAAAGATGAAAAGGCCTCTGATCGTAGTTCAAGCCACAATTCAGGAGATGAGAAGAGTGAAAAGGAGAAGGGAACAACTTTGTCACCAACAGGAGATGACATGGCCATGGACTTAATTAACATAAAGGTCTGATGGCAGATTTGAAATGTGTCTCTTAGAATGTGCAATGCATGAATCCACCCCAGAAAAGAAAGAAAATTTTCCACCAGTTAGGAAAATTCAAATATGATTTGATCTGTTTACAAGAGACACATATAAAGGAAGAAGATAGGAAGTTTCTAACAAATTCAAAATAGGGGAATATTATGCTTCATCCACAAGTAAGAATAAGAGAGGAGTGGTGTTTTATGTCAATCAGAATTTGCCTTATGAAAAAAAATTGAAGATAAAAATGGATGTTATGTTGGAGTGGAGATCTTACTGCAAGAACTAAAAGTTGTAATTGTAGGAGTTCATGCCCCTATGGAAAGCAAATATGGAAATTTGTTGTGGGGAGGGGAGAATAGAATTCCCTTATGATAAATGCATTTTTGTGGAGATTGGAATGGTGTTATCAATCCACAAATAGGTAGAAGTTCAAAGAAGGCAAAAGGGGACCGTGGGAAACTTCCACGATTCTTTTTTTTATATTATGGGCAATTTAGACCTCCAAGATGCCTGGAGGTTCAAATATGGCAAAGGTAAAGATTATACTTTTTTCAGAGAGACACAAATCTTTTTCAAGAATTGACATGTTTTTGATTTTGAAGGCTTTATGTAACAGAATTAAGAAAACTGAGGTCTTATCAAAAACTTTTTCAGATCACGATCCAGTGTCACTAACCTTAACGGCAAGGGATAAAAGGCATATTAATTGGAAATTAAATGAAACTTTGTTGCAAGAAGAAAGAGTGGTAAACAAAGCAAAGAAGATCATGAACAGTTTTTTTTTTTGAGGACAATCTGAAGAAAGACGCATATGTGAGAATAGTATGGGACACTAGCAAAGCCTTTATGAGAGGATTTTTCATACACCAAAATGTAAAATTTAAAAAGGTAATTGGAAAGAACTAACGAGATTTATTGCATTTTGCAATAAAATGTAAAGAAGAGGAGTTTAAAAAGAATCCATCTGAGAAAGAGTTGATGAAAGAAATTAAGGTATTGCAAAAGCAACTCTCTATGAACATGGCTGTGAAAATTGCGAAGTGAGATATGCCAAACAAAAACATTTTGAATGTGCAAATAAACCAGGCAGATTGTTAGCTTATAATTTAAGGAAAGAAAGAGAAAAGTAGATCTTAAAGATTTGAGATGGTAAAAAGATAACTATAGATAATGGAGTGATTAAGAAAAAAATATATATACTTCCCCATTTAAAGAATAATCAATTCCATTACAAAAGATTAGTCAATATTTGAATAATCAGATTTGTTTAGAGATCACAGATTCTCAAAGTACAAGGCTCAATGCAACTATTACAGTCACCAAGATGTACAAGTTTTGATTAAGAATGGAAATCAAGGATGCACAGGTCAAAGACTATGATTAAATGGGCTTAGAATATAGATCATGACATTCACCTAGAACAATGGGAGAGGATTTGTAAAAAAGTATTGGAATTTACTTTAAGTTATGACCTTAAAGTGTTTTGTTTTGGTTTTTTTGTTTGTTTGTTTTTTTACAAAATGATGTATCGATGGTATTTGACACCAGAAAAGATTTCCAAGATTTATAAAGGTTCTACAAACAAATGTTGGAAATGTAATCAAAAAGAAGGAACTTTTTATCACATGTGGAAGACTTGTGATAGGGCAAAAAAAAATGGAATATAATACACAGTACAACAACAGATATGTTGAAATTTAAATTTCAATCAAAGCCATAACTCTGTTTTTGGGATTGATTGAAGAACAATTGGTGAAGAAGCATGGAAGAATTATAAGATATATTATTACAGCAGCTAGAATTTTATATCATAGAAGGTTCCATTGCAGGAACATTGGTTCTTGAAATTGTATGACCTTGTAGAAATGGATAAATGGACAAATTTAATTAGAGAAGTCATCAGATAGGTTTTTTTAAAAAAATGGGAGTTAGTAATTGAGTATATGAGAAAAAAGTGGAAGAGACTAGCAGTTACAAGATTTGAAGAACAGTAGAAGAAAATAATAAGTACAAGTGTATCATATTCGATCAAGTAGAGGGTGAATAAATATTATAATGTCATTAATACTAGAGGAAGTAGATTTACCAGATAAGTATAACCATAGGCTGGCAAGTTGGGAGTCATATATACTTTTTTTTTGTCTTTGTTTTCTCCCCTCTATTAGTTGATACTCTGTTATTATGTTATGTTGTTAGTTGTAGTATAGTGGGCCTTTGGTATCTGCTGGGGTTTGGTTCCAGGACCCCCATGGAACCAAAATCCATGGATATTCAACTCCCATTATATACAATGGCATAGTAAAATGGTGTCACTTATATAAAATGGCAAAATCAAGGTTTACTTTTTGAATTGTTTAAAAATATTTTCAAGCCATGGATGATGAAATCTGTGGCTGCAGAATCTGTAGATAATAAGGGGTGACTGTAGCTAATTTAGGTAGTTGTGTGGTAGTTTAACCCTATATGTTGTTTTATATCCTTGAATTTATATGTTAAGAAAAAGATTTTTAAAAAATATTACATTGGTTCAGAGTATCAATATCAGTTGATCAAGGAATTCAGGAATATTTCCTATTAGCGTTGCTTCTGAATGCTTCTAATCCAAATTTCTCTCCAGTATGTGAAGTACTTTTTTCTTTCCAAATTTTTGTCTAGAGTATGGTGCATGGGCTGTTGACTTCAACCTTTCATTCATTTTGTGTCTTTCTTCCAACTTTTGTCTTAACTTTTTATGTTTATATTTAAAACAAGGGGTGAGGAAGGGAAGCAAGCAAAATGAAAGGCCCCAAATCTGCAACAAATGGGGAGCACCCCACTTCTGAAACCTAATATTAGAACTTTTGCTGTTTTAACCAGAATTCAAATAAACTGGGACAGAGGGCAGAAGAACAACAGAGAAGTAGCTATAAGGAAATTAGCCATCCATTATTATAGCACAGTGGAACTCTGCAGTCTGGAATAAAATTTTGATTAGTCCCAAGGCAGGCATGGATAACCTGTGGACCTTAGCCTAACCCATGTTGGCTTAGGCCTCACCGACTGCTGAATTGCAGATCCCTGATGAATTTCAACTAACGTCATATAGACCTCAACAAGCAAAAATGTCCATACCACTGGACTATATAATGCCTCCATTTTGTGGTTTTCTGAAAAGATGCAGTCACAAAATGGAGCCCTATAGGAGAAAAGCCTCAGAGAGAGAGAAAGAGAGACAGCAAGCAGTATAAATTAGGAGGATGGGAGTAGGGGAGGAATATATAAAACAATTTCACTAAACCAGAACTTGCAATTAAGAGGGGGGGGAACTATGTGTGAGGGGGAACAGCACTGTTTTTATCTATGATATTCCAAAACCTCCACAAAATACAATGAGGAATGGGGGAAAACCTTTAAAAGGAACTATTGACTAATGACAGTTCTTTGCATTTGGTCCATTCATGTTAACTGTGCATTCTTGAGATGTGGACACATCCATGTATCCCCTAATGTAATACAGGCAATTTCTTTTGTAATGCCATTATTTTTAAATAGCAGAGCATGAAACTCAAACTGTCAGTGCATATATTACTGCTGCCTTGAGGCAGCTATAGCTTATTTTTCCCCTTATTTTTCCCTGCCTCCTTCTTTTGCAAACACAACTATCTTAAAGCCTGTCCCTTTCTTAGAAATAATATCAAAAATCTTTCCTACGTCCCACCCTCCTGATCTACATTCCTTTGGGGCAACCATTTACAATGGTAGCAACACGTGAGGGGGAAAATAGGTTAGGAAACAGAAGAAAGTGACACATGATACAGAAATGAGAGGTTTTATTATGTTGTTTGTAGAGGGAGCGGAAGCCCTCTATATTACAACTGTTCTTCTTTCACGACTGGTTGCCATTATGGTATGCGTTGACAGGCTGGCAGTGAATGTGAATTAGATTTTTATTGCTTTAATAGGAACATGACCTAATTGTGCATGATCATTGTGATCATTGTTGGTGCAGATAAATGTAAATAGCTGATCAATAATGCCTATATTGCTTAGCAATTTCTGTCAGGTGAAATGAAGGTGAAGTTTTCATTTCAGAGTGGGAAGGGGAATGTGTTAAGAATGCTGATTGGCAGGTAATTCAGGGTGGATAAAGGACAGGAGTACATAACAAAAGGTATAGTTAAATTCTTTTGCAGTTTATTGATTTATTGATTTTTAACACCAACGAGCTAATTTACAATTTACTTTGATAAAATAAAGAAACAGACAAAAAAGAGAGAAACGAGGGGGGAAAGAAAAAAAAAGACATACAACTAAAAACACAGTAGAGCTCTGACCTTTCAGTCCTTCCATAATTAAAAGAAGGAAAAATATTATTCTACCATTACAAATCCAACTAAATAATCCTACTAATTACTAATAATCCTAACCACAGATTATTACATCATTAGATTTCTTATTGTTCAAAACATCCACAGTTTCCAATCTTTCAAGTTGGCTTATCCTTCAGAATCCATGTTAATTTGGCAATTTGAGCTAACTCTGCGACCTTAACAATCCATTCTTCCATCGTCAAAGCTTCAGTCCATTTCCACGTTTGAGCAGACAATATCCTTGCTGCTGTTGTCCTGTATATATTGTATACTATACTACTATACAATTTACTATACAATTCTTTATCCATAATGCCCAACAGAAACATTTTTGGTAACATTACAAAAGATGCCTTTAAAAGTTTTGGGGATTAACATAAATCTTAGACCAGTAACTTTTCACCTTCTTATAAATCCACAGCATATAAAAAAAATGAGCCCTCTTGATCTTGGCATCCTCAACATTAGTTTGAAGCATTCTGGGATTTTTGACAGCTTATCTGGGGTTAGGTACCACCTGTACATCATCTTAGAGCATGATTACATGGGTGGGAAACCCTGCACCTACATTTTAGCCATGGCAGATTGATTCACAGCGGCCCTGTAAATGACAACACACTGAGATTAGGTTGGAGTATCCCACCACACGCTAATCCATGTGGAGTAAATGAGTAGTCGAAGGCTGATCCCGTGTCCTATATTTCTTGTTATTTCCAGCCACATGGCCAGATCTGCTTCAGATTTTTTTTTTCTCTTTGGTCGTTCATGCGAATAAGTGAATATATGTGATCCCAGAGTATGTATTGTATAACTGGATAAGCATAGATACACCTATCCAGAAATGCACACAATTGAAAAGTTAAAAAATAAAATAAAATTTTAAAAACCACGCCAGAGTGGAGTCCCGTCCACTGGAAATCCCGCTCCAGCTTTGCTCTGAAGCCAATCCTCAGCCTCCACACAGCCAATAATCCAGGTTTTCCCCTCAAATGCAGAATATCCAGTGAATATGCGAATCGACCAAAATGTTGTGTGCCAACTGTGCTGTGTATACCTGGTGAGTATGGGTTTTATTGCCCATGTAGTCAAGCCCTTATACAGGTTTTCATTTAAATTATTTCACAGAGTAAATTTTATATCTTTGGACCACATTTTCCCTATACATCCATATGAACATTATGCCCAAATGTTGGGCCTACCTTATCATTTACTCTTTTACAGCTTCATCTTCTGTCTCTAGTTTCAAAGGCTTTTTATACACTTGTTAAATTATATGGTCATCATAGTTGCTGCTGCTGCTGCTGCTGTTGTTGTGTGCCTTCAAGTTGTTTCCTGCTTAGGGTGACCTGAAGCCTAACCTATAAAACTACGGTACTTTTTTCTCCAATGTCTATGGCTGCAGTTCTCTTATCTTGATTGAATCTGTCCTTAAGTTGCGTGTAAGCAAGCCAATTAAGATCTTTGCTTTCCTTAAGAAGCATCTCTCTGGATTTAAACTTCCAGCTGTCTTATTCAAAATACAAAAGATCATCATAGAGCAACCATCTCCAATTTTAAACCCATTCTTTCATAAAAGGGGGCCTTCCTGAGTTGGCTAATATCCTGGGTGGGGGGGAACCTCTCTGGTTATAATTATACCAAACCCATAGGAGAGCCTTTCTAACAAAATGGTTTTTTAAATTCAATATGTGCCTTAACTTTATAATCCCTAAGATAACCATGCCACCCAAATTTTAAATCATGACCTCCAAGTTCCAAGAGTATCTTCGCTAAGCAATATCCATTCCTTCAGCAGCACAGAACAACAGGCTTCATAATACAATTTGACATAATACAAGCTGCCCCTTTTCTTAGCATTGTACAGTGTTTTAAATTTTATTCTGGGTTTCTTTGCCTGTCAAACAAATCTAGAAATCTCTTTCTGCAATTGCACAAAAGATATTCCATTTCTTATAATGAGGATCATTTGAAAATGAAATAAAAGCTACCCAAAAAGAATAAATTTACCTTTCCCCATTTTTCTAAGGGCTTGTCTAGACCTGCCAATATACTCTGGGTTCTGGCCACCTTATTCTGCCCCCCCCCCCGCCGCCGTTAACTAGATGAAATGTGAGGAAGTCTGCATGCACACACCAGCCGGCATCGCAGCCACTTCCCTAGCTGTCAAATGTCACTCCCTCTGAAGCCAGGATGGAGGCCCTCCGCATGTGATCAAGGCTGGTCAAATGCATGGGGCCTTGATCACATGCTGGAGGATGCCTTCCCAGCTATAGAGTAACTCCGGCAGTGTCGACCAGCTATACAGGTCAGCATGCAGGTACAGACTCTGCATTCCCACACTGGTCCAATCTGGGTTTTCCCACATGAAGTAAATTTTCCTGGGTGTTTAATCGAAACTCTGTAAATGGCTTTACCCCAGCTTCCCCCCAGCTTTGCCTTGGGTGTCATCATGACTGCCCAGAGGTGAAACAGGGCAAGAGCCCTGTTTTGTTCGGAATGCAGGGCTCCAAGAAGGAGGGCACATGTTCTGGGTTTGTGAGTCTAGACAAGTACTGTCTAGCCTGTCTAGACAAGCCCTCAGTCTCTTTTAATTTCTTTCCAAACTTTTTCATAGTTGTTTTGAAATAATAAACTGTTGTTCTTCATGATGGTAACTCCCAAATATTTAATTGCCTTTCCCCCCACTTTACAATTTGAAAGAGCAGTTAATTCCTCTTTGGAAGTCATGGGGCCTGTCTATATAGGGGGGAAATGTGGATTGATGCACACTAATGCAAATTTTAAGCAGCTTTTATTTGTCTTAATGGGTTTTTTGGCAAAATTGTAGGAATGCGAAGGTATTCACTTTTGCTGTCCCAACAGGCATGCTTGTGAATCAAGATGGCAGGCACAAGTGAATTACTCACACTTTTATTGTTGCCAGTTGCCACTGCCAAACAACATTTTTTAAAACAAAAAAAGGATATCTTTGGTGTGAAAGTGCAATATTCTGCCTAAATGAATAAAAAAAGAAAAGGAAAAGGCTGTTTCATTGCCTGAGCACATAATCACTAAAGCAAAAATCCAAGATGGCAGTTCCAGGTGCTGGCCTTGTTAGCAAGCTCTGCCCCCTGCCCACATCCAACCAATCAGCTTCTAGTTCCACTCTTTTGCAAATGCAAATGAATGTGAATTGTCCAAACAAGTGACAATGTGCATTAATGACCAACACACAAAATAACGAGTCAGACACCGTAGCTGGGTTAAACATGGGCCACTTTTATTGTATCTAATCTATTTACTTATTTGTTTCTTGATATATGCAAACTAGGGGGAGACCCAGTGCAGGAAAAGCTGGCTCCGATGGTCTCACCAGACTCACCTCCCAGCTTCCCTGGGCAAAAAACCTGAGCCCTGGGGGCGGGGGTCCCATTGAACTTGGATGCCCCCTGGGCACCATCTACTGGAAGGCGAGACCCCAGGATAAAACACCTCGACCCAACGGATTTCAGTCGCGTATTTCAACCCGGCGTCAGCCTCAAGGACAGCTCATCTCCCTGCCCCCAGATGCACGACCTGCCGGGCAGTTTGATAACACTATCCTACACCCAAAAGGGGTGCCATAGGTGAACACCGAAACAATCCCGTCTCCCCCTCACCTGCCACTGATAAGGGCAAGTGTCTTCTTAGCCCTTATCCCCCACCAGGGCGGCCAATGCAGCCTTCACCTTAACCTCAACCAATATGGGGAAAAACTCTAGGAAAGTTAAATCAGTGGTCACCCCCACATCTGACCAAACCTTAGGCCACTGTTCAGTGCACCAACACCCATGAAAGTAGACCCCAAATCCCAGGGATCCCGAAGCGTCAGATGCCACCTGGAGGGTGTCTCTCAATTTAATTTCATTCCTCCAGAATGAAAGCCCATTAAATTGATCCAGGAATATGTGCCAGACCAATAGGTCTTGTTTAATCTCATGGTTGATCCTAATCCGATGATGAGGCTGGGCCACCCTGGAAATGGCATCGCATAAGCACTGCAAGAATGCCCTGCCAGGTGCTACAACCCTGCAGGCGAAATTTAAATGTCCAATTAACTCCTGAAACTCCCTGAAGGTGGCTTTCTTACAGCTGAGAAATTGACCTACCCTATGGGACATATCCTCAATCTTGGACAAAGGGAGGCGGCATAACTGATTAACAGTGTCAGTTTCAATCCCCAAGAATGTCAATTGTTGGGATGGCCCTTCCGTCTTTTCATGCGCCAGCGGAACTCCCAAAATGTCCATGAGGGCACCGATTCCCCCAAGAGAAATTGGCAATCACCTGAACCACACTCCCCAATAAGGAGAAAGTCGTCCAGGTAGTGTACCACTTCCCCCAATCCCGTCTTATGCTGCACAGCCATTCTAAGAAGGTACTGAACATCTCAAAAGCAGCACAGGACACAGAACAACCCATGGGTAATGCCCAGTCCATGCAATACATGCCATCAAACGAGAAACCCAGTAGCTCGAAGTCATCTGGGTGCACATGCAACAGACGGAATGCTGATTTTATTTCACACTTAGCCAATTCAGCCCCAGGCCCATGACGTCGCATCGTCCGTATTGCTGAATCAAAGGAAGTGTATTGGATGAAACAGAGCTTGCCCGAAATGAAATCATTCACTGACCGGCCTTTAGGATACGAGAGGTGATGGATAAGGCGATACTCCCCAGGGTGGCAGTTACAAGACAATATTTGTCGTGGGGCTTACCGTGACTTCCTGATCCCAGATTGGTCCCACGCTGTTTGGACGATTTTTGTTACTCTTTAGGAAATCCCATGATTGATATTTACACGTCAAAAGTTCAGTTTCTTTTTATTGGTCCTGCACTGTTATATCCCGTGCTTTTGATGTTTACACATGTTTAGCCTACCGGGATAATTTTTTTGGCTGTCAATCAAGGATGCGATTACTCGTGTTTTCACAACCTCGGTGACGTACTTCCTTTAGAGTTCCGTGCCACGAGCGATGCTATTGGCTGGCTGGGAGGGAGGGGAAGGAGGGGGCAGAGGCTTGTGTTTATCCTGTCTCTTAAAAATGTTAACCCTTTAAGCAGAGGCAGAAGGCATTTTGAAAGACCAAGAATGTGATCTTTTGCTCAGATGGAGGAACAATTAAACCATGTCCTTTCATTTTGAAATCAAGCTGAGTGGGGGGGGGGGAGAGGCTTGGGATTCCTTTTAAAATGTTGATGCTTACAGCTGCAGAGTGAAGATTTCAAGCCAGTGTCACACAAGGAATTTTGGCTGGCATTTTTTTTACTGTGCCTTGTGGGAGGGGGAGGGAATGAAAGTGTGTTCATTTGCTCAGACGCTGAATATTTTACTGTGACTTTGGGGGGTGATGAATGTTTGATTATCCGTTCAGACCCAGAGAGGGGATCCAGGCAGGGAATGAATGGATGACTCTCTGCCCACCAAAATCTCTTTATAATATGCAGTTGAGGAAGAGGTTAAAGCTGAAGGGTTTGCAGTGTAGAAATCCATTTTAAAAGGTGATTGAGTACATGCGCACGCACACACCAACCTACGTGCACCTGGAAGAGATGCCTTTATTTTCAGCTGGTGAGGCTGGATCTGTTGAACGGGTGACTGACCCCTCCTTTTCTGGTTGCTGATCTCTAAGCCCGCCCCCAGTCACCATTTCCGGTCATCCCCTGGTACCGAGATATTTTGTCCCAGGCTGTTTACATTTCCGATTTTCCGAATCCTCCAGTGACATTTTAAAAAACCAGCACAACCCGCGGGACTGGAAGTCCCACAGGTTGAGGGATAAAAGGTGTCCCCCCTTCCAAAAATCACGTACCTGACCCGATGTACGTGTAAACTGCCAGGGATCGACACAAATTCTTCTTGGGACATTTTCATCGTGTAAACGGCACCCAGGTGTCTTCTTCGGCACAGTTCCCAATGGAGACACCTTCAGGTTGGGTACAGGAGGATCTACAAAAGGCCCGATGACCCTGCCCTCTGTTACCTCCTTCTGAATTTTTAACCTAACAATATGTTCAAGCCCCAGCACAGACTTCAAATTAGGAGCCCTAAAAGAACAACGCAGGGTAGGGTAGGGGATGTGAAAACCATTGGTGAAACCCTCCTTTAAGTAAGTGGCAGCCTGGACATTAGAGTAGATTGCCAACCAGATTGTTAAGTTGTGCAAGCTAATTGGGCTGGGCCCCTTTTGTAAGAGGAGGGGGGTTGCCTGGGCCCTTCTTCCCTCCCTGCTGCTCACGATTACCCCAGATTGACCCTTTGCTCTAAAGCAGTTACAAAAGGAGTGATTACCACCGCACATCGTACATTCATGCTTGAAGTCACATATCAATTAAGCTCCGCCCCTGAATCCTCCATGCCATGGTGTGATTACAGCATGGCCAATCCCTGACTCACCTTGTATGAGGCCATTAAAGCACCTCCCCTTCACAACTTTGGTGTTCATGGGGGTGGACATTCTATACGAAGCTTTTTTTAAAATGCAGGAAAAGCTTTCCTGGTTGAGTTTATGGTGGATTTGGGCCCCCTCCTTCTGAATACTGCCATCTGATGCAGAATGCCATTAGGACAGATAGGGTTCCAAGTGAATTCTATGAGGATTATTTTGACCGTTAAGACAACCTCATAGTTTTAGTCAACAATTTTGTTTTATCACAGTTTACTTCAAACTGTCCCAAACTGTCTCGGCTTGTACTGTTATTGTTTTTTTACTCTCACCCCATAGGTTCTATCACCTTGTCTGATATCTCTCAGTAGGGTCTCCAGTACCAAAATAAATAGTAAAGGTGAGAGGGGACAATTTTGTCTAGCCCCCTTTTGTACGTCAACCACTTTTGAGTGAAGGTATAGTTAATTTAATGAAATCACCAATGACCCCTACTCTAAATCTCCTTGAGAGATGTCTAAGAAACTTAAGAAGAAAAGGCTATCAGTACATACTAGTCACCCTGGCTGCATCATCTCTTCAAAATCAGAGGCCTTTGAATGCTAGTTGCTGAGCATCATAGTAAGAGAGAGCCACATGTTTTTGGTGGCTTCCCACTGGGACAGATGCTTGGCTACTGTGGAAACAGAGTGCTGGACTAGATAGGCCTTTGGTCTGATTCTTTTGAACTCTTCTTATGATTTGTCTTCTCAATCTTTTTTAAAAGAAGGCCACCAAGATTTACGGGTAAACAGTAGAGGAATTCTTAGTTATGTCTTTACTCTTGTCTTCACCCATCCTGCATCATTCCCAGCCCTATTTGCTCATCTGTGAAGCTTGTTCAGCATCAAGCAAAGAAGTGAGCACACTTGTCCTGCTTCTCTCCTTCTCCAGTTCTGTCATTCTCTGCATGTGGAGATGAATGAGTCTGAACAAGAGAGCTTCCCCTAAGATGCAGGCACTTTCCACAGGAACCTTAAGGTTCGGAGTCATCTCTCTCCTGTTTAGAGCTATCACTGTCTTGTGTAAGTAGAGTGACAGAACTGGAGATGGAGGAGGCAGGACTAATGTGCTTCCCAAAATAAGTGTCTAACATCTATACATTAGAAACTTAATCATCCGAAGTTTCTAATGTATAGAATAAGCCAGGGATGGTTAATCTTAACTGCCAATGGAGACAACAGGTTTCACTCTCCTATTGCAAAGAACTGGATTTCTTTGCAAAGTCCCAAAGTTAAAATTTGTTGGCTGGTTTGGGAGAGAGGCCAGAGATGAATCATGATGCCAGGAGGAGGAGGAAAAGCTAAAAGTGGGAAAATACCCCAATACATTACAGAGATGAGTTCCTCCTGTATCTCCCAGCACAAGGAAAGTCCAATGGACTTCGGTCATATGGGTATTACTGAAATTGTAAAGGGTGGTAGATGTTAATGAATTAATCTCTGTGGGTTTGGAAACAGAGAAGTAGTCTGAAGAACAAACAGTTTGAGATCAGCATTGGACAGCGGGAGATCTGCAAGTCCTGAAAAGTTAGCAGCAAACCAGATGCAGAGACTAGAAAGAAAATGACAGGAGAAAGAACCTGGGGGGAAGTCTATACCACACATATAGCTATTTTTAAAAAAGGCAGCAAGTGGCAATAGTAGGAGCAGTAGATGAGTGGGTCACTAAGTTACACCTAATAAACGGAATACTGTGCTTTTCAGCACCATATCAGTGATGATATGATAAAGGACACAGGATATTAATGGGATCCTGCTCAAAAGAGCACCAAGAGAAATTCCTGCAGGAAGAAGGCTAAATCCAGGAGAGACATTTGAAAAGGGCAAGTCCCTAGCATAAATGAAAACAATCTATAATAAATCCCACATGAGGTGGATAGGCAAGCAGGGGCTTCACTAACCACTAATGACTGGTCTGAAAGCTCACAGCCCAGAAGGAATCTCAAACTAGAGCTTGGAAAGGTTAATTGTAAAAACTGCAGCTCTTAAAATTCTCTCAGCCAGTGGCCATGCTAAAAAGTAATCTTCAAAAAGCAACTTTTTCCATCATCTTCCCCCCAGAGGCACTGGCACTCTGGCAATCACAAAACATAGTGCAAAAGTACTGCACTGACAGCTAAGACAGCTGCAAACCTCATTTAAATGTACAGTAAAACATTGCCACAGAGACTGTAACTGGGCTCATCTAGATAAGATGGTATACTGTGAGTGGGCGCAGTAACACCATTTTGTCTACACCTTTTTTTCTGCCTATCCACATGCATTGCATCTATTCGAATGGAGTGGCTACATGCTCCGATAAAGAGCAATAGAGCGAAAATGTGCAGCAATGTGAATTTGGATGGCTACACATGCAAAAATGTGCATCTCCGTGCATTTTCTGGGAAACTTTGGGGAAAACCATAATAATATAATAATAATAAAATTTATTTATATCCCGCCCCTCTACAAAATGCAATCGGGGCAGCTTTTACTACACAGTCTGTGGAGTTTTTAGCTCCCCCTCCTTCCAAATACCATGAATCTTATTTGGATCGGGTTTGGACACATCGGGCCCATCTATATGAGGGGGGGGAAATGTGAATCGATACATACTCATGCAAATTCAAAGCAGGATTGACTTGTTAATGGTGTTTGGCAAAATCACGGGCATGTAAGGCTATTCCCTTTTGCTGTCCCAATGGGCATGCTTGCAATTCAAGATGGCGGGCATGACTCACATTTTTATTTTTCCCAGATACTACTTCCGAATTTTATATATATATATATATATATATATATATATATCATATGTAAGGTGCAAAAGTGTGATAGTTTGATATTCTGCCTAAATATACATAAAAGAAAAAGGCTGTTTTATTGCCTCAGCACATGATCGCTAAGGCAAAAATCCAAGATGGCAGTTCCGTGGCACTTGCCCTCTTAGCAAGCCCTGCCCCTGCTCTTCTCTGCCAATCAGCTTTCTACTTCCACTTTTCTGGGGCTATGCAAATAAATTCAGTCACCTGTCCTAATGATTGATCATGTGCATTCCCCACAGAGTTTTAAAAAAACTTTGGAAAAGCCCTGAAGACTGTTCCCTCAGGGTTTATGGTGGATTTGGGGCCCCTACTTCTGCATGTGGCAGAATTATGTGGGATCCCATTAAGACAGGAAGAATTCTAAGTGAATTCTAAGAAGACTGTTTTCACTGTTAAAACAGGCCTGCTGTATTCTCTGTGATTTCTGTGAGGAGTATTTTCATAATTTGGATGAGCCCACTGTGAGCTCATCCCATCAGAGTCCATCTTTGAGGTCACACAGCCATTGAGAGCATGGGGGCAATGAAGGGGTTAGTTGGCTGTCTTGCCCATCTCCCCCTCCACACTCCAGTGCCCTCATTGTCTCTGTGGCCCAGAAGGTGTCATCCAGTTGGCTGGCCATGTTGCCACTCATACTTAGTGGGATTTTTTTAAAAAAAAATAAGATGGTACATGGCTGCAACCTCAATGATGACTGGCTTAACAGTTGTTTCTGGCTTTTGCGCCCAGAGCCTCCACTGCTACCACCCAAAAATCAGAGCCCAAGCCAGCTCCCAGCTCAGTTTTAAAAGAGAAGAATAAAGCAGGTCAGTGATGGGAAAGTATTCTTGAAATATCAATTTTACATAGTGACCTTACTAGCTTGACAATTTCCAAGCATCTAATTACTTTAGAAATCAGTGGCCTTACTCTATAAATAGTGCTGGCTTCTTTTCAATACGTTTTCTGGGTTTTCAAAACTCTCCTAAGGACACAGAGAAAAATGAGCTGCATTTCAGATACACAGAACTGATTTTGGGATCAGATTGGGATGGGGGGGAACAAAATCTGGAATTCTCATATGAGCTACTTTTAAAGGGAAAAACAGATCACTGCTGGTTTTGTAATGTAGGATTATTTGAATTGGGCTGTTTCTCTTCTCATTTCCAAATCTTTTTTTTCCCCTTATGGTAAGGTGGAAATTTGAATAACTGTTATAAAACTTGTGTTGCATGACATGGTGAGCATGATGGGCAACATGTTAAGCCATAGTAGCAAGGATTGTGATGGCCAGGTGGTCTGGACAGGTCTACTCTCCTCCTATTAGCTGTTAATAAACAAATGAAAAGCCCTTACTTGCTGTTCTTATGATTCAGGCTGCATGATTCTCACTCCTGCACTAAAAGAACAAAATGAATTTCTCCCCCATTCCATGGTAATCCTTGATGTGGAGATTCAAAACAACCGCCACCTTTTTAGCAGTACATTCAGAATAAGGAAACAAACTCAGCAGCAGAATGTGGTCCTATGGAAGGGCAGAAAATAAACAGCTTACTGCTAGTGATGGGAAGAGATGGTTATGTTAAGGAAAATGCAACATGGGACATACAGTGAAAGAAATAAAATATGTATGTGAAAGTCACAATGACTAAGCAAGAGCAATTATGGGGCTACACAGGTGAAACTGCTAATGTAATCTAGAAGGCCTGAGAGCCAAGGACAGAGGTACTGAATGCAGATTGGAAACACCTGAGAATCATTAAGTGTACAAGGTGAAATGTTGAAATACATGGGTTGGTCTTAAGCATGGGTGGAACTACGTGGACCAATCAGAATGGAAGTACACACCCACTGGGTGGAAACTAATTAGTGGGTGGTGATAAACAATGGCTATAAAATTGCAATGTTTGCCAATGTATTTTTGTGGTTGAGTAGAGGTGGTGTGGAGTAGAGGTGGTGTAGTGTATAGAGATTGTGATTTGTTGACCATATAGTATATTTATATAGAAGAATAAAGTAGGTTTTATATAAAACTACTGAGTTGCCTGGGTGATTCCTGGAGACGTTTTGGAGACACCTGGAGAAGAGTGAGAAGGCTTGGAGAGTTTGTCAGGATCTTCAGCCTATTCTCTGAAACTCTGCTGCTTTGGAGGAAAGCATTAACCACTGATCTAAGCTGGTCAGCTCTGCTGCATAACAGGGTGGTGAGTTTGAGCCAGAGGTGAAGAGCTACAACTCCCATCATCCCTGACAAGGGTTATGGGCCCAGTTACTAGAGCACCCAGCATCCACAGAAGCTGAAAGTTCCAGAGAGTGGAAGAAAGCTTTGTGGACGACAGATCAGAGCAAGTTGTTTGTGCTGCACTGATAAGCCTCGTGAGTAAATCATTTTGTGTTTTGCTTAAGCCCAGACGGGTCGGCTGTGCATACTCAGAAGGACTGTGTCAAATTGAGTCACTGCACAAATCAAGATGGAAATTCTAAAGTTTAGTAAATTAAATAGAAACAACTACTCTACCTGGAAGATTTATGCCCAATCTCTACTAGTAAAGGAAGGTCTGTGGTCAACAGTTGAAACAGGGCTGGCAGCCGATGCTAATGAAGCCACTAAAGAGAGAGATAGTAAAGCAAAAGCCTGTCTTTATCTCATGCTTGAAGAAGACTTAATTAATGACGTCAGAGATAAAACGTCTGCCAAGGATGTGTGGGATACCTTGCAGAGATTACACACTCCTTCAACTGCTTTTGCAAAAATGCTATGGTCTAAAAGAATATACAGGCAAAAGATGGCTAAAGGGCAGTGTGTGATAGAACATTTAAAAATAATGCAAGATTTGTTTGTGCAAGCTGAACTGAGGGGAGTTCAAATTAGCAAAGAGCAGCAATGCTACATTTTAATAGAATCACTAGACTCTTCGTGGGACAATATAACGAACAGCTTGCAGAACTTGCCAGAAGCTGAGCTTAATAGAGACTTAATTGTGGCCAGAATACTGGAAGAGAACCAGAGAAGAATGTCTGAGCAGGGTGACTCAGCAAGTTTAAAGACTGTGCCAAAACAACAAACAACTCCTGACTGGCGAACGCAGGAGGAAGCAGCCTCTACAAGGGAGCAACGGAGGTGCTTTTATTGTAAGAAGATTGGTCATCTGCAGAGACATTGTAAACATTTTGCAGCTGAGAGACGCAAGCAAGCAGAGAGCAGATGGCAGCCGCGGCAGTATCAAAAACAGTCCAGACCTCAATTTTTGAGGGACAGTGGTAATAAAAAGGGGGTTGCAACCATGATTAAGGAAAAACAAAATGCAAATTCTAAATGGCTAGTTGATTCAGGAGCCACATCTTTGATGTGTAATGATATAAATTTAATAAGTAATAGAAAATCAGCTAATGTAAATGCTGTAGTTTTGGCTGACGGGAAAGAGCTAAGTACTGTAAATCAAATGGGTACTGTGTACATTCCAGGGCTAAAAGAGAATTTTAATGATGTCTTACATGTAAAGGAGTTAGAAAATAATTTGTTATCAGTAAGCAGATTAACAGAAAGAGACTACACAGTCATCTTTGAAAAGAACATGTGTAAGATAAAACTGAATGGGGAATTGCGTGGCATAGGTTTGAAAAAGGACAAACTTTATTATTTGGAGGACAATATTGATAGCTACAGGGTTGAAGAAGCTAATAACATAGAAAATATTCCAATCCACAAAGACTGCATACACGAGCTTCACAGAAAATTCGGCCATGCAAGCTTCAAATGTTTAAAGAATTTAATCAGTATGTGTCCAGATTTAAAAGTTACTGAATGCAAAAACCACTTAGATTGTACAGTGTGTCAACAGGTAAAGGTCAGAGCTTTTCCAGTAGCTAAGAAAACAAAAAGAATTGCTCAAAGACCATTTCAGTATGTACATGCAGATGTCGCCCAAGCTAATTGCTTGTCCTTAGGGGGAAGCAAGTATTTCCTAGTAATTGTTGATAGGTATACAAGATTTGCATTTGTGAGAATAATGAAAAACAAATCTGACGCTGGGCAAAGTTTAAAAGCATGGGTAAGAATGGTGGAAAGACAATTTGATAGCAGAGTAGGCACCATCATTACTGATAGAGGAGGAGAATTTTTAAATAAGCAATTGTTTAACTGGTTTCACAAGGTGGGAATAAGGCATGAAACTACAAACCCTGCTTGTCCTAGTGAGGATGGGTTAGCAGAGAAGAAAATACAAGATATAAAAAGAATTACTGCTTGTATGATGGCAGATGCAGGGGTGAAAGATAGTTTTTGGGCAGAAGCAACTTTGACTGCAATACATATCAGTAACAGATTGTATCATTCAGAAATTGAAGACATTCCCTACAGGGTATTGTATGGGAGAATGCCAAATTACAAGTACTTAAGGGTTTTTGGACAATTTGCTCATGTTTACACACCTGCTTGTTTCAGGAGGAAAGGAGAACCCAAAAGCAAAAGGCTTAGGTTTTTGGGGTATTCTGGAAATAGCTACAAGTTTCATTTGGGAGGAAAACAAGTGCAGTATTCTAGGTCTGCAAATTTTGAGAGACATGCTGGTTGGGACAAACTGCATGCCAATAAAGAAGTGTTTTTGAGGTTAGGGAGTTCAAATGAGCCAGAAGCACAAACTGAACCAACCTCAGGAAACGGAGGGGTTTCAGTTAAGCAGGAAGCATCACCTAGCAGCAGTGGTAGTTCTTCTGATGATGAGATAGCATCTAGGCCTACTACTACTCGAATGACTGAAGACAAGAGATTTAGTCATAGAACTACAACTCCCAGTAGAGAAAGTGAGGATGAAAGAGACAGAACAGCAGATTTTATTCCCAGGCGTAGTCATAGAGTTAGAAAGCCTCCAGATAGGTTTGTTGTGACAAAGGCAAGAGCTTGTTTAGCAGTAGAGGAGCCTGAAAGTTTTGAAGAATTGGAAAGTTATCCTAGTGAAGAACAGGAAAAATGGTTTGATGCAATGGATAATGAGTTTGGTTGCCTGGTAAATAAAGATGTTTTTGAAATTGTTGACAGACCCAAAGACAAGAAAGTAATTGGTTGTAAATGGGTATACAAAAGGAAAGAAATGCCAGATGGAAGTATCAAATATAAAGCTAGGTTAGTGGCTAAGGGTTTTGCACAACAGCAGTATGAGAACTATGATAAGACATATTCTCCAACTGCAAAGCCAGAAAGTCTGAGAATGGTTCTAGCTGTAGCAGTAAAAAGGAATTTAGTTGTAGAACATTTTGATTTTGAGACAGCTTACTTGAATGCGGTTTTGAATGAAGAAATATTTATGGAACAGCCACAAGGTTTCGAAGAAAATGGTAGTCAGAGAGTATATAAATTAAAGAAAGCATTGTATGGTTTAAAACAAAGTGCCAGAGCATGGAATCTGTGCATCAATGATGAGCTAGTTAAGCTAGGTTACAAGAGGAGCATTGCAGATGCTTGTGTTTATACAAAAGGAGACATAGTATTAGTGATTTATGTAGATGATTTGTGCGTAGCAGCAAAGTCAAAACAGGAAATTGAGTCAGTAAAAAGAGAATTGTCTAAGAAGTTTGTTTTGAAGGACTTAGGTGTATTGAAGTCTTATTTAGGTATTTGTGTTGAATGGACAGAAGAAGGACATTGTTTATTAAGTCAGAGAAATAAAATTGAAAGACTGATTGAAAAGTGTGGATTACAGAATGCAAAAATAGTAAGAGCTCCAATGACAACTGGTTTTGTGTCTGAGGAAACAACTAGAGCGTTTGAGGACAAGACTTTTTTCAGAAGTATAATAGGATCTTTACAATTCATATCTTGCCACACCAGACCAGACATTTCTTATGCTGTAAATGTATTGTCTAGAAGGGTTAATGATCCAAAAATTGAAGACTGGACAGCAGTAAAACATTTATTGAGATATTTGAAAGGAACCTTAGATAGGAAATTGATAATAAGAAACAATAGTTCAGATCTAGATTGTTATGTAGACAGTTCATTTGCATCAGAATTAGGAGACAAGAAGTCAGTTACAGGAATGATAATTAAATATAGTGAAAGTCCAATAGTTTGGAGAAGTAGAAAACAAACTAATGTAGCGATAAGCACAACGGAAGCAGAATTCGCTGCTTTGAATGAGATAGTAAATGAGGTACAGTGGATTAAGCAATTGTTAAATGATTTAAATGAAAGTTACAAGATACCAGTGGAAATTCTGGAAGATTCACAGTCATGCATAGCAATGGCTGAAACTGAAAGTTTGAAGAACAGAACAAAATATGTTGGTGTAAGATATCAAAATGTGCGAGACATGGTTCAGAAGGGTGAAATAGAATTGAGATATATAGAAACACAACACAACATAGCAGATTTGTTCACAAAAGCATTGACAGTAGAAAAACATGAAAGGCTGACACAAATGGTTGGAATGACATTGTAAGACACATACAATATTTTATTTCGGAGGGGATTGTTAAGGAAAATGCAACATGGGACATACAGTGAAAGAAATAAAATATGTATGTGAAAGTCACAATGACTAAGCAAGAGCAATTATGGGGCTACACAGGTGAAACTGCTAATGTAATCTAGAAGGCCTGAGAGCCAAGGACAGAGGTACTGAATGCAGATTGGAAACACCTGAGAATCATTAAGTGTACAAGGTGAAATGTTGAAATACATGGGTTGGTCTTAAGCATGGGT
The DNA here is from genome assembly GCA_030847615.1 of Gambelia wislizenii. Classification (NCBI taxonomy): domain Eukaryota; kingdom Metazoa; phylum Chordata; class Lepidosauria; order Squamata; family Crotaphytidae; genus Gambelia; species Gambelia wislizenii. Next base: position 26,798,435 of record JAUMIR010000011.1, on the reverse strand, counting down.
GGAACTACGTGGACCAATCAGAATGGAAGTACACACCCACTGGGTGGAAACTAATTAGTGGGTGGTGATAAACAATGGCTATAAAATTGCAATGTTTGCCAATGTATTTTTGTGGTTGAGTAGAGGTGGTGTGGAGTAGAGGTGGTGTAGTGTATAGAGATTGTGATTTGTTGACCATATAGTATATTTATATAGAAGAATAAAGTAGGTTTTATATAAAACTACTGAGTTGCCTGGGTGATTCCTGGAGACGTTTTGGAGACACCTGGAGAAGAGTGAGAAGGCTTGGAGAGTTTGTCAGGATCTTCAGCCTATTCTCTGAAACTCTGCTGCTTTGGAGGAAAGCATTAACCACTGATCTAAGCTGGTCAGCTCTGCTGCATAACAGGGTGGTGAGTTTGAGCCAGAGGTGAAGAGCTACAACTCCCATCATCCCTGACAGGTTATACAACCTTCTGTCTCATGGACTGAAATAACTTTAGTATTGTGCACCTTAATCCCGATGAATGGTTGCCATTTGCTGCTCTGCCTTAGGCTCAGGATGGCCCTGTTTCCCATTCCTGAAAGAACCATCACTTAGCGCTTGTCTGCACAGGCAGTTTAGCCCATCTTGCCCCCATCTTGGGGCTTTACCACTCTCCGAATTAAAGCAGCAGCACAGCAGGAAGGTTCTGTCTTCTGTGCTGCCTTACTGCATGATATCATTGTTCTTTTGTTCTGGTCTCATGGGAGATTGAGGTAAAACCATGCTGTTTTGCTAACCAGAAAAACATGTTAACAAAAAGACGAGGTTTTATCTTGGTCTCCCACAGGACTGGAATGAAAGAATACCAGAAGAATGGCAAAATGTCATGCAGTAAGGCAACACAGAAGATAGAACCTTCCTGCTGCACTGCTGCTTTTCTTCAGAGTGTTGTAAGCCCCTTGGAACCTGCAGACCTGATGATGCAGGGCTTTTGCCATGTTTTGTCCCTGGGCAGTCCACACGACCCCCACGGCAAAGAGGGGGCTAAGATGGTGGGGGGAGACAGTGTCAGGCCTGATAAAACATTTTAAGAAAATACCTGTTTAAATGCATTCCAGCCAAAATAAAATAGATTGGGCCCCACATGACCACAGAAGCCTGTTCTGGTATGCCATCCCATCGCTGCAGCTGCCAACTGCCTCACTCTTCCAGATCCAGGAAGGGGGCCCACAGCATGTGACCAAGACTAGTCACATCCTCCTGGATCCGGAGAGTGGGATGGATGCAGGAGGCTGCAGCAGCTGCAGTGACAGGCCAGCATGCCCATCTAGACTCCAGTCCATTTTGTCCAGGTAACAAGAGAGGAACAGGCCTGATCTGTGGGAAGGATACACTGGTAGGGAGCCGGTGTATCCTGGCCCATGTAGATGAGCCCTTAGTTCAGAAAGCTCCTGATTGCCTGCAGAAAGCCCCAGGTTCAGACCCTGGTGGTGTCCCCACTTGAAACCTTGAAGAGCTGCTGCTAGTCTGGAGTGCTGTGACACGACCTATAAAGGATAACTGAACATGGATGGTGATGGAGCTGCTAAAATCACCTGCAAAATCTGTGCTATATTTTGGGGCTTTGTCTGAGAATGTGAAGAGCTATACCTGCAGCAAATGTAAGCTTGTTGCACTTCTGGAAGAGGTGCATCAGCTTGAAACCCTTATATCCACACATAAATCTATCGGGGGGGAAATGGAGCTTTTTTGTACAGAGCAGACCAAACTCTCCTGTATGGGCGACATGCAAGGAATGCTCTAGGGAAGAAAACAATTCCCACAGTCAGAATGCAGACACTTGGAAGAATGTGAAACACAGAAGCAGAACTATGAGGAAGCATGCTGTGAGTCTGGAGCTACAAAACTGATTCCATGCTGTCCCCTTGTTCAGTGATTATGAGGCACAGGAACAGGGACAACTGTTCCAATCCTCAGAGACCATGAGGAGTTCCTTGGAGGGTTCTGTGGATGGAAGGACTCGTGTCAGTTCCCAGAGGAAGTAGAGTCATGTGGTGGTGAAAGGAAATTCCCTACTGAGAGGAACAGAGCAGTAGCAGTAGTATGTGGGCCTGACAGGATGTGTCAAGAGGTATGCTGTCTCCCAGGGGGAAAGATCCATGACATAACCGGGAGGCTAACAAGACTAATCAGGCTCACTGACTGTTACCTCCTTCCTTCCTTCTGATCCACATGGGAACAAATGATAATGCAAGCCACAGCCGTCAACACGTTGCAAGGGACTATGAGGCTCTGAAGGGGGAGCTGAAGCCCTTCACTCATTCCTATTGAAGGACATGGAACAAGAAGAGAGAGAAGAATAGTAGAGGTGAACAACTGGCTCTGCAGATGGTGCTGTTAGGAATGATTTGGCTTCCTGGACCATGGTCTGCACTTTCATGAAGAAGGACTTCTGGCAAGAAAGAGTTACAGTGGCTGGTAAGAATGTATTAGCTAGAGGTCTTGGAAACCTGATGAGGAGGGCTTTAAACTGAGTTACATGCAGGAGGGAGTCAATATTCCAGGAGGACCCCAAGGAAGGCTGGTCTCAACAATGGTAAGGCCGAGCATTTGGCCCATTATACCAGGTTGTTATGTTGGGCCTGCTTCTACTGAAATTTTGCCCTCCACTGCTGAGAAGTCTTCCTACTAATACTCTGAGAGGACACACACACACACACCATTTTGTTCACATAACATTGCTCCTGGAAAGATGTACCAGATACAATGCACAAGCGTACCTTGGCTGTAAATCAGAGCTCTTCCAGCCAATGAGTTTGAGAACAGCTTTTTGAAACAAAGGTACAAATTGAAAATGGATTAAGATCAATGATCTAAATGAAGGCTGTTTTGATTATTTAAACTGAAGATTTAAGTCACTAAACAGTCTTGATTTGCTCTCCACTCGAATCAATGCTTGCGTTTGCACTCAGACTTGATTTCAATCAATCTGTCCCAAAGGGGACAATTCAGGTCTTTATGCAAAATCCTGAAGACTGAAGAAGGGAAAAACTGCCATGCATCAGTGGTGATGGTGTTTCCTGGCTTAATGGGGAAAAAAACAATAAACAAATGGTCTGTATGCTGCCTTTGTCACTATTCTATTCCAAAGCTGTGGTTTTTCATTTCCTGACTGAAACGGCTGAGTGCTGATGTTCTGATGAGGAAAGGAATCCCCTGTGTGTTGATTGCAGAAGTTGGATACAATGGATTCATCCATGCATTGAACTAATGAATGGTGAGGGTCTCAGGGCTTATAAGAGTTTCTCTTTACATGCAGGAACTCTCTCTACATACAACTCTTTCAGGGCCAGTCCTAACATGAGGTAGTTGCTTTAGGTGGCAGATGGTGGTGGGGGCAGCATAGGCATCCTCCTGACTGTTCCTTCAGGATTCCCTGTTCCCTGCTGTTGAAGACGGGGCTTTGTGTACCACACGAAGTGTCCTGATCCCACCTAAACTGGTCTGCTGCCTCATGGAAGGATGAGGACTGCCATCTTGTCCTTTGCATCTGGCAGCAAAATAGAATAGAATAGAATCATAGAATAGAATCATAGAGACCACAAGGGCCATCTAGTCCAACCCCCTGCCATGCAGGAATGAACGAACAATCAAAGCATTCCCGACAGATGGCCATCCAGACTGTTTAAAGACCTCCAAAGAAGGAGACTCCACCACACTCCGAGGCCACTGCCAAACTCGTACTGTCAGTAAGTTCTTCTCAATTTTTAGGTGGAATCTCTTTTCCTGTAGTTTGAATCAATTGCTCCATGTCATTGTCTCTGGAGCAGCAGAAAACAAGATTGCTCCATCCTCAGTGTGACATTCTTTCAAATATTTAAACATGGCTATCATGTCCCCTCTTACCCTTCTCTTACTCAGGCTAAACATACCCAGCTCCCTAAGCCACTCCTTATATGGCATGGCTTCCAGACCTCCCACCATCCTGGTCGCCCTCCTCTGGACACACTCCAGCTTGGAATGTGTTTGGATGGCCTTGCTGTCCGTATATAGAGAACACTTTCCAACAAACATCAAATGCAGTGACTAACAGAGCAGACCTGTGAGAAATGTGTATCAGGGGGTAGGGCTTGAGTGTCAGAAAGGGTATTTCTTTAAGCCCATCTCTGTTTTCAATTGTAGATGCTTAAATCAGGACTCTAGAGCCTGTACCTATGCAGATGTTGTTTGACTCCCCCTTATCAATGCCAGTCAGCATGGCAAACAGTCAGGGGTTGTCAAACATTTGCAGAGTGACAGGGTCCCCAGCTCTGGCTCAGAGGTTGTACTACTCCCATTTAGCTGTCTGTAGGATCCCAGTTTTAATAAATCTCAGTCCAACTGAGATGTTACCCTTAAATTGAGGACAAAAGATAGTGGAATGTTTTATGCACTCCCTGGAGTCTATGCTAGCATTGTATTTCTAGCCTATAACATCTGCAGTCAGATAATTATAGTCATTTTAAATATGTTCCCCTCCCCACCCCAGTTCTAGGTAACTGGAATTTGGCTCACAGGCAGCACTGACCCACTTTTTATCTTTTGACTTCCTCCCCCACCCAGATATAAATATATTGGGGCAATGCTATAATAAAGACCACGCGCACACACAAAGACACATGCACACACACATGCACACACACAAACAAACACACACACTTTTTTCATGAAATAAACAGCAAAAGGAAATTACCAGGTTAACTTTGTCAGAAGAGAACTAGAGGGGCCAGAATGTTAATGCACTTCTTCCCTTGCAAAGCAACACATTCCACTTGTTAGTAATAATAATATTTATTTATAATAAATATTTTCACCCTTTTCAGACATTTTAACCCAATTCTCCAGAGCATGCTCCATGTCAGTGGGTCAGTGAATCTGTTCTAGTTTTCAGTTTGCACTTTACAGGAGTTGTCCTATGTACTGAACCCCTGGATTCTACAACTAGGATAGCTCTTTCAAGTTCAAGCTAAAAGCCAGAACTGTCACACTGACGTGGGATTTACCAGACATGTCTGTAATATTTCTTGCTCCATGTACAAAGGGAAGGGTCCTGTGGGACTTTTCTTTGGATGATAGAGCAGATCCAAGGAAAGTTCCTTTTTCCACTGCCCATGTGCTGGAGTTATGCCAGGACACTTACATTAAGCCAAACCTCTGATGTTCCTCACCTTGAAGCATCTAATGGCCCTGTTCATGCCATCTTGGGAGGTTCAGCCTTCATTCTTCCATTGGCTGTATTCCTTGCAGAATGCAGTGATGTCAGAGCATTCCAGAAAAGGAAGTACTTCCTCCTGCAGCTCAGATTCTTCCTCTGCATTGGTGCCTGAAGTTTCCTGAAGTTTGGGGTCAGAAGCATCTCTCTTCAATAAATCTGAAACAATGTTTTATATGTATGCAGTGAGCGAAGTGGAATCTTTGGAATATCATTAATGCTTTCATAAACTTCTGATTAAAATTTTAGAGTACATAAATTGCTATTTGATTGCCACTTCTTTTTTTAAAAAAGATACAAATTCATGTACATGTTCAGATATGAAATTATTTATTCTGGTTCCCAAACTGATCAGCAAACAGTTTTGTGTTCACTAACGGAGATTCTCCTTTCTTGTTTTTACCAACCCCCCCCCTCCCCACAGTGTTTTTTTAAAACCATGATGACCACCAGTTCACACATCCAGTTTTAAAATATTATATATAAAATGTTTAAAGATTATATGTAGAAAAAACAATATATTATTTGAGATAGATATTTAATTTTAATAAAAATATTTTATATAAAAATGCAAATATAAGATGTTTCAGCATGCAGTGCCAGCTTCAATCACAAGGTAGTGCAGATAAGAGTGTGCTCAAATACTGGGTTTGAAAACACGGGAAGGAAAATATCCATTACCACCTGTACCCAACTACCTATTAAACAGTACAGTGTGTTTTAAGTTTTCCTTTAAAATAAATGCATTGATGATAGGTTTCAAATGATTAGTAAAAACTATCTCCTTATATCTTTCTTCTTTGGAAACTACCCTGAAAGCCTAACATCACCTTCATATCAACTTCTGTCTGTAAAAAATGATAACATCTAATAGAAGTTCTTTGAAGCAAAACATTCTGGATTTGTTGGCTGGCTTCAGAATATATATATATATTTAACCTGTAAAGTTTAGCAAAGGGAAAAATACATATTCATTCATAGTTGAAAACTGAAGGTTAGACATCAAGAATCTTTTGACGTACTAGGAAAGATGATTCAGCCAGTCAAATATTTGACTTTTATAGGACATTTATCCAAGACGTGCTAAGCTAACATAGTTTTATTTATGAAGAATATGAATTTCCATTCCTGGCTTGATTAACATAATCTTCTGTGATTGTTTCTTCAGAGAAATAATATTTATAATTATTTGAACTCAGCAGTTTCTGGATTTTTTTTTTCTTTAAGAGCTATCCAAGATGACTCAGAATGAAGTAACAAGAAATTAATTTGCATTACAAGTAATTTTAAGTAGCTGTATACATTTGAAATAATTTCATTTTTATGGAATCCTTTTGCCCAAAAGTTCAGTGTGACATCCATGGCATCTCTTCCCTTTCCTCTTCATTCCTCACAACCCTGCAGTGTAGACTGTGCCAAGAGATATTAAGGAGCCCTGGAGCATGTTGTAACATGTTATGTCAGCAAGTTACTTCTCAAACATAGTCAGCAAGTAATAGGAACAATTAATTCTTTAAAAAAAAAAACATTTTCCCCACATTTCCTCTGCATGGTATGTTTGATCTTAGCAATTTTATGATGATCCATATATTGTAAACAGTCCTGATAGGGGTCTTTTGACCAGAAACAAAAACAGTGTAGAAAATACAGTGGGCCCCCAGTATCCATTGGGCTTTGGTTCCAGAATACCCCTGTGGATACTTTTATTCTACTTTAACTGCTATGGCTGCCTCCTGCGGATTTCTGGGGTTTGTAGTTTAGTGAGGCCTAAGGGCTCTCTGGCTGAGAATTCTAAATGCCCCTCCCTAAACTACAAATCCCAGGATTCCACAGGAGGAAGTTAAAGTGGAATAATAGCATTATGTGAGTGTAGTGTGATAAAGTCCTAGTATCCCCTCTTATTTGTTTAACATACTCTATAAATGGTTTCCATACTTTCATAAAAAACTTCTGTTGAATTTCTTTTCACTAAACTGATCAATGTGTCTAATTAGGCCAATTCCATTATTTTTCCTAGCTAACCCATGCATGTTGGTATTTTGTTGGTTTTCCAATTTCCTGAAATCACCAATCTTGCTGCTGTTACTAAATAACTGATCAACATTCTAGAGCATAACATCATTTCAGACAGTAAAAACAATGGAATCCTATTAGATTAACCAAAAAAAAAAAAAAACCACACTTCTGTTAAAAACAAGGCAGGCTTTGCCAAATGTTGAATGTCCTTGAGAGGTGAGAGGGTCAATCTGGCTAGAGATTCAAATCCCCACCATTTATTGGAACCAAACGTACCACTGGGGCTTCTAAATGCAGTCCTGGCGCTTACTAAAGTAGTGGTAGCAGCAGTAACACCCCACCTCCAGCTGAGCTACCTGATTATAGGTTTTGTAATCACGTCTTCTGAGCGATCAGCCCTCTGGAACACAGATCAACAGTCTCACCCAGCACACGAGGTTATCCAGTAACCTGCTAATTACTAACTGCAGGATTCCTAATTAGATCCCTCTTCTTTAGCTGAATGCATAAACATGAGCAGACATGCCTTCATTTGCAACTCCAGTTAGGCACCAGCTGCCACTGAGAGAGCCTTTTCAACCCCCTCTTGCTTTGGCACATTCGAGGCTGTGCCTAACTGGAGATGGACACAAACCACAAGGCAGAATCACTGAGCCAACCATGTGTTCCTTCTCAAATCTTTCTCTGCTTATTTAGTCCTGTGTCTTTTGTTGACTAAATGTTGCACAGGCTTTAGTTGTAATCACTGGGAGAATATCTGATTATATGGGAAGCCATATAATATCTGGTTATAATATCTGGTTATAAGGGTTTAACCAGATATTATATCTGAGAATTATAAGAGAATATCTGGTTATAAGGGTAGCAGTAGATGGCTTCCATGCCAGAAGTTCAGTGCACTTGGAGTTTTCTTCTAGATTTTTTAAAGAGCTATCCAAGGTGCTGGTCACTATCTACAGAGCAGGTTCAGAACCTCAGATAGTTACTTTAACGTTTGAAATAAAAACCACACTGGATTCATGGCATGCCTGAGTCCTGACATGGAAGCCACGGGCCCAGCTGTTATTGCCTACATAGTTATATCACTTTCATATTAGTTCGTGGCACTGTCATGGCATGCCTGTGGAATTGTGGGATTTGTAGTTTGGAGGGTATTTAGAATTCTTTCCTGGATGGCTCAAGAATTGTAGTTCAGGGGAGGAGCAGAGCTCTCTGGCAGAGAATTTTAAGTACCTCACCAAGACATCAACCCCCAGGATTATATAGGAAGGAGCTATAGCGACTAAAGTGGTATGAAACTGATATAACTCTGTAGTGGAGCTACACCTCAGATTATTAAACCCTCTTCCATTCCTCCAGTCAGCTCACATGATACTAGGACAAAGGTTTCCTGAAAGCAGGCAGTCTCAGAAGTCTGGTTTGGCTCAGGATGAGGTTGCCAACCAAGTGGAGAAAAGAAACCTGTCGAATTAGCATCTTCTCCTGCCTTTCTTTCTGTCTCTCAGCATTAGGACCAGTTGCCAGAAGGAACAAAGTGAGGTCGTCCTCTCCCCCAACTGTCACATTGCCATGTGAGCATTCAGCATCCCTCTTGAAAGATTTTATCCCTGGTGTTAGACTGAGATACCAGGGCCTGGATGCAATTGTTAATCCCAACTAGAGTAACTCCATTGAATCAACTGAATTTTCTCTGTTGATACAGTGGGTCTATATTAGTTGGGATTCACTAGTAGGATTGAGGCCCAAATTATTTTTCCCATTGTGTTTTTCACAGTTAGCACAAAATATAATTTTGGATGAAAACTGTTGTTTCTATTCAAAGGTCACATCTCTTCCCTTAGTGAAGCTAAGCACACACATAAAGCAAGCACAACATGACAGGCCGGTCAAGCACAAAGACACAAACAACCCATCTAGTGCCACTGCTGTTACTAATCCAAGCAACAAAATAGCCATTAATGCATTTTCCAGTTCTGTACCTTTTATAGTAATGCACAAAAATCATGCATGAAAATGTACAAGTTTTTGAGTCCACCAGGTGAAAAAAGCCCATGGTCTCACAGCATGTCCTTCATGTGAAAGAGAAAATTTTTGAGATGTTCCTTGCAAGGAAGCATCAAGTCAGGATTTACGTCCCCAGCTGTGGCTCTCCACATATTGTTGGCCTATGATTTTTAAATCATCATTCATTATTGGCTATGTCTGCTGTGGCTGATGGGACTTGCAGTCCAACAATCCCAGGAGGGTTAAATGTTCTTCTAGGTCACTGATGGGAATCATGTGTCCCTCCAACTGTTGTTGGACTGCAACTCCCAGCAGCCATAGCCAACATAGCTAATGATAAGGAATGTTGGGAGCTGCAAGTTCAACAGCGTCTGAAGGGCTGTGGAATTCCCACCCCTGCCCTATGTGAATATCAAAATTTCTGAGACTGGCTGTCCCCTTCAGAAGGAGTGAGATGGTTGGGAATGAAAACAGCTAGCCAGAGAGTACTGATTTAAATTGCTTGTGCTCTCTTGCTCTAATGGACTCAGTGCCTGTCAGAAAGATTTTCATGCTACCAAAGATATGTGCCAATATGATCCACTGGATGGAAGGGCTTATCTGATGTATCCCAACTTCTGTTGCATTCAGTGATTGTTAGAGGACTATCTAATAGGATAGAGAAAGAGAGAAAGAGACCTGCCAGAGGTAAAATCATAATGAAGTGAATAACTTTTCACTACAAGATGTGTTGGGGAGGGGGGTTGGCCTCTCCTCCTGGCACTGCTTCATTCACTTTTGAAAAGATAGATTCTCACAGGGTTTTAGAGTGCTATTAAAGTGGGTGAAAAGTCCTCTTTTATCTGTGTTAGTGGTATTATCAGAAGAAATATCAGTCTCAGAGGAGGTGGTCTATGATAGTAGATAAAATGAAGTGTTTATTTTTCCCTTTGTTGGCTAGATATCATTTCTTTTTGAGTTCTGTATGTGGCTGAGATAAGTAAAAAGGTGATGCGCACCAGCCAACCAGTGATCGAGAGGTTGAGGTTATTGTTACAACTCTGTCAAAACGTGGAGCCTGAGAACTAATGTACCATTCAGCTGTTGTTCTGGAACCCTGTACTTACTTCCATTAACTCTCAGCTCCTACACATGTTTATTCAGTTCCATTGGTAATAAATCTGCTAGTCCTTATGGTGCCTCAACAAGACTATTGTTTGCACTACGGCAGATCAGCCTAGACTGATGTTGGGTTGGAAATGCCCCAATTCCATGAGGCTGTTAATCTCCCATGAAGGGGGAGATAGAAGTATACAGGAATGGATCTTAATTTTAATCTCTTAATTCTTACTTCTTAATCTCTACTACATTCCAACTAATGGGTGTAGGTGCCTCCCACAGATGTTCCAACTAGAGCATGAATGAGCAACTCATGGGGGGGGGGCTTAGAGAAAGAGTGTACAATGTAGTTATTTTATTTATTTATGTATTTGTTTTTGGTTGGAAGGATTCTGAGAGAGTCCAGAGGCCAGATGCTGACTATGGCTAAGACCCTACATTAGGGCTGCATAATGTGGAATTATGCACTGATTGTGCTATGCTACCCTTGTATTGATTGGAAATGTCCTCTACATGGGGCTGCCTTTGGAAACTGTTCAGAAACTTCAGCGAGTCCAAAATGCTGCAGCTAGGCTGTTGACTGTAGTTACAGGGATCATATGACTCCCTTGTTAAAACTGTCACGTTTAGCACACTAAACCTCTGAGCATATTAAGAGGTCTAGGCAGCAACGAATTTGTAGCAGAGTCTTGTTTCTTCAGGCAGAAGAATAAAGAGACAAACACAGCTTTCTGACCAAGAAACTATTTCACTTTACTAAATCATAAATAAAGAAATATCTTCAATAGTACAGGGCGCATCTTCATAGTACAGAGATTCAAAACAGAACTGAAAATACATTCACAGAGCAGCATATGATATCCAATCCTTTTAGCTTTATAGAAAAAGATAAACATTCCCTCATACCAAAGAGAGATAATCCCCAGACGGCAGGACTCCTAGCTCAAGCTCTGAAGGCCATACTTGACAAGTCATAAATCTCAATATACAAGCTAATTCTAGCAAGCTTTTGCACTCATTTCTGCACCCTATAGGCAATTATATTACACTGCAGCTCTTTACAGCATAAATCTACTAACTGCCTGTCCTATCATCCATGACAGAAATAACTTCACTGGCTACCAGTCCATTTCTGCACAGAAAAAATGCTGGGTTTGACCATTAAATCTCTACATGGCTTGGCTCCAAACTATCTGAAAGACCATATGTCCTCATAGAAGTCAGTGTGAGCTTTAAAATCTGCAGAGGAGGGCTTTCTCCCAATCTCACCACCTTCACAGGCACTTCTGGTGAGGACTCAGGAGACAGTCTTCTCTGTAACTTCTCCCTGGCTGTGGAACTCCCTTCCACAAGAGGTCCACTTGGCCCCCTCCCAGATTTCTTTGCACTAACATGTGATGACGTTTTTATCCAGTCAGCCCTTTGAATTTTAATTATGGAGCAGTAGTGCATATGTGGAGTAGTCTGCTGTATTTTTAATCTTTTACTAGAAATTATGTTTAAAATGTGTTAAAAATTATGTTTTAAGTGTTTTTAACTGTTTATAATTATGTTTTCAAATAATATTGTTATTTAATTATTTTTTAACCTTGGTAAACTAATGTTTTAACTTAATTATTTTTTTAAAAAAAATTATTGTAAGTCTCCTTCATTCCCATTTTTGGAGAAAGGCAGGATATTAAATAAATAAATAAATAAATAAAGTTGCAAAACTGAATCAAGACACCAAATGTGCAACCAAATCCAAAACGAAATGTACACATCCATGCACAATGCATGTGCATGTCCATGTGCAATGCACATCTGCATGGACAGTGGCACAAGTTGCACCACTTCTAGAACCTTGAATTGAATGTGGACAGTCGGCCTCGGACAGAAATGTCCAATGGTTTCTGCAGTGGAACTTATGCATGTATAAGTCACCAACAGGATTTCATCCTATGTGTTGCCCACCTATGTGTTGGGCCAGGTCCTACACACACAGGGACTCATGCCTCTTATGCATCTTAGTCTACACTGCCCAGGTAGAGCTAATAGCATCTGCCCTTCTAATTTTTAAATCTATGGAAGATTGGACATGGATGCAGAACTCATCAGTGGGCTTGGAAAATCTTTGATCCTCTATATGTTTTAGACTTCAGTTCCTAGAATCCCCAGCTAATACGGACACAATGGAATTCGAATGTGGGAGTTGTAGTCCAGCATATCTGGAGTGCCAAAGCTTCCCCACCTCTAGTATGTACTTTTCAGCAGCATGCAATCTCTTTCTTTCTTTCTTTCTTTCTTTCTTTCTTTCTTTCTTTCTTTCTTTCTAAAGGAGCCCCAAAACTTTTTGGCATGGAAATGATCCATGAAATCCACCTCAGCATCAAACTATAAAATAAGAAATAGCCATCAGCATATAATTTCACTTTACAACAAAATTACAATGATTTAACTGTCTGTCAGAATTAACATATTTTCCATGCTCTAGGGAAAGAAATCAAAGGAGGAGTCTGATAGATCCCCACTATATTTTACTCTGAGGGAACAGACCGTAGACAGCCAAGAGTGTAGGGAGGGAAGGCAGCCAGAAGCTGGGAGGAAAAGAGGAAACCGAATTTAGGGGATATTCAGTATCATATATTCTTAAACAGCAGCAGGAAACAAGATTTCCACTGTTCTGAAGATACAGGAGGGTTAGAGGCAAGGTTTTCAAAACCATGAACAGGTCTTTGGGTGGAAGCAGCTTTACTCCGATGGTATACTTCTGGAATGTGCATCTATAAACTACCTTAGCCTTCCAGGAGGGCTTGGAGGGCTGCACCCCCTCCCCCACTGCACCTGCTCCCACCAAAAAAATGCTCCCATACACCCCCTAGGGGCCTTCCTGGGCCCCAAGAGGGCATATAGGGGTAATTGAAGGCCAAAAAAAAATGTTTTTGAAAAAAATGCAATATTTCCTTTTGACCTTTGAATGCCGCAGAGGGGCTGCAAATGTGGTGGAATACCTTCCAAACACCCCTAGAGATTTATTGTTGGGAATTTTGGAGCAAAAAAAAGTTTTTGAAAAAATTACCAAAAAATAATTGGGGGCTGGGGGCCTCAAAAATGCCCTGAGATCCACGTTGCCTACCGCTGATGTATTTGCTCCAAATTATGCCTTAAATCAGCCTTCACCTCATGCCTGTCAAACCTGTTAGCATGCAACACCCATTTTCCCCAAGCAATATAGTCCAACAGCTGAAGGTTTATGCAAAATTACAGAAAACTGCTTTAAATCCTGCTGTTCCCTCAGTAACTTTCCCAGGTCCCTTCCCTCCCTCCATGGCTGAGAGGTAGAAATACTTAAAAGAGGACAGAGTGTTGGGAAAAATTCAAGGTCCCAGGGTGTTAGCCCCTTTAAAACTGTCAGGAATTAACTTTCTTGTAGCAGAGTACAGCAGAGATGGAGCGGGACTTAGAAGTACAGTGCTTTGACTTGAACCACAAGAACAAAGAGACAGGCAACTTCTTGTTGAAGCAACAACTTAAGCTTTACTGATGGCCTTTTAAATCTACATATGTGTTGGAGCCTACAATGAATAACTAATGAATAGAATTTAGATAGGGTAGAGGTGAATCTTCACTGACCATTCCAGTGAGACAGGATGCATTTCTATGGAGCAAGAAGGATAGGCAGCATGAAGGCAAGGAACAAAGGGTTGTAAAAGACTTAAGACCATGAGGTTAATAAACCTAGGTCATGTGATCTTGTAGCTTGGTTGTGTACTGTTTACAACCATGCCGAGTAAAGATAGGATGAGAGAAAGGCATGCAGGATTCCCTGTACTATCTCTCACCCATTTGCTCTAATAACAAATAAGTATGGGGAGGGGAGAAAGAATGCTGTATTCTCCAACACAGAGCTACTGTGGGGAGGCAGGATATATTTCTCCATGTCTCAGGCTTCAGCTCTGACTTCAGATGGGGTCTCTTCTCTTAATGATTGTCTTAAGGCAGTAATGGACTGGATGAGGGAAAACAGATTGAAGCTGAATCCAGACAAAACGGAGGTACTCACAGTAGCAGCACCGAACCCAGGCATTAGGGTCCAACCTCCAGTCCTGGATGGGGTCACACTCTCCACCAAGGACTGTGTTCGCAGTCTGGGGGTACTCCTGGACTCGTCGCTCCAGATGACAAATCAGGTAAATGCGACAGTCAGGAGTGCCTGTTATCAGCTTTGGCTGATATGCCAGCTGCACCCTTTCCTGAAAGTTGGGGACCTTGAGACCATGGTACATGCTCTGGTAACCTCCCGTCTTGATTTTGTAATGCACTCTACATGGGGCTACCTTCATGCTTGGTCTGGAAACTTCAACTGGTACAGAACATGGCAGCCAGACTGGTCTTGGGTACATCCAGAAGAGACCATATAACACCGATCTTAAGATCACTTCACTGGCTGCCCATCAGTGTCCGGGCCCAGTACAAGGTGTTGGTTATAACCTTTAAAGTCCTAAATGGCTTGGGTCCAACCTATCTTCAGAACTGCCTCCTTCCATATAATCCTCCCCATGCACTCGGGTCCTCTGGGAGGAATTTGCTACAACCTTTAAAAATTAGGCTTTCTGCGACCGCCCAGAGGACATTTTCAGCTATTGCTCCCAGATTATGGAACCGCCTGCCAGATGAAATCCGTCATATTACCACCCTAAATAGCTTTTAAAAAGCTCTTAAGACAGATCTCTTCTGGCAGGCCTTTCCTGAATAGACACCTCACTACAGCCGCTGCCTATTGCTTATTTTTGATATTTTTAAGCATGTTTTAATTTGCGAACTATCTAATTGCATTTTAAGGGGAGGTGGAATTGAGGATTTTGGATGTATATTTTAATTGTTGTAAGCTGTCCCGATTGTGTTCTGTAGAGGGGCAGGATATTATTATTATTATTGTTATTATTATTATTATTATTATTCCTATACTACCCCCTTTCTGGCCAAAGGGTACTTTATAATTTTTAGTGAATTTCTTCTGGTGGTGTTTTTGACTTTAGCATTGGGAGGAGGGGTGGGGTGTGAGTGCCTGTGTGCTTGCGCATGCACACACATATTTCACATCTGTCCATGACCCTGCAGCCATCCTGGCTTGTCCACACGTCCTGATCTGATGTGTTCCCTTATGACAGCTTCTCCCATGTTTTGATAGGTGTGCTGGAAGCTGGATGGGTGACTTCCATGGCTGTAGGTAAATACTAAGCCCTACCCTCAAAATAAGTTCAGCACCTTAGTTCTTCACCGTTTCAAGGAAGATTCAAATTGGGTTTTCGGCTTCACTGGCATGGAAGCCACCAGCTGCCACTGCATGAGGCTGAGAAAATGACTATATGATTTAAAATAAAAAGACAGAGAAAGAAAGAGGGAGGAGGGGGGAGAGAGAAACAGAAAAAGTTAGTTCTTGGCCGCCTTATCAGTAAGGTAAGCACAAGAACACTGAACTCCACCAATGAAAATTTGTCTAAAATGTTCTTCTCGTTTGAACAGCTTGTGGGGGGGGGGGGAATCTATCAAATTGAATGCAAACAGTAAAAAAGAAAAGTGGAAGAAATGTTCAGCACAGCACTACATGTGACTGCAGAGCTAGATTCCAGATGCAGCCACAGGTTCTTTCAAAGACAAGAAGTGCAATATTAAACACTCCTAAGCACAAGCAATAAAAAGCCATCCTCCTCCCTTTTAAATGAAAAATGGGCATAAATTTCCCTTTAATTGCAGTCAGAGTTTTCAATTATCAAATGTCTCATTTGTAAGCTGCCAAGTAACCAAGTCTTGTACCTGCTCATTTCTCCGGCATGTAGCAGAATCGTAATACTGTCTCAAACATCACAGCCATCTTTGTAAAATATGATGTTAAGGAAGACTGAGTTCATTGTACTATACATATGTAAATGCCTCTCTTTCAGTGGTCTCAGGGGAGCGGGAAGCCAGACAGCATTCCCAAGCACAGCATGCATTAATTGTAGGGCAATAAAGTGCACACGTACCAACTCAAGAACATACAAGAAGCATTAAACAGCTAAAGTCAGACATCATTAAAGGAAGCAGAAAGCTCTACCTAAGAAGTATATTTAAAATTATGCAGCACAGGGAACCACCTGGGTTGAATTCCTTTCACAAAGAGCAGAGGGCAGACAGCCCAGGCCATAAACTAATTAAGGGACCACTTTAGCTGGATCCCATATTAGCCTCAGCAGTGAAAAAGTTCACAGGCTTCAGGCAATGCTTATGGTCAAATACTGAGTGGTGCCCAAAGTCTCAAACCCAAGAGAGACAGGCACAAACCATTAGGAAGAAGGAAGATGGAAGTCATTCCAAGCACATGTTAACATGAATTTACCTCATTTTGTATTTTCAAACCCATATTTCAATGGAGTAATTAGGCAAATTAATGTGGTTAGTCTTCATTTAATCTGTTGTAAGGTCTGACTCCTTCAACTGTATTTTTCACTCTAAATTGCAGCTGGAAACATCTTGGCAACGCATGTGGATGTAACCTGACATTACACCTATGTATATTAGGAGCCCTGGTGGTGCAGTGATTAAATGCTGGTACTGCAGCCACAACGTTGTGAGTTTGATCCTCCAGGGCTCCAGGGTTGACTCAGCCACCCATCCTTCCGTAGGACAGTAAAATGAGTACCCAACTTGTTAAAGGCAATTCGCTAGCCCACATTGTAAACTGCACAGTGCCTAGCACTATAAAAGCAGTGTAGATGTGTAAATGCTGGTGTGAAACAATTTATAAGCCGCTCTGAGAGCCATCGTGGCTGAAAAGCAGGGTATAAATACTCTAATAAAATTAAAATTGAGTGGTGGGGATGGAAGGAGGTACTTACTACCTCCAGTATAATCCCCTCCCCATGAGGAAAGCATAATATCTAATGGGATAGCACACCTCTCAATAGTCATGCGGTGATCAAGGCAGGGCAGGGGCATCCAAGTAGAGAAGTTTTGCAGGTGGCTGATGAAAAGAGACACCGTTTTCCTGGATCTCCACAAATCTGGGAAAGCAATGCCTCTTCTTATTCCCCAGCTGCAAAACTGCAACCAGCTGTTGCTCAGACACACACACCCCATTCTCCCCTGATCACTACATGGCCATGGGCCCCTCACAGTCTCCTGACAAGGACACTACCTTTCAGGACCAAAAGGCAGCTTGGTGCAACTGCACCTGTGGAGCATTACACTCTTCCTGTTCAGATGCAGTCTGTATTTTTCTTCTGCCAGACTTGGCTCTGTTCATGCTTTCTGCTCCTTCCCTCTTGTTAATGGACAATGCCATTTGCTTATTAGCCATCAATATATACAGTGCTCTTTGGACAAAGTGGGAGGGGGTCATTGGATAATGCACCAGTGCAAGAATGCAAACCTGTGCCCCTCCCCCAGAACAAAAGCTTCCATGCAGATACCCTTCAAGGAAGATATTCTTCTCCCCAGCTGCTCTACAATTAGCTCTCAGTGATTTCTTCCAAGTCTGTCTACATCCCAGTCACAGTTGTTCCCAAGGAATGAATTGCCCACTTGCAAGCATAAATTTCCCACTGTGCCATTCTTTGTTCATTTCTTGCTGCCTTCCTGCTCTGTTGAAACTGCTAAATGAGTCGATATTACCTTAATATGAGCTTTGAAAGTGTTATTTAATGCTATTACATTCCACAATTTTATTTTATTTTTAACACAACTCATGAAATAAAAACGAATACCAGTAAAATGGCAATGTCTACATTACACACCTTGAATAATTGCCACAATAAGTTAATTACCACTTTCCCTTTATGCACAAATGCTGTCTGTGCCAATTATGGGCCAGTTAACATCTCTTAATCAACCTCAACTCAGTTGAATACCTAACAGTCTGATAACCCAAAACTGGAATCAGTCCATGTGTTGAAAGAGGTAGGCCATACATTAAACCAAAGGTGGTGGCCCTCTTTCAACTTAAGGGCTAAATCCAATTTCAGATCAATGTTGAGGGACCACGTTCCAGGGGTGAGCAGGCCCGAGGCAAATTGGTGGGACCCAAACTACCAGCATGTTTTAGGTTAAAGTGCTTATTATAAGCAACTAAACCTTAGGAGAGGCATGTTAACCTTTCAGAATGGAAAAAGAAGAAACAGGGTGGGCAAAAATCCAGATGGGATTCAGACTACTTTGGCCCAGAGCTGCAGCACATTAAATTTGGATTATTTGGGCCCAGATTTCAGTGCCACACCTGCCAAAGCCCAAATCTGCATTGGGTTTTTACTTGTTACTCATGCTTGACTCTGAGCTTGGAGGGGTAATGTAAGCAAAGCACTAGCGGTAGCCACCTGGTCTGAAGGCAGAATGGGCGGTTTACTGACAAGTAGCTGGCCGTTCTGCCCTCAGACTTCCTAGAGCTCAGAGGGGAAATTGTAAGCAAATTGCCCCCCGCCGATGTACAGCCACTCATTCTGAGGATCAGTGGGAATGACTCCAGTCGGTGTAGCCACTCCCTCTGACCTCAGAATGAGTGGCTGTATGCCAGGAAAGCAGCCCCTTCCCATCATCCGGCCACTTGAGGGTCAGAGAGAGTGACACTGCCACTTTCCCCTCTTCCAGGACACTGTCATTGGCTCTTCCTTTCTAGTGCATAGTGGACAAGTGACTGTGCACTGGGAAGTAGAGCCAGCAGTGGCAGCATGGGTGGGGGGGGGGAACAGTGGTGGTTCTGCCTCCCGACCCACCCTCCAGAATCCAGTGTGGATCCTTTCTCCATGCTACAGTTTTCTCTGGAGTTTCCAGCAAATTCTGGAGAAAACTGCAAGTTTTCCAAAACCAGGTTTTATGTAGTATTCCTCAAATCTGGTTTGGATAGGGCTGTAAGACATGAGGTACTATCTATCACACCAGATTCAAGGACAATGCTGCGTGTTGTGAGGCATTATTGGGCTAGATTCAAGGGCAATTCAGATTTTATCACTAGTGTAGTCAAGCAGAGAGACAAAAATGGTAAATCACCAAGGGATGGTGTCATGACTGTCTAGGGAAACCTGCAAGAGCCAGATTTAGCCATTTCTCTGTGCTTGAATTTTTAAAATGTAAATGGTAGTCATAAGAAGCTGTCTCATACAGATTAGACTATTTTCCCATCTACCATTGTTTGTTCTGACTGGTAGTGTTTCTCTAGGGTCTCCAGCACAGGCCCTTTCCCAAACCTGTGATCTGATCCTTTCAAATCAGGGATGAGGAAACATGTGACCCTCCAGATGTTGTTGGATTGCAACTTCCATCAGCCTTAAGTAGCATAGCCAATGTTGATGCCAGAGTCTGGGATCCTCTGGCTGTAATGCATGTGATCTGCCACTGACTGTCCTGAACATGAGTCAGCTACTGCCCAAGGAAGCAGGTGGTTGGTACGTAAGAACTGTCAGGTATTCAGTCCAGTCTGGGTCAGTCATGGATTGTCTGAGCGAGATGAAGGGGAAAGCACAAGGGTAGTCAATAGACAGTCAGAAGTCAAATTGGCAGGTCAGAAGTCCAAATACACAAGCCAGCAAGGAGTAAACAGAGTATTCCAAAATGTAGCCAGCCCAAAGTCAAGAAAAACAGGAACAGGAGAGCGTACTGGCAGTCAACTAGATAAGACTGTTGTCAGCACTAAGGCTGAGAGAGAACTACCAGGATATTTATGGGCAGTTCCTTCAAGGCCACAGGTGCTCAATTAGTACACAATTAGGTCAGCATCTACTACTCAGCTGGCCCCGGGCTTGGTGTTTCTCCCTCCATCACTCAATGAAGGATGCGGCTGTGTCATCTCCAGTGCCTGCACCCTCTGCCAACTCCTGCTAAGGAACAGGGCCCCTTACTGCCCCAGCCCCCATATCCTCAGACTCAGAGACAGTTCCACTATCAGGAGCTGCTGCTTCCTATCATTCTGCCTCCTCCTGAATTGTCCAGGGGGTGAGTTATGACACTGACCTACAATCCCCTCAGTGATTAACAGGAACACTAACATTGTCCCAATCATACAACTGAGGAAAACAGATCACTTGCATGTCTAATATTCATATTGCAGCTCATGAATCTTAAACAGCTTGCATCCTCAAAGATATAGCTGCCAGACTCTGTGTGTGTGTGTGAGTCATAGAGTCATAGAATTGTGGAGTTGGAAGAGACCACGATGGCCATCTAGTCCAACCCCCCGCCATGCAGAAATACACAATCAAAGCATCCCCGACAGATGGCCATCCAGCCTCAGTTTAAAGACCTCCAAGGAAGGAGACCCCACCACACTCCAAGGGAGTGTGTTCCACTGCCAAACAGCTCTTACTGTCAAAAAGTTCCTCCTAATGTTGAGGTGGAATCTCTGTTCCTGGAGCTTGCATCCCTTGTTCCGTGTTCTAGTCTCTGGAGCAGAAGAAAATAAGCTTGCTCCATCCTCAATGTGACACCCCTTCAAATACTTAAACAGGGCTATCATATCACCTCTTAACCATCTTTTTTCCAGGCTAAACATACCCAGCTCCCTAAGTCTTTCCTCATAAGGCATGGTTTCCAGACCTTTCACAATTTTAGTTGCCCTTCTCTGGACACAATATCCTTTTTGAACTGTGATGCCCAGAACTGGACACAGTATTCTAAGTGAGGTATGTGTGTGTGTGTGTTTCTCCTCTCAAACAAAAACAAAAAGTAAAGATAGCAACCGTAGAGAAAAGAAAAGCAGGCAGAGAAAGGGAAAGGTTTATCTGAGTCATAACTGACATTAAATATGGTTGGAAAAGGTTAAAGAGGAACATAGGACTGTTTCAACCAAGATCTGTGCTTGAACTGATGTCAGAATGAAACTTCAAGGTCTAGCAAATTCCTTACATGCCTGGAAGACAATTTCATGGTCCAAAAGGTGGAAGAGGCAACAAGGGGGTCAGCTATTTTAAATCTGATCCTAACCAACAGGAATGACCTGGTTAATGGGGTGCAAGTGGTGGGATCCTTAGGTGAGAGTGATCATCTTCTCCTGGAGTTTGTTATACAATGGAAAGGAGAAGCCAGGCACAGTCAGGCACGCATTCTTGAGTTTAGGAGAGCTGATTTCAATAAACTCAGGGAAATACTGGGGGTGATCCCATGGTCAGGAATACTAAAAGAGAATAGACTTCAAGACAGATGGGACTTTCTCAAAAGGGACATATTGAAAGCACAATTTCAAAGAGTACCATTGAGGAAGAAAAATGGGAGGTGTCTCAAGAAACCAGGATGGATGACGAACTTTCAACGGAGCTAAGTTTTAAACGGAATATGTATAGGAAATGGAAAAAGGAGGAAATCACCAAAGAAGAATTCAAACAGACAGCGAACATGTGTAGGAGTAAAGTCAGAAAAGCTAAAGTGCAGAATGAGCTCAGGCTTGCTAGAGAGGTTAAGAACAATAAAAAGGGTTTTTTGGGGGGTATGTCTGCAGCAAAAGGAGGAAGAAGGAAATGGTAGGGCCACCACGTGGAGAAGATGGCAAAACGCTAACAGGGGACAGAGAAAAGGTAGAATTACTCAACACCTTCTTTACCTCGGTGTTTTCAGAAAAGGAAAAGGGTGGCGAACCTGAGGATAATGGAACGGAGGACACAACAGAGGAAATCCAGCACAGAATAAGCAAAGAGGTAGTACAGGAATACCTTCTTAATCTAAATGAATTTAAATCTCCAGGACCAGATGAACTACATCCAAGAGTATTAAAAGAGCTGGCAAATGTAATCTCAGAGCCATTGGCAATAATCTTTGAGAACTCCTGGAGAACAGGAGAAGTCCCAGCAGACTAGAGGAGGGCACCACAATTCAAAAAGGATATTGATAAATTGGAGCGTGTCCAGAGAAGGGTGACTAAAATGGTGAAAGGTCTGGAAACATGCCTTATGAGGAAAGACTTAGGGACCTGGGTATGTTCAGCCTGGAAAAAAGACGGTTAAGAGGAGATTTGATAGCCCTGTTTAAGTATTTGAAGGGGTGTCACATTGACCATGGAGCAAGCTTGTTTTCTGCTGCTCCAGAGACTAGAACACGGAACAATGGATGCAAGCTCCAGGAACAGAAATTCCACCTCAACATTAGGAGGAACACATGGCTGTTTACTGAAGACTTTGGAGACTGACTGATTTATGCCAATATGTTTATGTACATACAGGTCAACCCCTGTATTGATGGGGGATTCCTTCCAAGACACAGATAATAGATAATAGGGAACCATATTATTTTCAATGAGATGAACGCTGGAAGTTGACCACAGAATCACATTGGAGGACCTAGTAATGCCTAGAGAGAACATATATTTTTGGATGTGGATAAGTGAAACCATGGACACCGTATCCATAGATACAGGAGTCAACCTGTAGTTTTAAAACTGTTTTAGCCCTTTAACCTGTTTTTAGCTGGTGAAATTGTCTGGTGTCATTTTAGACTGTTCAAATTATTGTTATTGTTTTAAGCTGCTTTAATATGCTTAAATCAATTTTGCTTGTACACTGCCCTGAGATCTCATAATGCAGGGTGGGATTATGAGATCTCTTCATGGTAATACCAATTATATAATACATACATACATACATATTTGAGGTGGCAATGGGACTTTCTGTTTTCCCCTTTTGGCTGATTCTGTGTAGGCTGGAAATGAATCAACCAGGAAAAGCTGTACTGTTTTGTTGGGATGTATATACAGGTGTACACTTGCATCTTTCATAATAACAGGATGAGCAGACCTTAAAAACTCTCAAGACATATGTTTAATATTTTAAGGGTCATGTCTATATCCTAGCAACTATGCTAAATCAAATGGGTTACTACAGACAGGTCAGAAATTAAAACTGGATGTCTATTGTCCACAGGAGACTTGGAAGTTATTAATTTTACTGGGTAATAAACCTTGCAGCTGTTTCCAGAGCAGGGCTTTTGTTTAAGTAAAAAACAAAACAAAAAAACACAGTCTGTTCTTGGTCTTTGGGTTTTTAAATTCCACTCTCACTTTTCTTCCCTTTGTCCCTAGGATTTTCCATTCTTCAGGCAATTATGGAAGCCGCCGTGCAAAATAATTGGCAAGTGACAGCCCGGTCTATGGGCAGCATAAAGGACATTCAAGAGTTTAAAGCAATCATTGAGGAAATGGACAAGCGCCAGGAGAAAAGATACCTGATAGACTGTGAAGTAGAAAGAATAAATACCATTTTGGAACAGGTAGGTGAAGCACAGTAGGCTCTGCTCTCCATGGTAGGCATCTCACTCTGAAACCGTTATACAGTTGCCCCCCCCCCATATCTGCAGGGGTTCAGTTTCCAGACTTACCATGGGTGCCAGAAACCACAGATAACAGTGAACACCATTGAAAAAATGGGGCTTCCTGTTTACAAATACAATAGAGTTGCCTTGGAGGACCTAGAAAATGTCTAGAGAGGACCACTTTCTAGGCATTTTTAGGAAGACTCTATGGTAGGTGTGGTGTTTTGTATCCCATGGATAACTGGAACCATGGATATTGGTTCTGCAGATATGGGGGTCAGACTCCATGTGTGCGCACGCATGTATGTGTAATGTGCATTTTGGTCATTGTTATGGGACAATGGTCAGACTCCACCCACCATCTACTGGCTATGCAAGCCAAGAGAATCTAGGAATTTTAATTCCAAAAAGCAGTATTTCCAAATTCGGGTTTTGACAATGCAGCCATCAGATTTTCTATCTAGTACTACAGCTCCCAGAATTTCCCAGCCAGCCAGTAAATATGATACCAGATTTGCAAAACTCCTCTTTCAGGCCCCATTTATACCCGTAAAGTCTGGACAATGGTCATTTCCATAAGTTAATACAGTATATAATATGAAATATGACCTGCAAGAAAATGTTGCAGTGTGGGGTACTTCTAGCCAGTTTTCCCACCAGCCAATTGGCAATGCCTTAGTATTATTATTATTATTATTACGTTTATTTATATAGCGCCATAAGCTTTACATAGCACTTTACAAAAAAGAAAAACAACAATCCACAATAAACACAAAAACCTGCCTACGGTGCACAATCTAAAACCACAAACAAAATTATAAACTTAATAAAATATTATTATAAAAGCATTAAAACAATACTATAAATGCCTTCTCCATTCCATTCCCTCTCTGCATACTCAACATTCTGTGCCCACAGAGCACACTTTGTCTGCTGCCACACTGCAGAAATAATGCAAGTTGACACCACTTTAACATAGCTCCATCCTATAGAATCCTGGGATTTGTAGTTTGTTGTGGCACCAGAGCTCTCTACAGAGAAGGTTAAATATCTCACAAAACTACAAATCCCAGAATTCCATAGCATTGAGCCATGGCAGTTAAAGCAGTGTCAAGACAGGATTATTTCTGCAGTGTGGCAGCAGCCCGAGTCCTCATTGGGCTGTTTTGGCAGGAGTGTTTCTCTTTAGAGTTTCTTTCCTGGAGATATTTCCTAATTCTGAAGATGTTGGGGTTTCCTCAAGGATGGCGATCCCTCCCTCTTGGCTCTTTGGAGCCCTGTCTTAAATATAGAATGAACATAACTCAGCACCAGTTCACAATTTGTATATCTTATTTCTACAGAACGTTGTCAGGTTTGTTTGCTTTTAAAGCAGCCCAAGGGGGTAGTTTTTAAGCTGCCTTTGTGATGAATATAATATCCTTGGATTAAAATTATTTCTAGATAATTTAAATATTATAAATCCTCTAGGTAGGGGACTTGTGCTTTTGCATTCTGTAAAGCACCATGCAGGTTGATGTTGCTATATACATAATAACTAATGTGTAAAGAATAATAACATCCATTACTGTCTTTATGGCTTGGAATGAAATCAAAAGTATGGTAACATTTGCAGTCTCCTCATAAATATGTTTTCAAGAAAAAAACAAGTCATGCTGAGTTCACCAGGGCTTTTGTTCTCTGGAAATATACTTGGGATTTTAGCCTGAAATTTCACAAAGCATTAGCATATCCTTTGGAGCAAATGTGTTATTATTGACTGATGGCAAACTAGCCTCCCTGCTATAAACAAATTGGAAGAAATGCAGCAGATGTGAATTGCTTCCGACAGCATTCAGTTCCAATCAAGCCTGGAGTGGAATCTGCTTGAGCAACTGGAATGCCTGGGTCACATCCTGCTGCCTTTTAGAGGTTAGCAAGAGTGCTACAACAGAACTGGAATGCTGTACTGCATTCATTGCAAAAAGCTAGTGGGTTGTTGCTGTGTTTTTTTTCCCCCTATATACCCCTTCTGTATTCTTAGTTTAATTTACACGGAAGGTGGAATGGTTGTGATCCTTTTAAACAGATCAGCAGATTTGCACCCTTTATAGGCCCTAGTAGGAATCTTCCTGGATAATATCATCTTGAGCTTAGAATACCACTGTGAATCTGAACTAATCATCATGAATTTAACCCACATCTGCTAGACAGAGAGCTCTGATAGGTTTTGGAGGTAATGTATGCCTATAAAAGGTTGAAATCAAGTCAGGGCAACCTCTGGCCCGTGAAGGCTCTAGGAGTATTCCTAATGCCTTGCCCTCTGTGGGACTCCACCCCCACCCCAACTAAAGCCATTTCTGTAACAGTGTAGTAAAATTCCTAAAGAAGTAATGTATTCCCCAAAGCTGTACAATAGTTGTTTCCTGAGGAGTGTGCATGTGCCTTCAAGTTGCCTGTTGACTTATGGCAGCCCCAGGGATTTCATAGGATTTTCTTAGGCAAGGAATATGCAGAGGTGGTTTCATAGAATCATAGAGTTGGAAGAGACAAAGAACATCCAGTCCAACCCCCTGCCATGCAAGAATATACAATCAAATCATTCCCGACAGATGGCCATCCAGACTCTGTTTAAAAACCTCCAAAGAAGGAGACGCCACCACACTCCAAGACAGTGTATTCCACTTCCGAACAGCTCTTATTGTCAGGAAGTTCTTCCTAATGTTTAGGTAGGATCTCTTTTCCTGTAGTTTGAGTCCATTGCTCTGTGTCCTAGTCTCTGGAGCCCCAGAAAACAAGCTTATTCCATCCTCAGTATGATATCCCTTCAAATTTTTAAACATAGCTGTCATGTCACTTCTCAACCTTCTCTTCTCCAGACTAAACATGCCCAGCTCCCTAAGCCACTCCTCACAGGGCATGGCTTCCAGACCTCCCACCATCCTGGTCACCCTCCTCTGGACACACTCCAGCTTCCCAATATCCTTCTTGAATTATAGTGCCCAGAACTGGACACAGTATTCCAGGTGAGGTCTGGCCAAAGCAGAATAGAGTGGCACTGCTGCATCACACTGATGACTCATGTTCAGCTTGTGGTCCACTAAGACGCTTAGATTCCTTTTGCATGTACTGCTTTCAAGCCAGGTGTCACCCATCCTATATCTGTGCATTTCATTTTTACTGCCCAAGTGTAGTATCCTACCTTTCTTCCTGTTGAAATTCATTTTGTTAGCTTTGGCCCAGCTCTCCAATCTGTTCAGGTTACTTTGGATTCTGATCCTTTCCTCTGGGGTATTTGCTACCTCTCCTAATTTGGTGTCATCTGCAAACTTGATAAGTTTACCCTCTATTCCCTCATCCAAGTCATTGATAAAGATGTTGAATAGCACTGCGCCCAGGAGAGAACCCTATGGCATCCCACTAGTCACTTCTCCCCAGGATGAAGAGAAGCCATTGTTGACTACCCTTTGGGTTTGCCATTGCCTTTCTCTGAAACACAGCCCACAGAGCATCTGGCATTCTTTGTCAGTCCCCCTTCCAAGCCTGACCCTCCTTAGCTTCCAAGATCAGATGGGATCTGATGCCTCCAGGATATTTAGGTTTGTGCAGCTTAAAAACAACAGAGTCTTGTTCCAGTTTAAAAACCGATAAATGCATTATGGCATAATTGTTGGGGTGTATGAGCATTAAAATTAAAAATGTATTAAAGATTCCTGGGAGCAAGCCCTGAAAAGTAGAAGTTTACTGTAGAGCAGAGTTAGGCAGAGACACTGATGGCAGACTCAATTAGCATTGGTATGTACTGTAAATCACTCAGTCATTAAACCCACTTAAACAAAATAAAGACAAGAAAAACAATCTTTAAAAAAGAATATCAAAGCATTTACTAATAGGTCTTGCAATCTACATATTCAAAAGCAAAGGTAGCATCTTTAACTAACTAAAGGATTTCAGGGTAGAACTCACACAATCCAGTGAATTCAGATTAGGATAGGATAAACAAGGCAGGATTCACTAAATTTTACTTGCAGTAGCATCCATATGTCTTTGTTCTTCAGAAAAGGTGAATGCGGGTGAGAGCTTAACTCCCATCTTCATGTGTGCTGAGTTAAATGTGTATATAAGCCTCCTGTGATACTCCTCTCAGAAGAGAAGGACAAAGAGCAATAAAACATTTAAATCATGAGGTCATGTGATGGATGACTTAACAGGTCACTCCATATCATATAGCTTCCATGAGCTACAAAATAACTAAGGTAGGTTGAGGAGAAGGGAAGGAAAATTTAGCATGCAAAAGAGTCCCCTAATCTTAGAAAGTGGGGGGTGCAGGAAGAATGCTATATCTCCAACAATAATTCTATGTCATAGACTATCACAGAGATATGCAACTTGAAGTTGTCCAAATAGCTGCTAGGCTGCAACTCACAACATGCCCCACTATTGCTTATACTAACTTTAGCTAAGGGAATTGCAGTCCAACAACATAATGGAGGATGAGAAGCTGCCCACCCCAGATGTGTGGCTCTTCAGATATTGTTGGACTGCAGC
Organism: Gambelia wislizenii; assembly: GCA_030847615.1. NCBI lineage: Eukaryota > Metazoa > Chordata > Lepidosauria > Squamata > Crotaphytidae > Gambelia > Gambelia wislizenii. Next base: position 26,770,332 of record JAUMIR010000011.1, on the reverse strand, counting down.
TTCCATCACTCCTCACCATGGCTATGTTGGTTAGATCTGATGGGAGTTGCAATTCAACATTTCAAGGGCCACACACCCTAAGGTCTTAGACCTTCTGCATGTGAAACATATACTATGCTATTTGCTCTCCATTATAAGCACTTCCCTATTATTTTCTATGAAATTATGGATCTGCCACTGTTCTCTATTAGTTGACAATCAAAGTGACTCAGATTTCACAAGCAAATGGTGGCTAAACACACACACACCCTTTTTTTTTTTTTTTTTGGCTTGCTTGCTTATTTCAGTCTTATCTTGTCACCTGTTTCAAAATATTTTACTTGGTAGATATAAAATGACTTGATTTTTTTCCCTGAGCTGAGTGCAATCTTGTTCTGGAAGTCTTTTCAGAATGCTGCGAACTTTTAAGAGTCAATAATTCAGGTTCAGAAAAGATGGCTTTGCTTTTGGTGAAAGGAAGGAACGCATCTTATTTCAGGCCAGAGTGCCTTTGTGTCCATTTAGACTCAAAGCCCCAAAGGGGAAATGAGGAGGAAGAAAGAAGCTTGCTGAAGTTCAAAGGGTGGGGAGAACATTACAAACAGTTTGCTTATTTCAGGCAGTCTGTGTTTGAGATTATTTGTTTGTTGCTTTTTAATTGAGATGTTACTGCTTTCAAATGCAAACGTAAAGTGTAGGACAAGGGCGAATCTCAGGATTAAATGAAAGCACTCAGTGAACCAATCCTAAAGAATACTGCTATAGAGAATGCAATGTCCACTTTTACAAATGGCTGGGTAAATTCATCCCAGGATCTTTGTGTTAAGAAAAAATGGCTCTTTGAGAGTGTGGTTAACTGAGTTCCTTCACAAGGCAGGCATGACATTTTATGGACCTTTTTAGTTGTTAAGGTTGAGATTTATAAGAAAATAGTGACCAGAATCCTGTTGTTGACATACAGGGCTCATCTACATGACCTAAGATATGTCAGCTCCCTGCTGGCATATCCTGGCTGTTGATCAGACCCATGGCTTCCCCATTACCTTGATAAAAATGGGCCAGAGTCCAGACAGGAATGCCAACCCATTGCTGCAGCCACCACCACTGCCATCTTCCTTGCCCTCCTGGAATTGAGGAAGCCAGCTGCAACATGTTACCAAAGGTCCCCTTCATGTGACCAGCCTTGGTCACATGCTGTGGGACCCCTTCCTGCACCCAGAAGGGTAAGGGCAACAAGCAGATGGAGTGATGAGCTGGCCTGCTGGAATGGGCTCCTGTGGATATGGGACCTGCTCCATTTTTTCCAGTGACAGTGGAATAAAGCAGGTATTATTTTAGAATGCAGTATTGGGCCCTACCCTGGCTTGCCCCCATCTGATCCCCTTTTCCATTCTGGGGAGTTATAAGGACTACCCTGGGTGCAGTATGGGGCAAATGCCCTGCATCGTATGGACTGCATGGCTCTCAGACAGGGGCAAGCAGGGGTAAATTGCCCATGTAGATAAGGCAAGACAGGCATTATGTTACTTTACATTTGTGCATGTTCAGCAGCAAGGAGAAAAAGCAGTCAGCTCTACATGCTTTGTCTCTTCTCTCTCTGGATGGGGGTGGGGGGTTGGAGGGAAGAAAATTGCACCCTGCAGACCTCATGCAGCCTCCAGGTGTTCTCTTTCTGTGGTCCACCAGCCCCCACTATGCCCCCTAAGCCCCTACACTCTCTGGAAGTATTTAGTAAAAATTGGCCTCCAGAAATGGTGAAATGCAAGGAAATCCTCCCACCCCACTTAAAAAAAAAAACTGCAAAAGTGCAAAAACCAACTACAATGAGCTTTGATTTCAGCTGCTCAGCAGCCAGTTTTGTAGTAGATTCAGCCCAGGGGCAAAAATTGACCCTAATGCTGTCCGCAGTTTCTCCTGCACTCTAAAGAGGGAGGGAAGGAGATGAAGAAGAATAGTTAGAATAGTAACAGAGATTTTCCATTGACCTTCCCCTGATACAAAAACAGACAAACAAACCTGGAGCTAGCACTGTACAGAAGGAACCACAATCAGTCCATGATATTTAGCTCAATTTTCTTTTAATATTCTGTCTTTTGCCATGGATGGGACTCAAGATGGCTTACAATAACTTTGCATTAAATTTAACTTTGAACAGAAACTTCCCTCCTGCCGCTCTGTTCCTGCCTCTCCTTTTCTAATTGCCCAGACAACTTCTGCCAATAACACAACAGGAGGTAGCCAAGTAAGTTTCTTATCCTCTTTTGATTGGGGGCTAGGATGCCCTGGGGACAACATCAAATAGCTTTAATGCTGGCAAAGAAGACAACTCAACTAGGCTAAGTCCACACTACACAAATAATCCCATTTGAAACTGCACCAGCACTCTTTGGTAGAGAAAGCTAAAGACCTTGTGCAATTGCAAATCCCAGGATTCCATAAGAAGAAGCCATGGGAAATAATCCAGTTTCAGACTGGATTATTTGTGTAGTGTGGATTTAGCTGAAGTTCTGAATTCATGAATATCTGAGGACAAGCAGTATTCCAGGACCCCTGTATATTCCCTGGGACATTCCTGCAGTTTTCAGGAATGTCCCAGTTTTCAGGATACTTAAGGAATATGCAGCAGATCTCTTAGTTAGGATGGCACCGTTGGGCAGGAACATTGGCCCCATCATCAAAGATTTAAAAAAAAAAAACAGAATGCAAGAACTCCTAGAATTGGCAGTGGGTTCTGTTGCCAGGTTGTGGACCTTAGGCACGTGCCTAACTGCTGAACCCTGATGCAAGTTCCATCTCTCTTCCTCCACTAGGCTCCCAAAACAAAGGTGTTATGCATGAAGGTGCTTTTTCCCAATCCTAATATTTCTGTCTTTGTTCATTTTAAAAACCAAGTATCATACACTTTGTTATCTTTGTAGGCATTGCCTTAATTTCTGCATCTGTATCTCAGCTGCAAGCATTGGGGTGGAATCTCCACTGGCAACCAAAGTTGCTCCATAATTAGTTTCCATGGCAACCCTTATTGTTAAAAAAAAAAAAAGAAAGAAAGAAGAGAGACCTCCATTAAACCAAGTAAGAGGAGGCAGAAGAAAACCAACAGTGTTGGATCGGAAGAGAAATTCTCATATAAGAATAGACTTTTTCTGCAGAGGAGTTGTGTCAGCACCAGCTCTCATCTCCAGGAACGTTTTCAGGGGTAAGGAGGAACAATATTCCCCCAGCCCATTGCATTGTGCAGCAGACTGGGCCCAAGCTGGCAATGCATCCTACTTTAGCCTGGAAAAAAGACAGTTAAGAGGCGATATGATAGCCCTGTTTAAGTATTTGAAGGGGTGTCACGTTGAGGATGGAGCAAGCTTGTTTTCTGCTGCTCCAGAGACTGGAACACGGAGCAATGGATGCAAGCTCCAGGAACAGAGATTCCACCTCAACATTAGGAGGAACTTTTTGACAGTAAGAGCTGTTCGGCAGTGGAACACACTCCCTCGGAGCATGGTGGGGTCTCCTTCCTTGGAGGTCTTTAAACAGAGGCTGGATTGCCATCTGTCGGGGATGCTTTGATCGTGATTTCCTGCGTGGCAGGGGGTTGGACTGGATGGCCCTCGTGGTCTCTTCCAACTCTGCAATTCTATGATTTACAGAGGGTAGCTCTCTCTGTGAAGGTGTCCTCTGTTTGGAGGGCTCTATCCAACCCAAGCCCAAGAACTCCAAGAACCAGAAGACGGGAGAGCAAAGCAAGGAACCTAAAGTTGCCCATCTACAGTGAGGACCTGTATAGCAGCCTGAGCAGAACCAGAAGTCACCTGGTCACATTGTTTCACCTTATTGTGAGAAGTATTCTATCAACAGCATAAGATTATTTTTAAATTTCCAAATCTACCTTTAAAAAATAGCATGCTGAATTTATGCAGAGCTGTGTCTTCTTCTGTCTTCTGTGTGTGTGTGTGTAATGTATTTCCTTCTCTCTCTCTCTCTCTCTCTCTTTCTCCCTCTCTCTCTCTCTCTTTTTTTTTTTTTTTTTGGCACATGAGCCCAAAACCCTGCTGAGCAACATTTCTTTCAAGCAGTAATCTTCATTTATTTTCATTCTTAACCATGCTGGTTTTCCATTTACCATTCATCCAAGGGCCTCAGGGAGGATTATATGATGTGATACCTTATCACACAACATTGTTATAGCACTATTATTCCACTTTAACTGCTCTGGCTGCCTCCTGTGAAATTCTGGGGTTTGTAGTTTAGTGAGGATTAAGGGTTCTCTGGTTGAGAATGCTAAATGCCCTTCCCTAAACTATAAATCCTAGGATTCCACAAGAGGCCGTCATAGTGGTTAAAGGGGAATAAGAATGCTATAACAGTGTTGTGCAATAAATTTTATCCTCATGATAACCTTATAAGCTAGGTTAGGCTGCGAGACAATGGCTAGAATACCAGTGTGACTTTACACCAGTGTTCTTACACTAGCAGCTGCACTTTCTTGGAAGTTGTACAAGGGTGGTATCCCATTCAAGGTTGCACAAGCCCTGTGACACCAACATAAAGAGACTAGAAGCACTGGCTAGAAGGTTCTATGCATATGGTCCTTACCAGGGGTTGGAAAGGTAGATTGATTGTTGTACAGTTGGGGAATGTATGGATGTACCTCCCATGGTGCTTATCTGTTACACTGCAGATCCAGCACTGCAACAATGCTGATATCAAACCTGATATCCCCAGTTCCCATGCACCCCAATAATTGGCTATATTTAATAATTTGGCCCCGAAGTGGCTTCCCACATGGACAGACAGTCAATAAACCAGGAACCCCCTGGAAAATTCCAAAGACTTTCACTAAAAATGGCAAAGTCATATTTTGCCCAAAGGAGAGGCCATGGAAATTTCCAAGTCTTAAGGTAACACAAAGGTCAAGCCAGACCTAAGGAAATGTTTCCTGGGCAAATCTGGTTTCAGACAATAATCTCATAATCTATAGTTGAAGAGCAATTGTTTGTAAACAACATCTATCCTGCTTCCTAAACCTTGCAATTAAGGAGGCAGCCACTGCTATTCAAGTGAAACATGCAACACATTAACACATCCAGAAATCCATTATTTATTCATGAAACGCTCCTGAAACTCAACTTGTTTTCCACTCAAAATCCCATCCCCAGAGGGCAATTTTTTCCTATTTAAATCCCTGAAAACTCTCCTCAAATGCACACAGATCCCCTTCCTGTGTGCCAGGGTACACAGTCCATCTTCCTACCTACTCCATGCCACACTGTGTAGCCATCAGATCAGGACCCTCACCCTGTTGGTCCTCCTCTGTGATCCCATCTCTTCAGGAAAAGGTGTTGTATTGCCCACTGAAACTTCCCTTGTTATTCCTCTATCTCAAACTCTCCCACTTCATTTTGCTAGTCCTACATGAATGCTTCTTGTATGAATGTGTGTATGATTGTTGTTATTTTTGAATTTGTAATAAAGATCATTGTTAACTTTTCATCTTGTGTGTATGTTCTAGTCAGAGCTATTAGGGGTATACATAAGCATAAGATCCCCTTGTTGCCTCCTTTTTGCATCATAGAATCATAGAATCATAGAATCATAGAATTGCAGAGTTGGAAGAGACCACGAGGGCCATCCAGTCCAACCCCCCTGCCACGCAGGAAATCACAATCAAAGCATCCCCGACAGATGGCCATCCAGCCTCTGTTTAAAGACCTCCAAGGAAGGAGACCCCACCACGCTCCGAGGGAGTGTGTTCCACTGCCGAACAGCTCTGACTGTCAAAAAGTTCCTCCTCATGTTGAGGTGGAATCTCTGTTCCTGGAGCTTGCACCCATTGCTCCGTGTTCCAGTCTCTGGAGCAGCAGAAAACAAGCCTGCTCCATCCTCAGTGTGACATCCCCTCAAATACTTAAACAGGGCTATCATGTCGCCTCTAAACCGTCTTTTTTCCAGGCTAAACATACCCAGCTCCCTAAGTCTCTCCTCATAAGGCATTGTTTCCAGACCTTTCACCATTTTAGTTGCCCTTCTCTGGACACGCTCCAATTTGTCAATATCCTTTCTGAATTGTGGTGCCCAGAACTGGACACAGTATTCTAAGTGAGGTCTGACCAAGGCAGAATAGAGTGGCACTATTACTTCCCTTGATCTAGACACTATACTTCTATTGATACAGCCCAAAATTGCATTGGCCTTTTTAGCTGCCGCATCACACTGTTGGCTCATGTTCAACTTGTGGTCTACTAGGACTCCTAGATCCCTTTCGCACGTAGTCTCATTCAGCCAGGTCTCTCCCATCCTATATTTATGCATTTCATTTTTCCGCCCTAAATGCAGTACTTTACATTTCTCCGTATTGAATTTCATTTTGTTAGCTTTGGCCCAGCTCTCCAGTCTATCCAGGTCATTCTGAATTTTGATCCTGTCCTCTAGGGTATTAGCTACTCCTCCCAATTGGTGTCATCTGCAAATTTGATAAGTATGCCCCTAATTCCCTCATCTAAGTCATTGATAAAGATGTTGAATAGCACTGGGCCCAGGACAGAACCCTGTGGCACCCCACTGGTCACCTCTTTCCAAGACGAAGAGGAGCCACTGCTGAGCACCCTTTGGGTTCGGCCGGTCAACCAATTACAAATCCATTTAACAGTTAACTTGTCTAGCCCACATTCTACAAGCTTGTTTGCAAGAATGTCATGGGGAACCTTGTCAAAGGCCTTACTGAAATCAAGGTATGCAATGTCCACAGCATTCCCTTCATCTACCAAGCTGGTAACTTTATCAAAAAAAAGAGATCAGATTAGTCTGGCATGACTTGTTTCTCTGAAACCCATGCTGACTTTTTGTGATTATGGCATTGCCTTCTAAATGTTCACAGACTCTCTGTTTAATGATCTGTTCTAGAATCTTCCCTGGTATTGATGTCAGACTAACTGGACGATAGTTGTTGGGATCCTCTTTTTTCCCCTTTTTGAAGATGGGAACAACGTTTGCCCTCCTCCAGTCTGCTGGGACTTCTCCTGTTCTCCAGGAGTTCTCAAAGATTATTGCCAATGGCTCTGAGATTATATTTGCCAGCTCTTTTAATACTCTTGGATGTAGTTCATCTGGTCCTGGAGATTTAAATTCATTTAGATTAAGAAGGTGTTCCTGTACTACCTCTTTACTTATTTTGAGCGGGATTTCCCCTATTGTGTCCTCTGTTCCATTCTCCTCAGGTTGGTCCTCCTTTTCCTTTTCTGAAAACACTGAGGCAAAGAAGGTGTTGAGTAATTCTGCCTTTTCTCGGTCCCCTGTTAGCATTTTGCCATCTTCTCCACGTAGCGGCCCTATCATTTCCTTCTTCCTCCTTTTGCTGCGGACATACCCAAAAAAACCCTTTTTATTGTTCTTAACCTCCCTAGCAAGCCTGAGCTCATTCTGCGCTTTAGCTTTTCTGACTTTACTCCTACACGTGTTCGCTATCTGTTTGAATTCTTCTTTGGTGATTTCCCCCCTTTTCCATTTCCTATACATGTTCCGTTTAAAACTTAGCTCTGTTGAAAGTTCTTTAGTCATCCATCCTGGTTTCTTGAGACACCTCCCATTTTTCTTCCTCAATGGTACTGTTTGAAATTGTGCCTTCAGTATCTCCCTTTTGAGAAAGTCCCATCCGTCTTGAGGTCCCTTCTCTTTTAGTATTCCTGACCATGGGATCACCCCCAGTATTTCCCTGAGTTTATTGAAATCAGCTCTCCTAAAGTCAAGAATGCGTGTCTGACTATGCCTTGCTTCTCCTTTCCATTGTATAACAAACTCCAGGAGAACATGATCACTCTCACCTAAGGATCCCACCACTTGCACCCCATTAACCAGGTCGTCTCTGTTGGTTAGGATCAGATCTAAAATAGCTTAGTTGAGTTGCTGCTGATTTCCACAAATTATTAATAACTCGATCTTGCATGGAATTTCCATCTCACTAGCACTTAGGGTAACAATGCAACACAGCCATGTTGGTTTAAATGTACACTTTGTTGTTGTGTGCCATCAAGTCATTTCCAATTTATGGCAAGCCTAAGGTAAACCTATCATGAGGTTTTCTTGGCAAGAATAGTTCAGAGGAAGTTTGCCTTTGTCTTCCTCTGAGGCTGAGAGAGTGTGACTTGCCCAAGGTCACCCAGTGCATTTCCATGGCTGAGTGGGGATTCAAACCTGTTCATAGTCCATTGCTCAAACCACTACACCACACTACACTACACAACTACTAAACAATCACTAAACCAGTGACTTAACACAACACTTATCATGGTAGGTAGCGTTTGCATGGTGATGCCCTGGTACTGACAGAATCCCAGTTTTTCTGAGCTCTGCAGGAAATATAAGTAATCAAATCTTTTAGTTAATAAGTTAACTGAAACTTTCAGATATATAGTTAACAGGAATCTTTCAGTTATTTCATATCTTTCAGTATACTGAACTGAAAAAACGGCAATAGGGTTTGCTTATTCTTCTCACTTACAGTGGAAAACAGGGAGGGTAAAATCTATAAAGAGCTTGTACAATATTTTTGCATTTTTATCCTTTCAAGCAGCATAACTCTGAAAGAGAGCTGGTTGGGGGATGTCACTGCGCTTCTTGGATCATGGCATCCTGCTGATGATCACAGTGTGGGCTTAGCCTGCTTCTGTCTTAGCACTCTCCTTGCTCTCTCCTTCCCACTCTGGCCTCTGCTCTCCCCCTCCCCCATTTCCAGGGGGCTGCAAGTAGGGAAGGAGAGTGGTGTGTGTTTGGGTAGCCAAAGAGAAGCCAAGTGCCCCCCCCCCTTTGGCTATGCTTCATTTCACACACACACTCTGCATTTCTAAAATGCATCCAGTCGGCTTGGGGAGCTGTCATCATTCACTTGTCCTCTAACTCCCCCACATACAAAAGTCAATTTTCTTTGGTAAGTGGCTGGCTTTTCACTGCCAACATGAACAGAGTCCAGCAGGAGCTAAGTTGTTCTCCCATGTGTGGGAGGCGAAAATCCCTCCCCCTTCTCCAGAGCTGTTCCTTCCCCTGCCTTCCCCTCCTCTGCTCAAGCCATCTACTCAGCTGAGGGGTGGGGAGGGGGAAAACCAGAAGGCAGCCCTGCAAGGAGGGAGAGTTGGAGAACAACTGTGGTACATTGCCCTCAGGGAGGGATGCACTGCTGCCCATATCTGCATGCCATGGGTGCCTCTTCCATCACCTGAACTGGGGAGATGGACTCAGCACCCCCTCCCAGAGGTTTTCTTTGTCCCCTAACAGCCATCTGCCCTGGGTGTTATTGGGATGTTTGCCTTCAACAGCCCCACAGAAGCCCCACAGAAAGAAGTTTTGGAATGTTCTAGATGAAATTGATTCTTTGCTGCCTCTATTGCATCAGCTTAATCTCATCTAGCACAGCTCTTCTGGGTAGTCAAAGAGCTATTACATACTAGGCCTCATACTGCTGAGGAGAAGTCCTCAGAATAGTGCTGTGCAGAGAGAATTGCTCAGATTCATTCTGGCTTGGACTCCGCATTGAAGGCAGAGTCTGGGGCGGTAACTGAGGCACGTCCAGTTTTGATGGGTGAGTTTCAGGTTGTTCAATATGATGATGTGTACAAGACGCTTGGAGAGGTGAGACCCATTTTTATCCTGGCTAATTAAAGCTGCCAAAGGATGACTGGCCAATTGGTGCTGGAGGCTGTAAATGTTTGTTTGGAAGAGGGCTATGTTCCAGCTTCCCTAAAAGAAACAATTAATTGTAAGACCTTTGTTGAAAAGACCTTCATTGGACCCACAACTCCCTAAGTAACTATCAGGCAGTCTCTAATCTCCCCTTTCTAAGTGAGTGGTGACAACACAACTCCAGGCTTTCTTGGATAAAACAGATTATCTGGACCCATTCCAATCTGGGTTCAAGTTTGGTTATGGGACAGAAACAGCCTTGGTCACCTTGGTGAATGACCTACACCAGGAGGTGGACAGAGGAATGAATCTCTCTTGGTCTTCCTGGATCTTTCAGCAGCATTTGATACCATCGACTATAGTATTTTTCTGGGTCATCCAGCTGATATGGGACTTGGGGGCATTACTTTGCAGTGCTTCTGGTCTTGGCTGAACATTCCCAGAGGGTGGGGCTGGGGGGCTGTTGTCAGCCCTTTGGCCATTGTCCTTCAGTGTTTCACAGTGTCCCTTATGCTTTTCAACATTTATATGAAGCCACTGAGAGAGGTCATCCAGAGTTTGGGGGCTGGATGTCATCAAAATACTGATGATATCCAGCTCTATCGCTCCTTTAGAACTGATGCCAAGGAGGTTGCAATAGTACTGAATCATTGTCTGGATGCAGTAAGGGACTGGATGCAGGTAAATAGACTGAGGCTTAATCCAGCCAGGACAGAAATGCTGCTGGTCAGTAAGAAAACCAACCTGGGATTGGGATCACAACCAGTTCTGCATAGGGTTCCTCTCCCTCTGAAAGATCAAGTTTGTAGCTTGGGGATGCTCTTGGACCCAGCACTGTTCCTGGAAAGCTAGGCTGCTTCAGTGGCTAGGCACCTTTGCCCAGCTTTGGCTGTTACGCCAGCTGTTCCCTTTCTTGGAGAAGGCAGATCTGGCCACAGTGGTTCATGCCTTACTTACCTCTTGATTAAACTACTGTAATGCTCTGTATGTGGGGCTGGCGTTGAAAAGTGTTCAGAAGCTGTAGCTAGTACAAAACGCAGCAGCCAGACTGCATTTTGGTGTCAGGTGTACATTTTAGATACCATATGACACTAGTCCTGCAAGAACTACATAGGTTTCCAATTTGCTTCCGAGTTCTACTCAAGGTGTTGTTATTGACCTACAAAGCCCTAGATGACCTGGGGCCAAGATATGGGAAAAGAGATTCCACCTAAGCATTAGGAAGAACTTCCTGACAGTAAGAACTGTTCAGAAGTGGAACATATTGCCTCGTAGTGTGGTGGAGTCTCCTTCTTTGGAGGTTTTTAAACAGAGTCTGGATGGCCATCTGTCGGGAATGATTTGATTGTGTATTATTGCATATCAGGGGGCTGGACTGGATGGCCCTTGTGGTCTCTTCCAACTTTATGATTCTATGATTATATATCTGAAAGATTCCCTCCTCCCATATGAGCCTGCCAGAAATTTGAGATCTTCATAGGAGGCACTATTGTGTGTTCCAACACCTCCTTAGTTTGGTGGGTACATGTAACAGGACTTTCTCTGCAGCAGCACCTTGACCGTGGAACTTCCTACCCAAGTAAATTAGGCTGGCCCCACCTCTTTTAAGCTTCCAGCCAGCAGCCAAAACAAGTGCTATTCTGTATGGCATTCAATGTTTGAAATTGCTTTTTTTAACTATTTCAAAACTGGATTCTAGGGTTGTTTTTAGGCTGCTTTTAGAAAATTTTAAAGAGTATTTTAATGTGTTTTTAAAATGTTTTTTTATCTTTGTATTGTTTTAATTGGTTTTTATTTGTTCATCACCTCGGGAGCCCTTGTGGACTGGAAGCCAATACAGAAATATTAATTAATCAAATAATTCAATAACATTAATTAATTAATAAGAAAGTATGGATTCAGTGGGGCTTCCTCTCATCCCCACTACCTTGAAAATAATTCATTGCCTTATAAATTGCCTTAAAAAGAAAACTGCTTCAGGCATTTGGAACAGCATAAGAGTGAAATGACACTTTGGAAGAATATATTGAAGTAGCCCTGACATGACTGCTAAATTGATGAACAGCTTTATGCTAACGCTGATCTCTCTGTCTTCTTGGACTTGATTTCTGGTTCTACAATCATCATCCTGTTAACGATACATTCTTCAAACATTTTAATACTGTACTTTACAAACAGGCTGGGCTTTAAAAAAAAAAAAAACAAATACACTCTTTCTCAGTGGCCATCCTTCTCTGGTTTTTTTAGAGCTGAGGGTTTCTGGGGTCCCTGCAGCTGTGTGGACCTCAGCAGATGCCTGGTGCGCTTGTCTTGCCCCAGTCTCTACCTGCCTGTGGTGCTTACTGAAAGTATGATGGCAAAAGTATTCATGACGCAGTTCCAGGATGTGGGTGGCCTCTTCTATAACCCCTTACTTCTTTGCCCTTGACCCCTTTCATTCATGTTTCTTAAGAAACAAGATGGTGGCTTTGGCAAGCCTTTGAACAACCCAACCAGCTTTTTAACCATTTCCTTCCCACATAAAATTAAAATTAAAAAAACAGTTTACTGTTCAGCAGCAACAGAGCTATGCATCATCTCAGCAACCATTAACACTGGGATTCCCAGTGCATTGTAGCAAACAAAAATGGCAGCCAGAGAGCAGTCAAGATGAGGCCACAATGCCTACGGGTTTCTCATAGGCAATTGGTTGGCCGCTGTAGGGTCAGAATACCTAGAAAAGTCTTCTTACCTTCTTATGCTGTCACTATTGCTGTTCAGCAACTTTGAATACTGGAGATGTATGGAGCTACCTGAACTTTGTAGTGATCTGTTGGCACCAGCTTATAAACTGGGGGTGGGCACTTATGCAAGAGGCAGAAGCCAATTTTATGCCATGTTTGAGCATTGGGCTATGACTCAGGAGACCAGGGTTTGAATCCCCGCTCAGCCATGGAGAAACCCACTGGGTGACTCTAGGCAAGTCCCACTCCCTCAGCCTCTGAGGAAGGCAAGGGCAAAACCCACTCTGACCATATCTTGCCAAGAAAACCTAGTGATAGGGTTGCCTTAGGGCCATGTAAGTTGGAAACAACTAGAAGGCACACAACAGCAACAGCAGCCCTCCAGGTACACTGCACCAGTACATTACCAGCAAAGCAGAAGTGACATCACATCATATCTTGTTCCTTTCTGGGCCAATGTTCAGCCATGGGGTGTTTGTTGTATAGGGGTATGGTGTATGACAAACAGATGAATTTTCAGGCATTTTAGTCTGAAGAAAATGTGGGGTGAAAAAACAGCACCATCCAACTCTACAGTTCTATGATTCTATTATTTCCTTTTTTAAATATGGATTCTGGTCACTTCAGGGGTATCCCTGGGCCTTGGGGTATAAGGTGTGGAATGCAGCCCAGTGGTTACACTTTCCCCACACCTGTTACAAGCCAATAGAAATGGAAGCCCCAGGACAGGTACTGGCAGATTAGTGCCTGAAGTGGCCTATCAGCAGCTAGCACATGCACTGTGGGCTCAACCAGGCACATCAATCGCCTTTTACAGCCTCCCCCTCTGTGATGAGTTGCATAAATGGTGGTAATTCTATATCTGAATATGCATTTAGACATATTAGTTGTCATATGCAAACAAGGTCTTTAACAAGGTTGATGCGTTTCCTCTCTTTTGGCCACCTTCATGGTGTGCCGGACTAGGACTCCAGCACCAACTCAGGAGGAGCAAGTGTGGGGCCCAAGACAATGATGATTTGTAATTTCTCATGAGATGGAGATTAGAAAGTCTGCTATTTGGGTGTGGAGAGAGAAATGGACCAGCTGGACCTACTCCTAGAATTGCTATTTCCAGACGTCGCTTGTAGCTAGTTATAGTTGAAGGGGGAATGCCTGGAGGATATCAATGATGTGCTGAATTGGGTTTTAGTTTTATTTTGGGGATAGGGCTCAGGACCCTTTAAAGTTCAGACTAAATTCCAGATTGGATCCATTACTCTCCTGACATTGCAGCCACCAACTGCTGCAGTAAAGGGTTAATGCTAAAGGAGGCTTCTGCCTGTCTTGCATTGTCAAGACAAGTGGGACTGCTAAGCTAAGGAGCTAAACAAAGCCTTTGCCCTATCACTTCCTTAGTTTTTCCTTCTAGCTTCTTATGCTAAAAAGGAGGGAATAATATAAGAAGTTGACAAGATTTATATGTTGTCCTCCTGTATTTCTGTTATGAGGAAAGGCATTATCAAATTCATTTGCTCCCTTAAGGCTGATGCCAGTGTGGCTGATTGGTTCTGATAAGCTTACCTTTCTTTCCCTTCAGATTGTGGTAATGTTTTCCAGGGCTTACACACCATTAGCTCTAGGCTAGGAAGATGTGCTGAATTTTAAAAGTACTATTAGGGTCTAATTAAGACATTTTTCCTCCATCAAATGTGGATTTCTCTCTCTGTGTTTTTTTTTAAACTAACTGATTAACTTCTTCTGCGAATGCTGTTATTTTCTCAAGCTGGAATTTGATAGCTGCCTCATGGTGATCTTACAATTGCATGCAGCTTTCACAGCCTCTGCTGGAAATCTATTATCTTCCATGGAAGCGGTGGGGAGTGTCAGACACCCCATGCTATGGATCCAGCAAATCAAGGCAGTGCTATGTGGGGTGACAGTAGTGCAATAAGGTGGCAAGGCGATGGAGAGAATAAGTAGCCAGTTTTATGGTACAGTCTGGCTAGTACTGTGGACCAGACCTGAGGTTTCAAGTAACTATTTCCTCATACTGAAATGAAAGGCTTGACAACATGTTCTCCTTTACAGAGAATGTAAATGTTGTTTGATGAAGTTTTCCTCTACTTGAAGGTCTGTCTAGTCCAAGTCCAATTTAAGTATAAGGTGCCATAAGAGATAACTTACAAAGCAGCATGCAGGATAAGTACAATTTCAAAAAAAAAAAAAATAGAATACCAATAGCATTTATATTTCTATACTGCTTATCAGTGTCAAAGCACTTCCTAAGCAGTTTACTATATGTTAGCTAATTGGCCCCAACAAGGTGGGTACTCATTTTACTAGCCAACGGACGGATGAAGGCTGACTGAACTTTGGAGCCCTGTAGGATCAAACTCACAACATTGTGGCTGCAGTACTGCCATTTAACCACTGTACCACCTGGACTCCTTAGAATAGCCAGATTCCTGTTGGTGACATACACATATGTTTTAATGGCTGTTGTGGGTGGAGCTATTCAGCACCTCTATACACAGTGATTCACCACAATCTTTACTTACCAGTCTCCTGCTGGGGTGCTTCCCTACAGCCATTTACTGATGGGGTGGGGAGGGGAAGCCAGGCAACAGCTGGCTTTGTTTCATCAGATGGCCACAGGAAAGCAACATCATCTTCGTGGACCTCTGGAGGGCAACTGAGAGTTCCAGGAGGATGCCTGTTTCCCTCCTGCAGCCACCTGATAAAACACATCCCAGTGCTGCCTGGCCACCTCCCATCTTGCCTCGGCCATGAAATGGCCATGGGAGGGCAACCTAGCAGAAGATCATCATCTTGTGCCAGTGATATACTTAAGTCCAAAAACATCTGCCACTCCAGATGTTTTTGGACTTTAGTTCCTAAGAATCCCTTGTCACTGGCTATGTTGGCTTTGAAGCTTAAGAGTGGAGGCTCAAAAAAAACTGGAGGACATCAAAGACAGATGTACATGAACCATCTGTCTTTGAAGAAACATTCTATCGTGGTGTGCATGTGTGTGTTTGTGTGTGCGCGCACATGTGCATGCATGTTTCCCCTTTGAAGGGTAAATGCATCTTCTAATTTGGGGTGGGCAGCTGCACTGGGGAATGAGTGATTTTTTTTACATGCACCTCTGCATCCCCAAATAAGCTCTGTGCCAAAACTGGAAGTGACAAAATGTCACTTCTGTTTTTATACTGAGCCATTTGGGGGACTCGGGGACTTGGGAGGATTGTTGTGGTGTGCCTTCGAGTCGTTTCAGACTTATGGAGACCCTAAGGTGAACCTATCACAAGGTTCTTGGCAGAATTTGTTCAGGGGGGTTGCCATTGCCATCATCTGAGGCTGAGAGAGTGTGACTTGCCAAATGTCACCCAGTGGGTTTCCATGGCCAAGTGGGGATTTGAACCCTGGTCTCCAGAGTCATAGTCTAACACGCAAGCCATTACACCACACTGGCTCTCAGTTGGGAGGATAGGGGAGGTGAAATCGTGGTCAGGGGACCTTTGCAAGCATCCGGGGGGGGGGGGAAGTGCTACAGAAAAGCAGTTCTGAGGCCACATGCCACCCGTAGGGTACACTCTCCCCACTTCTGTTCTAAGTATAAGATGAATGACCCCCTGTCACCTGCAATTTTTATGATCACTCATCTTAAAACTTATCAAACATCACTTGTATGTGTGTGCATGCATGCATGCATGCATGCGGTACATGTGTCAACAGAAAGACAGAGAGATCCTCATTCGTGGAAACAATGCTTCTACATCAATCAATGCTTTAAATAAAAGGTTTCCTAGAACTTTCCTTCTGGTCTCAAAAACATATCATTGGTTTATCTGGCATCATCTGGTGAACCATCTTGCTGTACCTAGCGCTTTGGTTTTTTGCTGTGGAAATTTGAGAAGATATTTAATGTCTTTCTAGCACTTCATAGTATAGCTGAGCACTTCATTTTTGTAATAACCTCAGATGTGTCATCAGCCAGTGGAACTATAGCTTTGTTTGCGAACAGGCTGACAAAAGAGAAGGTTATTAATTAATGGACTGGTTCCATGACTTCATTCTGATGATCAGTGTTGTAGTGGAGCTGGGACTCACAAGACCAAAGCTCAAGAGAGCTTCCTTGTCCCTTCTGCAGTCTTCACAATAGCTGGCTTGGGTGCGGACAAAAGACCTGCTCCTGGTGCAGATGAAAATAACTGGAAGTGATTTGTTGACATGATTGCCTAATATTTGGGCCCCTCATTGGGAATGAGGCTGTGGGAACTGCCCAAATGCCCACACCTCAAAATCTACCACTCCCTTACAGCTATAAACAAATAACAGTTTGCAAAACCAATGGTTTTTAATTATAGAGTAGGAGTAGCCATTAACAACTGCCACTTTAGAGCTGCACTAGGGGTATTGGGCTACATCTCCCATCATTTCTATGTAGCCTTGCTAAATGGTGAGGGGCTGTAGAAGTTGTATCTCAAAACATTTAGAGGGCCAAAAATTTCCCATTTCCTCTAGAGAATGGTCTCCAAGCCAGCACACACAGCTTCACAAGAAGATAGGATGTAAGGGTTGCCAAGTCAAGACTATCCCAAGCCTTAAGATTCAGGACCAAAGACTTAGGCTTAGGAAGACCCCTTGTGATGTCATGGGGGCAGAGCCTAGTTATGTTAACAGAGTGAAGTTCCAAGGGGCAGCCCTTGATGATTTCATTAAGCCTGATATATTAAGGATCAACCACAAAATATGCCATTCAGATAAAGACCATGGAGATTTTCACACAGGGCCAAAATACCCTGTTATTGCCCCACCACCTCCTCTCCCATTCCTGCCATGGAATAACATAAATTTTTCACACACACTTACCTTAATTCCACAGCAGGAATGGGCTCCCCCTCCCCTCACTGGCCAGTTGTAAATGCAGCCGTTGTAAGGCTGCTTTTACGATCGGCTGTCTGAAACATTATCATATTAGCACGTGATAATGGCCGGGCGGTAAATTTAAAAAATAAACTCCCCCAAACATAAAACCAATTCACCAAGCACAAAAAACACACTTTAAATCAGACAATCAAAACAGGGAGGGTAAAGTAAAGGGTGCCACTTACCTGGATGTCCAGATCGTACCAGGAAGTGCTCGGAATGGACCTCCGCTCCGCGGCTGTCATTTCGGAACAGGAATGAGGTTCCTGTTTGCACACCCGTGATTGCGTGATAGCGACAGAACGGGAGGTCTATTCATGATGAAAAATCATGATTACATTGTTCCGGAACAGTCACAGGAGCAGGATGGATGTAGAACAGAACGGGGTCAATGTCGTCCGAAAGGGAAAACCTTTCTTGACCCTGTTCTGTTCCTGCCACAGGATATATAGCCCATGTGAAAATCTCCTATGTCTAACAAATGAGGGGAAATATAGATACACACTTGTCTATGTGCAATATTTGTACTCTTCTAGACCATGTAGGGTCTAACCACCTGATACTTCTATGTCCTTCCCTCCACATTGCCTCAGAATCACAAACTACACATGAGGTGGGCCATGATTTGCCACTTAGACATAGTTCCTCTGCTAGCCCTGTTTGAGGCTTTCAGAGGCCTTTTGCAGAAAAAGGAAATGTATCCATTCCTATTTCTTTTTTTAATTTATTTTTAAAGGCCTTTTAAGTCCAATAACAGGCCTGGGGTGGGGGTAAATTATTTTTAAATGGCAAGTTACTAAGTGGGGAGACAAAACTTGTGAAAGATGCAATTTGCTGTTCTGGAACAAAAACACTAGAGGAGGGAATATTCTCTGCATAAAGGCTTACAATCTAGAAGAGGTAGTTCAAAAGGAAGTAGTGCTGGGGATGGAAGAGAAAATAAGCAAGCATAGGCACCAGTTCATAAATTTACATTTTTATAATAACTGCATCCAGCATCTAGCCTCTGGACTGGATGTTCATCATCTATTAATGGCTTCTGCATGAGCATGGTATTGTCATTAGTGAGATGGAAGTTAATGACCAAGTTTAATGTTTTCTTCTATCAATTATTAGCCTATATTGACTGGTAGGACATGGTGAGTATTCCAGAGAGGCAACATGAGCAGCTTTGTTTAAAGATCCTAACGACACATGACTCATTCCTTAACAACTCATGGAGATTTCTCCATGGAAACCTCCCTTAAATCCTAGTGCTGTTCTCCACCAACAGCCATCCCACTCACGTTCAGAGCAAGCTTCTTTGGCACTTATTTGAATGAAAAAAGTTGTGGCTTGAAGCCATCGGAAAGCCTTCATTGTGGTCTTTTTGGTCTGATGGTGTACTTGCAAGCCATCATTTGAATTTCACAGTCGGCCAGTGAAGAATTATAAAGCTGCCCTCTGAATAAGTTAATCTGTACATGTAGTTGATTAGAACTGAGTCTGGAGCAGAATTTGGGAAAGTTCCTTTTTGGACTACAGCTCTCAGACTCCCCCAATCAATGTTGTTCTCAGACACAAACATTGGGAACTTTCCCTGTAGGAATGATCCTCCAATGCTCATTTTGATTGTCAAGTGAGTACATAGACAAGCAGATTGTGCTCCCAGTTTGGTAGAAAATGTGGGAAAGAGTCATTCAAGAGTCCTCAGCCAGGGTACTGCCATGGAGAAGTCCTTGTCCTGTGTTCTCCTCCCACCCAATCCCCAAAATAGGTAGTAAGCTATGAACAAACTCATGAAAGAGGAGGTGGTCTTTGTTGCCTACATGGGTGGAATATTTTTCCACAGTAGCCCTGACCATTTGGGGGCATTGCATAAACCTGGATAAATTAGGTTGAATTATGGCAATGAACTCAGTTTGAGGCTTCTGTAGCCTACAACTGTCCTGGTTGTTACAGGGACAGTCTTGTTTAATACTCTGTTGTCCCACTTTTTAAAAGCTTTTAAATGTCCCTCGTTCCCCTCTTTACTTTGATTGCTTCAAATGAGTTCAAAGTGCAAAAGTAGTTTGCACTCAGTTGATTCAGGTAGGGTGGAATCTTGCCCTTCCCAGTAGTCATTGGCAAAAGCAAACTGCTGCAGCCCTTCCTAGCTTGTGTGTTCTGCCTCATTAGTAATTTTTGCCATCTCAACCACACTCTGATATTGCTTTGCCATATCATATGTCCCAATTTATCATCTGTGAGATATTAGAGAGTATGGGTTGCCCCAAAGTTTGCCACCAATTAGTTAACAATAATTTAATAATTGATTCTTCTCCAACAGTGAAGTATAACTCAGGGATGGGCAGGTGCACTGAGGGTGGAATCCAGTTTTCACCCCCATGCCCTCTACCAAGGCAAAGCAAAAGTTAACTTCCATTTTTATTTTATTCTTATTTTTGGTCAGTTTTGACTCCTTTTGTTGGGATAAATGAATCTCTCCACAGCTACATTTTGTTGTGGTGTGTGTGTGTGCATGTGTGGTTTGGGAAATTTTGACTGGGGTGATGTTTTGTCTGGGAAACAGACAAATTGAATCATAGCACTGATTGGGATGTTTCCCCCCATCAACTGCATTCTTGCAAAAGGAATCATTCATTTCAACATGAAATTTTTATGGAAGAATTCCTTGCTTGTGGATTTTGTGAAATAGTCTTCATGTGCTGAAGGTGTAGACAATGGGGTCAACCACAGAAGTCTATGCACACATCAACCAGTCAACATTACTAAGCTCTTATTGCCTTTTTATTCCCCAGGTAAATAATTTAGTCTGCAAAATGATACATCTCTCTCTCTCTCTCTCTCTCTTTTTTTTTTTATACAGGTTGCAGTCCTTAATAAAAATTCCAGAAGCTACCACTACATGCTTGCAAACCTGGTAAGACGGCTTCTCCATATAGACATACTTGGGTACTTGGGTCTATGCTGTTCAGAGCTTTAAAGGAGAGATAGGGACATGGGGCCCTCCAGATGTGGCTGGACTGCAACACTAATTAGCCAAGATCCTACATTACCAAGCATAACATAAAAGTCCCACAGCTGGAACTACACTATGGCTCCCTTTTCCCCACGCTCAGGGATCACCAGTGACATCATCCAACAAAATCTGCCACAGTCTCCTGGAGTTCCTTAGAGAATTATGCAACCATTCTTCATCTGCCTATGGGAACAAAGCCAGATATTTCTCCTATTTCCTGCCCTCACTTTCCCCAGTCACTGGGCTAACACAGTGAAACAGTGAGCCCAGGCAGGGGGTGTTTTGTTCATTATGGGGGGGGAGAGAGAGAATACAGTGGGCCCTTGGTATCCACTGGGGTTTGGTTCCAGGACCTCCTGTGGATACCAAAATCCAAAGATGCTCAAATCCCATTATATACAATATCATTGTAAGATGGTGTCCCTTATATAAAATGGCAAAATCAAGGTATGCTTCTTGGATATTTTTTTTTATATTTTTTATTGAGTCACATTACATACATCCTTCCATACATCAATATTCATATAAACACACTTTTAGATCTCGTCAATTCTTTTTAACAATGTAACTCTATAATAACATAAAAGATTATAGGAGAAATGTAACGGCAGTAGAGAGCCAAAAAATTCCCCCTCCTCCTTCATTTTCCCTCTTTGTAAACAATTTACATCTGTTACCCTATTTTCCCCAGCTCTCACTCATTCTTGTACCATATTGATTTCCATTCCCTTGTATTTTATTGATTCTACTATACTTTCCTATGCTTAGATTCGAGCTCAACCTCTATTTATTCCCCTTTTCCTTTATCGTTTTCCGCCTGTTCCCTCAGAGATCAAGTTCACCCAAATTTCTCCACTTTTTTCTTCCAATAACTCTTAACTGTTTTTTTAAAAAATATTTTCAAGCTGTGGATGGTGGAATCCATGGATGCCAAATCCATGGATATAGAGGGTTGACTGTACCAACCTCTGCAACAACAACATATGAAGGCATACATTGGGTTTACAATGGCATATGTCACTAACAGGATGGTAGCCTGTTGTCTCCCACCATAGAGTGGGCTGATAAAAGTGCCTAGATAATTCTATCAATTCACATATCAACCCCAATCCCCTTTTTTCTGCCCCTGAAGACCTTGGATGCAGATTTTTTTCACCTTAAAAACACCTGTAGTTCCTCAAAACCACCTGAAAATGTGGTAGTTTGCTTTGTTGCACCCCCATGACCCTCAAAATAGCCAGAATTGGCCAAACAGAAACTATGCATGACATGTCGGTTGCTTGTTGTTAGCAATGCAACAGTGCAACCCTCTTAATCAGGGGCAGGGAGTGAAAATTGGTTTCCTGCCCATGGTGCAATGGCCCAATTGTGCCATAGACAACACTGGTGGGAGTCATGGTTCAGTAAGATATGTTGTTGTTGTTGTTGTTGTTGTGTGCCTTCACATTGTTTCCAACGTATGGAGACTCTAAAGCAAACCTATCATAGGGTTTTATGAGGGCTGAGAGTGTGTGACTTGCCCAGTGGGTTTTCATGGCTGACCAGCGATTCAAGCCCTGGTCTTTAGAGTCACAGTCCAGCACTTACATCACTATGACACATTGGCTCCTTCCAGTAAGATCTACCGTATATTCCAGCGTATAAGACGACTTTTGAGCACTCAAAAGTGCCCTCCAAAATTGACAGTCGTCTTATACGCCGAATATACTTTGCTTCGCCTGCCTGCCTATCTCCTGCCTCTTCGCAAACTGAGCGAAGAGGCAGGAGATGGGGCAGGGGGGTGAAGCAAAGTGTTTTAAAGTTCATTCGCCCCCTTCCTCTGTCTTCTCCCCCTTTGGGGAGCAACAGAGACAGAGGAGGGGGGCGAACGTTGCAGTTTGCCTCGGCCGCCGCGTGATCGCCTCTGCAGCTGCCGAGGCAAACCGCTAGATTCGCCCTTTTCCCCCACCTCCCTTGAAGGTGGAGGAAAAGGGCAAAAATGCCCCGTTTTGCTCTGCGACCCTGATCCCTCCTTCTGGGTTCCCTTCCGAAGGAAGCCCAGGAGGAGGACGCGGGGCCGTGGAGCCAAACCCCGAGATTCGCCCCCTCCTCCCTGCCATCCACCCACCCTCCGCCCATCCACCCCCCTTCCCCAAAGGCGCGGATGGCTGGGAAGCCCCCTCCTCCCTGCCACCAGCCCACCGTCCGCCCATCCACCCCCCTTCCCCAAAGGCGCGGAATCGCGCCTTTCGGGAGGGGGGTAGCTGGGAAGCCCCCTCCTCCCTGCCACCAGCCCACCCTCTGCCCAGCCACCCCCCTTCCCCAAAGCCTCGTTTTGGAGAGGGGGGTGGCTGGGAAGCCCGTCCCTCCCAGCCACCCAGCCACCCTCCGCCCAGCCACCCCCCTTCCCCAAAGCCTCGCTTTGGAGAGGGGGGGTGGCTGGGAAGCCCCCTCTTCCCAGCCACCCTCCACCCAGCCACTCCCCTTCCCCAAAGCCTCGCTTTGGAGAGGGGGGGTGACTGCGAAGCCCCCTCCGCCCAGCCACCCAGCCACCCTCCGCCCAGCCACCCCCTTTCCCCAAAGCCTCACTTTGAAGTGGGGGGTGGCTGCGAAGCCCCCTCCCCCCATCCATCCATCCACCCTCCGCCCAGCCACCCCCTTCCCCAAAGCCACGCTTTGGAGAGGGGGGGTGGCTGCGAAGCCCCCTCCCTCCACCCCTCCAGCCAGCTGGCCATCCCGCATTCCCCAAACCACTAGGAGACTGGGCAGCCTCCTGTGGGTTGGGGAATCGCGGGAGGAGGGAGCCCAGAAGGAGGGATCGGGGCTGTGGAGTTAAATCCCTAGATTCGCTCCCTCTCCCTTGACGTTGGGGAGAGGGGGAGAATCCCGGCGTTTGGCTCCACGGCCCCGCGTCCTCCCTATGGAGCCAAACGGGGCATGTTCACCCCTTCTCCCCACCTTCCTTGAAGGTGGGGAGAGGGGGAGAATCTAGGGGTTTGCCGCAGCTGCCCCGGCTTCCCCCGCATTGGTCCCCTTCGGAAGAGCCAAGACGGAGGGAAGGGGGCTGCTGAGGCAAACTGGGCATTTTCGCCCCTTTCCTCCACCTTTGAGTCCAGTTTGACTGGAAGGTTGAAGAGAGGGGCGAATGTTCCCCTGCCAGCT
The DNA here is from genome assembly GCA_030847615.1 of Gambelia wislizenii. Lineage (NCBI taxonomy): Eukaryota > Metazoa > Chordata > Lepidosauria > Squamata > Crotaphytidae > Gambelia > Gambelia wislizenii. The sequence continues at coordinate 26,746,911 of JAUMIR010000011.1, read as the reverse complement.
GATCCTGTTTGCTTTCCCAACTCACGAGGAGATCCTCATGAGTTGGGAAACAAAGAGGATCAGCTGGCAAGGCTCCCCCAGCCAGCCAAATTGGGGTGGTGGTGGTCTTATCTGACGAATATATGCCTAAGCCTAGATTTTTGGCTGGAAATTGGGGGGGGGGGTCTTATACGCCCAGTCGTCTTATACACCGGAATATACGGTATTTGTTTGTTGGATTTATATCCCACCTTTCTCCCAAGATGGGATTCAAGGTGGTTTACAATAGTTAAAAAATACAACTAAAACCTTACAAATTACAAAAGTTTAAAAAGAATTAAATTGAATTTCCGTTATTAAAATATAGTTAGAAACACATAATTAAAAACATAAAATTGATTTTAAAAATACAACATTAAAAAGCAGCACACCAAGTAAAATTCACATGCCAAACAGCTCCCTAAATAAAAACATCTTCAACTGCCAACAAAAAGAGGGCAGGAAGAGGGAGTTCCACAGTCTAGAAGCAGCCACGGAGAAGGCTTTCTCCTGAATCCTCACCAATTGTGCCTGTGAAAGTGGTGGGATTGAGAGAAAGCCCTCCCCTGCTGGTCTTAACACTTGGGCTGGCTTGTATAGGGTGATACGATCTTTCAGATAGTCTGGATCTAGAGAGCCTTCAAAGGTAAGAAACAACAACTGGTACTGAGGACAGAAACAAACAGGCAGTTGGTGGATGTGACAGACTACTTTATTATGTATTTATGAGGAGCTTCAGAAGATGACACTGAATATGTGCAAAGATTATGTGCATCTAAAGTAGCTCTTTGGACTCTGACCAGGAAATGTTTCTCAGTCATTAAAGAGTAGCTTTAAAAGAATGCTGGAGCTGGGATGTTATGATTAGTATTTGCCCTCAGCGGCTGCCTCTTGGTTTTTCCTGAAGAAACCTAACCATTTAAACTTAATGCATCATTTGTATTTCCTCTCAAATTATACAGTCAATAATCCAAATCTCTTTTTAATAATACAAATTCACTGTGGGAAGATACGGCATTATGCTTGGTTACTTTACAGTTGTTAGGAAGCGTCAAAGTTAATCCATAATTCTATCTAGTCAAGTTGCCAGGCTGCTTAACAATTCATTTGTCCAATTTTGGCACTACATCTAAAGCTCTTTTCTAGGAAAAGGGGGAGAGAGAATGAACTTGTTTTGTACTCAGTAACTAGGCACACTATGCCTCAGGTCTATCTATTTTTAAAATACATTTTATAACAGTTTTCCCCCCAAGTGTTCCTTATTATAGTGAGGTTTTTTTTTTCCCAAATGACTCCTCTCTACTTGGTGTGCAAGAGGTTTCTAAGACATTTGATCCTGCAACAATTGCAGGCTTTCAGCATTAGTCTCTTTTGTGAATAGACCGTTCCTTTGCAAAGTCCTCTCCCTTCTAGCTGACAATTCTGCAAAGCTGAAGCTCTCTCCTTGCAATGTATTTTTTTTCTTTGCAAGGTCACAGGTAATAAAGATTAATTTTAATGCATTGTGAGTCTAATTGAGAACATCATATGCCTCTTTGCACAGTGGACTGCTTTTTTCTGCCCAAAATCATTGTGCACTTTGTACCTTCAAATGTACACTCTACCTGGAACCTGAAATTTTCAGAGTCATATTTGCAGGCTGGCAAATCCAGATAACCTCTATGCCAGTGTTTTCCTTGGCATTCCAAGAGTTGTTGCCTGATGACACATGGGACTAATCTCACATATATTAGCTGGAGCCCTGTTGGTGATTTTGTCCAAAGTTGTTTCCAAACATTATGCAAAGAGCTATTCTCTAGTTCCTTGTGCAACTCCAAGACCCCAAGAAGTCTGCGGGGTTGTCTAAATGCCAGTGGTGAGGGGAACTCCTCATGGAATGCAAGGGGAATCCTACCTGTCTAAATGGCAAGCCATGTCATTTCACCATTTTGTGAAGGAGGGGGGCCCAAAATGTTAAAAACTATGTGGGGAAAGCCATTGCGATTTGTCCCGGAGTTTTTTTTTTAAAACAGCATACATAATGCACATCCCCCCTCATTGGAACAAGTGATTCAATATGAATCGTTTTCGTATAGGAGAGAAAATGTAAAGCTGGTTGGCCGGATGAGTGCGGGGGCGGGGCTTCCTAACAGGGCAAGCACCTGGTGTCGCCATGTTGATTTTTCACTTAAGCGAGCAAATGCTAAGGCGAGAAAACAGGGTGTTTTTCTTCTTTTTTTCTTTTTTGGAAAGACAAAATATTGCTTCAGTGCGCAGACTAAACAATTTTGTTTTAAAAAATGCTGGCGGTGGCAGATTATGGTGGGTGAAAACAGGAGTAATTCACTCACGGCTGCCATCTTGACTGAAGCTTTTGGGGGGCAAAACACCATTAAGCTAAGTCACAGCTGCTGCGAAATGTCACTACTGTGGGGCACTCCAGGTTTTGGGGAGCTCATATAGATGGGCCCTCTGATTGCTCCCAGACTTTGAGACTCCCTACCTAAGGTGGCTCCTTCTTTGCTGTGAAGAACTTTTTATTCCAGCAAGACTTTGAAAATGGATTGTTTTACATAAGAAGGGCTTTTTATGGTGCTGTAATGTTTTTATTCTTTGTTTGACAGTAATATTTCAAATAGATTTTCCTTGGGTTTTTTCTGGACTGTGAGGCCATGTTCTGGAAGAGTTTCCTTCTGACGTTTCACCTGCATCTGTGGCTAGTATCTTCAGAGAATGGTTGGGTAGGAGTGTGTGTACAGTTTATATACTGTGAACCCCTGTTGGGGGGGTATATGTAAATTTGTGTATTTGAATGGTTAGTTTCTGGGTATAGAAATGCAAGGATGATTAGTGTCTGTTTGGCTAATGGTTGGTTGATGGGCCATCTATACCCAGAAACTAACCATTCAATTACACAAATTTACATATACTCCCCAACAGGGGTTCACAATATATAAACGCCACACACACTCCTACCCAACCATTCTCTGAAGATGCCAGACACAGATGCAGGCGAAACATCAGAAGGAAACTCTTCCAAAACACAGCCTCACAGCCCAGAAAAAAACCAAGGAAAATCTATGGATGCCAGCCATGAAAACCTTCAACTTCACAATATTTCAAATGCTTTTAATTCTGTTGTTAGTTTAATTGTGTTTTAATCTCAACTTTTGGGATGTTCTTAACCATTTTTTAAAAAACCTTCTCTCATTTGTAAACTGCCCTGAGTGCCATTTTGGGGAAGAGGTGGGCTATAAATAAAGGGATAGATGGAGGGAATCCTGTTGGTTTGTTCCAACTAGAGTAGACCTACTGAATCAATAACTGAATGCTAAGTCAACATACGGGTCACACACACGCACGTATCTGCACAACCAATATCTGCAGTTTCAATTATCCACAACTGAAAAAATGGGGACACATGCCATAGAGTCATGCTGGAAAATGTCTAGCGAGGTCCTCCAATGCAACTCTATGGTATGTTTGTACTGGAAGTCCTTTATTTTAATAAGGATTACTATTATCCATAGTTCCAGTATCCACAGTAAGTCCAGGAACTGAATCTCCCACAGATATGGGGGGAGGGAAACCTGTATATGTAAATCTAATTGATTCAACGTTTCTACCTAAGCCAGGATGAAAACAGGATTTGGGTCCATATATTTTTAAAATCTCCTCATAATACTTAAACAGTTTTTAATTCCAGCAAGATAAAATTAAATTTTTTTCCTGGGTTGTACAAAATGCAGAATATGAGCTTGAATACACTATGACTGGGGAGCAAATGCTTTTTTTTTCCCTTGTCTTCCCAGGGTTTTACAGGTATTTCACTGGACAAAGTGGTGCAAGGAGGGGCCAATGTAACTGGATTTCAGATTATTAATAATGACAATCCAATGGTCCAGCAATTTATGCAGCGGTGGGTGAGGCTTGATGAAAGGGAGTTTCCAGAAGCCAAAAATTCTCCACTAAAGGTAAGTGTTGTAGCAATGCCAGATTGGCTAAGAAATAAGTCTTTGGCCTAAATCAAGGTAGGAATCATGTCTTTTCCAGCATAGACAATGGTGAGGAATGCTGGGAGTTGCATTAAAGCAACATCTGAAAGACCATGTAATTCCCACCCTGGCCTAAATCCTCTTGCTAACCCAGTTAGAGTTGACCCATTGAGTCAATAGAAAGTTGGCAAGTCTACATTTAGGTAAATTCCTTGGATTCAGTGGATCTGCTAAATGGCAGGTGGTGGATGATGTCATTGTTCCTGATACTCAAAAGATCCCAACAGTTTGACCATGAAAGCTCTGTCACAAGTGCCATACTGGTTATACCCATTAATGGGCATTTGATAGCATTGTACATGAATCAGATGAGCAGGAGCTCAGGCATGGATGTGAACAATACAGAGTGGGAAAAGTCACTTTTTTGAACTGTAAATACTAGCCAGTTTGGCTATGAGATTTTAGGAGTTGTAAATCCAATAATTACCTTTTCCCAGCTGAGGGATCACCTTATCATCCAATCCAATGGCAACCTACTGTAGAGAAAACATATTTTATTATGATTTTTTGGCCCTGTGTTTTTTAACGCTTGTGGAGCAAAATAAAAAAAGTGCAGCTCTTTCAAAATGGTATTAATGTTGGGTACCACAAAGGAATCTCACTAATATTTTGTACAGATGTACTCCTGATTTGTAAAACTTGCACAGGGCTTATTAAACAAGCAAGCCAACCCCATTTCATTTCTTTTTTTTAAGCCTATTTAAAAATTGATGTATAATATTTTTGATTAGGAAATAAAATTGGTTAGAAACTAACACCCTGGTGTTTTAATTTATTCAGTATTTCATCGACTGTTTCCTTCTTCCTTTGCTGGCTTGCCTTCGCTTGCTTATGCATTTGTTAGTAGAATATGAATAAAAGAGAAAATTAGATTTGTTTCTTGGCATGATTCGGAGGGAGCTGCATTAAGGTTCCTTGTAATTGCAGCAGCCTGAAACTGTGGGGGGGATGGCAACCACCAGGGTTACCCCAAGATGTTTTGCACAGCAATAGATGTCCACTTCCCAAAGTAAAAAACGCATAATCCCCCATGCCAGCCATGTATTTATTTATTTATTTATTTATACCCCGCTCTTCAGCCACAAGGCTATCAGAGTGGCTTACAAATTGTTTTTTTTTTTAAGCAATAGCTATTTACACATCTACACTGCATTAAACAGTTTCCAATGTGTGTTAGCTAATTGCCCCCACAAGCCAGGTACCCATTTTACTGACCTCCGAAAGGATGAAAGGCTGAGTCAACCTTGGAGCCCGCTGGAATCGAACTTGCAAAGTGGTGACTTGCAGTACTGGCATTTAACCAGTACTGGGCTCACCAGGGCAGGGTGTTATTTTGACATATAAAGCTGAAAATCACACAAGCACTTTCCCCCTTTACTGGTAATCAAAATGCACTCATCACAGAGTAGATGGTACCTTGGTGCCATTTCACAACACTCAAAATCTGCCCGAGGTGGTACCTGGTCAGGCCAGTTTTGACAACACCCCTTTGTAAGCTTTATGTAGTACAAGACTCTTTCCAAATCTGTGAATATTGAAATCACTCCACTGGCTGCCAATTAGTTTCTGGGCAATGTACAATACAATCCACCCCTTACACTCAGGTCCTCTGGGGGACATTTTCTTCAACCAGCCAGGACTAGACTGGCAACTGTCACCCAGAGGACCTTTTCAGCACACACCCCTAGACTGTGGAATGACCTGCCAGAAGAGATTCTACAGCTAAACATACTGTCTGGACTTAAAACAGTATTAAAGACCTATCTCTTCTGGCAGGCCTACCCAGTCGATTTTAAAACTATGAACTTTAAATTGGTATATTTTAAGTTTATGGATGATTTTAATGTGTAATAGTTGTTTTAATCCTATGTGTTTAAATGGTTTTATATTATAGTTATATATTGTATTTTAATTCATGCTGTACTCTGCCTCAATAAAAATTATTATTATTATTATTATTATTATTCCTTCCCTGTATGAAAACAGTGAGCAGGAGTGGGACCTTATTCCCTGATGTGTGACAGAATATTACGTAATATTTGCAATATAGCTTTGCCTCCCTTGGAAGGAAGTTTCGGAGCTTGGTGGCAACTGCCTCTTTGGCATTCTCATTGTCTCTGCCTCTGATGTTAGTAGGACAGAGAGGGAGGCATCTCCTGAGGATCTTAACACCTGGGCAGTCTTGTATGGGTGAAGGCAAGCTTTTAATTAGCCCGGCAGCTACATCTTTCTTGTCCTTCCACCAGTAGGCAGACATAACTGTATCAAGGCACTGGGCTGTCCATGGGGTTGTCTGTACAAGCCTATAAATTGTGAATTGATGTGTACTTATGCCAATTCGCAGCAGCTTTCATTTGTCTCAATGATTTTTGCCAAGATCGCAGGCATGCAAAGCTATCTGCTTTCGTTGTTCAAACGGACATGCCTGCGAATCAAGATAGGGGTGTGAGTGAATTACAGTTGTCCCTTCACATTCGGTGGGCTTTGGTTCCAGGACCCCCCATGAATACCCAAATCCATGAATACTCAAGTCCCATTATATGCAGTGGCATAGCAAAATGGTGTCCCTTATAGAAGATAGCAAAATCAAGGTTTGCTTTCTGGATTATTATTTTTTAATGAATATTTTCAAACTGTGAATACTTAAAACTGTGAATGCCAAATCCATGAATGTAGAGGGACAACTGTACTCATGTTTTTATTCCCACCAGTTGCTGCCAACGAACAGTATTTTTTTAAAAAAAAAGCATATCCAAGGTGCAAAAGCGTGATATTCCGCTTAAATAAATAGGGGGGGAAAGAGAGAAAAGGCTGTTTTGTCACCTTGGCGCATGATTGCTATGGTGAAAATCCAACATCGGGGTTCAGGGCACTTGTCAGCAAGCTCTACCCCCAGTAACCATTTGACCAGTCAGCTTTCCACTTACACTCTTATCAGGAATGCGCAGCAAAATGAATCGGTTGTCCCAATGAGCAGGAATGCACTTTTCCTTTGGAGGTGTTTAAAAAAAAAATGGGGAAAGGTGCAGAGGCTTTTCCCAGAGTATTTGGCACTTTTGGCTCCCCCTCCTTCCAAATATGGCGGATTGATGTGGGATCTCATTAAGACAAATCATATTCTCATAGAATTCTATGAGGAGTATTTTCACTGTATAGACAACCCCCTGTCTTTCCCTGCTCAAAGAAGAGTCTTCTGGATGAATCCAAGCCAGCTTTATTGAAATATAGGATCAGCACAGCAGACAGTCATTGCAAACTCTAACACTTTTTTCCAAGTTTCACTTTTACAACTGTTCACAGTTACCCATCCACCCCCCTCGGTAACATTCTTTCCCACACAGTACCAGGCAGCTCCAGTACCATGGGGCTTGTCTAGATGAGAAGATATAATGCTGGTTGATGCACATTAATGCAAAATCACAGCAGCATTCATTTATCTCCACAGTCCTTTGGCAAAATCGCTGGTCTGTGAAGCTATCCTTGCGTGGTGGGGTCTCCTTCCTTGGAGGTCTTCAGAGGCTGGATGGCCATCTGTCAGGGATGCTTTGATCATGATTTCTTGTATGGCAGGGGGTTGGACTGGATGGCCTTTGTGGTCTCTTCCAACTCTACAGTTCTATGATTCTATGATTCTGTGTTTCTATGAAGTTCACATGCAGCCGTGCCTGAGAATCAACATGGTGGCTGAGAGTGAATTATTCATCAAGTTGTCACTGCCACACAGTAATTTATTTATTTTTTTTACTGCAAATCAAGGGTGCACAAGTGTGACGTTCTACTTAAAAAACCTGTTTGGTCACCTCAGTGCACCAAAAAAGCACACAATCACTAACATGAAACTCTAAAATGGCTGTTCTGGTTACTTCATTGCTGGCAAGCCTGCCCCCCATGAACATCCAACCAATTTCTGCCCTTGCCAAGAATGCATAGCAGTGCAATTCAGTTGTCCAAACGAGTGTTAATGCACATTTCCACACATTTTTTAAAAACTTCAGGAAAAGCCATGAAGGCTTTCCCCTTGTAGTTTTTGGAATTTTTGCCCCCGCCCTCCTTCTGAATAAGGAGAATCACTGCAGGATCTCATTGGGACAAAAGATAATTCCTTGCGAATTCTGTTAGGATTATTTTCACCATCAAGGCAACCCCTTGGTTCTCACGCTCACAGTCTCCATACTTGCATCCCTCCTATTTCCAAACATCCTTTGAATGTGGCTACAGAGCTGCCGAAGCAATTCAAAGCAAAACTTAACATGGCAGAAAAGCCTCTTTTGGGATCCTCTGACAGGAAGGCTTGGGAGTGTTAAGCCATCTTGCTGATGGATGATGTTTATTTCTTATATTTTTGTCACTTGTATAGTTTTAATGCATTTTGAACAGTTGTTTTTCAGTTGATGCTCTGTTTCCAGCTTTAACTGTTGTATTCTGTTTTTACTGTTGTATTTTATTTGCTCTATATTACTGTTCCCCGCATGGAGCATTAGTTCAGTGGAAAGACAGGATAGAAATTAAATGAATGAGTGAGTGAATGATTGAATAAAAAGCTATGCTTGATCTTAGGCTGAAGTCTGAGAAGTGGTGTGTGTGATTTGTATAAAATTTAATTGTCAAGTCTGTTGACTGGATAAATAAATAAATAAACAAACAAACAAACAAAATTGATAAATGAATTTGAGTCACTCTGGCTATCTAATTTTATCAAATTCAGGATTATTTTTTGTTTATTCTTTTTAACAAAGCCTACTATGTGAATCAGGATGGTGACCACAGAAAAGTAATTTCTTCAAAAGATTAAACAAATTTCTAACTGCAGTAATGTTTTTAACCTCATGTTCTGAAGTAAATATAATTTATAGGCAAAAAATGCCATTTAGAAATCTTATACGCTTCCTTTGAATGAAAGTGTTTATCTGATTTATAACTTCAATAGCAACTGTAATTTTGAACCATATGAGAAAGCAGCAAAAGTGTTGCCCTTTGTTTGGGTTTTTTTTTTCCCTTAAAGAAAAAAATAAACAGATTCTTTGCCAGCTACATACCTGAGTTAATAGGAAATACAGTCCAAAGAAGTATAATTTATGGTTTCTACACATTTAGCATCAGGCCACCTGTATTGGCTAGCTCTTTGTTTAACAAAGAAAAGAAGAAAACTGCAAACAGAAGAGGAAGGAAGGAAGGAAGGAAGGAGATTGTAACAAAGGCTGCTAACACACTGCATAAATAATCCAGTTTGACACCACTTTAACTGCCATGGTTCAATGTTATGGAATTCTGGGATTTGTAGTTTTGTGAAACATTTAGCCATCTTTATCAGAGGGCTCTGATGTCACAACAAACTACAAATCCCAGGATTCCATAGGATGGAGCCATGATAGTTAAAGCAGTGTTAAACTGTATTACTTCTGCAGTGTGGCAGCAGCCTCTGACCATTGGCCATGCTGGCTGAGGCTGGTGGGAACTAGAGGCTAAAATGACGTATAGAGTGACACAAGTCCCCAGCTTACTACACACAGAAGTCTAACAATAAACTCACAATAAATAAATAAATAAATGATATGGAAGGGATTACCTTTTTCCAACTTAATTGCTAAGAGCACACAGCTCAAAGAACTGTAGAAAGAGAAGAGCTGTATGGATTTCCTGGAGTAGAAGGCATTCCAGAATTCCAGAATTACAACAAAAAAGCCCTGGTTGGAATCAACATATAATGAATACTGATTACAGTGACACTGAAATCCTGTATAGACTGATGGCATTTAATTGTTCAGTTTTGTTGTGGATAATTCTTTACCTAGCACATTGATGTCTTGGGTGTGCTACCTTGAACGTGGCTTGTCATAGATGGATGAGATGAAAACTTTGCTATAAAGAAAAATGTAAACCTTTTTTTCCAGCTCCTCCTCTCCTATAGCGTAGTCTAAGGCCTAAGGCACCTTCCAAAAAGATGGAAAACATAAAAATGAGGGATGGATTTGCATAAGACTTCCATGTGATGAGTTATCCAAGTTATGCAACTAGAGATGTAAATACAGAAGTAATTACTATATTTCAAATAGAAATAAAATGAATGTTGCCAGAGTGGGAAGGCTGATGACCAGATGGTCTACACACTTTCTCAATCTGCTGTCCAGCTGCTAACCTCAAGGCCTTTGCTCTCACTTTCTCTGGGTTCTTTGCCTTAAAAGGGGGGAGGGATTGGACAGCCTTTCAAAAAGGAGGGATGGGAGGAACCAGACGTTGTTGTGCAGCAGCTTATAGCATTCTTCCACCATGTGCTATGCTGGCAAGACTTCTAGGAGTTGCAGTCCAACAATACCTGGAGGGCTTCATGATTCCCACTCCTGCAGCAGAGTTATATCTTCTGACAGCATTTAAAACAGAGAACAGTTTTCCATAAGTGGAGCACATACACACCATAGCCCCCTGCCAACTATTAGGTAATTGTAAAATGATGTTTGATGTCTCAAAGGGTGTAGGTTGGTTGTGGGGATTTCATCAGAATGAAGTCAGAAACAGTTTCCAGAATGCAGCCTTTCAAACTGTCTCCTTTGTATTGTCTTTAGTATACATCTGCATTGACCCATGATGCCATACTAGTCATAGCTGAAGCTTTCCGGTATCTGCGAAGGCAGCGTGTTGATGTCTCCCGGAGAGGTAGTGCTGGAGATTGCCTAGCAAACCCAGCTGTGCCTTGGAGCCAAGGAATTGATATAGAAAGAGCACTGAAAATGGTAAGGTCAAAAACAACTGGAACATCCAATGTCTTAAAAATATTTCAACAATATAGATCAGATGCATAAGATGGGGCATCTGGAGATGTACTTGACTGTTATGTGCAGAATCAAGCATGGTGCCTGGCTGTGTATATAATGCAAGCTGCCTTTCTATTGCCACTAAATTAGAGGTGAGAGCCACCATGTTGCTGTGTTTTGAGTGTTGGACTAGGATTCTGTGAGACTTGGGTTTGAATACTTGCTCATCCATGGCCTTGGGAAAGTCACACTCTTTCAGCTTCAGAGGAAGGCAATGGCAAACCTCCTCTGAATAAATCTTGCCAGGAGAACTGTGAGATAGGGTTACCATAAGTCAGAGTCAATCTGAAGGCAAGTAACGAGAAAGACAGAGGTGGGCAGCATCTCTATATTATATTATATTAGTTATTTATACTCCACTCTTCAGCTATCAGAGCGGCTTATAAATTGTTTTAAGCAATAGCAATTTACACATCTGTACTGCATTAAGCAGTTTCCAAGTGTGTTAGCTAATTGCCCCCACAAACTGGGTACTCATTTTACCAACCTACAAAAGGATGGAAGGCTGAGTGAACCTTGGAGCCCTCTGGAATCGAACTTGCAACGTGGTGACTTGCAGTACTGGCATTTAACCACTGCACCACCAGGGTTCTCTAGATGTTGTTGGGCTACAGGTCTCATCAGCTTTAGTCAGTGTATACCCAGTAGTGATGGGAGATCTGGATCAACAATATTTGGAGGGCCTATAATTGACTATTCTTGTTTTAAAAATAGTTACATGGATTTACATTGTATTGGGCACACATCCCTCAGAGAATCTGCCCTATAATCTCTATTGCCATTATTTGGTTGTATAAGTGGCATTATCAGTGTGTGTGGTGCTTTATAGAGTAAAATAGGACAGGTTCCTGCCCCCAAAACTCTTGTGAATGAGCAAGAGCAGCCATTTTGTAATTGCACCCGCAATTAAAAATTCCAAATGTGTCTACTGGCCCCAAATGTCTATTGTAGGTAGTACTGGGTTGGACAGAGTAAAGGCCTGACTCAGAATAACAGAGCTGGATGGAGTCTGGATGTGTTGGCTCGCATCATTTGGGAAGCTACATCATTGTAAACTGACTTATGACCACATAAAGTGGAATTATGCCATTCCATATTCCCAGGAGGGGATTAGAAGTGTAGCTTTGCCATCAGGACTATTGCACCAGCAAAGTGTGTGCAATGGTCTCAAAATATGGCCATCGCTCAACAGGCCCGATGCACCACATGTCCCGATGCACCACATGTCCCATGCGCAATAGCAGTTCCCATTGCACAATGGGACTTCTTGCATGGTGCTCCATTGTATATTGTCACAATTTACTAGCATGGCAGCATATTGTGCCAGCAACATAAGTCTGTCACCACACAGCTATGCACCACAGCCTCTGATGAAGGATCATAGCCATTTTTTAAGCCACAGCTTCCGGAACTCCCCAGCCAGCACGGTAGTGGCAGGGGGGCTCTGGGAGCTGTAGTCCTAAAAACAACCAAAAAACACCCAAAACACCCTTTTCCAGGCTCTGGAGCTTCTTGTGTCAGCAGTGTTTTGAGGGGCAGTTTCAAGTGGGCAACAGAGGCAAGCCAATACTAGTCTCCATTTTCCTAGCAGACATTGGCTTCTTCCATTCATTTCAATGGAATTGTTTTGTCTTGTTTTGTTTTTAATGGTCCCAGGGAAGTATGGCTATTAAAGGGCTGTTTTGTAGCATTTTTACCATTATTGAAATAGCAAGTTGGAAAGAACAGGTGTTGGCGGGAAAAGTATTTCCAGTGGGAAGTTGAAGGCTTTCACGGCTGGCATCCATAGATTTTCCTTGGTTTTTTTCTAGGCTGTTTCCAGAACACATCCTCACAGCCCAGAAAAAAAACAAGAAAAATCTATTTCCAGTGGATTAAAACTATTTCAAAATCTGTAGTGGTCTATATTCATATTCTTATTCTCTATATTAGTATGTTGCCATTTATAATTATCAAGGTTCAGGTGCAAGGAATGACAGGCAACATCCAATTTGACACCTACGGTCGTAGAACTAATTATACAATTGATGTCTATGAGATGAGACCTGGCGGGCCACGGAAGGTAAGCTACAGTTGGATACATATGTACATACTCTCCCAAGACAGTTCTTTTGCTGCCCCAAGTTATTACACAACGAGGAAGACCCACTGCATGACACCACCAACAAGCTATGGAAACAATGTAGTGCTGAATAGTAATTCTTAACCTTTGACCCTCCAGATTTAGGATTTCAGCTCTCAGAATCTCTTGTTCTTAGCCATGTTGTCTGGGGGTTTGGAAACTGAAGTCTAAAATGTCTGGAGGACTAAAGGCTGAAAACCTGTTGTGTGGAACAGATGTGGGAAGACTTCAGGCACATGGCTCTTCCTTGCTTTTGTTAGAAGTTCAAGGTCCACCTTCTGTGACTGAGGCAGGAGGAAAGAGAGTTCAGATGACAGAATGTGTTGCCTCTGAACAAATGCTCAGCTAAAGGTCTTCAAGCAGAGATTGGGTGTCCTTTCTAGGGGATGCTCTAGGTCTAAACTTCCTGTATTACTGTACTTAGTAAGTGGCCCCCAAGGACCCATCCAAATCAATGATTCTGTGATATAGGAATGAGAGGGGGAAAAGATGAATGAATAAGTGAAAGAACTATATGCACCCTTCCAAACAAATGAAGTGCCGATCCGCATGACACAAATAATCCAGTTTTAAACTGGATTATTTGCCTGGCTCCTTCCTATGGAATCCTGGGATTTGTAGTTTTACAAGGTCTTTAGCTACCTCTGACAAAGAGTGCTGGTACCCCCCCCCACCAAACTACAAATCCCAGGATTCCATAGGAAGGAGCCAGGCAAATAATCCAATGTCAACCTGGATTATTTCTCTAGTGTGGCTGCCCCCATAGACATTTATAAATGTTCTCCTTTACCCAACACCCCAGATATTGGGAAACTTTTTAAAAGGGAATGAAAAGAATTCTTCCAAAAACAGGATCTATAAAGGGTTTTGTCATCTTGTACTAATTTTTGGAAAGCACAACTTACACCCAGAGCATAGAAAATGAACTTTTTTGGAGTACAACTCCCCAAAAACCCCAGTCATCCTAGCCAGTCACTATGATGGCTGAGAGATTCTGGGAGCTGTATTACAAAAAAGTAACCTTTTCAGGCTTTGTTTCCATCCATATGAAAAGCAACAGTGCCAGATTTCAAAATTATGCATGTCCCTTGAGTCGCTCAGTGGTCCTTATGGGTGATTTTGTAGAACATTTGACATGGTACATAGTCAGTACGTTCATTTGGTATTGCACTCTTCTTCAATTGTAGGCTGGTTATTGGAATGAATATGAGAGATTTGTGCCTGCAGTTGACCCCTCAGTCTCCAATGATACTTCCTCAGTTGAAAACAGGACCATTGTAGTCACTACCATCCTGGTAAGTTCCATGGCAGCCAATTTATATTACCTAACAGAAGAAAATAGTCACTTTCCCCAAGCTATGCATACATTAATAAATCTCCTTGTTATAGGTCTCTTAAAATATAGGCCTTAAATCTTAAGAGCCCCAAATCCATAAATTTTCCTTATATGGAAGGTACTGGAGTGGTGTTTGTTTTAGCTCTTTATTGGGATAGTTTTTATCCTTCATAGGGTGGTGGGCATTTGGAGGTTCTCTTCCAGGTTAAAAAAATTACAAGTTCATAGAATCATAAAATCACAGAGTTGGAAGAGACCACCAGGGCCATCTAGTCCAACCCCCTGCCATGACAGGAATACACAATCAAAGCACTCCCAACAGATGGCCAGCCAGCCTCTGTTTAAAAACCTCCAAAGGGGGAGACTCCACCACACTCCGAGTTAGCACGTTCCACTGCCGAACAGCTCTTACTGTTCCTGAGACACAGCTCATTAACCTGTTCCCTCTCAGGTTTCTGACCATATCGCTTCTGAAAGCCACCTTGAAGCAGTTCAGTAGGTAAAGATAGACATCTCCACACACTTGCAGTCAGTCATGAGGCAATTGTTTTTTTAATTGGGAAAAAAGCAAAGCCTATGATTATTATTAGTTTTTTGCTTCCCTCTCATCTTCCAATATTTCACAGGAAGCACCCTACGTGATGCGCAAGCAGAGTCCTGACCAAAAAGAAGGGAATGAGAAATATGAAGGCTATTGTGTTGATCTCGCTTACGAAATAGCAAAGCATGTTGGCATCAAATATGTGCTGTCCATTGTTCCTGATGGGAAGTATGGGGCAAGGGATCCTGACACTAAAATGTGGAATGGCATGGTGGGTGAGCTGGTCTATGGGGTAAGTCCACATGTATTTTGTGGTTTCACTAATCATCTAACCTTTGAATATACAACCAGCAGAGTCAAGCAGCTCTTCTTTGCACTGGCGGATCTCTGCAGGTTTGCATTCAGATGCACATAGGCAGGTAGGAAAATCACATCATAGCTAAACAATATCCAAAACACAAAGGTGGAAATAATGTATCACCATTCACCATTCTGTTGACTAATGGTTTTTCTCAACATTCAACTTGGTCACTGTTTGCAAAAGTGATTTGCCAGCATCACTTTTATGACAGCTCACAGTCACAACAACCAAAGAAGAGAAGGGTGGTTTTTTTCCTGCAAAACATTACGCAGTTTAGTTAACATGAAAAAAAACTGTATCAATGTTATATACCCTTGTAACTGTCATGGCTGCATCCCAAGAATTCTGGGAATTTCAGTGAGAATTCTCAGAGAGAGAGTGTGTGTCATTGCTGGTGCAATGGAATGTGGTACCCCAAAATAACAATATAGTACCCAGCATTCCTTGGCCAGAGGACATGACCACGAAACCAAGAAAAATCTGTGAAGGAGATATGGCCCCTAAAAGGGAAACATATGTTTGTCCTGTTAACTGATGATGGGACAAAAAATAATGCTCAATGTTGTAGAGCCCACTGAGGTAAAGTGCTGGGACTTGTGATAAGCAAGGACAATGCTCTCATCAGCTGCTGGTACCCACCTACCCAGGCTTCCTTGTTCCTATCCCTGAAATCACCACAGTAGCCATGGGGGAAGGGGAGATGGATTGCCTCAGGAACAATGTACAGAGGTGAGCTATCTCTTGTAAAGCAAAGAATATGGTGAAGGCATGGTCCTGAATAGGTTATTAAGGCCCATTAGCTTTACAACAGACCTACTCCTACTAGAGATGGACTGCTAGAGCTGGTTCATTGATATGGATTAACACCACTGCCTGCATATTTTTGGCTTCCCCTTGTGGACACAGTTGAGGAGCACTTGCTCTTCAGAATTTCCCATTCACCACTGGCAATGCTTTCAAATCTCAGAGAGGTAGACTTTGGTTAACCATAAGCAAGAGCTTTCCAAATGTAAAGACTGTCAAGCAATCAGAGAAATGGGGTAAAAGCCAAGACCACCTTGTTCCGGCTCTGGCTTTTTGTTTGATTTCCTGAGCAGTGCTTGACCAGGCGTTTAACCTGAAAGAGCTTGACATTCAGCCACAGTAAAGTGTGAATGAGTGATATCAGCTTGCTCTCACCCAGCAAGAATATGTAAAATACCTGGGGCCTTTGTGATGAAAATGTTCTTGCTCAGTGTGAGAAGCTATTCTTTTCCACTCAGGTGTAGCCACCCCCATTTCTCTGAGCACATCAGGATGCCTCCTCCACATTGAGGCTCAATCAATCATCTGAGCTGCTGCAACGATGTGTGAAGCATTCAGTAAAGCAAACTTACAGCAAATTTGATCCTATGTATGCTTAGTTGGAAGTAAGTCTCACTTTGTTCACTTGGGCTTACCCCCCCCCATAACTGCATAAGCTTAATAAAATCTTCTGTATAGTTAGTCCAAAGTAAGTCCCAGGGTTTGCTCCCTAGTAAGCGTGGCTGGCATCCTGTTGATGACTTATGCAGGCATCATACTAGTGTATGTCTTTTTATAATTGTTGTGGAGGGAAGAATTCACTATCTCTCTTGTACAGATTCTGTTACCCACTCAAAACTCACCTTGCTCCTGTGGTCCACTGCAATGTGTCCATTGAGTACGGTAGATGGGTGAAGCTGGGGATAACTGAGAAGCATCAGCTATGCCCTTATAGCCAGATGCGCAATGGCAATTCCATCTTCTGTGACCTCCAGAGGGGCCCCAGGAGGTTGTGGAGGATACCTTTGTCTAGCTATAGGGACATAGCTGGATGCTTTTTGGCCTCTTGGGGTAACAGCCCCAAGAATGTCACAGGGGCCTTCAGGGAAAATGCAAGTCCTGCAGGAGAGAGGAGATGGAGAGGAGTTCCATTTGGGTGGTACTTTATGCTCTATGTCCCCATGCTGGATTTTGGCCGATATTTAGCATTACACTTAAAGCTGTATTATTTCTGGGGGAAAGGCCATATTTATGGAGGAAAGGTGGGATATAAATAAAATGTACTGCTAGTGTTAGAGTGCAATACTAAAATTGTTCCAGTGTCAGTGGAGCATTGAATCTGTTCCAGGTTTTAGTCCAGACCATGAAAGGACTAGCCAAGGTGCTGGACCCTCTACCCAAATAAGTTTGGTACCTTGGATAGCTCCTTTAAAGTTCAGACTGACTCCCCAAGTGGATTCATGACCCCACTGATGTTGGAGCTACCCACCTTCCCTGCTGACAGGGGGCGGGGCTGCCACAGAAGGAAAGGGGGGTGGCTTCTCTCTTTATTGTTTCTTGTTTCCTTATTGCTTGGGCACTAAGGGAAAGTAAGAAGAGCAAATGACCACCAAAGGAAAAGTGAAGAACGGGAGGAGGGCAGTTATTCATTTCCCTCCTGCCTTCTACTTACCTTTGGTCCATCATTACTTCCCCCTAAAATTCCTAGATGCAAATTGTTGTTATTTGCTACTTGGGTGTGTCCTTGTCTTTTTCCAAACAGCACTGAAAGAACAAAAATTGTGGGGTGTTGCCCCCACCCCACCCCACCCTTACTTCTTGGTCATTCATTAACATATTTGAAACCTCTTTCTAACCAGTTTTGCTTAGGCAGAGCAAAGTTTGAAACATTAGTTTTAAAAGTACTGTAATTCATTTGTCTCACTCAAAAAATGTATTCTAAAAGTAATTTGTTTCATTGATTGTTGCAATGTGGATGGGCAAATCATCGCATTACTTTCATTTTCTATTATTGGGGGGAAAGACTTAGGATTCATAAGAGAATGGAATAAGTCCCTGTGAAAATGTCTCTTAAAATGTCCTTAAACTGTAACTTTAGAGACTACTCCTCATTGCACCAGAGGTGAGCAGATGCCAAGGGTCAGGGCCTATTGTTGGTTCTCTAGATCCTCAGCAGGCTGCAGTAACACACCTGGCAGTGAGCCCAAGGGACATTTTGGGTGACCAAAAATCACTTGTGGTCACTTTCAGATTCACCTTTCTAGCTCTGAAAGAGCATTTACCTGGAATCTGATTTTTGTCAAAAACTACATTTCTTGTTCAAAAATTTGGGATTCAGGGGCCTGAGGGCCACAAAGGACCTCACAAAAAACTACATGTGATCCACAGGCCGATCCTTTCATTACACTAATAAACTGTCTTTGTTTCCATGTATTTGTTACAGTCTACACTGGAACAGCATAGCATAAATCTCTGCATGGGGAGTTACAGACTGACTATGCTATGCAACCCTTGTGTTGATGGCAACATTGCACAGCTGAATGCACATCTAAATATATTCCTGATTACACAGCTGAATATGAATGTATATCACAAGCAGCACTTAAATGACATATCTCTATGTGCATCTGATGCATATTATGGGTAGAGGTGCATCCAGATACACTGGCACTGCAAGCATCACATGTGCATTGTGTGTATATTGCATTCACAGTGGCACCACAATGCACAGCACTGAACTGAAAAAGGGCATTCCACATTGGACAAAAATGTCCAACTGCTTCTGTAAGGGAGCCTATGCGTGTGCAAGACACCAACTGGATTCCAATTATTGTGTTCCTTTTGAAATGTTAACTTCATTTCAGAGAAGTAACTCATAAGCAGTAATAATTTTACTTATAGCTTGTTTCTGCCAAGTTCTGAGGCAAAAAAATTTCCTCTGCCAGACTGGTTAAAAATCACTGCTTCCCTCACGGTCAACACTTCTGTCCTCCCCATGGAGAGAGGTTGAAAAGTGCAGTCATGTTCAGGTAACACACCTGGGGCCCAGCCAAACACATCAGAACATCAGCCTTTGGAGTTTGTACTAATCCCAGAAGAAGGCAGCAAAATTCTGAACTGAGCCAAATTCATTCCGAGAGAGCTGTGGCGTTTTGCACAGAGGTTTTGTTAACATTTAAAAAAAATATTGTTCACTGGATACATCTGCTGTAGAGCTACACATGAGCAAGTCCAGAGGCATTCATCCACATAGCACCCGAAAATGTTCTAGTCAAGCTGGGAGTGGCTAAAATTGGGTGCTTGTTTCATCAGGAGTCTTCTATATCTTCTTATCTCAAAAGAACCAGGTAACATTGGCTAAGGTTCTGTATTATGTAGCTCCACACCTCTCTCCCCACCCTTTCCAAGCAAACCCGGGGGTCACTGCTAGAACCCCATTAAATGACCAGGAAAAGGCGAAAGGGGCAAGATGGTTGAAAGCGCAGACTGCCTCCCATCTCTGCTACAATTCACTAGAGAGAGAAGAGGTGACACAGTACTACAGTACTGCAGTAAGGACAGAAGGCATTTCCCCAATTCTTGGTTGCCTCCTCTGCTGTGCTCCTGAGGCTTGACAGCTGCTGGAGGGGGAGTTTTGAACAGAACACACACCCCCAAAAAAAACCCTAGTTGTGACAGATCATCCCTACAGACACCAACCCTAGGCTCCTATCACTCACCTTGCCCCTGAAACCAGGAACCCCCCCCCCAGGTTTATTATTTCATGCCCAGGTGGCTACTGTCAGAACAGCCTCAGGAATCTGAGGTATCTGACACAAAGGACATTGCAAGGCTCCAGATGATAACTCCCTCCCCAAATCTGAGATGCTGGTGGCCAAAGGAGCTGAGTGGCTCTTTCTTCAGGAGGAGTTATTGGACACTGAAGATACCCATCTTTTGAAGCCCAGTGAAGAAGGAAGGAACAGCATCAAAGAAGTCAATGACCAGAGTTCTCTTAGGGATATATGCACAGATAAGTGTTCCTTATGCATTCAGATGTCCTTTTTAGGTTAGTATTCCTTTCTTCCTCCTCCATCCCCCACAGTACTCATAGCCCCCATGACTCCTGAGGCCACCCCACATGGCCATTCCATGCTTTGCAGTGAGCAGGCAGGATCAGAGTGGTGTCTGGCTATGTCCCCATAGCCAGATGCACAATGATGACCTCAGCACTGAGATCCACTGGGGTCCTCCAGGGATCTCAGCACTGCTGTAATCATTGTGCATCTGACTATGGGGAGGTAGCCAGAGGCTTCTCCGATCCTGCCTGCTCACCACAAGGCACAGAATAGTTGTGGAGCAGCTTCCATGGCTTTACAGCGAGTTGGGGGGAGGCTATAGGGCTCAATGTAGCATAGGCTACGTTGCACATGCAGATATTTATGCTATGCTGAAGGGATGTTGGATTGAGGTTCCCATCTGTTAAATAGGAAATGCTAGTAGTGAAGCGCCTGGCATTCAGTATCAGACACCTATAAATCCTCATGGCTTGCAACTGTTCAATTTTCCCGAATGGCAGTGCACTCTGTGCTTATGTGTTTCTTGGGATTCTTGACCTCTGGACTGGCTACATTTCACATGTCCTTTTCTTACCCTTCTGACTTTGGCTATCTGGACTACTAGCCTTGTCTAACAAATTCTGGACCATCTGGGACCTTGCTCCTGTGCCTTCCTTCATCTTCCGTCAGCTTTCTGGATTACCCATGCATGACCTGGACTGGCTTGACATACCTGTAGCTCATTCCCCTAGGATAACTTTCCCACTGGTCACTTGCTGCCTGCAGGCATAGGACAGTTACAACACTGGACCAACAAATGTGTTCTGTTTTGGAGGTAGGGTTTGAAGATGCATCAACAGTCTCCTCTAAAATCCTTCAACTGAATGATACTCAGGCAGAGGTGTAAAGTTTATTGAATTACAAGCAGTTTCAAACAACAAGCATGCAAGCAAGCGCTATACTTATTTTGATGTAACTAATTACAGTCAGACCAATATCCGTGGTTTCAGTTACCAGGGGGTACAAAATAGGAACACATACTATAGGGTTACACTGGAAAATGCCTAGACAAGCATCCTCTCTAGGCATCTTCTAGGTCCTTCAATGGTATGTTTTTACCAGAGGTCCTTTATTTTAATAACGTTCATTTTTATCCGCAGTTTCCGGTATCCACAGTAAGTCTGGGAACCAAACCTGCACAGATACAGGGGTTTGACTGTATTAATACCGTACTTTAAACTTTCCCTGAGCTCTTCCCATAGACACTTCACTACAGCCTGCTCCCTGCGATGGCAAACAAACATGGCTCCCAACTAGCCAAGAACTGACAGTTAAACAGCTAAGTGTCTCTTGTTATGTTTTTCTCCCTCAGCCACCTTCCACATCATTTTTTTTTTTTTGGTTAGTTATAACCCACTCTTCAGCCACAAGGCTATCAGAGCGGCTTACAAATTGTTTTTAAGCAATAGCAATTTACACATCTACACTGCATTAAGCAGTTTCCAATGGGTGTTAGCTAATTGCCCCCACAAGCTGGGTACTCATTTTACTGACGTACTGAGGGCTGTGACTGCCTGGTTCTTCATATGCTAGTCAGCCTTCTCCCCTACTCTTCATCATACTACTGAATAGTCCTTTGTGACACATACAAAGGAAGACATGCATGTGCATCACCTTGAGTTATGCATATGTATGTCACCAACAGGATGCTAGCCAAAGAGAAGCAATGGGAGAAATTTCAGGGGGAGATGATTAAGAAAAGGGTTCTACCCCCTGTAGCTACTTCAGTGCAAATGCACTCTATTGGTTTCCAGCTTTTGTGCCATGATCCAGATTCTGCTGCCGAAAGTATAATTAGCATACGTTCATCAACATTCAACTGTCCACTGTGTTCAGGTATCCCAAAGTCAGGAGTATTTGCAGAGGCAGAATTTTGCTTTGACAAGCAGAAAGAGAGAAAAAGCTAGCCAGCATTAAGGAACTGGCTGTACTTTCTGCAATCAAGAAAGGTGGCCCCTTTAACCTTGATAGAAATTATGCAAATAGCCTTCTTTTTTGCTTATTTTGCATAATGCATTCCCTTATTCCTCGTCCTTGAGGGAGAAAAGGAGAGGTGGATTGATATTGAAGCTCATCTCTGATTACTGGAACTCTTAGTCAGCTGCTGTTCTGGTTTCTGAGATTTAAGCAAATGCTTTTCCACATGTTTGATGTCCGTCTTCACATCAATAAGGACTAGAAACTTTGCTTTTCTTGTTTAAATGACAGTGGAACTTGTCAGAAGCTTAATTCTGCATTCTGTACCAGAGTCTTCTCTGAATGATGAAATGCAGACAACTCTATATTCATATCTTCTTTCACTTTTAGTCACAGATAGCAGAGAGACACATAGGACTCCATGGGGTGAGGGGCTTAATAATAGAACACCTGGAAGGCATTTTGAAGATGAAAAGTCCCATAAAATAACTCATTATGACAACTATACCTTTCATTTACAAGATGACTTTGCTTTCTCTCTGAAGCTTGGAAGTCTATTACAAAAGTCAAAAGCAGTGACTTATATTTCCCTGATTTCTTGTCTGGGGGAAAATGATTGTCACATTTGGTATGCATTGTATTAATTTTGAATCCCTTCACTATCAGGCACAGGGAGCCAGATCTGAAAGAAGCCTGCTCGATGGTGAAAACCATTTTCCCCAACAAGAGATGAGCTGAACAACTACATAATTCATGCTCTCCGCTTTTGTTTGTCCATTGTGAACTTAATTGTCACAGCAGATAGTCTACTAGCCAATGTATATGCACATTGTAGCATTTTACAATATTAGTTGAATGGAGTGAGAAGATGCAGCAGTGTCATCCTTCTGAACAGTAAAATAAGGGGCTCTTGCATTTAACCAACAAAAGCAATCTTCTCCAACATAGTGCATGGCAGATGTGTTGAACTACAGCTCCCAACCAGTAATGTCTTCTTCTTTTTTGATTTGGACCACATTTTTTCAGTAGATGTAGAAACATCCCAGGATAAAAACTTGGAATTGACTTCACCAATTATTAAAAGTCCCTTGTTCCTAAACTGCTTGTAAAGCTATGAAATTCAAGTCCTACAGGAGGGTAAAAATGGGTGTGGAAAAGTGAAGCGAGATTTACTCTGATTGTATCAAATGTTTAAGAAGTCATATATATTTACACTGTATTTTTATATTATGGCTAATATGTTAAAACATTAATAAGGTTAAATATGGTGATTTTGGAACAATAATTTTGGACTGTACTCTGATACAATAACAAAAATAATTTTAAAATGGGTGCATCTTTACCCAATAGATGCTCCAGTCCCCACAGACTGGTTTTGGCACTGGAAGAAGAAATAATTGTCTATCCAAATGCCTGCATAACTGTCCAGTGCCTGCCCTGTGCCTCTCCTGGATCCACAAACAGCATCTGGCCTAACTGGAAATGAAAGCAACCCACTTCCTTTCACACACTCCACTTCAAGCACACTTTGTAGAATAATAAATGCTGAAGACCTGGAAATCCTGATAGCATAGAACATAATAATCCCGTTACATAACCTTTTTCCATTTTGAGTCATAGTCTCTTCCCTGGTGAATTCCCATCTTTTTTGACATCTACTAAATGGTGGCTTATTGGATTTTTTTTCCCCAATATTAAATTAGTGTCAATGTCTTGCATAACCTCATTTTACCCTGTTTTTTGGGTCACTACTCTTTGGGTTCATTCCTGCTATCAGTCAAGGTGTAATAGCTATTTTTACAGTGTCTTCATTCCATCGCTGATTCTTGGCCACAATGGGGGGGGGGGACACCAAAATTAATGCCATGTCCAAAACAGACATTAAATCAAAATATGGAATGCCATTCCCCACCCAACCAAAAAAGAAGAAAATCAGTGGGGACAGGATGTATTCTATGAATGTGCAGAGAAAGAACAGGATGTATTAGCCATACATTCAGTTTCCTGGATTTTTAAAAGTAAGTTTCTAGCTGTTATGGATTAAAAAAAAAACCCTTGAATATGTATGTGGGTACAATTTTACATGGTAGAGGCGCATCAGAATAAGATTTCCATATCCTTCACAATTTATGGTGTATAGTATTTGTCTTTACAGGGCTATTGTAAGGATTATTAAGGTAAGTTGTGTGAAGTAAATTATGGAACCTTGTACATTAAGTACATAGCGTAGTGCAGGGGTTATGTATATAATGTGTGGAGCAATCTAAGGAATCTTAAGATATGTTAAATACTGTAAAAATAATGTGGTAACATATATGTAGAAATTCAGAAATCCTGGGCTTTAGGCAGTAATATAAAAGTTAGGGAGGCACAGTAATATGTATAAAGTACTGTAATATAAAGAATCCTGAGGTATGTGGAGTAATCTAACAGTTACTGACATATCTGAAGCAACATAATAATAACTGAGGTCACCAGTGGTTATAAGGATTACCAGGGTTATATATTTGAAGCAATTTGACAGGTTTTTCAAGTGTGTTCAGAGAAAACCCTGTGTTGTTTTACAAGCCTATCAAGGACTCTTCCTTGGGAATATTCAGTAATGGTGGACATGTTTCTTTGAAAGAAATATTAAAAGCAACCTGTTTGTCCCTACCAGCTCCTGCAACATGTAGCCATGAGTGAGTATGGGTATGTCCTAAGGGACACCCTCAGTTTGTTAGGGGTGAAGGCAGCCCAGGTGACCTGACTCCTACCTCACATGAGCTGAACCTGCTGCTATGAATGCACACCAGACTTCTTGCAAAATGCAGGGATGCTTGAAAAGACACCTAAGGTTTTTTGGCTTCAGGAAGCCGAAATATAAGAAGCAATCCCAACAAGAGCAGCCAGTCAGTCTGTGGTTATGGACAAAAGTTCCCTGAAGGCAGAAAGTTGTTTTTTTAAATAAAAAAACTCACCTAGGAGCCAATATGTTTTATCTCAAAGGTGTATATAAATAAGTTTTCTTTTATTAAAGTTGCCTGGGGTGTCTTCCTGTAATTCTTCCTTTGTTCTGTGTATTTTGTCTTTTCAGAGAGCAGACATAGCTGTTGCCCCACTGACAATAACCTTGGTCAGAGAAGAAGTCATTGACTTTTCCAAACCCTTTATGAGTCTGGGCATCTCTATCATGATCAAGAAGCCCCAGAAATCTAAACCGGGTGTCTTCTCCTTCCTGGACCCTTTGGCCTATGAAATTTGGATGTGTATAGTCTTTGCTTACATTGGAGTCAGCGTGGTTCTGTTTCTAGTCAGCAGATTCAGCCCTTATGAGTGGCATTTGGAAGACAACCAAGAAGAGCCACGAGACCCTCAAAATCCTCCTGACCCTCCAAATGAGTTTGGAATATTTAACAGCCTTTGGTTTTCCCTGGGTGCCTTTATGCAGCAAGGATGCGATATTTCTCCAAGGTTTGTTTGTTTCTTTCCTATCATATCACACTCCCATCACCGTTTTGCATTTTATGGTCGTCTGCTGATGCCATGGTGCATATATGCTTCTTTCTAAAATATGTTTTTTTTCTGATTTTTTTAAAAATCCAAATTTTATTTTGACATTCCATCCAATGCTAAGCTTTCTCCATTAAGCCATAATTGCTTGACAGCATTCACTCCCATCCCCCGCAAAAAGTCCAGGACTGGGCATTGATTTTTGATGCCCTTAATTTGTTCATTTCTACCAGAACTTATATACACCATGTTGAGACTGTAAAATGCATCGGGTTTTTACATCTTTCAGTAGTACTTGGAGGGTTACCGTGTTTTTGCTGCATATCTCATTTTACGGTCATCTTCTTGGTGCATATAACACTTTTAATTTCTGCTTTGCAAAACAAAAGCTCATTCTTTGCAAAGCCATGTGCAACAGCATTTTAAAAACCCATTCATGCTGACCTTTTGGGTTCTTCTTTCTACCTTCTCTCTCATCTTTTGGCTTGTTTGTTTGTTTTATAATCTCCAACCTTCATCTGTCATTTCCCTTGTTAATAGTTATATAGTATGTTCATTCCTCCAGGCATGCTCTCTAATAGTTGTTATATGTTGTATTGTTGTATCTTTCAGTCTATGAAGTGAATTTGCTTGATTCCCTTGGTCTTCTCAATGCAGTTCAGGTAGCCAGAGCTGTTGTAGTAGGAAGCCATCAGGGCATACTGGATTGGGGCAAGTCTACTCTCTCAATATGGAACAGCAAGATACTGAAATTCATGTAGGGAACATCCACACTACAAAAATAATCCAGTTTGAAACTGGATTATTTGCCATGGCTCCTTCCTATGGAAGCCTAGGATTTGTAGTTTGGTGAGGCACCAGTACTCTTTGGCAGAGATGGCTAAAGACCTTGTAAAACTTCAAATCCCAGGATTCAGTAGGAAAGAGCCTTGGCAAAGAATCCAGTTTCAAACTGGATTATATGTGTAATGTGGGTTAGGCCATAGTCTGATTTGTTTAAATCAACACCACTTAATATAATTTAATACTCTTAATGAGACAGGGAAAATCACCCTTCCTAAGTGCCTTCATGCAGAGTATTTTCTACATTGTATAGCAAAGACAACATGGATCAAGAATTCAAAAACAGATAGCCCTGTTAGTCTGTAATATCAGTATGCAAAGAGATCTTTGTAACTAACTGAAAAAGGTTGTAACATAAGCTTTCATAGGCTTTTGCAGACTTTTGGAAGTAGAGTCAAGTCTACGAAAGCTTATGCTACCAACCTCTTTCTCTCAGTTAGGACTTTATCAGATGACCCCTTTTAAAATGTTCTTTTGCCAGCATTAAAAAAAAAAATCTATGGTGATAAAAGAATGTTCACATACATACACATTTACCTTCTTCTCCTGGCAAAGGCTCCCTAGCAATAAAGAGGAAGTGAACAGAGCCCCGTTCACTTCCTTGTTCAAAATCCCGCGAGACTTCTTTACACAGGGAATTTAAAAATAAAAACAAAACTAACATATAAAAAATTACACCAAGCATCTAGGCACACTTTAAAAGTCCCACGTAACCTGGGGAGGGTCATAAAAAGAGCAAAACTCGCCTGGATGTCCCGATCTCACTCAGAAGTATTTACGCCAAACGGCCCACTCTCGCTGCAGTGACAAAAGTGAAATGGTCCGAGGCTTTGCACACCGGCAATGCCAGCACCAAAACAGCAGGGGGGGTCAACTGATGGCTTAAGCCATCAATTAAAAGGTGAGGGAATTTGACAGGACATAACCATGAAAGGGCGATGTCTTATCTGCATGCCCTTTCGCAGTCATGTGGCATCATTATGATGCCATATTTTGTCCGTCTAATAAAGTCCTTAGTCTCAAAGGTGCTACAAGGTCCCTTTGCAACATGGATCAAAAAAAAGATGGTATGGGCTAGCCTTTGCTTGTTCCAAATCTCTGAGAAGTTTGTCTAAAGCAGTTAAGTAGATGGATTGCTAACTGCCAGCAAGAGAAGATATTGCATCCAATGGTGGAGGCAATATATTGTTCTTCTATCTAGTAGCCATAAATGAAATGTTTTATCCAGGTGTAACTCTGTCATACTATTGGTCCATATTGGCTAGTATGGCCTCCACTGAGTGGCAGCAGCTCTCTTAGATCTCAGACAGTAATCTTTTGTGGCCTCTCCTATAATTTAAGATCTTTTAAACTGGATTGAACCAAGGATCTTATAAATGCAAAGCATGTGTTCTACTAGGAAGTCATGGCCCTTCCTGTAATCATTTCTCAGATATCATTATTCCTCAGATAAGTAAATGGGATAAACATTTGCTTTTTTTAAATACCAAAAGATCTGGAATGTTCTTGTCATTCTGCCTCCCACTTATCATGGGTACAGCCCTAATCCATGTTGCTTTTCTGGTGAACATCTTTCAGGGTGGGATGGGGGGTTAATTCATAAAGAATTTTTTGTATAAAAGGTATTAATGTAGCATATCCCAGCAATCCTTCTTATAAATGGAATGCTGTTGGATTTTATTCCTTTAAAAAAAAAACAGTAACCTTTTTTACAGAACTGGAGATTTACCCTGTTCAGCTGGACTGGACTGTGCAAGGTCATTCAGATGCCTTTGAAAAAAAATTGTTACAACATGTTGATGAAATGTTGTTGGAAGCAGTAAATTTGTATAGGTTTATAACCATGGTTTTCTTGCATTGTTGGAACATAGTCATATTTTGTAAGTTTTTCTCTTCATCTAAAATAACAATAAGAGGGGGAAATTCCAGTTGTATATGCATCCAAGCAAATATAAACATATTTAAATAAAACATTAACCTGTAACAGTTTTCAAAACAGATATAGTTAATTCTCCTATTATCAGGCTAGTAAAATAGGGAAACAATGACTGCATTCAAGCCACAATTTAAAGTTCAGATTTAATGCTAAAATGTGTTTAACTCTTTTCCTCAGTTACATGTTAACAAAAAGGAGGGAAGGGAGAATTGGCAATCCAGGGGTGTCACTAGGGGTGCAGGCCACACTAGGTGACACAACTAGAGGGGTGTCACCAACTGTCACACACACCCATTGCCATGGGCCCCCACCCTTACTTTGCTGCACCGCTGCTGCTTACTCTCACTCATGGGTGTCACCAACCACCACACACCCCTGTTGCCATGCCTCCCCACCCTTACTTTGCTGTGCCACTGCTGCTTTCACTCAGCCTGAGTGATAGTAAACAGTGGCAGCACGGCAAAAGGGCAGGGGGACTCTCAGCAACGGGGTATGTGACAGTTGGTGATGCCACTGAGTGACTCAGGGGTGTCACCAACCATCACACATACACACACACACACACACACACACACACATTGCCATGGCCCCTGACCTTACCTTGGCACGCCGTCACCAAACACAGCCCCTGCCCTTACTTTGCCATGCCATCTATGCAGTGGTGGTGTGGCAAAGCAAGGGTGGGGGGGCCATTGCAACGGTGGTGTGTGGTGGTTGATGACACCCCAGAGTGACTCAAGGGTATCACAAATGTCTCACACTCTTGTTGCCACACATCCTGCCCTTACTTTTCCATGCTGCCACTGTGACAACTAGGCTTTCTTACACACCTAATTTTTAAACATAGGCTGAGATCCTGCCTCGTCTCCCCCGGTTCACTACCGACCTCTTTGCTGCTTGGCCACCACCTCCCCTCCCCAGCCACTAAACTGCTTTGGGGAGTGCCCAGGCAAAGGAGAAATGGGTGACACAGGCAGGGATTATTGCAGACCAAGGGGCTGGATGCCTCTTATCTACAGCAACTAAAAAAAGGACATTTACAGACTTACTTATGATAACAAGATTCTAGCCTGTAGTTTTTTTGTTTGTTTATAATTTATTGTTCTATCCAAACCTTGTCAAGGTCAGAAGGGACCCAAATTGATTTGAGGCTAAGTCACTGATCTGGCTCAGATCAGGTGCAGTGTTACCTATTCACTTTCCAGACAAATTTCTGTCCTGTTATCCTGCTGTATACGACTAGCATCTTAGCCTCCTCCTTGTGTGTTAAGTACTTTGCAGTTTATCCTGAACCCACTAATTCAACTTTTGCTCTTTGCCTGCTGCTAAGCTAGCGTGTAATTATAGCATTTAAATTGCTGTTGACCATGTGTTTACCCATTAAAGGACCGGCAAAATAAGCATGGGACATCACATGGAAAGCTCTGGTCATTCTGTTTGTTTTGTTTCCACTCATTACATTCTTTTACTTTTCTTGGCTTCTCATAAGTTTCCCAATCTGGAATACTTTGGGAAGGCCTAGAGGAAATCAACATTGCTACATACACGTCAGTCTAAAGGTAACTGATGTTATTAAATTCACAATCAACTTGCCCACTGTCTGGAGATTTTCATTGCTCAGTTAGTACTATCTTATGGCCAACCCACATCAAAGATTTATCCATACTGCAAAACAGATACTAATTTATTTATTTTGTATGAGCAGTTGTATCGTGCCCTTTGGCCCCAAAAAGTTCATATGGTAACTTACAATCTTAAACTATATGTAGCATTACCAAATAAAAATAAAACAGAACATTAAAAGCCTAGACTTTTATAACAGAGGTGAATAAACATAACCTAGCAGCAAGATTAGAAAGTACATCAAACCAAATATCAGGTGAATTTGTCCCCCCTCCCACTTCATATCTAAACCATTGGTGAGGGCATCATGCTGATTTTTCTAGGGAGGAAATTTTGCAGTTTGTGAGCTATAACAGAGAAGGTCCTTTTCTGAATCCCTATTAGTCCCTCAAGTTGGTAGGACATGCAGCAAGACCTGGTAGCTGTAGTAGAAGCAGCTGGGTTATACGAGGAAAGATTGTCTTTCAAACATTTTGATCTCAAGGGGTTTAGAAGGTTTTCCATATATATAAAATGAACTTCAATAAAATCCAGAGATTATATGCAGAAGATGACAAATTTACTTTTTGGGATATAGTGCCTAGAATCTTTCAGCCAGTTTGGTCAGTTGCAATTTTTAAAAAAAATAAAATAAATCCAAGCCCTAGTTATATTTCAGTCTGTAGTTCGTAGTAATTCATGACAGGTGCATTATCCACTAATGCCACCTTAAAGTCAAACTAGACATGAATCAGGGTATCTATGAACTAGGTTGCCTGTGCTTTATTTGTTTATATATTTACATAAGAGAAGCTGCCGGGGGGGGGGTGACCAGTCAGGACCATGGGATTCCCCGGGGGGGTCAATTAAAATTAAAATTAAAAATACACTCAAAGCTGGTCTCTGCCTTACTAGCTAAATGGAAGTTTTGAAGGAGGCATGTTTCATGCAGGAACAATAGCAGGAGAAGAATTTGTAAGCCTATGCTAGCTTCACAATCCCAATCCAAGGTTTTGTTTCTTCATCCCAGAAAAAGTAGCAATGGATCTCATGCTGCCCATGGTCCTTGTTGGATCCATAGTAGTATTCACATTAACATGCAACATACAGATTAAACAAGCATTCTTTGAGGGAGGGAAGAACCCATTTGTGTCTTCATAAAAGAAAATGTGGACTCTAGAAAAAAATATATCAGGTATTATCACCTACATAGGTGATGAGAATGCCAAATATTGATGTTACATACTCATCAGCTCAAAAAGTACATATGG
Source organism: Gambelia wislizenii (assembly GCA_030847615.1). Classification (NCBI taxonomy): domain Eukaryota; kingdom Metazoa; phylum Chordata; class Lepidosauria; order Squamata; family Crotaphytidae; genus Gambelia; species Gambelia wislizenii. The sequence continues at coordinate 26,715,749 of JAUMIR010000011.1, read as the reverse complement.
ATACTAATTGTAGGGTCCTAGAAATGAATATCCAGCATTTTTGGACAACCGTGTATTATTCCCCAGTTCTCATCACAGCCAGCTACTCTAACTTATGTGATCCACACAAGGAACACAGGTATGCAAGAGATGTTTACACATACCCAAAATTCTGTTAGCTGATTTTAGTGCAGAATTCCCATTCCCAAAGAGACAAGCCACTTAGAAAGCAGAACGGAAAGCTTGTTTCTTCAGATGGGACTTCTACTTTGAAAACTGGAAGGATGGAAGGAATGGATGGCTAGCAAAATTTTAGCTGCATGTGCAACACTGTCTCTGTTGCATAGCAGGGGGTTGGACTGGATGGCCCTTGTGGTCTCTTTCAGCTCTATGATTCTATGATTCTCCCACTTCTTTCTGTCGATCTTGACGACTGTCTGTAGTTCTGCCCCAAGCTGACTGGTTTTCTTTGTTCAGAAGAAGAAACGTTTATAACATATCATCACAGAACACATGCCACATTATTACAGCAATTTGATACCACTTTAACTTCCATGGCTGAATCCTAGGACTTTTTCAGATGGGGGACAAATATAGCATCCAGAACTCACCAGCTGTTTCCCACTCCACTCCCATCCCTGTAGCACTTTTTTTTTTTTTTAATTCAAATCTACCTTTATAGTGCGGCAAAAACTGCTCCTCTCCCCTCCGGAGTCTAGGAGTGAATGGAGCTCTCACAGAGCCCCATTCAGTTCCTGTAAAGGAAATCCCAGCCGTTCTCACGGGAGAATGATCGCGCAGGAAATTCAAAAAGAAAAATAAACATCAAAAACTAAAACCAAGCCCCAAAACACACTTAAAAACATCCAAGTAACCCGGGGAGGGTAGGAAAAAGTGTGTCACTTACCTCGATGTCCCAATCTCGACTGGAAGTGTTTGACAGGGACCTCCCAGTGACGCTGGCATCGCGCCAGCATAACAGGGCACCTTTTCTCTCACCTGTCATTCTGTTACAGAAATGGAATGATGGGTCCATTCACGGTTTAAGCCATGAATAAAAAGGAGTGCAGGGGAAACGGAAGAGGCACTGGAACATAACAACACAGGGAAGCCCTTTCGCGATCTCCAGTAATCCCTGTGATGGATTAATTTAGTTGTTTGATAATCTCCCTATAAAATCTTAAAATTTGTAGCCTGGTGAGGTACTAGAACTCTCTTGCAGAGAATTCAAAATACCCCATGAAACTATAAATTCTAGGTTTCTGTGGAATGAAGTGGTATTAAAGTGCTGTAATTGTGAGGTGTGAAAGATACAGATTTTTATATTGTAGTCTAAAGGAATTTGGATCTCCACTGTCTATTCTGTTAGGATATCTTATTTACTGAATGAATGAGTACAGAACAGATAATTCTGGGAGAGAGTTTTCTATTAGATTTGCTAATATAGGATCTTCAGCTGCCTTTGGGTAGGACCTGATCACCAGTCAAGTTTGTAATACGTGAGCATTAGATATGGATACTCCAGAAGTACAGCTGAGAATGTATAGCAGAGAAAGTACAGCTATTTAATAAGACGTTTTTAGCCTGTAATGACTACAATAGGATTATTCCTGCATGGCAGGGGTTTGACTGGGTGGTCTTTGTGATCCCTTTCAGTTCTATGATTCTATGAACTCTTATATGAATTGTCTCAGATATTGCATTGAATACATAGTTGTGCATAGAATAAACCTATTGAGATCAATGTGATTTAACTTAGGACTGATTTGATACAAATCAGTATTTTCAGTGGGTATTCTAAACATGATTTGGGCTTGAACCATTGTGCTCTGCTGAATAGTAGGCCGTTGTAAGTAGACACCTAAGGTGTTTTCTATAGACATTTAATATAGTATTGTAACAAACCAGTACATCATGAACATATTAGTTTTCAAGGGGGGGATGGACAATTTTCATGGGTCAGCCTCCTCAACACCCTAGATCTCACTCCTGTCTTGTATCCATCATTTCTTCCTCCCAGTGTGATTTAGCCAACCCATTAAGGGTGAGGATGCAGGAAATAAACACACTAGTTAAAAACAAGCAGAACCCTTTAAAAAGTGAATAAAACACAATAGAGCAGCAGGATTTAAAGGTATATCAAACCAAATACTTGGCAAAATTATAACTTATTTTGCCCTTCCCTTTCCCCCATTTTCTTGCAGTTCAATTGGCTGTTACCCCGACATATGCAAGTTGGGTGTGGTGGGCTATCATACGGGCAGAACAAATGCTCAGGAGCACATGCATCCCATGAGCCCACTGCTTTAAAGTGTCGCAAGTCTTTTTTTCTTGTTAGTATTTCATGCAGGTACAGTTCTCAAGAAAGTACAGTTGCCTGCAGTTGCTTGTGGGGTATACATTCAGGTCTTCCTATTTGTGATATGTGAAATGGTCCTATCTTACTTGGCCATGAGGCATCCAGTGCAGACAACAGCCATTTATCTAACTGGAAAATAATTTCACAGCAAGGCTGTTTTCTAACTTGTTTTGAGGAAGAAGCTATAGGAGGCAACACTATCATTCTGATCTGTGCTCATGCAAAAGAAATGGCAACAGATCTGAGAGGCAGTACTATTTTTAAGAATTTATAAAAAATTCAAAGCATTGCACAACTCTGCTTGCTGCAAGATATGTTGTTTCAGGAGATTATTACACAACACTAGACAGGTGGAATTAAAGCAGGATAGAAGCGTCTATGGCTGAACCTTATCACATGATGTTGTGCCTGTCCTGTAGGTGGCAAGTATTCAAACAGTTAGGTGGCTTCCCTTTTAATTGATGGGAAAAGCCCATCAATAGCTCTAACTGTTGCTATTGTTCTGCTGCTGGCACTGCTGTGATAGGTCCTTTTGCTTCAATGACAGCATTATAGCATTCAGTGCTATGGGGGGGGGGCTTAATCTCCTCCTGTCTCCCTCTCTCCCACTCCCACTTGCTATTCCAAAGCGGGCTAACTCCATGCCTATCAGGGTTTTTTTTTTATGTTTATCTTTGCTGTGTTTGTGTAATTATGGCAAAAATGATTAAAAATTATTTTTAATTGGTTTTATTGTTTATTGTTTTGCAAACACAGCAAAGATAAAAATTTAAAAAATCCAACAGGCATGGAGTTGCCTGCTTTGGAATAGCAAGTAGGAAGGGGAGAGAGAAGGACATTATGAGAATCAGACCCCTCGTGGACTGACTGCTGTAATGCTGGAACTGCAGCAAAGAGACTTACGTATCACACCAGTGGGGGTTTTCAAAGCAGCACAGTCATGCAAAAGAAGAGAGGTGTGATAAAAACTGTTTTCAAAGTGGTATTGTTCCTAGTTCCTTTCATAACGCAATAGCCCCGAAATACTAGCCTCATGTGATAATCTCCTCAGTCTGTTCTGCCAGACCCTACCATAGTCTTAGACCACCCATAGGGCCACTTGTTGGTGCACTATACCAATGTAACAATGCTGGGATAGGTGGTAGAAGCAGGAACTAAAAGGCTGCAGGCATCATGGCCATGAGGAAAGTAAAGCATTGCAGAACTAGGCTGTCTGCAGCTGGCAGGGTTTTCTGGCTTCCCATCACCACCACTGCTGCATAACCATGGCAAAAATGTAGTGAGTAGTGTAGCTCACCAACAGGACTCTGGCTGATGTCTGCAACAGCTATGTGTTTATTTTCAACCATGGAATATTCCCTGATCATGGACTCCAGTTCAAGACTGATGCATGCCTACCTCAAATGGCATGTGGTCACACACATGTTCATTATATTTTTCAAATGTTCATCCAAATTTGACCAACACGATGCAAAATGTTCAATGAGAGTTCCAAAATACGTGGAAGAAGGTGGACTTGGTGCAAGGCATGACAATGAAGCTGTGCCAATGAATCCCTAGATGTATGTGTGAGAAAGATGTGCTTCTTCTGACCTAGCATATAAGATGGGAAGAGGTCACTGGCAATCCCTCTAATGAAAAACATTGAGCGGCAGTAAGGTGGACAGTCCTGTATCCGAGGAACATAAAGGCTTGAAATCTAAACACTGAGGTTCATAGGAGACATGAAAAATTAAGGCAGTCATAGGGAACTCTGGTTTTTGATCAAATAATTTATGCTGGGTGGGAATAGTTTGTGCTGTTTTTATAAATATCTCACCCAGCAAAGTTGTTACAATCCCTGCAGGGGAAGAATTACAGGCATGATACAATTTGGGTTCCACATCTCAAAACCTCCCATAGATCTCCCATGTCACATCTGTTTTGGCTGTAATTAAGCTGTAATTATATCTTTACATGCTAGCTACATTGTACTATGTCCTGTAATGAGGTCCTCCAGATTGTGGAAGTTATGCTTACTGTAAAACTTATTCAAAATTGTAGAGTGTGCTCCAGAGCTAACAAAGAAAAGATATCTAGGCTCCACTAGATACACAGTGCTCCTTAGAGCTATATTTACATTAGACGACACAAATCCAAACATCTGTTATAGGCACCCCTAAAGGTCTTGCCACAACTAGTGAGTTTTTCCACATTTTTACTCTCAGCAGACCCACAACACATGCACGCACACACAGTTGCTTTTGAAAATCACCTCACATTCAAAAAAACAGCTTCTCATGTACCTTGGGAAATCTGCTCTTTGCGAAACAGAGGTCCAACTGACATCCACTTTAAATTCTGGATTCTTTGGAGTGGTCATTGGGCTCTTGGCCAGTTTCCATGTGGTTTTGGCTCCTCAACAAGATTCTGCAGGAGTAGACCCATTGACTCAATGAGAATTTGATGAGTCAGTTCTTATGTAAATTTCACTGATTCAATGGGTTTACTCTAGTTGTGTCTAACCAATGGATTTAGGCCTTTCGAACCAGGCCTGTTGACTTCAGTATGAGTAAATGGAATTTCAAGGGTTGCAGAGCAAGATGCCCAAGGTAATTACAATTGTCCCTTCATATTCACTGGGGTTTGGTTCCAGGACCCCCAGTGGATACCAAAATCCATGAATACTCAAGTCCCATTATATGCAATGGCACAGCAAAATGGTGTCCCTTATATAAGATGGCAAAATCAAGGTTTGCTTTTTGGATTATTATTTTTTAAGAATATTTTCAAGCCATGAATACTTAAATCCGTGGATACCAAATCTGTGGATACAGAGGAACAACTGAGAGATTCAGAGATGAATAAGTCATGGTCAAGCGTAAAGTCAGAACTACACACTTTTTGCAAGTCTAAGTATATGTGTATCATCTGTAAAGAAAAGGTAATGTTCGTTGTATTATGCTTCTATTTTGTCTTTATTGTCAACTTGCTACTATTTCAACTTGGTGCATCATATTTTCCTTTGGAGGTATATATGTTTCATGATGACAACTAAAGATCTTTTCTTTGCTAGACTACTCTTAACTGCAGCTGACAATTTTGTGCTGAGTTACACATGTCTGTCTGAGGTTTATATTCAATTATCCAATAATATTCTACAGTGACCATACAATGAAGGAGCTAGACCATTGTGATCCCTGGAAAAAGAAACTTTGGTCTGGAAGAAGATATATATTCATTGTAGATTATCTTCATCTATGTCATGATTCATGGGAATTATCATTTTGACCCATCAGTCTGTCGTGTGCTACGTTATTGCAAAATGCTGGATTTATCCATGTTGCTTAGACTGCAGACATGATATTGATGTCCATCATGGACCATGGGCACCTTCTCAGAAAAAAAAAATGGTGTTGCCTGGTTTCTATAAGAACCATGATAATACAGGCAAGATACAAGCCAGAATAATATCAACCAGCTCACTATTGCAGATCATTTTTCTGACCTGTCCTTGATTCAGTTATTCTGAAAGCAGAGGAGACAGATGTGCTCCCTTTATCATGCTCATGTTAGAGGTACTGGTTTCATGTTTTCCTTCCATCTGTCAAGTTGGAGACCAATTTAGACTGCCTGGGTTTCCAGAATGCCCAGTGATATTGTTGTTACTGGTACCTCCTGGGTGGATGGTAAGAGGACACCAATAATGGGACATTGGCATAGTCAATCAGCTGAAAATTTCCATGTGTCCTCTCCTAAAGTCTGATGAGGAAATATCTGTCCAGTTTAATGGGCTGAAGGGATGTAGCCAAGGCATGGTTGGTAGGGGGGAAAATTCCTCAGCTACATATGGCATTGGAACTCTATAGCTATATTTAGAAATTAATGTTGGCTTGTTGATTCAATATGTGAGTAGAAATGGGTAGAGGGGCATGCCTCCTGTGCACTATCTGCAGATTGATGTGGATGTCTGCAAAGGGGAAGCCTTTGTGCTTGCAGTCATATGTATGAAGGTTTCCATGCAATCAGGAGCCTTCAGGCTTGTCTACACTGGTGGGATACCCCACACCTACCTCATAGCTGTGGCAGATGTTTTTGATCCACGGCTGCCCCATAAATGCCACATGCACCAGGCTTCTCCAATTGTAGATTGGAGTATCCCGCCACACTGTTAGTTGCGTTGGAGTAAAATAGTGGGCCTATGCTGATCCTTTTTTTCCTTTCTGTTCTCTGTTGCATGTGAATATGTAAATATAGGTTGTCCCAGAGTACTCTATTGCAGGATAAGTGGAGATATGTTTATCTAGATATGTGCACAATTGAAAAAAAATTAAAATTAAAAATTCCAGAATGGAGTCGCATCCACCAGAAATCCCCTACTTCACACTGGAGCCAATCCTCAAATGCTGCACAGCCAATAATCCAGGTTTTCCCCTCAAATGCAGAGCAAACCATGATTTTACAGATCCAGAGTTTCCTGCAAAATCCCCAGTGAAAATGTGCATCATCAAAAATATCATGTGGCAACTGTACCACAAATACGGGGTGAGTACAGGGGTTTTTTGCTGGTGTAGACAATCCCCCTAATCATATACTACATACAATGGCATTCCCTTTGGAGACATACAGGTCAGAAGTGAGCAACCTTGGAAGCTGTCCATCCCCTGGATCAACTGCAGGTCACATTAACTCTTCTTCAGATCAAATGTGGCTAGAAATCCACTTCTGTGGTTTTTTTTTAAAAAAAAACACCCTATTTATTTTCACATATTTTAATGAAATAAGAACATGTGGCCTATGCTCTTTGCTTTAAAGGAGAATTGTTCATGGAGTAATTCTCCATGCTTTAACCAAAAAGGGGGCTCTAGGTGCCAGAATAACAAGGGGGTGTCTACCTGTAGTCTGCTCTATGTAAAGGGAGAATCATTCAGAGAATGACATCAAGAATGGGTCTAACTAATATAGCCCACTCCCTGTGCCTTTGTTGATCCAGGATATTACCATTGATTTCAGAACAGGCCTTCAGTCATAGCAGGGGTCTCTGCCAGCCAGTGTATCAGAGTCATAAAAGTAAATGCATGTTAGTGAATTTCTGGTGATAAAAAGGCATCTTACAATTATTTGGCTTATTATAATTTTCTTTTGCATTTTTATAAATGTGCTGAGGGGAAAGAAGAGACTAAATATTTGCAATTCTCTGTAACAATACTGGCTGAAATGGAAATCAGCCAGAGACTAGATTGCTAAATAGGAATATTCATGATTTGGAACAGTGGGTTTTAGACATGCAAATTCTGATTATCACAAAATACACTAGAATGTGTTACTTTGCATTGGGTTTTGGATTGTCAAAGTCCCAATAGGGACAGATAAGGAAAGCTTGTTGTAGCTATTTTCTTTTCTTTCTTTTTTTTAAAGGCACACGGTTCTATCCGATTAATAGAGTATGTTACACTTTTATTTGCTTAGTCCAACAAAATATGTTTGTTTGTTTGTTTGTTTTTCAAGCCATACTAGGCTCCTTGTTAAGTTAATAAAGGGATGTCCACCAACTCTGATAGTTTTAGAGAGAGACTATACACACCCCTGCAAGACAAGTCAACCAAAAGCTACTAGACAAGTTGTCTAAATCTCTCCACCCCATTTCATCTATGTGGCCAAGAATATGGCCTTGATCCTATATCATGCTTGCATAGTATAATATACCTACACAGTAGTAGTGCTAAACCACCCTTCTCTTGAATACTGACATTGCACAATTGAGTGTGTATTTGCCACAGTGGAACAAGTAGTGCAGAGTGCCTGTTTATCCAATAGGCGTGTAAAAAATATTCCAAAATATTCAAAAATGTTTGAAAGATTGGATGAAAAACATGTTTGTCAAGCATCGAGAAACCCTGATGAGAAGAATCCTGGAATGATGAGCCTCTTGGCAGTTCAGGACTTATTATGTACAAAATTTGCATGTCACTGGCTTGCCTAGGAAACAGCCTTTTCTGCACATGAAACAGCATTTCCTACACATAAAATAATATTTCAATGCAAAACAATCATGTGCACATTTTGCAGAGAATAAGTCCTGAATTGCAAATAATCTTTGAAAACTGCATGGTGGGGTGTTTTTTTAAAAACTCTTGTGCAGATAGCCAGTTTCCCCCACCCCTCCGCAAGAAGATGGTTTCCAGCAAAAGCAGCAGTGTGATTTCCATGGAAAACATTTCTTGTACCAAAAAAAAAAAAGTCTTTGCTCAGAGGAAAAAAAAAGTATATTTCTGCACACAATAATTCCCCCAAAAGTGTGAATATCTCTTGGGAATTGTGCAAAAACCTTTGTTTTCTCCAACAGCAAGAATATGATGGAGAATACAGTGAACATGAAAAATGTGAAGCCTTACTTCGTTAGTCTTTTACTATGCTTTGTCCTTCATTGACCAACAGTGAGTCTACTATTTGTCATAATTTTGCTATCTTTCATCCCCCATCATTCATCCAAGGGAGGCAGCCTCTTCCGATATCAATACCTGGAAACATGATATGCTACATCATGCCACTGGTCCACCTTACCCAGAATTGTCTTGACTGACTGACAGTAGCACTCCCATATCTCAAAAGGGGTAACTGCCAACTGTGGGAAATGAGGATTTCATCATTTAATAACAAATTTCCAAAATTCACAAATGTCTTTATAAATTTGATGAAAAGGATATGTGTTTTTTAAAATGAATGTAAGAGAAGACAAACCGACAGATGTGCTCCTCTAGGCAGAATAATATGAGCACCTAACTGTTAATAATATGGCTTTGAGTCCATGTGTATTCATCCATCTTTGTGGTGCTGAATTAGGGATGTCACCTATGGCAGGTGCCTCGACTTCAACCACCACATGGCACGCAAGTCACAACATTGCCTCCTCCCTACTGAGAACAGCTTTACCTGCTGAATTGTATCAGTGAATATGATAATAATGTTTTCCTTTGTTTTTCTTTTTGTTTTCTTTTTTTTTAATTGCTTGGTCAGATTTATTCCATAGCAGATTGTTTCCCTTTGTTTTTCTTTGTTTTTCATAAGTACTTTTCAACATTCAAAAATTTCTTCATATATTTGATGAAAAGAACTTGCAGTTTAAAGAAACCAAATTGGAGAGAAAGTGTACAGGTCAGATTTGCCCATCCCCACACAGCAGTTGGTTCCAGTGCTACTAGGCCAATCCATTATGGGTTTTAGTCTAAGCTTTAAAGGGCTAACCAGCATTCCCAATCTATTCTGTGGATAGGGTTTCAGCACTGTGGATAGATCCTTTAAAGCAAGACCAGACAAGGTGTGGCCTATGAGCTTCATGTGGCCCTTGGGACCTCCAAGTGTGACCCACTGAAGCACACACACCCCAAGCCCAACATTTAGTTAATTTTATTCAGTCCCATTTTTGAGCAGTTCTTGGCCTGAAAACCAGCCAAAATTCCCCCTAAACCACCTGCAATTGTTGCCATTTGCTCCCCCCCAACTCTCTATAGCCCCCAAAAATCCTTCAAGAAAGAAAAATCAGCTGAACATCAGCCAAAGTGGCAATCAGAAGTCAGGTCACATCATTTCTCCTGCACAAAAGAACACCAGCACAGCACAACAAGCTGGTATGAGGATGGAAATCTGCAAAGCCTAAAGAATTACTTCCCTAACCCACTGACTTACTATGCTCAATTTGTTCAGGGAAGGTGAGAAGGGTGTTATTCCCATGCACTGGTTTCTGCAAGTTTATAGTAAGACCTTTCTTACCCTGAAAAAGTAAAGAATCCCTCTTTTGAAGTCCTTGTTTGCTTTCAAAGGGACACTCCTCTTCCAGTGATACCAGGAGGATTTTCTCCCAGGGCAAATCACAGCTTCAGAGGAGAGATTTTCCTTATGAACATGGCAGAAGAGGAAACAGTTAACTTCCCCTCACCTGCTGCAATCTCAGTTAATCATATCCTTATCTTCTGATCCTTATCAGTTATTGGTATCCCCTCAGCTGGCTGTATTTGCATTTTTAAATTTTAAATATTTTGCATGTTAAATGCAAAAGGGACTTCAAGTTTGGCCCTTGCAGAAATGAATTTTGGCTCCAGGTGGATGAATGTGGTATTGGATGGGGGGAAATGTGTGTGTGTAAGAGAGCGGATGGCCTTACAATTAAACAGAGAATGCTGCCAGAGGCATGATAAGAAGGCCAGCAATAGGCACATATCTATATCTTCACTGCCAGGGAGAGGGAACTTTTCTGCCTCAGCAGGCAAAATAGCTTGACCAGCCTCAGGGACTATGCAGTTTAGTTTGAGGTATGTCAGGGAGGTATACATTTGCTACTCTCCCTCATACACTAAAGGTTCTGGGTCAGACGTGTGGGAGAGAGACTAGAGAAGGTACTGTAAACCACACAATATGTACACAGCATCATTACAGATTAACTCTACTATCCTTTGTACAGTAGTTGCACATCCATGTTCTGATGGAAACAACAGTGAAATGGGCAGGGTCTGTGCACCACAGTGTTGCCTGCAAGTAGAGGGAAATGAGGTGGGAGGGTATGTGGAAAGAACCCAGAAAAGGCATCACCTTCAGACCTTTGGCTAGGCTTATCAGGATAATTAGTGAAAGACATTTGGAGAAGCAAAATAATCACACTAGGGGCTTCTCAGCATGGCCAGAATAGTCCACGTTCCAGTTGGAGTATTCCAGCCCTAGGCTTGCAGTGTTTTCCCCCTGTTACCTGCCCTTTTGGCAACAGAGGGCTGCCCACACACCTGTGGCCTGTGTGCAAACTAGTGCTTCTCTTCCTTGTGCTGGTTGTGTCTTCCACAGCCAGGAACGAGGCACCCAGCCATGGCCACATGGCTCATCATCTCTCAGTGACCTCAGCAGACACAATGTACATGACCCAGCCAGGACATGGCTGCACCAGACACACACACACACCAATTGCAGTAACGGAACTCATTTTCTACAAAATAAATAAATAAATAAAGCAGCAAACAGTGAGGGGGGGGTGTTACCATGTGTCCACTCTGCTTTAAGGGGTATTTGCCATGGATTCTCATCAGAACTTCCTAGACATCATCAGGACAGTTTGTACTAGAAACAGGGGGGAAACCCTGCATGATCTGGACAGCCGTGTGCAGGAACGGGGGGAGGCCATTTCATTTAGTCCATGTAGACAAGGCCTAAGCTGGTACATATCTATAGCAGAAGGAGCATGAGAATAAATGCTCAAACTCCATCCCGCATAAGTGAACAATAGATAGGGCTGTCTAAAACAAGAAAACAAAGGTGGGTATCTCAGCTGTCTCTACACCTGAAGGAACTGGCTACTATTAAGTGTGGCTCAAGTCAGCACTAAAGAAACACCAAAGTGCCTGGTGGATGGCTAGCCATATCAATCCACCTGTGTTACTTAGTAAGGTTTCTAACTTTTTCTTCCCTTCTGGGCTTCTGTAAAGTCTTTTTAAGGGGTGGGTGGGTAAGGTTAAATGCCATGATTATTAATGGAATTGTGGTCTCTTCTAAGAGCAACACTGGCATCTGCATCTTTATGCTCTTTCCCACTGGCTATTGACAACATGCGATTTCTCTTTCCAAAGCAGTCTTGAAGACCCCCTTCAAGCAACTATAACCAAGTCTCCTCTTTCTTAGATCTCTCTCAGGGCGAATTGTCGGAGGTGTCTGGTGGTTCTTCACTCTCATCATTATCTCTTCCTACACTGCTAACCTTGCGGCCTTCCTCACGGTGGAAAGGATGGTGTCACCCATAGAAAGTGCAGAAGACTTGGCTAAGCAGACTGAAATAGCCTATGGAACTTTGGATTCAGGATCAACCAAAGAATTTTTTAGAGTAAGTGTCATGCTTTTTTTAAAAAAAGAAAATATGTTACTGTTCTAAAAGTCAAAATGGTGTCATGAAATCCTTAAGTATCTGAACTTGTGGAGGAAGTTCTACCATTCCCTTTTTTCTTGAGTGTTGTGTCTTATTTAGATTATAAGCCTAAAAGCAGGGAACTGTCAAATTAACAATTTGCGAGGTGCTCTGAGAGCCTTTGTGGCTGAAGAGCAAGGTATAAATACTCTAAATAAATAAATAAAAGGAGGAGAAAACGCAACTCCTGGCATTGCTGCCCCCCACCTCACTTAACCTCTGAATGTGGATAGCAGCCTAAATCTTCTTGGTGATTCCCAGTTAGGGTAAAGCCATTGAATCAATTGTTGAGTGGTACATCAACATGTTGGCAAATTCTAGGATTCTGGCTTATGAGTATGAAAATTGCATGCTCCTGGTGCTGGGTTTATGCAGGTACTAAATAAGGTATAGTTTAAAGCCTCAGATGGTAATGGACCTCTAAATGCAAAAAAATTAGAAAATTGGTACATTTTAAACACTTGTTAAACATTAATAGCTAGTGCCATGTAAATCCTATATTTTAACTAATAACCATATAATGGTAATCCTATAGGTCCTTTTAAATACAGTACAGCATAGTTTAGGGCCTGATATGTTTTAATCTAGCCCTGAAGGCATCATTTGTCCATATACTGACATCTATGCTTCTTTGCTATTCATAGGACTTTATCAGACATGTGGAAAAAAACATGTTATAAGGATGCGACAATAACACAAAATTATCAGACAACGTCATCATTCAGCCATTCTGGGGTGCAATGCAGGTGTGAATAAGGCATCACTTTTTATTGATGGCTTCGCCTGTCAATTAAAAACGAATGCCTCATCTGCACCAGCAATATGCCCCATGAACGGCTGAATGATGATGTTGTCTGATAATTTTGCCCTTTCTGTTCTTGTCCAGTTCTTAGGATGTGATTTGGGACATGGTTTTTTTGCCACATTTCACCACATCTGATGAAATTCATAGAGTATTGCAATTTAAGACAGGTCCTCCCTCCCATATCCATGGTATTGGTAACTGTGGTTTCATGTAACCATGGTTGGGGGAAGGTTTCTCTAGGCATCTGTAGGTCCTCCAGTGAGATTGTATGGTCAACATCTGCCAGAAGTTGACCATAGGGTTGTGCTTGAGGACCTCCAGATGCCTAGAGAGGCATCTTCTCTAGGCATTTTCTAGGTCCTCCAGGGCAATTCTATGGTATGCTATGGTGGTTCACAGTTTCATTTATAAATGGTAAGTCTGGTAATGTATCCCCCACACATACAGGGAGGAGACAACCTGTATTAGTATTAATTGTTACAAAATTACTGTGTTTTTGTGACAAGGTTCTTATTTTGATCCAGAGAGGGAAAAGAATAGAGTTCAATCACTAGGACTTTAGGCAAAAACATCCACTTGTGACACCAACTTTGGTTTTAAACATTTATTTCATGTAACATATATTACACAATCATACAATAACTTTTGGTACTAAGATTTCATTCGCTCATACATTCAAACCCTCATACTCACAAAACAGGCTCCTCATGGAAGTTGATCAAATTTCCATAGGGTTGATGGATGCAAGTTACAGCATTGTTCCTGGCATGCCCAGTGGTCGAAAAGTCCCTGTTATTATAGTCCTTTCAGCTGAATTAGACCTGGGCTGAATTACACCTGTAAACAGATATTCCCTTGATCCTAGTCAGATCTGCCTTTCCTGTAATTTCCACCAGGGTTGGAACTGATTTTAATCAGATCTATTCTTCTTGTCATTTCCACCTTAGCAATTAAAAAAAAGGTCAGGTTCTCAGAGTCCTTGCTTCCTTGCTTCAAGTGTTACATCTCCATTTTATCATGCACTGTGAGAATCTTCATTTTAGGTAGCCTGTTTCCTTCAGCCTTCATGGCCCATGCATTCATATTGTAGCGTAGTAATATTAGCTAATACCATGTAAGTCCTATATTTTCACTAATAGACCAGTTGTCTAATTCACTGTCTAAAGACAATGCTGGTTGGGGAATTCTTGGAGTTGTAATCCAGAAGAGAAACATGTTCATGCTCTGTCCTAATCCCCTATGAAAGCCATTTAAGCTGATGGCCTCATAACCATGAGTTCAGCATATTGATAGTGCACATATGTGAAGACCAATAAAGATTCTACTACTACACACTACACAGTATGTGAAGACCTACTTCTTTGTTTGTCCTGCTCTTTGGTATCAGTTGATGGCTCCCAGTACGGTGGGAGGGTGGAAGACTGCTCTGCACTAAATTTTCTTTACCGGATGCAGCATTTGATACCTATACATCATGCATCTGTTCCAAATGAAAGAGACTCAAATGGTATAGCTTTTCATGCTATAACTGTTCCAGTCAACTGTCAGGGGCCATCAGGAGTAATCTTGGAGGGTCACACACCCCACCATACTGTCCTTGCAAAAAAAAAAAGTGGGGGGTTCACGCAGATGTTCTCAGTACCGTATGGGGCAATTTCAGCATGTTTTAGGCCATTTCTGGGTCCAGTAGAGGCCTGTTTTTCAACAGAAAATGACCTAGAAGTTGATATCTGGGTCACTTCCTGTTGAAAAAAGTCCTCTCCAGGGCACTAAAACAGCCTGGCGGGGCAAAAATGCCCCTACACATTTAGGAACATTAAATTGGGGAGGGGGGTCAGGAGCACGTGACCCACAGAACACTTTCCCTATCCCACCGTATACACTCATACTTGAAAGAGTACATTGAGGCCACAGTGCACACAGTTGTGTTTCAAAAGCTAGCCTAGGCTCTTGTGCTGGGAAGCTGAGCAAAAATCCTGGGTTCACGTGCCAGAAGCCATGGTCTTCAGCTGCCTCCAGTTGAAAGATGTTCAGGGTGGCATATCCTTTTTAGAAAGGTGTTCAATGGCACTTTTAAAAAGAAAAAAGGGAACACTTCTTTTAATGGGGACATTAGAACTTGGGTATGTATCAGCAATTCATTTTGTTTGAACAGATGGTAATGCATTTCCTCCTCTTCTGGGCTGGGCGCAATTAAGCCTGCAACTTGTTTTACACTTTTGGCTTTTCTCCTAGCATCATAATGGTCTGATGGCAGACAATGCTCAAGATCTGTAGGTCAAATGTTCCTCTTATCAAAAACAAAAATGCCCCCTAAATCCTCATGTTCTCGCTTGTCCACGTACCAGGAGGCCAGACTTAATGTTCCAAATAATGACTAAGTTCCTGCAGCTTCCCAATGGCAAATTATCTACCAGCCAAAAGGGTTCTGTTGCTTTCATAGTTTTGATAGTAGCGACTTATTTCTAGCTTGCAATGCTCTATGCTCTTTGCAGCAATGCGGTGCTTGTGAAGGCAGCATGCTACAAATGGTAATCAATAGCTTGTGTCAATTTTCATCCCGATTTCAGAGAATGTTTGTCCCAGTGGGGTAGCAGATGGAAAAGGACAGCCTCTCTTTGGAAATATATTTGCAGTTTGAATGCCAGCCATGATGCTGAAATTTGTCAGCCATGATGCTGGAGTTTCCCCCCCCCCCTTTTCTTTCAACATGGTAAAAAGCATGATGACAATGGCTTTTTTTAAAAAAATGGAATGCATTGCTTTTGAGGGATTAGAAGAATCAACAAGTTCTAATGTATTCAGTTAAAGATTCAGTCAAACATGACTAGTACATCTGGATCAGCAAGGGGAAGATTTAAGTTCAACTGAAGCCAACTTTAATTCAGGGATCCACAATGTTTTCAGTCTCCAAAAGCTGCATCTAGGATTTGTTGGGGTCACACATGTGCACATTGATGTATGGATGCATGCACACATACGTGAACCATGGAGGCTACACTTCAGGCTTTGAGGGAATTTAGGGTTGCACCCTGGTTTTAATTGAACCCCTGAATTTCAAAGTCACCTTTGCAAACAGCTAGTCAGCTGATGTAAGTTAGGATGCATTTAAATGAAGTCTGTGCCTAGACATTTTGAAAGCTTAATATCTGGCCAATGACTTTTAATAATTATAGCCCGAGACTGGTATTCTGCTTCTACTGCTGTTCAAATGGAGATCTGACTGTACAAAATCCCCTCCACAAAACCCACTTGTGGTCATGGAGCTTAAAACACATACCCTTAGGACTTTTTCGGACAGCAATTTGTAACTCCAGAAGGCTCGTCCCTCTTGCGAGGCTGTTGCACAGCAGGGGGGGCATTTCGGATGATAATGTTCCCCCTGTCAATTCTGTTCCAGAAGAGCTGGGAGGCTGCAGCACCATATTTGGCCACTTCCTAATCACGGAAGTTGACTGTGATTAGGAAATGGCCAAATATGGCGCTGCAGCCTCCCAGCTTTTCCGGAACAGAATCGGCAGGGGGACGGCATCATACGAAATGGCCCCCCTACTGCGCAGCAGCCTCGCAAGAGGGACGAGCCTTCTGGAGTTACAAATCGTTGTTCGAAAAAGTCCTTAGAGCTAAAATATATAATATATTGCAAGAAAGAAAAAAAAGTCATGCAGCACTACTGTTATAGACCACAAGTCTGTTTTTTGACCCAAGAGGCAGCAGAGAACTACTACACTCTATTCCAGTCATTACACTGCTAGGGAAATTGTATTACACAAAGCACTCAAAGATTATATCTGCACTACATGATTATAGTTACACTCTTTATTGTCATAAATTAAAAGGTGGTTTCTGTCCTAATTTATTTATAAATTTATTCATTTAATTTGATTGTATCTGCACTACACTGTTCTAGTAGTCTGATATCACTTTAACTGCCATGCCTTTCTCCTATGGTATCCAGGGATCTGTAGTTTAGTGGTGAGTTCCTTAGGATTTTGCTAGAGAGCTTCAGTGTCATAGATCAAGGAAGTTCACCCGAGCTCTCTAGCAGAGAATTCTAAGTATCACACCAAGCCACAAATCCCAGTATTGTGTAGAATGAAGCCATGACAGTTAAAGTGGTATTAAACTGCTATAACTGTGCAGTGCAGATACATTCAGATTTAACAAAATTATCTGTGCCCTTTATAAGAAAATTAGGAAAGAGCTATTTTTTTCATTTATGGCCATTAAAAAAGGAGGTAATAGAAGAAAGATGAATTAAATAAGGAGAGTCCTTAATAATAGTTTGGATTAGATAAGGAGAATCTTTTTCCTAAAAGCAGTAAAATCACACTACTTTCCTGTAAATCCCTGGCTGAGGGGAATGATCCCCTTTGACTTTACATCCTGAAGAAAATTGTCATCTCCATTGCACGGAGGTGTGTGTTGCGCTCATGAGCAAATGTAATATGGCAATGCCCCACTCCTCATCTCAGGAGTATCTGGTTACAGATGGCACTAATTATGAGAGTGGGACAAGGAGGACACACATGAATTGCAAAGTGGCAATGGATTTGCTTCAGAAGATCTCCAGCTAATGGGTTAACTTGGTTGCACAGAATATATGGCTGGAGCAAAGACGCCAGGGCCCTCCGGGAACATTCACTCACTGTTTCACTGTTCTGCTTTTGGGAGAACAATGACATGATGCTGATAATGACATTGCCCGAGACAGCCGTGCTCCACCCACCCACCCCCCGCCAACTTACTGTATTGCTTTATATAACTCTGCTGGGTCATATGAATAGGCGCTTGTTAGAAGAAAATCTATAGCTTCTCGTTAGAGCTGCAATGGGCTGCCAATGAAACAGTAAGATTAAGTGACAGAATATCTTTCTGATAAAGGCAAAAGGTGCCCCAGTTAATTGGGTAGTAGCAGATACCTTTAAAAATTCAAACTACTTTTAATATACATGCTGGGGGGGGGGACCCATAGGTGATGTCTTAGGCCCCGTACATTAAGTATAACCTCATTTTGAAGATAATGTCACCTGCACATCTGAAAACAAAGAAAAAATGGCTATTTCTGGAGATTATTAGACAGGAACCAAAGAAGTGTTCCTGTCCCACAATCTCCACTCCCACCCATGTCCCACCACAATCACCCTTCCCTTCACGCAAACCCCCTCTCCTGTTGACAGGGCAGCCCAGGACGAATGGAGCTCCATTCATTTCCTGGAGTGAAATCCCGTCCATTCTCGCAAGAAGTTGAGAGCGCAGTAAATTCAAAAATAAAAAGAGAAATACACAAGAAAAAGTTACACCAAGCACCTAAATACACTAAAAACATTACAGGTAACCTGGGGAGGGTCATAAAAATTGTGTGATTTACCTGGATGTCCCGATCTCACCCAGAAGTGTTTTGGCAGAGACCTCCCATTGATGCTGGGATCACGCCAGCATAACGGGGCACCTTTTCACTCGCAGGAACATCCATGGCAGAAATGGAACAGGGGATCTATTGATGGCTTCTCCTGTCAATAAAAGGCAGCGCTGGCAGAACGGCAGCAGAACGGGTGCATTACAGGGGAGAACAACGTCATTTGAAAAGGGAGCCCTTTTGCGATCTCCTGGCATTCATGTAATGCCATTTTTAATGCGTCTGATAATCTCCTCTATGTCTATTTCAATGAATACCCTTGTAATATCACCCTTTAAACATCATCAGGGCCAAGCCCCAGGACATCACAAGGGGTCATTCCAACATTTCAGCTTTTGCCCTCAAAATCTCAGGACCTAAGAAAGTCCTGATCTGGCAACCCTACATGCACACATAAGTCTGTGCACACATACCCTCAAACCACCTCATTACAGTGTGGGAAGCACATGCACCTCACACCTCTGCATTCTGCCTGAGAAGTTTGGTTATACTCTGCATTTATACTCAGAGTTTCACAGTAGGACAAATGAAAGCTTTTTTAAAAAAAAAATACATAAAACCAATTATTGGTTAGAAAAATCAAATAGACAGTAGAGTCCTTATAACTAGGAAAGTCGCAACCATTTACTAGTCTTGGGAGGTTTGTTAATATCCTGCAAAATGTTAAAAATAGTGGTTCCCTGCTAAAACTGTTGCTTAATGTTTAATACAGGGTTTATTACCCTTAGTACTTCCTTCCTGCTGTGAATCATCAGCCAAACTGAGCTCTACTGGGCCCAAGGCTGCTTTTGCAGCTATGCAGTGGAATGTGAAATCCCATCTCCTTTTTTCCTGGCATGGAAATTCAACAGCGGAGGAGGGGAACGGCTTGCTCGCCAACTGTCCTGATTTGGCCAAGGACAGTCCTGAATAATCCTGTATCATCCCACTTTTTTCAGGTGACATGCCGGTATTGGGCTTCACCTGGAATAGTGACTAGGCTTGCAAGGAGGGGGGGTGCAATTATATATTATTTACTCCAGTAGCTCTTAATCTTTTCTTTACCAGGGACCCCCTTTAAATATCTTTTGTTGCCACAGACCCCCACCCACCCAAGACTTAACTCAGTAATTAAAACAACAACACCAACACAATTACATCATCCATTAACCCTTCCCTCAGAGGCACTGGAGCAGGATGTAAGACTTCTTCTGCTTTTTCCTGCAAGTTTGTGGCTGGAGCAAATTAAAGGGCAATGCACAAGTCAAGCCAACCAGCCAGCCTTTGCTCCTATCACATGGCCACTCTGCTACAGGCAGGAGCTGGGCTGAGCAACCTTCAAGCCTTCGCAGATCTCCTATGAGGACATCATGGACCCCTGGGGTCCACAGACCACAGGTTGAGAACCACTGATTTACTCACTTTTGAAAACACAAGTCTTCATTGCCGTTTCAGAAATGTTACCATCCTGACTCCATTGTCAGTGGAAAACAGAGAGTGAGCCAAGTCTTCTTATTGGCAGGACTGAGGACTTTTTAAAACATTCTTTTGCTGGCATAAAAAAATCCATTTTTATGCCAGCAAAAGAATGCTCCCCACCACGCTTACCTCTAATCCCAGCAAAGGCTTCCCTGGCAATGAAAGAGGAAGTGAATGCAGCTCCGTTCACTTTCTTGTTCAAAATCCTGCAGATTCTCATGAGACTTCATCGCGTGGGAAACACACAAAAAGTTACACAAAGCACATACACACACTTTAAAATTCCCAAGTAAACTGGGGAAGATCATAAAAAGTGTGTCACTTACCTGAATGTTGCAATCTCACCCAGATGTGTTCATGCTGGATTGGCCATTCTTCGTGCATTAATGTGAGTACAATGGCGTGAGGTTTCACATACCGGCAATGCTAGCACTAAAGTGCCACTGGGAATCTATTGACAGATTCAGCCGTCAATTAAAAAGTACAGATTTTGGCAGGGACATAAACGCAAAAGGGCAACATTGTGTGGTACGTGTGACCTTTTGTGTTTATGTGGCATCGTTATGATGCCGTATTTAGTGCCTCTGATAAAGTCCTGAAGATAGATTTAGATGCTGAATTGGGAACTACTGATTTAAAACTCATATTTCTTTCATTCAAAGCAGTATGCATAAGGTTCCCATGCAATCCGTAGCCCAGGTACTGGCTAGTGGGTTAAAAAAAAACAAGACTATCAGCAAGAACAAGGGGCATAGTTATCAAAGAACAAAGTAAGGGTTTTGTTCTACCAAATAAGAATTCTGTCCACCTCAATGAAATTTTCCTTCAGTCCCCAAATTTCTAGCATTGCAGAAACTGAGACATAGATGCATCTACACTATAGAAATAATGCAGTTTGACAACACTTTAACTGCCATGGCTCCATCCCACATAATCCTGGACTTTGTAGTCTGGTGAGGCACCTGCACTCTTTGGCAGAGAAGGCTAAAGACCTTGTAAAACTACAAATCCCAAGATTCCATAGGATAGAGCTACAGCACTCAAACTGCATTATTTCTACAGTGTAGATATACCCACTGAAAATTATTCATGCCTAGAACTGTTAAATTTGTGGCGTTCACATTCCATTGATAGTTTTGCCTGCCCTTTTCTTTGGATGCCTAAACTGTTGTTCCAAATGCTTAGCTGAAGTTTTATGTTACAGTAGTGCTAGAATCTGATGGAAAATTTCATTGTGGGGAACTAAAAAAATTTGCATGGCCAAGGTCCTCATTTTGCTTTCCCACTCCCAGTCCCAATTAGCTATTCCCATGTCAGGAACCTCATAGGAACCTTGCAAATACCAGCAAGGTTTCTTCTGCATCATGTACCTTCATGTCACTTGTGCATGAGCTGTATCACAGTTCTCAGATTCCCTTTCTGAAACAATCACCATTCTTTTTGCGAAACATGAGTCAGTGAACTGTATGTTAATATTTGCTTCCATCCTCTCCCTCTCTCTCTCAATCTCATTTTACACAGAGATCCAAAATAGCTGTCTATGAGAAAATGTGGTCATACATGAAGTCGGCAGAGCCATCTGTATTTGCCAAAACCACAGCGGATGGAGTGGCGCGCGTGAGGAAATCAAAGGGGAAGTTTGCCTTCCTGCTCGAATCGACCATGAATGAGTACATTGAACAACGAAAGCCCTGTGACACAATGAAAGTTGGTGGGAACCTGGATTCCAAAGGCTATGGTGTAGCAACTCCCAAAGGCTCAGCATTAAGGTGGGTGGAATAATATAACAATATCCATGTTGTTATAGTATTCCACCTACCCTGATGTATTGTGTTGTCTTTTTCTTTCTTGTGGATTTGAGGTAAACTTAAAAAAGTTTTCAAAAACAAATCTTACAGTATTACATGGAGTTAAATAAGACGGTAAATTATGGTTTCATTGACTTTAATGCATCCATTTTTTTCTAAATGTTCTCTCCGTGTTGTCCTTTCTGATTGTTTGTTGCTGGTTTTTTTTTTTTTTAATTTTTACAGTCCAGTGGCTTTTTTCAATTTAAATGGTAAAAGCCCGAGTTTAAAACTGCCATACGTGATTAGTGTTAATTGCATGATGTGGTGTTCTCGTTGCCTTTATTTTTCTTCTTCTTCTTCTTCTTCTACTTCTTCTTCTTTTTTTTAATTCTCAAAAGACAATTTCCCCATCCCGCACACTTCAGTTTTTTGAGCAAATGTTTATATCCTCCATGCCACCTTCCAATATTTAACCCTGTTATCTGCTGTAGTAACAAACACATTATTTCTCTATAGCTCCACCTTCCCCATGGAAAAAAAAAACCAAACCAAACCAAAACCAAAACCAAATTTTTTTTCTTTCTGGCCAATTTGTCCTCCTTGTGCTCCTTTCTTTATACGTTTGAACAACTTTAACCGAGCATCTCTGCATTATTCTTACGAGTTATGTTTTATCGTTTCAAGAAATGCTGTTAACCTGGCAGTATTAAAACTGAATGAGCAAGGCCTCTTGGACAAATTGAAAAACAAATGGTGGTACGACAAAGGAGAGTGCGGCAGCGGGGGCGGTGACTCCAAGGTCAGCCTCAATGTCACCACAATCGGGTACCTTAGTCAAGAGTAATCGGCAAGGCTGTTATTTTATGCATCAGGGAAAGGGAAAAAACAAAAACACCATAAGCCTGTAAAGACGGGAAACCATCTTGAAATTGTCACAACCACGTGACTCGCTTGCCCAGTAGCTGATTCAGTTAAAGCAGTCCTTCCCTTTCCCCCTTTTTTTTGGTCTATCTTTTTTTTTTCCTTTGCACTGCTCACCATTGCAATCAAACCTGGGCCCTTATTTAACTAACAGAGAGCAAGAAGCAGATTGAATCACTCTCCATTGGTCAGGAGTGCCTTTGAGGTGCAAACCCCAGGCTGACAGGTTTCCACAGGTTCAGAAAAGGTCCCATTTGAAGGCCTTCCACTGGAGCCCTTCAAGCGGGACACCTAAAGGTCAGCAGACACTTGGGGTATGAGTGAGGGGGGCACTGTGAAAGTGGCCCGTGCATTCATTCTGCCGTTTTCCAACCGTGAGTGTTTTTGTGGGGGTTTTAGCTGCACATCAGCATTGCAAAAGCACAGGATGAAGGCTATCTGGGAAAACCAGGAGACAGATACAGTATTTCAATCTGTTGCTTATTTGAAAGCATACACACACATTATTGTTGATAACGCTGAACTAGACCTTTGCTGAGAATTCATTGTGATTTTTTTTTCAGGGTGCTACTTGTTATATCCATGCTCTGGATAGGATAAAGTTGAGCAGCAAGCGAACTAGGCAGATGTTCCTGAGGAGAGCATTCCACATTAGTTGTGCTACAATAGCTTATGTCTGATCCATCTCACCTGTGAGGTTTGAGAGATGTAGGGCACTAGACAGGGCCTGGTATATTGACCTGAAAACACAGGTAGATTATTAGGTGATGACCTTTTAATGACTGAGGAACTCATGTAGCAGAGTCTGTGTAGGTAAGCATCACTTGCATAATCTGTCCTTCCCTTTTCCATGATGTGTGGCTCACATGCTCAAAGCCAATCACACTGGTGTTTATGTGTGGAGATCCCAATTCATTTCTTTTTATCACACCTTTCAATCCATAGATTCACAAGGAAGCAAACTAATTAAAACTGCAATACAAATTGCAGTTGGCCCTCCACATTCACTGGGGTTAGGGTCACAGGCCCCCTGTGAAAGTGGAAAAAACACAAATATCTCTAGCCCCACCCCCAAATATATTTAACACATGCACAAAGTACAATCATTAGATTCAACCCACTGCTGATGCCTTCAAGGCTGCAAGGTCCCTTCACATGGCAGAAGCAGGCAACTGGTGGGGCTTGCCGCTGCTTCCATTACTGTCCTATGCCATTTTTATCAGGGACTTACAAGCCTTGCCATGCATTCACAGGAGATTATCAGATGAGCTTCTAAAAACGTTTTTCCCTACTATATTTTAAAGTGTAAGTATCCTGACATAATAACACTTCTTATCACACACTGCTGTAATCATGAGAAAGAATCGCCCCAGCATTATCGGAGCACGACCACTAGCGCTGTTTACTTCTGTGTTCGTGGGGGCGTATGATCTCGGCGGTTCTCGTGAGAAGATGTAAGCATGCTTAAAAGTCTAAAAACACCTAAATAAACAAACACAATGAACACACAAGCACTGAAACACACTTAAAAACTTACCAGCAAAATGGCGAGGTTCATAAAAAGAGCGCCCCATACCTAGTTTTTGCGTTTTCACCCAGAAGTATTCTGGCGGGGACTCCCATTGATGCTGAAGTCATGCCAAAAGAATGGGACATGGTTTCACACACAAGTAGTACCACAAATAAAAGTCATCCAAGATCAATTGATGGCTTGGCCCATTAATAAAAAAGAACGCCTTCTTCACGGCAGCAGAACACTAGAAGATGACATCATGCGTTCGGGAAGCCCTTTCCCAGTTTCCTGATGTCATTATAATGCTATATTTGCCACGTCTGATAATCTCCACAGTCTCTCTCAAGGCTTATCTACATGGGCAATATACCCTGTCTTACCCACACACACCCCCGTATTAGAGCCCTGCAGTCCTGACGACATAGGGCTTTTGCCCCATTCTGTCCCTGGGCAGTCCTCGTGAACCAGGGGGTAAAGACAGGGCAAAGACCAGGGAAGATGGGAAAAGGCCCATTATAGCATTTTTTTAAGTACCTGGTTTAATCAATTTCCACCGGGAAAAAACAGATAGGGCCCCACATGACCACGGCAACCCATTCCAGCATGCTGCCCTGTTGCTACAGCTGCCGGTCTGCCATCCCTCTTCCGCAGCAGGAAGGAGTCTTGCAGCATGTAATCAAGGCTGTTCACATGCAGGTGACCTTGGTCACATGTTGTGGGATGGCTTCCTAGCTTCTACAAGGGTAAGGGAAACCATGGCAGCAGTGGCTGCAGCGATCGGCCAGCATGCCCGTCTGGACTTCTTCACATTTCGTGGAGGGAATGGGGGAGGAACGGGCCAAAGTATCCTAACCCATGTGGATTAGCCCTCAGTCTCATGAGGCTTGCAGTCCTTATTAAAAATGGCACAGGGCAGCAAATAATCAGTGAATAATCAAATCTGCAAAGGTTAAATCCACAAATGTGGAGGGCCAACTTTAACAATAATTTTAAAAAGCAATAAAAACAAACAGTGCTGCATCTCAGGCCTGCCTAAGTTGCAGCATTGGCAAAAACAGTGTGGTGTTGTGGCTTAAGCATTGTGCAGGCCCGGCTTTGCCATGAAAGTGACTTGGCAAGAACCCTCTGAGATGAGTTAAGCCTAGAGATTGTGTGTGAGTAAACTTTAGATCCCATCAAGCCTTTGGGAACTGATTTTGTAGGGAAAGAGGCTTTTGTATAATATGCCAGGCTTTTATTTTTTGTTGTTGTTATTGTTGCTGCTGCTGCTGTTGTTTAATGGTTTATATTTTTAACTGGCTTTAATTTTATTATGGTTTAATTGCTTTTCAACTTTTGTACAAAGTGAATATTTAATTATGTTTGTTTTAACTATTGTAATGCGGCTTGGATCCCAAATTGGGGGAAAGGCAGGATCATCATCATCATCATCAGGGTTGTCATTCTGCTTGGAACTTACATCTTCCTAACAGCCATGCTTCGGCTTTGCATGTGCTCAAAACTGAAATGAGTAGTTTTGCAATGTATGTAGACGCTGCCGTGACGTTACAATGTCCAGGTGCCTGTTGCACAGTGATAGCCAGCAGAGTGACTGATGAGCCAAGGACACCGATGCACATCAAGATACTCAGGACACTCTTGAGGAAGTGCCAGAACACAACAGGAGTGCCCAATGTACACTAGAAGTGCCCAGTGCTCATCAGAGCACTTTTGCCTAGATGTGCATCTTTGCAATTCACTAGCAGGGTTTCAATGCATTTCTGCAACATAGCTACAGATTTGTAAGTTGCAAAATGTAAACTGTGTTGTAGGGTCTTGGCCAACCACCACCACCACTCAAAATTATCCACTGAACTTCATGACCAAGTTGCCATTCCATAATATCTGAACCACTTCACCATGCCATTGTTGTTGATTCTGCAACTTAAGGCTTGTCTACACTGGCCAGAATACTCCATGTTCCAGCCAGAGTGTTCCAGCCCCAGCCCGCCCCCTTTAGATGCCTTTCTGTTGCAGCAACAGAGGGATGTCCACATGCATGTGGCCTATGCACAAACTGGTGCTTCTCTTCCCTGTGCTGGCTGTGTCTTCCAAGACCAGGAATGAGATGCTTGGCCATGGTCCCATGACTGGGTGGCTCATGGTAACCTTGGCAGAAGTGATGTGCGCAACCCAGCTAGGAAATGTGCAGGCACCTCACCCATTGCTGTAACAGAACTCACTGCTGGATGAGGGAATAGAGGGCATGCTTATCAAGTTTGCAGATGACACCAAATTAGGAGGGGTAGCAAACACCCCAGAGGACAGGATCAGAATTCTAAATGACCTTAACAGATTAGAAAGCTTGGCCAAAACTAACAAAATGAATTTCAACAGGGAAAAATGTAGGTAGGATACCACAGTTGGGCAGTAAAAATGAAATGCACAGATATAGGATGGGTAACACCTGGCTTGATGGCAATACATACAAAAAGGATCTAGGGGTCTTTGGGGACCACAAACTGAAAATGAGTCAGCAGTGTGACATAGCAGTTAAAAAAGCCAATGTGATTCTAGGCTGCATTAATAGGAGTACAGTGTCTAGATCAAGGGAAGTAATAGTGCCACTCTATTCTGCTTTAGTCAGACCTCACCATGAATACTGTGTCCAGTTCCGGGCACCACAATTCCATAAGGATATGGACAAGCTGGAATGTATCCAGAGGAGGGCGACCAGGATGGGGGGAGGTCTGGAAGCCATGTCTTATGAGGAGCAGCTTAAGGGGGCTGAGTATGTTTAACTTGGGGAAGAGAAGGGGAAGAGGTGACATGATAGCCATGTTTAAATATTTGAAGGAATGTCATACTGAGGATGGAGCAAGCTTGTTTTCTGCTGCTCCAGAGACTAGCCCAGAGCAATAGACTCAAACTACAGGAAAAGAGATTCCATCTAAACATTAGGAAGAACTTCCTGATGGTAAGAGCTGTTCAGCAATGGAATGCACTGCCTCAGAGTGTGGTGGAGTTCCCTTCTTTGGAGGTTTTTAAGCAGAGTCTGGATGGCCATCTGTTGGGAATGCTTTGATTATTTATGCCTGCACAGCCAGGGGTTGGACTAGATGGTGCTTGTGGTCTCTTCCACTCTATGATTCTATGATTCTCTCCAGAAAAAAAATGCAGCAAATGGTGAGGGATTTTTGTTTTTTGTTTTACCATGTGTCTGCTCTGTTTTAAGGGGTATTTGTCCCAGATTCTTGTTGAAACTGCCTGGACATCATGTGGACAGTTCAGACTAGGATGGGGCAAAAATCCTGTGTCATCCAGTCTGCTGGGTGCAGGAACAGATGGAGGCCATTTCATTTGGCCCATGTAGACAAGGCATTGCACTTCTTCTTTTGGTCCTTGGAGGAACAGTAGGATAGCAAAGTAAATAACCATGTGACTGAACAAGTCGCTCTCTGGCTTTTCTTTGCAAACGAAGATTTAGGAAGGACTCATCCCATGCTTTCTACAAGCACACTGATGACTGAAAAGGCCAATCTGAGATAAACATGTCCGGTTGCAGAAAGCACAGCAGAAGGTCTCCTTGGATGATGTTTCTGGGTTGTGATTCTTTCTGCGTTGTCATTTCTCTTCAAGACTTGTTTGGCGTGAGCTCTCAAATAAGGCTGCAGCATTGTGGATAGTGCGTCTCCAAGCTTCCCGATGTGAGGCCATGACAGTCTATTGTTGGTGATCAATTTGGCCAAGCCTGAGATGTTGTTTCAGGGAGTCCTTGTATTGCATTTTTGGAGCACCCCTCTTATGCTGACCCGTGGTGAGTTCACCATAGGGTACTCTTTTGGGAGGCGATGGTCCTCCATCCTAGGAACATGCCCTGCCCAGTGCAGCTGTGTTCTCAATATCATGCCCTCAATGCTGGTGATCCCTGCTTGCTCAAGGACAGCAACATTCATCACATAGTCCAGTGTATATTTGGCACTGTGCATATATAGCACTGATGAAAGCGTTCGAGGAGTCATAAGTGTTGGCGATAGGTGACCCATGTTTCAGACCCGTAAAGGAGAATAGATAGTACAATGGCTCTTTACACACTGATTTTTGTGCTTCACCTCAGGTGTTTATTACTCCAGACTCTTTTGTAAAGTCTTCCAAATATGCTATGTGCCTTTGCTAATCTGTGATTGATCTGTTTGTCAATCTTGGCATCTGAGGAGATGATGCTTCCCAGATAGGTGAACTGCTGAACAGACTTAAGCACAGATTTGCCTACGGCAATGTGGGGATGGTGGTGTTCATCCTGTGGTGCAGGCTGGTAGAGAACTTCCGTTTTCTTCAAGTTGACTTCCAGCCCAAACAGCTCTGCAGCTGTTGTGAAGCAGGATGTTAGGCACTGCAGAGCTGCTTCTGTGTGGGAAACAAGGGCAGCATCATCAGCGGAGAGCAGCTCATGGACTAGATAGTTTAGAGTCTTTGTGCGAGCCCTCAGATGGCTTAAGTTAAACAAGCTACCATCAGTACGGTAACGTATATAGATGCCGTCGTCTTTCAAGCTCTGCCGTAGCCCTTTGGAGCATCATGCTGAAGAAGATTGTAAATAAAGTTGGTGAAGAACACAACCTTGCTTCACTCCATTAGTTATTAGAAAGGGCTCTGAAAGAGTATCACCATATCTGACTTGACCATGCTGAACCTCTCTGGCTGCAGAACTGCACCTTGGACCTAAAATCCAATCATATGAAGTGGGACAAACCTTCCTAGCAAAGATGTTCCATAATTCTGGTCCTACTGTTAAGAGTTCTGTGATTTAGATTTAGTATCATTATGAACTGTGATTTAGATTTAGTATCCTTATATTTAGGAGACAATAAGATTTTACAACATTAAAAATGTCTTGCGGGGAGGTAGGGATGGCTGCTCAAATAGAAATTGCTTTAGTACTGAAGGAGAGAGAATCCATATTAACCAGTGGCATAACTGATTATAGAACATCACTTTAATGTGAAGCCTTACACATTAATTAGGGGCAGCAATAAATGATCAAGCACAAGACAATTTATATAACATCTGGTTCCCCCATATCAATTTTATAAACCATAACAGAGATGTAAGCTTCCAATCTTGCTTGGTAACTCTTGAATAATAACGTGAGTTAAAGTTGTCCTGAACAGACAAAGAATATAATATTATATAGGTCTGGAGTTCCTTTTCTACTTTTAACATTGGCTCCTCTTTAAAATATGGTTGATGTCTTCGTCTTTTTTAATATAAAATGCAGTGGTTGGAATCCTGTCTTATCTATGCATACATTCTCTTACAGAAGCAGTTGGACATTTTTGTCCTGTGCAGAACGGGAGCATTCCATTCAAAGCTGTGGAAGCAGAGTTGTGGATTCAGTAGTGTTTATTGCACATTAGTATGCATTGTGAATTTGGTTGTGCATTTGGCTGAGTTCAGTTGTGCAACCTTGCCATTCATCATCAGGATTATGTAACACAATTAATGTGTAGATCCACATGTGGAGGTTTATATTATGTAGCCTTGAGGTTGGACCTTAGTCATTGTTACATAACAAAGGAAGAAAGAGGAGGGGGGTTGGTCCAGTCCTGTGTTGTCCATCATCATCAGAAGAAAGGGGGAACATAGACCTCCCAAAAAGATTCTTACTCTCTCCTACATTTAGGACTTCATCAGACACAAAACACACTAATATTCCTGTTCCACGATTAACAAACCTGTTCCTGTCCCGGCACGATAACCCAAATTATCAGACTTACCTCTAGCAGCATTAAAAAGCAGCCGAGTCATGAACAGAGCATTAACAGAGCTCTGTTCACTTCCTCGTTAGAGATCTTGCTGATTCTCGCGAGAAGACATGAGTGCAGCAAATTCAAAAAAATAAAGAAAAACAAAACCAGAAAAAGTTTACAGAAGCACAGAAACACACATTTAAAAGTACAAGTAACCCAGGGAGGTTAATAAAAAGAGCGTCACCTATCTGGTTTTTGCAATCTTACCTGGAAGTGCTCTGGCTGGATTGGCCATTGACACTGCATTCACGTGAGTACAATGACGCAAGGTTTCACACGCCAGCAATGCCGGCACTAAAGCCCCACAGAGGATCAATTGACAGCTTTTTAAAAAGTATGGGTTTTGGCCAGTACATAAACGCAAAAGGGTGACATCATCTGGTATGTGTGCCCTTTTGCGTTTATGTGGCATCGTTATGATGCCATATTTGGTGCATCTGATAATGTCCTTAGACTTGAATTGGAACATTTGACTCTCCAAATGTTTTGGTCTTAACTAACATTGTCTCTTACTACTGAATGTGCTAAGTGGAGCTGGTGGGAGTCATAGGCCAAAACAACTGGAAGGGCAAAGATACCCCACTTCTAACCTAGTCTGTGTAGGCCAGCTTTCTTCAGTCTGCTGCCCTCCAGATGCATTGAACCAGAACCCCACCGTCCCCAGCCAGCCTGGCCATTGGTCAGGGTTAATGAATGTTATAGTCCAATAACATCTGGAGGACACCTGGTTGAGAGAGGTCCATACATCCATGGTCTAGGGCAGGGCTACTCAAAGTGGTGGTCTGCAGACTGGTGCCAGGCCTCAGTGCATTTCCAGGAAAGAAAGAAACAGTTGTAGACAATGGGCACAAATATGTAGACAATGGGCACACAACAGTTGTAGACAATGGGCACAACTGCGGGGGCAGGGGGATCCCTGCCAGTCACCCAAATCAGATAGCTTAAGAAGCACTGGTCCTGGGTATTAAAAGTTAAACTTTAATGGTTTTAAATGTCAGTGTACAGTATGGAAGAGTACAGTAACACCCATTTGAAAGTGCCAGGACGTACAGAAGAATACAGTAAGACCCATTTGAAGGTGTCAGGGCGTACCCCACAGCCACTCGGCGCTGTGGAGGCAGGAGGATCCCAGGCACCCTCTGGTGGCAATTTTGCAGCTGAGCCAAGGGAACTGCCATCACCCTCCCAGATCCCAGAGTATTGCCCAGAGGTCCAGTCATGTATGCTTGTTCCTTTTTCCTGGATGCAAAATTACAGCCAGGTGATTTCTAGGAGGCCTTCCACCCCCACACCCACACCGGCCACTGATTGGCTGTAGTGCTGTCCCTCAACATCTTCACACTATTGTTGCAGTGGGAAGGGAGCCATTGTGCAAGGAGGTACCAGATTACTTCTTCCACAATGACCACAAAAGGGATGGTGCTGGTGTAACAGGAGTTACACCAGTGTACGTCAGCAACAGGATTCAAGCACTAAGCTCCTCCAACCCCTCTCTCCCTCTCCCTCTCCCTCTCCCTCTCTCTCTCTCTCTCTCTCTCTCTCTATATATATATATATATATTTACACTTTCCAAGCCCTTTGTCATATCTAGGAACCCTGCCAGGAAATGGGGTGTTTGTGGAATTAATTCTTTTAATTGAGAAGTAGTACTCCCAAAGGAGTCCATTAAAAAAAATTTGGATTGCTATTCTCCCCCCGCCCCAATGCAATCTGTTTCTTTAAAAAAACAATTAAAAACTTGCAATCACTTTCTATGGTTCTTGTAGCAAGATTATTGATGAGGAAGTGCACAGGCAGTGAGTGCCGTTCCCTCCTGCATTTCTTTGTAAAAGGGATGCTTTTATCAGCAGAGCAAGTGGAACAATTATTTCCTTTAATTATATTTGGATAACAGCAAAAATGGAAGCATGATTAAAACAAAAACAAAAGGAGGTTTTATGTAATTTTCTTCAATCATTACCTCTAGGAATAAAAGCAAGGACAAAAAAAGATATCCAAGTATCCATCTGAGCTCAAAGGCTTATTCCATATTCCAGCCTAGTATAATGTTACCTGTGTGAGTATGTGAAATATTTAATTTCCTGCTTGCTTTATACCATCATATTATGAAAAGTATCCAATGGCAGTAGTTAGCTTGAGATTGTTCTGCTGAAACAGATCACTACCTTTTTTTTTTTTTTTTAGTTTGAAGGGGATTTCTTTATTTATTGCCCTTTAAGGTTAATGAATAGAATCTGACAGTAGATGGAACTCAGCAGTTTATTTAATGACACAGCATCAAATGGACTCTGGCTTGGACACCCAGCAATTAAGCCAACTTTATATAGAATTCTTACAAAAACATGCAGTGGCAGCTATTGAGCAATGAAAGGCTATGGCAGACATACAAACTCCCCACCAAGGAGCAAGCACTGGCCTGAATTCTGTTGCTAATCCTACCTACAATAGAGCCATTGAATCAATGGGATTTACCTATGTGTTAACTTTCCAGTCAACAATTCATTGAATGGGTCTACTCTAGCTGGGACGCATCAACAGGATTCCAGCCATCATTTTCGAAGTATGTACTTTACACTGGTCCTTTGTATCTTATTCTGATGTTCTAGCTGTTATCTTATCAGCAGAACATGTCAAGATCTTTTGGAACATGGCTCAGAATGTTTTGTATATGTTACACTACATTGAAAGCATCACTAGAAGCTTACAACATTTTCTATGGACTTTATCAGATGCATAAAATAGGACATCATAACGATGCCACATAACCATGAAAGGGTGTGCATATTAGATGACATTGCCCTTTCGCGGTTATTTCCCAGCCAAAACTCGTAGTTTTTTATTGACGGCTGTAGCCGTTGATAGATCACCCATGGCGCTTTTGTGCCAGCATTGCCAGCGTGTGAAATCTTGCATCATTGTACTCAGTTACTGCAGTATCAATGGCCAGTCCAGTGTGAACACTTCCGGGTGAGATCGCGACAGCCAGGTATGTGACACACTTTTTATGACCCTCCCAAATATAAAGGTTACTTGGGACCTTTAAAGTGTGTGTATGTGCTTTGTGTAATTTTTTGTATGTTCTTTTGTTTTTTCAATTTCCTGTGCGATGAAGTCTCATGATACTCCATGGGATTTCAAAGGAGGGAGTGAATGAAGCTCCATTCACTTTTTTCTTTCATTTCCAGGATGCCTTTGCCAGAATTAGGAGTAAGTGCAGTGGGGGGTGGGTTTTTGCTCGCATAAAAATTGATATTTTTTATGCCAGCAAAAGAACGCTTTTAAGGGGCTCATCTGATAAAGTCCCATGTCTAAGGCCTAATCCACACTACACAAATAATCCAGTTTGAAATTGGATTGTTTGCCATGACTCCTTCCTATTAAATCTTGGAATTTGTAGTTTTACAAGATCTTTAGCCTTCTCTGCCAGAGAGTGCTGGTGCTTCACCAAACTACAAATCCCAGGATTCCATAGGAAAGAGCCATGGCAAATATTCCAGTTTCAAACTGTGTTTTTCAATTAAACATACTCGGGGTAGCCATGTTGGCCATGAAGCAAAACACAACAAAATCCAGAATCCTAAAATGAGTGATACCATTATTGGCCAACCAAAATACAAGAAACACATGGTGCAAGCTTTCAGAGTTCTACTGGCTTCTTCATCAGGCAAAAGATGTTTAAAAATGAGGAAAGAAAAAATGACTGTGTTGGAATCACAGGCCTACATGTTGTTTCCAATGCTCCTTGTGTTGCTGTTCAGGGCAAGGGATCTCATGCAGGCAGAGCCCACTCCTACTTCTTGGCCATGTGGGAGCTGAGACAAAGGACAGTAAAATTTAACTCCTTTAGCAGCAGACCAAAAAGTAAAAGAGTGGCCTCTGGCTGCATGAGATCCCTCATCTGAACAACAACACAAGCACCATCTAAGACAACATGTAGGCCTGTGACTCCAACACTGTCACTTTTTTCCCTTATTTTTTAACATCTTTTTCCTGATGAAGAAGTCAGTAGAGCTTCAAACATGCTCTACTGCATTGCATGTTTCTTGCATTTTGGTTGGCCAATAAAGGTGTTCCTCTTTTGAGGATTCTAGATTTTGTTGCGTTTTTCAATATAGCTCTACCTTATTTTGGCCTTATGGTCACTTTCTGATTTTCCCTCTTCATGTTGCTCTTGATTAAGTTGCCCTTGATTATTTAAAGAAGGCTTTCTATGGCTACTGATAATTGTACCCTGCTTTCTGGTGCAGATGTAGTATCTATCTAACAGAGCTTAGGAAGTTACTTTCAAAAGTAATTTATTCCCATTACTTGTTATAACATTTACATAGTAATTCAATGAAATTACTCTTTGCAGTTTTTAAAAAGGGGCTTCTTATATAGTGGTTGTGTTCTTTGATCTTTTTCCATTATTTTCCCTTACGTAAAAATTTTTTTAAAAACCTATGACTGATAAAAGAAAGGCATAAAATTAGGGGAAATCCTGTTGAAATGCTTCTGAAATGGCTTTTTAAAGTAACTCTTTAAAATTACTAGAAAACTTTGCTCACTAAACAGTAAAAGGTCTTCGTTCCCATTCATTGCATTTCTTCCAAAATCTAACTTGGTTGTGACTTCATTCCATTCCCCACCCCCAGAAATTCATTACTGATAACTGTAAAACATGCAACTAGTTACTGCCAGACTTTGGTCCCTGAATATTAGTTGCTGGGGGATATATTCTGCTTGTGGGCTTTCTGGAGGAATTAAATTGGCCACTGTGGGAAACTAGGCTAGATGCTGCACTAGATAAGCCTTTGATCTGATCCAACAGGGCTCATCGCATCATCTTAACTTTAGCAAAATATCTGTACAACAGGCAAAGCAAGAGAGCCATTTTTTGTATTTGTGCAGATTCTATTAATGCATATCTAGCAGAGAAAGATATCAGATGAATAAGACAACTGGAAACCTAGGAACTAAACTTATTAATTGTAAGATATGCTGACCAGTGGACCTTCAGACGTAAGGGGCTCTGGGGGTATTTAAACAAATGTTGAATGGTCACCTGTCAGAGCTGCTGCAATTACATCCTGCATTAACAAGGTCCAACATAGAACAGACTAGATTACTTCCATGGTTACATCCTACAATGGGATGGTCAGCTGTCCTATTTTAAAGAGAACAATCCCTTGTTTCAGGGATGGGAAATATGTGGCATTCCATGTCAGTTTGCTTTAAAATGCAGACCAAGATCCCAGATCCTAGATCAAGGAGATAGGGTGTAATTTTAGGCTCATGGAATGAATGATAATGGAGTTAATGGAGATAATACCACCTCATTAGTGAATTTGTAACTGAATTCAAAGATATAACCATGTTAGTCTGAATTAGTATGCAAAAGGATCTTGTAACACCTTTGAGAATGAGAGAAAAAGGTTGGTAGCATAAACTTTCATAGACTTAAGTATACTTCTTCAGGCAGGAGACATATCATCTGAAGAAGTGGACTTAAGAGGCTTATCGCATGCCCAAGTAAAGTGGCAGTGCAGCCAGAAGGTTCCGCTTTCTGTGCTGCCTTACCGCATGATGTCATCATTCTTCCACTGTTCTGCAGTTCCGGTCCTGTGGGAGACAGAGGTAAAACCATGTCTTTTTACTAATGGGTTTTTCTTGTTAGTAAAAATATGTCATTTTACCTCCATCTACCATGAGACAGGAACAGCAGAACACCGGAAGAACCACAATGTCATGCAGTAAGGCAGCACAGAAAGCAGAACCTCCCAGCTGCCTTCCTGCTTTATTTCAGCATACAATAAGCCTCTAAGTCTTTGAAAGCTTGAGCTACCAACTTTCTTTTATCTAATTTAGTTGCTACAAGATCCCTTTGCATTGTGTAATGGAATATGCATCCAAATGGGCATAGGAATTCATGTACAACAGTACCACATGTGCATCTTCCATGGCTTTGAACTGAATTCTGCACCAAACAAAAAGGCCCCACCATTTCAATCCAATTGCTTCCATAGGACAATTTATACATACATTAATACACCAACAGGATTCCAACTCAAATCAAATCTTTGAGCATGGACTAATCAAATCCACAGTTGAGTTCGGTAGGATTTTCTCTATGAGCTTGTCTTCCTTGGATATGTTCAGTCATTTTACAGTGCTTCAAAGCTAGCAGAAATCATTGCTGCTCACAGCAATGAATTCCTGAGACTGATTATGCAATGGGGTATCTATGGGGTAGTGCCCTGTACTGACATCCCCAGACCCAGTGACCAGCAATTTCAGAGTTCAAAACAGAAGACTTTACAGTAATTGAGAGAGCTAGCCCTACAAGTTCTTTGATCAGAACGAAACTTAACTCACAAGCAGTACAACCAAAGCATGTTTTAATCTGGCAGGTTATATAGTCATTGGCTATGCATCATTCCCACTCCCATTTCCCACAGTTCCAGGGCTCAACCTCTTTCTCACAGAGTGGTGACCCAGCTGCAGTGCTTATCAAACTGTTCCCAACATTGAACACATTCTCCCTTCTACAGTAAGGCTACACACTCATTACTAAGCTCAGAAAAATGCAAACACAATTACCTACAAGGTTAAACAACAAAACTCAACTTGGCAGGAAAAGGTCACGTTCGGGACCAATCCTGAGAGGTAGGGAGGAATAAGAACAAACAAGCAAACAACCACTGAGCATGCTAAAGGATTTCCATAATCTGAAGAAACTCTTTGTATGCCAGTGTTTGTGCTGACCAAACAAACTCCTCATTGGGAGACATTAAACTGGCTTATTTACTGATGCTATAAAATAAAGGTGGAAATAAGGACCTTTCTTTCCCTGTTCAGATCTTGCAAAATATTCCCCGATTGTTTGCTTGCTCGCTCCCTTCCTTCCTTCCTTTGGAGCAGAAACCTGCTTTTAAGAACTGGCAGTCGTTTTCATGTCTAAACCTCTATCATCCAGGCCATGTCACCTGGGAATATAATATGGGTCAAGCCAGTTGTTTGTGCCAGATGCATACACTTGCCCCTGGAGGAATTAACAGAAGCCCTTTCAAATAGCTTAAAGGGTTGTGTGCAGTTTTGTGTAAAAAGAATTTAAAATACTGAATGTGTGTGTGTGTGTGTGTGCACGTACACTCGTGTGTGTGTGTGTGTGTGTGTGTGGCAGCAGGGAAGGCAGTGTTGACTCTCTTGGAACACATATGTGCTTTGTGCACATCTTTTGGCAATGCCTGTAGCTTTTGTTCAAAATAGTTTCTCTTTCTAAAGTGACATGTCTATACACATTTCATATTCCAGGCTGTAGTGTTTTCATATCCAATGCTTCAAAAGCCTCTGTGACCTACTGTAAAGAAGACTTGGTATAAAGAAGACAGTTCAGTTGTAGTTGTTCAAGGGAATGTTTTTGTTTTGGATGTTTTTGCTGAGATTGCCTACCCTTCGAGGAAACGCTTCAGGGCTAGCTTTGCGATTTTGCAAGCGGCAGGATGGGCAGAATTTCTTCCAACTGCTGTCCGTTTTCTTGAGTGAATTGGGGCACTTCTTGGCAAGGCTTTTATCATGAAGTAGTCCTGCCTCATTGAGAGAATTTGAAGCAGGGTCCAGGTATCATTAACTTGAATCCTATCCATAGTTCAGCTGGAGTTATATAAGTGTTGACTCAAAAGTGATTTGCTGGATCTACTGCCATTAGGATAACAATCAGGATTCAGATCATTATCTGCCATCTGTAACCTTCTTGCCTCCTCCCACCACTTCTTCTGTTGTTTTGCTTACCTTGGTCTTTGATTAGAAGTGCTAGGAAGTCCTCCCTGGAAAGTCATCTCTGTCTGTCTGTCTGTCTGTCTGTCTGTTTATTTAGTATTTAAATTTACTACCCACTTTCTAGCATGGGAAGCATGGCAGCTCACAACTTGGATCAAAACAAAATACAACTAAAAACAATGGCAATCGTTTAAAAACAAATAAATGACACAATTAAAAACAATCATTTGAAAAAGTTAAACTATTCTATTAAAAAACAGCAGCAATTGAAAGCAAGTTAAAATGATGTAAAAGATAACAAGGATAAAAGCACAACACTCCCCTATTAGTGCTATTTCTAATGGGATAATTCATTTAACGTATATTTTATAATGGTTTTATTTAATTATGAATATTTATAAACCATCTTGGTCTCTTTCACACTATAGAACTTTGATACCACTTTAACTGCCTGGCCTCATCCTATGGAATCCTGGGAGTTATAGTTTCATAAGGAACTTAGGGGTTTTTTGCCAGAGAGGTCTAGTGCCTCATCTGACTGCAAACTCTGAGATTCTGTAGGATACAGCCATGACAGTTAAAGTGGTATCAAAGTGCTATAATTAGCTACTGGGAAAAAGAACTTAGATCTGAAGGTTTTAAAACAGTGTCCAGTTATAAAATATGTATTATACAAAATGCACATAGACAAAATACAGCATTTACATTGTCTACAAAACAGATGGAAAGTTAGACTGCATAGGGAAGTCTTTCAGATCTCAAAAGATGATGATGATGATGATGATGATGATGATGATGTTAAAATGGATTCTTGGCTGTTCTTAGCAACCCAAGAAATGCTTGACACTGTCATCCTCTGACTCTGTCCATGAACATTCAAAATATCGATTTGGCGAGGGCAAAAACACTCAAGGCAGCTTTTTACCAGTCATACAAAAAGTTTAAAAGTGATTAAAATGTTCAAAGCAGGTTAAAAACACCATAAAAACACTCATTTCCCATCCTAAAGATGATGCCTATTTAAGAAAAGTTCCATAAACATCTCTGCTTTACAGTAGCATCCTTTCTTGGTTTTCAGTCTCTCACAAAAAATCTCTGTTTGCAACCTAGGCAGAGTTAACCCATATTGTGGGGTTTAAAAAAAAAAAAAGAAGCGATGGATTGCAAAAACATATGAAACATCCCACTATACACACACACACCTTCTTGCTGCATTGCTACCATGATGTTCCATTAAACCAGCAAGGCTTCCTTCCAGATAATGTACTAAAAATAAGGTCAAATGCCTGCTAATGACAGAGATGTTTTCCTGGCTTTCCCTCCATGGGAGGCCACCTGCTGCTTTTCCTCAGAGACTTTGCTCCTCTCACATCTCATGCTTGTCACTGTAATTTGGTGCCTACCTACACTAATATTTTGTGCAAAGTTCTTTTGGCGACTTTAAATAATTATTAATAACCCCCACACTTCTACCCACTCTGCATTTGTCACTCTTGGGAAATATTGATAATAATAATAATAAAGTGACAGGCTGCTTAAATCTGAAGCAGAGGGAATCTAATAGGCCAAAAATCCTACCAGACACATCCAACAAAGAGAGGTGTGCATATGTTAGCAACCTCCCCACAGTCGTTTCCCATCAACCAAAAACTGCTAACTAAGCCAGATTTACATCCCTTCTTTGTGGGGTGGAGTGCAGCTTCATGATAGAGTATAGTGGGCCCTTGGTATCCACTAGGATTTGGTTCCAGGACCCTCCATGGATACCAAAATCTGTGGATGCTCAAGTGCCATTATATACTCTCTCTCTGGCTTTTCTTTGCAAATGAAGATTCAGGAAGGACTCATCTGCGCTTTCTGCAAGCACGCTGATGACTACAAAGGCCAATCCGAGATAGACAAGTCCGATTGCAGAAAGCACAGCAGAAGGTCTCCTTGGGTGATATTTCTGGGTTGTAATTCTTTCTGCGTTGCTGTTTCTCTTCAAGACTTTTTCTGCGTGAGTTCTCAAATAAGGCTGCAGCATTGTGGATAGTGTGTCTCCATGCCTCCCGATGTGAGGCCAGGGTGGACCATTGTTGGTGATCAATTTGGCTGAGCCTGAGATGTTGTTTCAGGGAGTCCTTGTATCACTTTTTTGGAGCGCCCCTCTTACGCTGACCCATGGCGAGTTCACCATAGAGTACTAGCATTATATACAGTGGCATAGCAAAATGGTGTCCCTTATATAAAATGGTGAACAGCAAGGTTTGTTTTGTGGATTTTTTAAAAAATATATATTTTCAAGCTATGGTAGGTTGAATCTGTGGATAAAGAATCCATGGATACAGAGGGCTGACTATACATAAACTGCATCAAAACGGTTGCAGATTCAAGCCCTTGTGTCTCTAGTTTAAAAAAGAGATGGGAAGTATACAACACTCCAGAGGCTGTTGGGCTGCAAGTCTTCATTGGCCCTAGCCAAGCAAAGTCTATGGTAAGGGATGATGCGGACTGCAGTCTTAAGAACATCTGCAGCATGAATTTAAAAGTTGCTTTTAGGAAGGATATATATATATATATATATATATATATATATATATATATAATGCTCTGGCTTAAGTATATCTCATTCATATATATATATATATATATATATATGAGAGATGATATACTTAAGCCAGAGCATTATCCTACCACTGTTCAGTTATAGATGGTTCCAACATGTCATTCTATTCATTCTTCTTCAAAATAACATTCCAGCCCCTGATCTGAAAGGCTATACATTCCACATGCCTGAATTTAAAAGAGATGGGAGGGACCCTTGGCTGGGACCCTAGAGAATCTAGCCAGCTGGAGTAGAAGTAGGGCTAAATGGACAAATAGTCTTGCCCGCATAAGGCATACCTTCCTCTCTCCTTTTGTCTCTATGTGAACTGATGCTTCTAGTGCTTACATTTGAGTAGTGTATAATGAAATTATGATATATGGATATGGTTACTGACCAAAAAAAAAATGGTGGAAAACATAAGTACTGTTGTACATTTCTCAAATCCATCCAGGTTTGTTACTATAATATCTATGAACAGTAGCATTCTTTCTTGGTTTTCAGTCTCTCACAAAACATCTCTGAACTCCTTCTTCACACATTCTCCTGTGTCAGTATGGACAACTCCTGTGACTGAAAAGCTAACATGTAACCCATGTTGTAGAACAGCAGAGAAGCCAGTCGGTAACCTTCAGTGGATAATGCCACATTTCAGTTGGGTTGAAGAATCTCCATAAGTCTGGGATCTTCAGGTCTTCCGTTGCGTTTATATTCTATATATAGTGGCTTGGCATTTGTGTTTAACAGAATGGTCCTTGCTTTGAAAGAGAATGAATGTGTTTGAGTAATTCTGTTTCTTTCTTTTTTAAAAAAAAAAAAAAAAACCTGAACATGCAATCCTATACAGTCTTATCTGAGAGCAAGTTCTCTTGAACTTGGTAGAGCTTACTCCTGAGAAGACATGTGTAGGCCTGCAGTGCATCTGCCCTATTTTATTACTATTATCATAAAACGAAGGAAAAAAAGATGTACTATATTCTCTTTTAAAAGTGTGTATTTTTGAGGAGAAACATATTTTTGTTCTCTTTACAGCTGGACTTGTGTTTTTGGACCAGAGTGCAGCAACAATGTTTCAAGTAGTAGTTTATTATTCTGAGCTCAAACAGACAACCAAATCACCCCAGGGTGACGAAGCCATCAGGGAATTTGGCTGTATCGATTATTGTCATACTAGAAAGGGCCATTTTGCCAAGTGGTAATCTAAATGATCATACATTTGATGTATGGTCAGCCTATCCTCAGTATCCACCTATAGTATCTGTGAACTCTTTGAGGAGTCGGATGTCTATAACGCCAACACCAGTTAGTGAGGATAATGTTTTACTATGTTGCTTTTTCCTAGAGTTCATAGAGTGAGAACATGTGGTATAGTTACCTGCATCACTTGGTAGTAATGCCAGAAGTTTAGTGAGAGAACTCACTCGTGAAAATTTGGTCATTTGTATGGGCAAATTCAACCACTTTATTAAATGGTCCCTTCCAATACAAAGTTACCACTTAGTAAATGGTAATCAGTACATGCCTATGTGACTTTTTCTAGTGGTATATCAAGCACAGTCAAAACTTTTCTGTTGACCAGGAAAAGACCAAATTTACTTAGCTTACTTATTATTATTATTATTATTATTATTAGAGACTGGCTGCTGACGCACTGCAGAAATAATGCCATTTGACACCTCTTTAATTGCTATGGCTCAATGCTATGGAATTCTGGGGTTTGTAGTTTTGTGTGATATTTAGCCTTCTCTGTCAGAGAGCTCTGTTGCCACAACAAACTACAAATCCTAGGATTCCATAGGATGGAGCCATGATTGTTAAAGCGGTGTCAAACTGCATTATTTCTGCAGTGTGTCAGCAGCCTTAGCTTATTTAGTAGTTTGGGAGATCATTAACTTGAAGCTGTATTGAACAGTGCAGTATTGCTAATGTATGTAAGTGTGGATCCATTCACATTAATGATGCTGATATATGATGTGACAAACTGCTATTCTAGGCTTCCTTGGCTAAAGGACTAGGGTAAGTAAACAGCTCATTACTCTAGGTGTATCTCCTCACCTTTGTACTCAGTCATTGTTATTTTGCATCCTTCCATTGGTTCAAGGGTCATAATTCAGTGGTAGAGCTTGTTCTTTGTTTTTGTTGTTGTTTGTTTTTGTTGTTGTTGTTTTGTATGTGGCCCCCCAAAATCAATCCTTGGCATTTTTAGGTAAGGCTGTAAAATCCTGTCTGAAATCCTGGAGGGCTGCAGCCTGCTTTTATAGACAAAACTGAGTTAGATGGATTAATGGTCTGACACTATATAAGGCAGTTTCCTTTGTTTCTGAATTCATCTCATGTGAATTGGTAGCCGTCTTTACTTATGGTTCCTTGTCCTTGAATTGTCTGAGGATTATGCAACCAGGCTAAGTAGGAGAAACTTCTTCTCTCCCTCTGATATGTCTTTGATTTTTCTGTTCCAGCACTTAATATAGCTACATAGGCTGATGAAAAAAATCTACCTTGACAGAGGGTGTCATTAAAGCAAGGTGGGGAATAAAGGAAAAGTTCTTGGGAGTTTATTAATAGAATTTATCAATTTATTTTGATGGCGCTTGAGCCATTTGACAATATGCTGACAAGATATCAGCAGTAGTGCATAGTAGATACTACGACAAGATTCAGTCCTTTCCCCCAAATAATTATTTACACAGAATAAAAACAGGAATCTGCTGTTTCAGTTACTATGGATGATTTGACCAATTATTTCTCTCCAATGGAGGCAAACCATAGAAGGCCAAAAAAGGAGGCAGATGATGGAAGGAAGACTAAGCAAATTCACTTGTGAATTGAATTTAAGTGACAGACATAAAGTTCAGCAGTATAGTTCAGACTCAGGTGATTTTCCAAAACTTTAAAGCAAGGATTCAAGTTGAGTTTATAGCAGATCTTGGACACTGTTTTCCTTCTGATACATTTTAAGATATACCCATGAAAAAGTTTTGGGTATGCACAGTTTTAAAAAATCTATTCTTATGAACACAAGAAGCTTCTGTTCAGAAATGAATGTACTATGAGTTTATCTACATTGACCAGAATACCCCACCTTCCAGCCAGAGTATTCTGGCCCCAGAGTCAGCCCAGATCTCCCCACCACCACCATTACCATTCACTTCTGCAAATGGGCAGAAGTCTGCACACACTTGCCGGCCTGTATTGGCAGGTGCCTCCCCCCACTGTCCCGCGTTACACTCTCTGAAGCCA
Organism: Gambelia wislizenii; assembly: GCA_030847615.1. NCBI lineage: Eukaryota > Metazoa > Chordata > Lepidosauria > Squamata > Crotaphytidae > Gambelia > Gambelia wislizenii. The sequence continues at coordinate 26,672,211 of JAUMIR010000011.1, read as the reverse complement.
GGAAGAAGGCCCTCAGCATGTCATCAAGGCTGGACCCATGCAGGGGGCCTTGGTCACATGTAAGGGCCTCCTTTCTGGCTCCAGAGAGACACAAGAGGCAGCGGTGAAACAGGCCAGCATGCCAGTGTGGATTTCTGCATTCCTGTGCCATACCCATCTGGGTTTTCCTGCATGATGTGGGTCTTCCCAGGGGTTGTTTTAAAATGTTTCAAATAGGTTTACAGTGGCTAATTTGCGACTTTGCCTCAGAGGTTGTCAGGACTGTCTGGAGGCAAATTGGGGCAACAGCAGTCATTTAGACTGCTACTCATTTAGACTGCAGGGCTCTAAGCAGGCTCCCATCTAGACAATCCCCAGAAGGGCTCTGAAATTAGCCACAGTTCCCTAATAAGACTATACGTGCTGGTAGTGTCCACAAATTTGTAGAAAATATTATGCAGAACATAATGATATATACCAGCACTTACAGAGCTCAGGCAGCCCTTGTTGGCCAAGCTAAGTTTCACTGAGATAGGAAAATCCTCAGTCAGATCAAGACTTAATTGTGCTTGCTTCGTATTGAAATCAGTGGGGATTTTTAAAGACTAACTTGCTCTGTTGATTTCACTGGAGTTGTACTGAAGTAGAAATTGCAACTAGTAATCTGCACTCAATCCATTTATGGCCATTTGAATATCCTAATCCAATCCATGTGTGTTACTGCCTTGAAAAATGCAGAATTTAATGTGTGAGCCAAACTTTTAAAAGACAGATATAACCCTTTATCATGCCAGATGTTACCATTAGACAGTGATAACAATATTTTCATAGAAATGAATGCAAAGATTTGCAAGCTCAAATAACTTATGCATTTGCAACACGCTCCTTTTTAGATGTGCAGTGATGTAGCCTTCTGTACCCATCTTGCTTATTGTGTATTTTATTCTAGCAGTGTGTACTTCTGTTTTGAAAAAAACCCTACATAATCCCATTGAGAAAGACAGAAAAAACTGTTTCATTCCACCAAGAGAATGGCAGAGATCAAAGGCTAAATTTGCACACTTGAAAGCAATGGAATAAGAAATGTTTTCAATTGCTCAGAAGGAAACTAATTACAGAAACAAATATATTAATGGAAATGGAGGAGAACGCCTGATGTGATGCCTTGATGCTACGGTTCTGAACTCATCAAGGAAATTTAACACTTCAACAGCTAATTTTCATAGGTTACAAAAGAGTCAGCTGTAAATTGCCTCCCATCTCCTGATACATTAAAAATGGGTGTTCTTAGATTGCGATTAAGACTCAGCAGACTACTCGAGGTTTATTATTTAAAGAAAAACTCGATGCTGATTAATATCTGCATTTAATTTGCCTCTTTGGAAAACATACTTCAGGGAAAGGAAGTATGGGCAGCATCTGCATTCATTACATGTATTGTCAGTAAGAACTGCAACACAAAGCAACATCTGCTCTATAAATCTACAAGGCAGACTTGTGCCATTAGACGTCAGCATGCAGAACTCAAGCAAGGGGGCATAGATTGGGCTTCAGATAATCTCCCCCAAAGGTCTGAAAACTGCATAATTGGTGAGCCACTGTGGCAAACTCAGCTCATCAGCAATGCATGGCAGTTCACTGGGACCCTTCTATTTTTGCTGCTTACCTAGAATGGCAAAGTGACAAGAGGTTCACAATACAAGGCTAGCAGGCTGCATTTCTTTTGGTGGAATACAAATTGTGCACGGGTCTGTATTATATAATTATTTATCATTGTTTTTGTCATGTGCCTTCAAGTCATTTCTGACTTATGGTGACGCTCAGATAATGGGGTTTTCTTGGCAAGATTTGCTCAGAGGGGGGGTCTGCCATTGCCTTCTTCTGAGGCTGAGAGAGTGTGACTCGCACAAGGTCACCCAGTGGGTTTCTGTGATGAAGCATAGATTCGAACTCCAGCCTCCAGAGTTCTAGTCCAACAGGCATCAAAACCCAAAGAGGGGAACTGAAGAGTCATTAGTCTAGCTTTCAGACATATGAATAGAAAGGAAACTGCACTCCATCAATTGTGAAAATGTTTTGCCCATTGAATAGGAGTCCTCAACACTTTAATATAAAAGAACCTATATGTATGTACTGTTTGAAAACTTGATCTAGAGGAACACAATGCACTTCTCCTGCCCAATCAGAGTTCATCATAACCATAGCAAATGGAATTGCATAGATGTGTCACTCTGTGAAACCTATACGTCATGTCTTTCTCTTTCCACATAGGTTTTTTTTATTTGTTTGTTTCACTGAGTTTCCAGTCACAAATGGATCATCAATATACATTTTAGTTTTCTTCTTCCAGCAGGGTTGCATGTTGGCAAAGTTTTCTCATCCAAATTTGTGGATAATTAGTTTCTCAGTTTGACAAGTAAGACAAGAGATGGTGCCACCAGGTCTGTTGTTATTATTTATGATTGATAGTACTCCTAGGACTCTGCCTGAGTACCAAAGAGTAACAGTACAAAGGAAACTGCCATATGACCTTAGCCTAATCTATCTAATGCAGTATTATCTACTCAATCAAATGTTATTTGTTACATTTGTATCCTGCTTTTCCTCCTGCTCAAGTGGCATACTGCTTCTCTCCTTCTTCACATTTTATTTTCACAACAACTTTGTGGGGTAGGTTTGGCTAAGAGTGACTGCCTCAGGATCAACAGTGAGTTTCACAGCTTAGTGGGGACTAGAACCCAGGTTCCCCTGGCCTCAGTCCAATACCCTACTCAATGGTTCTCTATTCTGAGTGGCAGCAGCTCTCCAGATCTTAAAAACAGAGATGTGTTCCATTACCTTTACCCACACTTAGCTGGGGGTGCTAAACCCTAAACTCCTTTGCATCCAGTCCCACTGAGCTTCAGTCCCTCCATCCAATGATTTTGCTGAGATATGAAGGTCAGGATTGCCACAAATTTAGTTCATACAAGTAAAGATCCTCCACACAATCTCTCTTGCTTACATCTGTGTATTGTATGGAAAGTGATATCAGATGGCACTGTACAATGATGGAAGTCATGGTGGGGTTGTATCTGCTGCATGCCATCTCATACCATGCTCAGTCCTGCAGATGACAGTGGGATCTTTTCCATGGCATGCCAACTCATACCCTATATTGGTAATTCCTATATAGAGACAGTCAAGGAAGAATTGAGTCTATAATGAAGACTTGCTCCCTAGAGTTCTTACAACAGGAGAGCCCCTAGCTCTACCACTCGGAAGAACAGCTATCCTATGCAGTTCTCCTTCCTTTATCGAAAATTTGCAGAAAGAAAAGAAAAGAAAGAAGATATAATAGGAAAAAATAGAAGAGTTAGAAATGGAAAATATCATGATCTGGATCCCCTGTAAAATTCCATGAATGAGGAGGGGAAATTGTAGAGGAAAGTCTTTTTTTAAAGCACACCTGGTTTCCTGAGAGGAATGTGTTCTAAAAACCTAACTGATGGATTTGTACCACATAGTAAACAGATGTGGGTCCCCCATTGGGTAGAGAGAGGCAGTTGGTTCAGGAGGTGATGGAGAAGGCAGCAACACCAGATTTTCTGGTTATCCCTCCTGATCCACCCTCACCTGTTTCTAGGTATGGGGAACAGTAACCTGAAGGAACAATAAAGTCTCTGGAGAAACAAGAAGGTACAACAAGTCCACCAGATGAACTGTGCCTCCTGGAAGTTGAGCTAGAATCCTTTGCAGTGTGCTGAGGTCAATGAGCAAGAGTCCATCAGTAGACAAGGGTGTTCACTGGAAGAGCAAATACCTAGTCCAGTGTCCTGGCATCTCCTAAGAAGTGCTGAGGGACTGGGAGATCCCTTCCTGAAACTCTGGAATGCTTCTGCCAATCAGTATAGACTAGCAAGGTAGAGGGACCACTGGTTTAAAATATGGTATAAAATAGCTCTCTATGCTCCTAAATTCTTATAGGGAAGGGCTGTAGCTCAGTGGTAGAGCACATGTTTTGCAAGTGGAAAGTCCCAAGGATCAGTCCCTGGCATCTCCAATGGAAAGGAACAGGATCAAGTTGTTCTGCCTAAGAATCTGCAGTTCTGCCAATTGCACTAGATAATACTGTGCTAGATGGATAAATGGTTGTTTCAAAGACAGCCTCCCTGTTCCTTTGTGGAAACAATCCCTTAAAGGTAACCCCTGCAGTTTCAACCCTCCATGACATCCCTTAAGGATTTACTCCTGTACTAGTTAAACACCACAGGAAAAGGAGTGCTGTGATACATGTTAATTGCTGGATCTCTTTTATTTACAATTTCCTTTCCCAAACAATTGGTTAGTATTCATTTGTAAAACAGTGTTTTATTTTGGTTTGAAGGTTAATGACACACTCTTTAAGTTTCCTTCAGCAGACACCTATCTGCATCAGCCCATTTTGCCTTCCCACCAAGCAAGCCATTTAGAATAACATTTCTATTTCATTTCATTAGCATATGGAATAGGATGTGGATTAGCAAAGAATGTAACAGTCACTCAAGAGTTTTTTTTTATTTCCTGTTTAGAAGTCATTAGCATCTGCCTGGCCTTCCCTATAATTAGTATTGTGGAAATGTCACAGCCACATCAATTACTTACAAATCAGAAAATTTGTGCAAATTACAATGTAGGGGGTTTGTTAAAAGTGCCCTAGCTGATGGCCAAAATTCCCCTAGGGCAACAAGCTTTGACCCAATATTTCTAGGTGGGCTGAAAATTACAGCCCATACCAAGTTGCTGCTTCTTAATGCATGGGCTACTTATAGGAACCTTTTCAAATGAGTTGGCACTATAACAACTTAGCATTTCCATAGTAGACAAAGGGAAATAATAATCCCAAATTTGCCTCCGTTTAGAAAAGCACTCAAGGCAAAACAGTGTGTTACAAGCAAAACCTGAAAGTGTTATTCAAAATCTTTATCAATGGCTTGGATGATGGCATAGAGGGCATTCTTAGCAAGTTTGCAGATGACACCAAATTAGGAGGGGTAGCTAAAACCCCAGAGGACAGGATCAGAATTCAAAATAACATTAATAGGTTAGACTGCTGGGCCAAAACTAACAAAATGAATTTCAATAGGGGGAAATGTAGGATACTACACTTGACAGTAAAAATGAAATGCACACATATAGGATGGGTGACAGTACATGAGAAAGGGATCTAGGAATTTAAGTTGATCGCAAACTGAACATGAGCCAGCAGTGTGATGCAGCAGCTAAAAAAGCCAATGTGATTCTAGGCTGCATCAATAGGAGTATGGTGTCTAGATCGAAGGAAGTAATGGTGCCACTCTATTCTGCTTTATTCAGACCTCACCTGTAATACTGTGTCCAGTTCTGGGCACCACAATTCCAGAAGGATATTGACAAGCTGAAACGTGTCCAGAGGAGGATGACCAGGATGGTGGGAGGTCTGGAAGCCATGCCCTATGAGGAGTGGCTAAGGGAGCTGGACATGTTTAGTCTGGAGAAGAGAAGGCTGAGCAGTGACATGATAGCTGTGTTTAAATATTTGAAGGGATGTCAGTGAGAATGGAGCAAGCTTGTTTTCTGCTGCTCCAGAGACTAGGATACGGAGCAATGGGTTCAAACTACAGGAAAAGAGATTCCACCTAAACATTAGGAAGAACTTCTTAACAAGTAAGAGCCGTTTGGCAGTGGAATGTGCTGCCTTGGAGTATGGTGGAATCTTCTTCTTTGGAGGATTTTAAGCAGAGGTTGGATGGTCATCTGTTGGGAATGCTTTGATTGTGTATTCCTGCATGGCAGGGAGTTGGACCAAATGGCCCTTGTGGTCTCTTCCAACTCTATGATTATATGAGTCTTAAATAATGGTAAATTGCACAATACTTACCAGGTGGACTACGTGGGCCTTTCTCAGTAACAGTACTGGCTTACCGTCAGGCAGATGTGGTAACCACCTCTAATGGCAGATGCTGGCAAGTATGGGAATTATGTGCATCACACTTCCAGACTACCATTTCACACCTCTCAGCTGTTCATCTGTCTTAGAGAACAGAGCTGCCACCCATTCCCATTAGACTGTGCTGAGGTGCAATGAAGTATTCTACCCCAGCGTGATGGATATTCTAGGTCACAACTTACAGGTGACATGGTGTTTGCAAATAGGAAGATTGGGGCTGCAGAGTCGTCAGATCCAAGAGACTCAGCTATATAGCTAGCACATGGAAGGACTGGAACTCAGTGGTACAGTCAGCATTTCTGAATCTGTATCTGTCCCTATAAACTAGTGCATGCATTTTAAAATTATATTATAGTCAATATTTATAAATGTGCATCTCTACATAGAAATGAGCACATGCATTAAAAAAAATCTTTGATAGTCAATGTTTCTAAATGTCCATTTCTATGTATAAATGAGCACTCCCTTCCTTTTCTTTCTTTTACATTTATCCCCCCCCCCCACCAAATCCTCTTTACTTCTCTTTTTTTGGGTGATGCATAACTCACTGATAGAAGTCACTGGCTTGATTGGCTTTAAAGGGGAGGGGGTGAGACAATTAAGGGAGGAAAGTTTCAACAACTATGAGCCAAGATGGCTAAACAGCTTGCCTCTGAATGCCAGTTGCTGGAGGTCAAACCATGAGGAACACCTGTTTGTGACCTTTGTAGCAGCATCTCACTGGTGCCTACTGCTGAAAACAGGGTGCTTGAGTGGATTTATTCTTCCAGTTTGCATGCTCCCCTCTCTTTTGCCCTCCTAATTTGCAGACTAGAATAGGGAATAGGAAGCAGTTAGTTCATATTTTAAACAAAACACAGTTCCCCATCACAACCAAGTTCAAGGAGCTTTACTTTTTAAAAGTAAAGAATTATAGTTCCAAGGCCCCTTCAAAGTTAGTTACAATTATAGTTACAATTTGGAGGGGGAGAAGTCTTTAATTTCCTGTTATTCAAAAGTAAATAAAATAATTCCTTTTTAGAAATATGTTTCTTTAAAAAAAACCAGAATACTAGATACTGATATGTGCAAAACATATGTAAAGACTAAGGACATATTCATGTTATAACTGAAAAGATAACTAAAACAAATTACTGTTACACCACAAAAGGAGTTACATTTATGTTGTTATGTAGCAATCATGAAACCATGATGTAACTCAGCTATGGCTTAGTTGTTGCAAAAAGAAATCAGTTTAAAGTAACTGGTTATTTCTAACCAGTTACTTCAAAGTACTGGCTTTAACTCTAGTTGGTGGGAACAAACTTGGGACTCAAAACATTGTTTCAGGTCCTGGCTTGCTTACTAATCAGAGTTAAAACAAACCACCATTCCTTTGGTTTGGAAGTGGCATGTTCAAGAATTGAAGTGGATGCTTATAATCTCTTCATGACCAGTAATAGGGTAGGAAGTTGAAGCATCTGAATCCACTTCCTCACTTAGGAGGAAACCTTAACTTTCCATTGCATCAGAATTGGAGCAATCACTTCTCTTTGCTTCCTTGTATTTGATTTTTCTTCATTCTTACACAAGATATTGTATACAGCACCCTTTGCCTAGGTGCACTAAAAGCAGTGGGGACATGGCCAGCTACTAAAATACCATCCAAAGTTGGTTGAGGGGGCTTTGAAATTGCTTTGTCAAGGCGCACATAGCAAACCTGCTGCGTCTCCCAGGACACATCACTGCAATGCAGCAGCTATCTACAACAGAAGGAGTATAAGATTCCCCAGACTGATAGTTAATTAGATTAGAGGCACTGCTGTGGAATACTAATTCAGTGGTGTGTTGCTGTGTGCAGTGAAGCAAAGCAACAAGCTAACAATGGGCAATTCTGCCCTGGCTAGCCTTGTTACAGAAGGTAATGGGGTATTGGGTGGGTCATTAATCTGCTCTTACCGAGAAATTGTATCAGTAGGATAAGCCCATAACTGAGCAATGTACTGAGTTAGCAGTGATTGTTGGAAGTGCTGTTTGTTTGCATTCTAACATTCTTCCCCAGGGCAGTCCCTGTTTTCTGGCCTGTATCCCTGCTAAAACTCTATCCCTATTTTGGTCACCTTTGGGGCATGATCTCTTTCAGAGGGTAGCTGTCTTGACCAAGCATGCTGCATGCTAAATCTCTTACATGCAAAAATGATGAACTTTATCTTTAGCCCATGTATCGCTGGCTGCCAGCATTTTCCACAACATGTGTGTGGTGAATCTGCTCTGTGATTTATGCCTGACTTTGAAGGAGCTATCTGAGGGCCTGTCTACACTGAAGAAATACAGCAGTTTGACACCACTTTATTCACCATAGTCCTATCCTATGGAATCGTGGTATTTGTAGTTCAGTAAGGCACCAGAGTTCTCTGACAGAAAAGGCTAAATACCTCCACAAACTACAAATACCAGGATTCCATAGGATAGGACTATGGCGGATAAAGTGGTGTCAAACTGCTGTATTTCTGCAATGTAGACAGGCCCCAAAATACTGAACCCTATGCTCAACATAGGTTCAGCACCTTAGACAGCACCTTTAAAGTCAGGTATAAAACAGAGACCAGATTTACTACACCTCTGATGTGAAAGAACAAGTTGTAAACCACTTAGGAAGTGCTTTGGCACTGATAAGTGGTATAGAAATAGAAGGTCTATAAGTGCTATTGCTATTGGAAACCACCAGCTGCCAAAGGTAAATTGCTTGTGCGTGAACACAAAGATGCCATGCAATGTGAAGCATGCCTTTCACTCATGTCAAATGTTGAGGACTATCTGAAGCTAAGAATATAATGACTGAAGATATACAAAGATATGTTCTGTATCAGACCAAAGGCTGATCCATAAATATCTGATTGGCAGCTGTGTGAACAGAATGATAGACTAGCTAGGCCTTTGGTCTGATTCAGCCTGGCTCCCTTTATTTTCCCCAGTTTTATACTGTCACTGATACTGGATATAATTTATTGTCTTTGTGACTAGTACCTATTGATATCCTCATTATCCATTTGGTTTTGTTTGTCGAAAATATGAGTTGTTAGCGATATCCAAGAAGCATGATATCTCCATGGCAATTTACTAAGTTCATTGATTTTAAAATACTGTTGTCCCTTCACATTCACTGGGGTTTGGTTCCAGGACCCCCACCCCACTTGTGAATACCCAAATCTGTGACTACTCAAGTCCCATTATATTCAATAGCATAGCAAAATGGTTTCCCTTATATAAGATGGCAAAATCAAGGCTTGCTTTTGGGATTATTATATTTTAAAGCATATTTTCAAGCCATGAATACTTAAATCCATGAATACTTAAATCCGTGAATACCAAATCCATAAATATGGAGGGACAACTGTAGCGGAGAACAGGTTTCATAATGTGTTGTAGCTCAGTATGCATTAGAATTGCACCCTGTATCATGAGTATGAGGATTTTGAAATCTGGGGACTGGTACATGTGGCCTAATTCATCCATTACCAGAGTTAGGCTGCTGCCAGACTGAAGAAATAATGCAGTTTGACACCACTTTAACTATCATGGCTCCATCCTATAGAATCCTGGGATTTGTTGTTTGTTGTGGCACCAGAGCTCTCTGACAGAGAAAACTAAGTATCTCACAAAACTACAAATCCCAGTATTCCATAGCATTGAGCCATGGGAGTTAAAGCAGTGTCAAACTGCATTATTTCTGCAGTGTAGCAGCAGCCTTACTCCCTCATGATTTGCCACGATAGTAATATTAAGTAGGAAAAAGCCATGCTGATCAGGGGTTATTGGAATGGCACAGAATGGTTGAAACCAGAGTCTGGGGAAAAAATCCTTTTTTTTTTTTTTTTTTTATTACATGTCTGGAAACCATGCCTTATGAGGAAAGACTTAGAGAGCTGGGTATGTTTAGCCTGGAAAAAAGACAGTTAAGGGGTGATATGATAGCCCTGTTTAAGTATTCTTGAAGGGGTGTCACATTGAGGATGGAGCAGGCTTATTTTCTGCTGCTCCAGAGACTGGAACAGAGAGCAATGGATGCAAGCTCCAGGAACAGAGATTCCACCTCAACATTACGACGAACTTTCTGACAGTAAGAGCTGTTCGGCAGTGGAACACACTCCCTCAGAGCATTGTGGGGTCTCCTTCCTTGGAGGTCTTTAAACAGAGGCTGAATGGCCATCTGTCAGGGATACTTTGATCATGTATTCCAGCATGGCAGGGGGTTGGACTGGATGACCCTTGTGGTCTCTTCAAACTCTACAGTTCTATGATTCTATGACCTCCCAGAATCCCACAGCCAGCACAGTCAGTGCCCTTGCTGGTGGGACAATTCTGGGATTGTTGTCCCCCAAAGTAACTGTTTCAAGCTCTGGGTGAGACTGGGAAAGCAGCATCTACCCTCAGAAGGTAAGAGTTGGAAACAGTAGCCTACACAGAGCGTCAGATCTAAGGAGTGTCTCTCCTATATCTTCTGCTCCCTAATTCTTTTGAATGTGATGGAAGGGTAACAAGATTGCATGGTTTAAAAAATCCTAAGGCTAGGAAAATAACTGAAAGGCTAGGCTATGGAGGCCACCATTTTGGTTTGGTTGGGAGGGTGTGAGTCCTGGAATTGGTGGAATGAACTTAAATGAGTGGGATTTTGACCATAAGAAACTATCGGTTGCTATTACCATTATGGCCAATGTCATTGCCAGCCAGTGTTTCCACTGAGTCCACTCTCCTTCTTCCCATCAGTGAAAACAGGAAATAATGTAATAGCAACAACCTTACCACAAGAAGGGTTGTTCTGTTAAGCACAAGAAGTTGAAAAGGGTATGGATCATTTTCATATTTCTCTTTTCAACATAATTTCTCTTTTCAACATTGCTATGCTCTGGAACTGGAATAGTCTTGATAACTGAATCCTATTTTCTGCCAAATATAAGGCATAGGGATAGAAAAACCACATATAGCTCCACTGATGAGAATGGAAGGGTGTTAATTCTTTCTGTTAGTTCAATAAGTGAGCCTTTGAGTGCAAACTCCCCCCCCCTCTAAAATTCATTACAAAGCTACTGCAAGCCTAACATTACTAACAAAACAAGCCCACCCCAAAGTGGGGGGCAAATTGAGCGACCTTGTTTCCATGGAGTTTATTTAACAGTGTGTGCCGATTACTCAAAGCGATACGGGCAGGACCTGGTAATCTAGTGACGCTCTAGAATTTTAACTTTCTAAGGGGTTTGATCCAGTTATGCCTGCAGTATGAGATAATATTTTTACGTTTGTGGCCAGGAACCCTGCTTTATCGCTTTGTATAGTTTTAAAATAGTTTAAAGCTTGAATAACATAAAATAACATAATATAATGTTATTTATGTTATTTCCCACGTGAAGAACTCCTGTAAACCTTGCAGTATTGAAACTCAGTGAACAAGGCATCTTAGACAAGCTGAAAAACAAATGGTGGTACGATAAGGGTGAATGTGGAGCCAAGGACTCCGGAAGTAAGGTCAGTCGCTGAAGGTCTTTTTGTACTGATTAGCAATCACTTTTTTTTTGACCCACTGTTTTATTTATACCAGAATGACTATCCAAAGTTAAGTATTTACATTCTGAAGGTTCAAGAAGAAAAACAAAAACAAAAACAGAACAGAAAGGGGAGATTTTTTTCTATTTTTTCTTTAAAAAATAAAATAAAAAGGAGAAATCCATTAAAAACTCAGAAAGAGTGACTGCCTTTCTCTTTTGCAGTATCAAAGGCGTTAGTTATAAGTATAGTTATAAGTACATTTTTTACCTACTCCAATTTTTTTTCTCAACATTGATCAAATAATAATAAAAATAATCTCAAACTGGTTTCTCCATTTTAAAACTATTTGTATTAAGCATATAGACATACATAGAGATGTTGCATTTTGTATGATTTTAGCTTCTAAGACATCTTTATTTTCTAAACAGTTTGCAAAGATCATAAATTGTATTACAAAGTTCCATGACTCCTTTCCATAAACATGATGGGTTTTTTTTTCTTTTGTAAGATAGACACATGAGAATTAAAGATGGATATTTTTGAGAAGACATCACATTAATAAGCATAAAACATCCTTTCCCCCCCTAAAGAAAGTCTGGAGGGTTGTTGGTATTTTTTTAATTTTGATAGCACACTATTTTATTGCTGGTTCATTCCATAAATTTTGGCCATTTGGTTTTTCTTTTATGATTATTCATCAAACCATTTTGCTACTGTATTATTACATTCCATACCAGAAACTTTTGCAATTGCATACTTTGATTTTCTTTTTTATGGTATGGCTTTCAGCTTATTGTCACAAGCCACACACACAAATTACGTTGCAGGGTGGTGGGTGTGGAGTCACCCTTGTGGTGACCTCTCCTGTGAAGCATCCATGAATTTGAAGTGGACATTTCATACGTAGAAGTGACCATGGGGGGAGTTCCCATCCATACACACTTTTCCTTCTTGATTTGGGAGAAAACATTCTGCTTACCTGCTGTGATGAAACATGGAGATGTATATATAGGAGCAATTCCCCACACACATACACACACACACACACACAGCAAAAAAGCCAAGCAGTATTCAATATGTTTTTGGATGCCTTTCTAAGGTACAAAGCACAGCTTGGTCTCCAGCTCCCAACTGCAAATGAATGGGAACTGGAGATCCATTTTCTGCTTGTACCTTTGAAAAAAATACAGTGATAATGATGATAACAAGAATTTTCAGATGCTTTTTTAGAAGGCTCCACCTCCTGGTCCTTCTGAAGTCAATAGAAATGTATTGATTCCAGCAGGACTAGGAATGGATACCACCTCTTAGAAAGAACTTTGGGCCGATGGATGTTTAAATGCACCATTGCAGGATCAGCCTCTTTGTAACTCAAACCTTTTTTAAAAAAAAAATCCAAATCTTTTAAAACAGCCAAGCCCAGTCTTTTAAAAGTATTTTGCTTTTCCCTGGCTGGAACTGATCTAATGGGAGGCAGGTTGTTAATTTGGCTGGTTTTTGTTTTGTTGGCTTCCAAATTGGATAGATACTTTGCAGTGAGTACCAAGATTTTTGACAATCTGAGGCTTAACCTGCAATTTTTTAAAGAATCGATTTCAAATTTCTGCCACAGATTGGTCTGGAATCCAGATTGACATCAACTACTCAGGCCTTGCCTACATAAGAGAGCTGTGCTGGTTGTAGACTATATCGGGTGTGAAACTGGGGCAAGCCTGGTGTGCAGACGCTGCTTTTTTTCCTTTCTTTCTCAGAACTGTTCCTTATTTTTGCCTTTGTTTCTCCTGGGTGCATTGGGTTGTGCAACTGATGGATCCATGGAGATTCTTCTGCTTCAATGGCGTTCATCCAGCAACATTTGTTAGCTGTTGGGGTCTTAATCATTTAATACTAATAGAGCCTTGGCTCAGAAGAGAGAAAGCCCCAGTTTCTGAAGCTGAAAAGTGGTCTGTCCACATTGGGACCTGAACCAGTTTGACTCAGTTGGTTTGAATTCTTGTCCATTGACACCTGCACAACTTTCTCATGTTGACAAGCCTTCTGATTTTCTTTGTGTCACAGCTCAAACCATAAGGATTCAAACAATTGAGAAACCCATGTAGCAGGTAATCCAATTCAGCAGCAAAATGGTTATGATGGTGTCTCAAACAGAAAAAAAAATATTATTTTTATTTCAATAAAAAAGGCTTCTCCCTCTACCTTGATGGTACACCTCAGAACAGATAGTGTCAGTCAATGTATTTTTAAGCTAGTTTTTTAATTGTTTGTTTGTTTGGTTTGTTTGTTCAACTCTAGAACCTCGCCATGAGAGACTAGGTTTATTTATTTAGCTCAGCCTGAAAGTAACTGACCAACTTCATCAAAGATCATTATTGCTATGAAGACATCAAGAAAAAGATGAGCAAAATTCAGATTATTTCTCTCTACATTCTTTAATGCCTACAATTACTAAGGCTTTTATAATTCTAATAATAATACTAATACATTTGAAAAGTGTTCTTCAGTAAATTCACCCTGCTTTGTTGAGCCCCACTCCAGTGGGGAAAAGCCTGACCAATTCAATGAAAGGGTCAGATAAATACAGTGATACTCACCATGTAGGTATGTGCAGTCAGCTATATAGTGAATACCACTGGACTAGGGAGCATTCCTTTCATTATCAGGCCTCATTAGCAGCAAGCAGGGGGAGAGAAAACATTCTTTACTGGGTGTTCCTGCCTTAAGTCTTTTTCTGCCATGGGACATGATTTGTGAGATGAATCTGGCAACAGTGCCTTTGATTCACCTGGTGCCTCTGAAATTGACCTAAAGATTTGGGTGCAAAGAGATCTAAGCTGCAAAAGTAGCTCGAGCATGTTAAGTCCATACTGAGAGCTTCCAAAGTAGGCACCCCTTGGCCTTTGCAAAGTAACTTAATTGTCCATCTGTCTGTCTTTCCTTTCCATTGCAAAACTAACCAACTGGTTCATTTCTCTTAGGACAAGACAAGCGCCCTAAGTCTGAGCAATGTTGCGGGGGTTTTCTATATCCTCGTCGGTGGTCTTGGCCTAGCCATGACGGTGGCCTTGATAGAGTTCTGTTACAAGTCCCGAGCTGAGTCCAAACGAATGAAACTCACAAAGAACACACAAAACTTTAAGCCTGCTCCTGCACCCAATACCCAGAATTATGCTACGTACAGAGAAGGCTACAACGTGTACGGAACAGAAAGTGTTAAGATCTAGTGGTACGGCTGAAGGTCTAGTAAGCAAATCAACTGGTTTATGTTTTTGATGTGTCCCCGTGGTGGTGTGTTTTGGTGTTGTGTTCCCCAGCATGGAGTAACACCTCAGGATTATACACATCAGAAGTGGGACACAACATAGCTGATATCTTTTTGATGTGAGTTCTAGCAACATCGTTGTTGTTTTTTTCAAAAAAATCACAAACTTTTGTTGGATTGATTCTTAAACCAGTTGCCACACAACATTTTCATCATGCTACCAGAACAGCCTAAATGACAACTATTAGTGCTGGCCCAAGATTTTCTGCCACCTGTGGCACATAGTGGATAAAGCAACATGCTTTGGTATATACCAGATGGAACCCAATCTATTCATTGCTATGACAAAGCTCACTGTCAAATTTCTTTGCACTGCAACTTCCAACAATCAACTTAACACAACAAATATTCATTTTATAAATGCCCTAGTTCATTGCTTTTTGCAGAAAAGGGCATTGTTAACACAAGACAAGATTTTTGAAACATTAGATGTATTTTTTAAAAAAATCTCAACAATTAGTTAAATAACTTGCATTTGTGAGCCTTTAATAAGGCCCCAAAATCTGTCTCCTTAGGCAGCCACCTAATTTTATGTCTCAGTGGGTGCATCCTGACACCTTCAGTCTTGATCATTACAGGTTTTGCCCAGGACATTTGGGTATGCCAGTCCTACACATAGAAATGGACATCATTGACAATTCTTCCCTGCCTTTTGTATGTACTTCCCCCTTTTATTTATGAAATGGAACTGTGATGAACTCAGGTAAGTGCTTTTCAGAGGTGTTTCCCACACTGCCCAAGAAGGGGATGGAAGGGGGAAAAGGAGAAATTTCCACTATACAAGAAGATGATTTATTTAATCAAGAAAGCTAAATGCAATATGTATCTGTCTGTAACTGTAGGGGTGGATAGAAGAGACATGGGTAGATGTTTGAGAGGTGAGAAAGAGACAAAGATATTTACAATAAAGGAAAAGGGCAAAATTCCCACCCACTGGACCATGGGAGCAAATTTAATGCATTGCTTTCCAACAAGCAAGTCATATTTTATGTTGGTGCCCCAACTGGATATGAAAGGTCATAGCTGTCATATAGACATCATTAAGTAAGAATGATGGGCTCAGAGGAAAATAGTTTCATTCAGAATCAGAGAGTGTAGAAAGTGGTGGCAGGGAGCTGCTATGTGTCCTCTGCTAAGTTGCAAATAAATGCTAGACGGATAGATACCTTGCTTTTCACCTTGCAGCCTCTTCCTCTACCCACGTGCCTCCCCATTAATAATAGTAATCGATTGTTTATGTTGCTGAACCTCTGTGCACAATACACAAGAAGTGGATTATACACAGAGAGTGTCCCTTCTGTGTGTTTGTGTGTGCAATGACAAAATGCACATTTCTCCATTCCCTCAAAAATAGAGGTTGATTCAGATTTGGTTTCAGTGTGTCAGCTAGCAATCCAGAGACTTGGGCATGAACATTCTCATCCTTGCAGTGATGTAGTGGAAAGGGCATACATGAGCAGGGACTGTGATAACATGTGCCATGCCCCTCGGACTCTCCTGTGTCCTCTGGGGTTAGCTGCAATCCTCACAGTAGCTAGAAGGGAAATGGATTTTCACAGGTACAACAAATTATCACTGTTGTAAATCTGAAGTATTGGAGGAGGGGGTCTTGTGTTGGCAAGACCTATCAACTTTACAAAATACCTGCTCCTGGTAGAGATGAAAACAACTAAAAATGGTTTTTGATCAACAGCCCATGTGCCCTTTGTACTACAGACACTGTCCTGGTAAGAGCCTGCACTTCAGAATTTACCACCACACCAGCACTACATCCCTGCCTCAGCCCAGGGGAGGAGGCCCAGTCCTGCCATTACACAAGGCGAGGCAACCACCTTAGCAGCAGCCTAACCAAAGTCATCCATTAAAATTAGCAGCAAGAGTAACCAAATGAGAAGTTGCTTCCTGGTTCTGTTTGGTGTTATATGTGGGCCATCCTTGTGCAGTTGAGGACATGGATATTTCTGCAGGCAAAGGGCTGTTGCAACTATCCAGTAAAAAGGGGGAAATAAGAAAAACAAAGAAAGGTAAGTTGCTTCGTGGGAATACAAAGAACAGCCTGGATTCAAAGGCCTTCATTCCTCCTTTGGAAGGTGTTTTCTCCAGGGGCAATGTAATAGCAATCTGGTTTCTTTCAACCCCCTAAACTAGCTAGTGGATCTCCTAAACGCAATGTGTTTGGATTGGATCCAGATTAAGGCAGCAACCTTACCCATGCTTACCTGGGAGCCCTGCTGAATGTAATGAAGCTTGCTTCTGAATAGACATGTACAGGATTTTACTAGAACACAGTTGATTTCAGTCACTTTGATTTCAGTAGAATTTAAGGACAACCATCTTAATCTGGATCTAGTCCTATATTTTTCATCAGTTGTCCCATGGTACAATATTAGTCACCTCTGCTTTTGCTTGTTTCCCCATCTCCACACCTATGTAATGGGCAATCCTTTAAACCAAAAAGTATTCCCCTCTCTCTTATTATTTAGTGGTTGTTTATTCTTTGTATGGCTGAAATTCTGCTTGTTATAAATCCTCTTTTGGACTGTGCAAAAGGGGGTATTCAAGATCTCTTTATGCAATATCCACCACCTCCCAGAAGCTTTTAAGCACCCGGAGCACACTGTCATGGGCATTTACTGCCTGGGCAGGAGGGGGGTATCCGGACAGCACCTAGCTGAGGTTCTGCAGCTAGGAGAAGAGAACTGGCATTGTCCTGCCCTACCACATTGCCAGCAGATCTGGGAAGGCAATTCCAGCTTTCTTATCCTAGCTGCAGAATAGCAGCTGGTTACTGCCTAGATGCCTCCCTCCTCCCTCCAGCTAGTAAATAAACATGACATCTGGGTGTTCATAAGCTACCTTCTAGAAACAGGAGGGATAAAGAAACACACAGGCACACTCTGCTGGCATACACTTTGCCTGCACAATACAGGATGCCAGTCTATGTATTATTTTTCTGAATTCAGGATGCATATTTTTAATGGAATGCTCAATATTTGTCTTATAGAGCAAGGGACAAAATTTGTTAAGTAAAGTTCACACCAGAAGGATTCCTTCCAGTAGAGGAGAAGAACTTTGGGATCTGGCCCACCATGCTCTTAACTAGACCTGCTCTGACCCTATCTGCAACCTGCTATGTATATTATACCCAAGAAAGGGATAGGAAAGATGGATCCCGTAGGCTGCATGCACCCCTCCAACTATCTTCATAGTCCTTGTAGAGCATTCCATTGCCTCCACACTGGAACACTATGGGCAGAGGGGAGGTTTGTAGGTGCCATAAATGTTTACTATAGATTACTAGTACCTTACGTCCATCCTCTCCAGCTCAGTTCTGTCTTTTGTCCTTTCTTGTTCTCCTCTGTGTCTTTCTTATGGAACATGCCTGAGATATCTGCAATCTCATTACAGATCCCACACTTAACAATGGCATGCAAAGGGAGGAACAACCCAGATCCCAGCTACTTCAGTGATTCTGACCACCTGAGCCAATTCTACTCCCTCCTGGGTGTCGGACCTGAAACATTCAAGATGATGATGGTGCAATGAACTTTTCATATGATTTTTTTTTCCTTCAGTGCCTTATGGGAGATTCTTAAGACTCAAAAACAATGCAAACCATCAAAAAATATTCTTGCTTTCCTTGAAAATGAAACAACAATGACAAGAAAATGGGACTGATAACAAGACCGTATTCAAATACGTGGAGGGATAAAAGAGGGAAATATTCTTGTAATTTTAACAAAATGTCAACAGAAGCCATTCTTTGATACCACTGCACAGTATATGGACACAATTCTTTTGAAACAGAAACAAAAGGTTTTCAAGTGCCCCTTTCCCACATTAGCAAAATATTAAGCTGTTCTTGATATTATGCCTCAGAATACTACAGCTTATATTTCTAGAAC
Source organism: Gambelia wislizenii (assembly GCA_030847615.1). Taxonomy (NCBI): domain Eukaryota; kingdom Metazoa; phylum Chordata; class Lepidosauria; order Squamata; family Crotaphytidae; genus Gambelia; species Gambelia wislizenii. Next base: position 26,653,538 of record JAUMIR010000011.1, on the reverse strand, counting down.
AGGTTGTTGCCTAATTCTGTTTTATGATCATACAACGTCATTTCCTTCCTTCTTTCCTTCCTAGTGGTGAGGATTCTCCTTTGCCACTCTAGATCCTGCCTCACATTTTAAGAAAATGCATATATCAACTCTAACAACTGAATGTAACATCCAAAAAGAGCAGGGGGAGGTGTGTCTACTTATTAAAATAAAATAATACATGTCAGAAGATCATGCATTAAGCTGTCAGAGAAGGACATGATGTAACTTATGAATAAAAGCCTTCACAAAGAACAGCACACAAGGACAGCCAGGATTTATACCCATTTTCATTGATCATCTGCAAGTGCTTTGTTTTGTTTTGTTTTTTAATAAATAAATAACTACCTTCTGATATTTTTATTGAGAAGAAAAAAAATTCTCGGTTGGGTTCCCTGCCATATATCTAGCGCTGTGTGCTTGTATTTCTTTTCTTTCTTTCTTTTAATCAGCATTTAGTATCCAAGGCTAAAAGCAAGAGAATTGGGGGGTGGGGAAAGCATTCATCTCCATAATACAGTAACAGAATCCCCACTTCTTTTAAATTTCTCCTTTCCTTTTCTTCTTTTCTGTAACTTAAAAAGAAAAAAATCTAGCACTGTGCTCTGACGAAGCTTTGTGGCTTGCAGCCTGGCTTTGTAAAAGTAAAACAGGACAGTACCTCAAATGAGACCAAGCGGTCTGGCTCACGATGAAACGCTCTAGCATTACTGTTGCTGGTAGTTATTGTATTCTCTCAGCTGCTGTTGATCATCATTTCATAACTACTTATCAACAAAAATAAGGATGCTTAGGGATCATATTTAGTTTTGTAAAGAATATAACGCATTCCGAAAGAGACTCTGCATTACTGCCTTACAGCTTTTCAGATGTAGGATGTGTTCCTGTATCAGATATCTACTTAAGATAGAGGAGTTAAGAGTACTTACTTGGAGAAGAGAAGGTCCCCAATTTGAGTTGCTGGCATCTCTTATAGTTAAATAGATCTCAAGTTGCAGGGCCAGGAAGGATTTCTGAGCCTGGAATCTGAGAGAGCTGCTGCCAGTCACAGCTAGATACGTATGCTAAGCTAGTTGGACCAATGGTCTGAATCTATAAGGTAGCTTCCTACATCCATAGCTGCATCTTTTTAATATTAAAAAAAATCCCATTATCATTTATCAAATAGCTTAAAAAATACAAAATAAAGGAATCATCTACATACTAATTACCTCTAATATGACAATACGTGCAATTTGGTAGTTCAGCAAGGTTTCATTTCATAAATAACATACTGGATATTAAAACAAAATTTGAAAAAAAAAAGATAATGAATAATATATATTTTTTCTTTAAAATTAAAAAGAAGAAAACGTTTGAAAGAGGTCACTGACAATATATTTGATAGCTCATTAATACAAAACATATAAAGGTCACTGATGATATATTTGATAGTTCATTAAACCAAGGAATATAGTATAGGAACAAAAAGGAAAGAAATACATACACACTACATTTCCACAAAATGTAAGATAAAAAAAGAAAGAAAAATTCTCCTGTAGAACAAGTTGCTGCTCATGTTTTTACAGAGACATTAAGCAAAAAGAAACTGTTCTTTTTCCTGAAACTGTGATTTTAAAATTTCTGAATGCTACAATATTTCAGCAGAAGGAAATGTGAAGCTGTGCAAAATATGTTGTATTTAAGTAAAAAAAAAATGGGGGGGGAGAGAATTTTCTTAGAAGCTGTATAAAAAGAAATGTATGTTTATCAAATGAAAATAATTTTTCAGAGTGAAGGCTTCATGCCAGTGAAGAGTTTGGTAAATGGGTTGTTATTTTTTAAAATGTGCATGTTGATTAAAAAAAAATGTCGATTGCTTAAAAAAGCCCAGTTCCTGCTCCTAACTTCAGGCTATGGAAGTACAGCAGTAACAATTTAAGAATATATTTTTATTCCATTTTTCCGCCTTTCTTTTCTTTAAAAAAATTGAACAAACTTTTCAAGATGATTTCTTTATTGGTTGTTAAAATGCACTTCAGTAAACAGAAGAAAAAAAACTTGCCAAGCAAACTCATGGCTGTCAAAGTGTAAACTGCATGTGTGGGCATAAATTCTTGAGCCTCATTTTAATGAGGTCTTGTACAAAGAGTTTTAATACATTTTGTAAATAAAATTGTAAAGAAAACAAAATAAAAATCATGATTCTGAACTTTTGACTAGAGGAGATGTTTGGATAAGTAGTCCTTTTTGTGGATATTCTTGGCAACTTTAACCTAGGCAAACAAAGTACTGCTTAGCATTCTAAAAACCTTTATTTTCTGTCTTTTTTCCTGATTCTAGTCCTCAGGTATGTAAAAAAAAGGGATTCTAAAAACACAGTCACATGTGTACAGGTTGATCCCCATATCCATGGGGGATGCATTCCAAGACCCTTTGTGTGTTGTGTGTTGGGGTCCACCACGACCACCTGCAGAGTTGTTCCACATCGACAGGACACCAAGGAGAAGGTTTCTGGAGAGACTTCTGCAAAAGACTTCAGGCTAAGAAGGAAAAACTCCTTCACCCCAGCACACTGCCTTGAGCTTTGGCTTGTCAAATAAAGACAGCAACAAGGCCAGCCTTCACTCAACTTGAGGGCTTTAATCTTTGTTTGCAGTATATTTACAATAAATATACAGAGTATAGGGCAATCTCTCTTAAATCAACAAACTGCTTCACCAACCACCATCCACAACAAACCCACACAGGAGATAATTCCCATCTCCTTTTTATAGGCAGTTAAACAATGCCTGTTACATCAGGCATCTCAAGTGTGCATACTCTCAAATGCTAACTCCCACACACTTTCATTTCTAAGCTTACAGCTCCATCTTGGGGTCACATCCATGTCATTTCCTGACATTGTGGATACCTGAAACCCTATCATTTAATGGAGACGAATGCCAGAAGTTGACCATAGAATCACACTGGAGGACCTTGAAATGCCTAGAAAGAACATAGTTTTCAGACATGGATAAATGAAACTGTGCATACTGAATCCATGGATACAGGGGTCAACCTGTACTAGAGCTTGGAAGTAACCAGTTACAAGCAACATAGCTAATGGTACCTCCTTTGGGGAATAACAAGGAGTCATTGAACAAGCTGGAACAAAATTATTAATGTATCGAGTAACATTTTCCAATTACTTTCCATAGTTAAATGGCAGTTTAAGACCTTTTAGAGGAATTTTGACAGGAGTTTCTCAGCTTTTATGCCACTTTCTGGGTATCCTAAACAGTTTTTTTAAATTAAAATGTAACAGGAAGTAACTAAAAATAACAAGCAGTGCATCAAGCAATATGACCAGTTATTTTTTTCAACATTGTAATGATTAACAATAATGGATTACTTTGCAAACACTGTAAGTAATAACAGGAACAAATTACAGTCGTCCCTTCACATTCGTGGGGGTTCCGTTCCACGGACCCCCGCGAATGTGAAAAATCCGCGAATAACGACTGCCCTCCCCCTCCCCCACCATAGCGACCATGGGGCCTCTGGAGGCCCCATAGTCACTTCCTCCAGCCTCCCCACTCCCTTCCTAGGCCTTTCCAGGGCCTCTGGAGACCCTCTCGAGGCCCCGTGGATGCCTCCCCAGCCCTCCCCCCTCCCGCCCAAGCCCTCAACGGGGCCTCTGGAGAGTCTCCGGAGACCCCGCGGAGACCTCTCACGGCCCTCCCCGCTCCCTCCCAGGCCTTCATGGGGCCTCCGGAGCGTCTCCGGAGGCCCCACGGAGGCATCTCCCAGCCTCCCCCCTCCCTCCCCGGGCCTTCGTGGGGCCTAGCAAGGCCCCACGGAGGCCTCTCCCGGCCCTCCCCCCTCCCTCCCCGGGCCTTCGTGGGGTCTAGCAAGACCCCGCGGAGGCCTCTCCCAGCCTCCCCCCCTCCCTCCCTGGGCCTTCGTGGGGCCTAGCAAGGCCCCACGGAGGCCTCTCCGGGCCCTCCCCCCTCCCTCCCCGGGCCTTCGTGGGGCCTAGCAAGGCCCTGCAGAGGCCTCTCCCAGCCTCCTCCCTCCCTCCCCGGGCCTTCGTGGGACCTAGCTAGGCCCCGCGGAGGCTTCTCCAGGCCCTCCCCCTCCCTCACCGGTCCTTCGTGGGGCCTCCAGAGCGTCTCCGGAGGCCCCGCGGAGGCCTCTCCCAGCCTCCCCCCTCCCTCCCCGGGCCTTCGTCGGGCCTAGCAAGGCCCCGCGGAGGCCTCTCCCAGCCTCCCCCCTCCCTCCCCGGGCCTTCGTGGGGCCTAGCAAGGCCCCACGGAGGCCTCTCCGGGCCCTCCCCCCTCCCTCCCTGGGCCTTCGTGGGGCCTAGCAAGGCCCCGCACAGGCCTCTCCCAGCCTCCTCCCTCCCTCCCCGGGCCTTCGTGGGGCCTAGCTAGGCCCCGCGGAGGCTGCTCAGGCCCTCCCCCCTCCCTCACCGGTCCTTCGTGGGGCCTCCGGAGCGTCTCCGGAGGCCCTGCGGAGGCCTCTCCCAGCCTCCCCCCTCTCTCCCCAGGCCTTCGTGGGGCCTAGCAAGGCCCCACGGAGGCCGCTCCCGGCCCTCCCCCCTCGCTCCCGGGCCTTCTTGGGGCCTCCGGAGCGTCTCCGGAGGCCCCATGGAGGCCTCCCCGGCCCTCCCCACCCCCTCCCCGGGCCTTCATGGGGCCTCCGGAGCGTCTCCGGAGGCCCCATGGAGGCCTCTCCAGCCCTCCCCCAGGCCTTCATGGGGCCTCCGGAGCGTCCCCAGAGGCCCCATGGAGGCCTCTCCCAGCCTCCCCCCTCCCTTCCCGGGCCTTCGTGGGGCCTCCGGAGCGTCTCCGGAGGCCCCATGGAGCCCTCCCCAGCCCTCCCTGGGGCCTCCGGAGTGTCTCCGGAGGCCCCATGGAGGCCTCTCCCGGCCCTCCCCCCTCCCTCCCCCGGCCTTCGTGGGGCCTCCGGAGCGTCTCCGGAGGCCCCATGGAGGCCTCCCCAGCCCTCCCCCAGGCCTTCGCGGGGCCTCCGGAGGGTCTCCGAAGGCCCCGCAGACGCCTCCCCAGCCCTCCCCACTCCCTTCCAAGGCCTTCGCGGGCCTCCGGAGGGTCTCCGAAGGCCCCGTGGAGGTCTCCCCTGCCCTCCCCGCTCCCTCCCAGGGCTTTCACGGGGCCTCTGGAGGCCCCGTGTCGCGGTTTTGGGGGGGCCCCGGGGGGGCCCTCGCAAAACCGCGAATAATTGAAACCGCGAATGTCAAGTTCGCGAATGTGGAGGGGCGACTGTATAGTTTAAAAGTAACTTTCCAAGCTCTATGTACATACATTGTTGTTGTTGTTCAAGTTCTTTCTAAATTATGGCAACCCAAAAGAAATCACAGGGTTTCCTTGGCAAGATTTATTCAGAGGGGGTTTGCCATTGCCTTCCTCCGAGGCTGAGAGAGGGTGACTTGCCCAAGGTCACCTATTGGGTTTCCATGGCGGGGATTCGAACTCTGGTCTCCAGAGTCCAGCTTTCACCATACATAGAAACCAGCCCTTCCATGCCGCCTCCATGCAGAACCCTTGTAAAATTCAAGTTTTACAGAACGGTTAGAATAATGCACATTTTTATATAATGATTAGAAAAAAACACCTCTCCATTGACGCCCCCTTGTCATGGGAGAGAGCCTTGCATACCCTAATGATGTTTTGAGCTATGCTGGCAGTGGCATAATAGTCACCAGTAGGGTCTCCCATGCCAGACAGGTCAAAACCAAAGGGTCTGACAAAGAGCGTCAAAGGGCAGGATGGGCTCTCTAGCCTTGTGGCAACCATCCTAGGAGAAGGAAAACTCTAATCCCAAACCCAGATGGTGCTCGTCCAACCCTGTAAGGTCAACCATCTAAGAGAAGGAAACTCTAATCGAACCTACGACCCGAGGACCTCGCTGCCACGTCCATGCTTGCAAGGCCAGCAGGTGAACATTTGGTTTAAAGGGTGAGGCTAGTACTGTGCACGCTGCGGTCCACCAGAAAAATCCATTGCACAGGCTCGAAGGACAAATCCAGTTCCAAAAAAGCCCTGTAGCGATAGGCGAGGGACGAAACCGGCAGGTGTAAAGATGCACTGGAAGCCGCAGACCCAACCCTGCATGCAGGCGGTTCAGGACTTTGGTCGCTCGAGGCTGACCCGGGAGATGACAGTCTTGTTCGGCAGCATCCTGAATGACCAAGCAGCCTTTTTTAAGGAGAGCACTGCTTGCTCCATATGGAGAGGGGCCTAGAAAAGGTGGCCTAATGAAAGCTCATCCCCAACTACCTGGTTGGCTAGCCGCGGCCAACGGGAATCTTCTGATGCGGTCAAACCAAGGCAAAGAAACAAAGGCACACACCGGCCTCCAAAGGTGTAAATAAACTGACACTTGTATGCTGGAACATCAGAACCATGCAAGACTCTGAAGATAGTGGATGGCCTGAGCATCGTTCTGCCCTAATAGCCCATGAACTATCACGGCTTAATATTGACATCGCTGCTCTTAGTGAAGTTCGCTTCCATGAGGAAGGCAGCCTTAAAGATCATGGCACCGGCTACCCACTTTACTGGTCTGGCAAACACAAAACCAAAAAACATCTTTCAGGAATAGGCTTTATGATTAAAAACTCCATTGCCTCCAAACTCAAAACCTTGCCAACAGGACACTCTGATCGCATTATTTCCTTACGCCTCCCACATGTTGTTCTCTTCAGTATATATGCCCCAACTATGCAAGCCGACCCTGTAGAGAAAGACAAATTCTACACAGACCTACGCCAACTCATACAAAAAGTCCCTGTAGAAGATAAAATTATTATCCTTGGTGACTTCAATGCCAGAGTAGGAAAGAACTCCGAAGCCTGGAAAGGTGCCTTAGGCAAGCATGGTGTTGGAAATTGCAATGATAATGGACGCCTCCTGCTAGAGTTCTGTGCAGAAGAACTGCTGACCATTACAAACACAATCTTTCAGCAGAAAGATAGCTTGAAGACAACCTGGATGCATCCCCGATCCAAACATTGGCACCTCATTGATTATGTTCTAGTCCGTCAGAGAGAGCTGTTGGCAAAGAAGAGAACTGCTCACCAGGCATACCTCGCCCAGCCAACCTGCCATGTAAGAAAAGCAGCTTTCCACCTCACATGTAGTAAACTACAACAAAAACTCCGAGACTTGCAGAACAAGTGGTGGATCAATATAGCAGAAAAGACACAACGCTGTGCAGATCTGGGTGATCATAGAGGATTTTATGAAGCTCTTAAAGCAGTGTTTGGACCTACTTATCAGATCCAAAGCTCCTTATACAGTACAGATGGTCAAACATTAATTACTGATAAAGCCTCCATCCTGAATCGATGGGCTGAACATTTTCAAAGTCTCTTTAGCGCCAACCGAATAGTCCAAGGCTCAGCTATCCAACATATGATACAAAAACCGATGAAAAATGAATTGGACATAGCACCCACTTTGGAAGAGACCCTTAAGGCCATACAGCAGATGAAAAACCGCAAGGCAGCTGGGATTGATGGAATCCCACCTGAAGTTTGGAAACACGGTGGTCATGCACTCCACGAAAAATTCCACGAATTCCTTGTGAATTGCTGGGAAAAAGGGGAACTGCCATCAGACCTCCAAGATGCAGTCATCATCACCTTGTACAAGAAAAAAGGAGCAAAATCCGACTGCTCAAACTATCGAGGCATAACACTGCTCTCTATTGCTGGAAAAATCCTTGCAAGGATACTCCTGAACAGATTAGTTCCTGCTATTGCAGAAGAACTTCTCCCTGAAAGCCAATGTGGCTTCAGAGCCAATAGGAGTACTACAGACATGGTATTTGCCCTTAGACAACTGCAAGAAAAATGTAGGGAGCAGAACAAGGGTCTCTATGTAACATTTGTTGACCACACCAAAGCCTTCGACACCGTGAGTAGGAAAGGTCTGTGGCAGATCCTGGAAAGACTAGGATGTCCGCCCAAATTCCTTAAAATGATTATCTTGCTACATGAGGGCCAGCGCGGTCAAGTCAGATATGGCGATGCTCTTTCAGAGCCCTTTCTAATAACTAATGGAGTGAAGCAAGGTTGTGTTCTTGCACCAACTTTATTTACAATCTGCATCAGCATGATGCTCCAAAGGGCTACAGCAGAGCTTGAAGAAGACGACGGCATCTATATACGTTACCGTACTGATGGTAGCTTGTTTAACTTAAGTCGCCTGAGGGCTCACACTAAGACTTTAAACTATCTAGTCCGTGATCTGCTCTTCGCCGATGATGCTGCCCTTGTGGCCCACACAGAAGCAGCTCTGCAGCGCCTAACATCCTGCTTTGCAACAGCTGCAGAGCTGTTTGGGCTGGAAGTCAACCTGAAGAAAACGGAAGTTCTTTACCAGCCTGCACCACAGGACGAACACCTCCATCCCCACATTGCCGTCGGCAAATCTGTGCTCAAGTCCGTTCAGCAGTTCACCTACCTGGGAAGCATCATCTCCTCAGATGCCAAGATTGACAAGGAAATCGATCACAGATTAGCAAAGGCATATAGTGCATTTGGAAGACTTCACAAAAGAGTCTGGAGCAATAAACACCTGAGGCAAAGCACAAAAATCAGTGTGTATAGAGCCATTGTACTGTCTATCCTCCTTTATGGATCTGAAACATGGGTCACCTATCGCCACCACCTATGACTCCTCGAGCGCTTTCATCAGCACTGTTTACGCACAATCCTAAATATACACTGGACTGACTATGTGACAAATCTTGCTGTCCTTGAGCAAGCAGGGATCACCAGTATTGAGGCCATGAAATTGAGAACGCAGCTGCGCTGGGCAGGGCATGTTTCTAGGATGGAGGACCATCGCCTCCCCAAAATACTACTCTACAGTGAACTCGCCGTGGGTCAGCGTAAGAGGGGTGCTCCAAAAAAGCGATACAAAGACTCCCTGAAACAACATCTCAGGCTCGGCCAAATTGATCACCAACAGTGGTCCGCCCTGGCCTCACATCGGGATGCATGGAGACGCACTATCCACAATGCTGCAGCCTTATTTGAGAACTCACGCCGAACAAGTCTTGAAGAGAAACGACAACGCAGAAAGAATCACAACCCAAAAACATCACCCAAGGAGACCTTCTGCTGTGCTTTTTGCAACCGGACTTGTTTATCTCGGATTGGCCTTTTTAGTCATCAGCGTGCTTGCAGAAAGCACGGGATGTGTCCTTCCTGAATCTTCATTTGCGAAGAAAAGCGAGAGAGAGAGAGAGAGAGAGAGAGAGAAACACATTTTAATGCTATAGTATTGTGTTTTGAGGCTTCAGGCTTTTGGAAATAAGAATGGCAAGACTCACCAGAAGCTATAAAGATGCAGGCTTTATTGTTCTACAAACCATGGGTCAGACCATAGGCCGATTCTCCTAACCTGCCAAAAAAAAAGCCCTGAGTGGACTACCTACACTTAGGTAGGACAGGAATGTCCAGTTCTGCAGCAAGGAATGGATCTGCCACAGTTTACATATGGGACTCCTGAAATTTGTCATAGTTTAAGGATCCTCATGGCTTAACCTAGCCTAGTCTGCAAGGACTGTTTGGAGCATGTCTGGGCCTGGATTCACACAGAGATAAACTGTTGTTACACTGACAGCACATCCCTGGCTTGGGGGCTATGCTGATTTAGGATATGAAACATGCAAAATGACCCTGCACCAGTTCTGGGCTCAAAAGGAAGGCTAGTTTATTATCAACAGATAGAAAAGCAAACAGGCATTGTCTCATCAATAGAAGCAGAAATAAAATACCAACCAGCTCTGTAGAGCTGCACACTGCTGCAAAGGTGGGGCCCTGTGTCTAATGCCCTCACCTTATATGTGGTTTAAGCTTTGCAAACAGCGGGGAAAACAAAACTTTCTCAAGCCAATTAACAAGGGGAAATTTTCTCATGGCAATTATCATGCCAGGTGCCGGGTGTCGCAAAACATCCTAATCTTCCTTGCTGGGAGATGATGTTCTCATCCCCTCCCACTCTCCAGCTGTAGAGTGTAAACTCTCCTTGTCCCATTTGATAGAAGGAAAACAGGGCCTAGAATGTCAAATGCAGCCTGAACCAATATTTTGCTAGGCCCTGCACGCAGGGCCTAACAACTATAGTGCAGTCAGTGGGCATGCAATCTTTAATACACAACTATGTAAACGCTTGTGACCAAACATGATGCAGTGTGCAACCTGTTGTTTTACATATATGCTTCAACACCTGAGATGTATGTATATGTTAAGCTGTTGATAAACTATCTTGGACAATATGACACATAAACACCAGTATACAGTTGTCCCTTCATATTGGCTGGGGTTTGGCTCCAGGACCCCCTGGGGATACCAAAATCCATGAATACTCAAGTCCCATTATATGCAATGGCATAGCAAAATGGTGTCCCTTATATAAGATGGCAAAATCAAGGTTTGCTTTTTGGATTATTATTTTTTAAAGAATATTTTCAAGCTGTGAATACTTAAATCCGTGGATACCAAATCCGTGGATACAGAGGGGCAACTGTACTGAGAATAGTATACCTGAAACTGGGCTTTTGCAATATACCTGAACACAACCCACAGCAGGCAGAGTAAAGAGTAGAACTTGGAAAAGGTGTTGTTGTTTTTTTCCCAGTAACCCTCCAGCCAGCATGGTCCCAGACCATGTTGTCTAGGGAATCTGGAAGTTATCATCCAAAATAATAATTTTTCCAGGCTCTGGTTAGGAGGGCACTTGCTTGGTGCACAAACATCCTTCAAGTTCAGTCCATACTACCTCCATTGAAAGATTCAAGACTGGGGAAGCGACAGGGGTGGGGAACATTTGGCCTTCTTGATGTTGCTGGACTTCAGCTTCCATCAGCCTAGCCAACATAACCAATGGTGAAGAATGGTGAGCTTCCACAGAGCTAGACGGACCAGAGCTTGGGTGGAGCAGGGGCTAGGCTACCTGGGTGCCATGGTCCCAAAACAATGGCCAAGCTCTAAGAAGGATAAATATCAGTGGCTCTTGTCCAAGCCAGATTCCTATGTTGGAAGGTTCCACAAAGACTCATCTTTGCATATAACGATTTTACTGAAATCCTCTTGGTGTCTTATGCTTGTACAGGTTCCCCTATCAAAGTGATTGGACATTTTTGTCTGATGCAAAACATCCACATTCAGCTCAAGTCTGCAGAAGTGGAGTCTCACCAGCAGATGTGTGATGTGCATGGATGCACATTTTTGCACATGGATGTGCATTGTGCATTTGATTGTGCACTGGACTGCACATTTGGTGTATTGGTTTATTTGCACAGTGCTGTAACTCAACACAAGGGTTGCATAATATAATTTAGGGGTAACTCTGCATGTGGAGAGTTACACAAAACAGCCTCAAGTAGGGGCCTGGCCATTATATGTTACAGAGCAGGCTTTTCTTTCTGTCAGTCAGACGTTGGTTGGTATGGTTCTGTGGCAGACATGGGACTTTATCAGACATGGCAAAAACTGTGTCATTAGGATGGGACGATAGCACAAATGGCTAAACTTATCAGACAACGACATTGCTTACCCATTCCGATTGCACCACACTGGCATGAAGGAGGCATCACTTTTTATTGATGGCTTCGGCTGTCAATAAAAAGTGACACCTCATTCACACCAGTGCGACACAGCAGGAATGGGTAAGCAATGACGACGGCTGATAATGTTGCCTTTGGTGCTATCATCATGTCCTAAATGACATGGTTTTTCCCCGCTATTGGCCTTGTCTGATAAAGTCCATGGAGTGGCAAAATACATAGCCCAGAAAAAGAGGTTTAAAAGTCTAGAACTGAATGAAATTAATTTAATCATTTATGTGCTTCAGAGTGAAACTTCTTCACAAGTCTGCTTTCCTGAGAAACTCAGCACCAAAGAATAGGACTTTCTTGGTATCGTCTGAGTTTGAAAAGGTCTCTTGTATGGCTCATCAAGAGGGTTTTTTCACAGTGAACCACTTCAGCTATTTGTAAAAAACATCAGACTCGCTTCATTCAGCGGTAGATTCCTTAGAGATTATCAGATGAGTGCCTAAAAACATTATAGGCACTATATTTTACAGTGTTTGTATTCTGGCACAATGATACACCTTTTCGCATGCTTCTGTAATAATAATACAAAATCACCCCAAGAATCCAGCAATATGAGCGCTCGTGGTGCTTACTTCCGCATTCCTCCGAGAACGAGATTTTGGCGCATCTCACAGGAAGATGCAAGCATGCTAAAAAGCCTCAAAACACCAAAAATTAAAAAAGAAAACATTCAGAAAAGCACAGATACACATTTAGAAACTTGCAAGCAAGATGGGGAGGTTCATAAAAAGAGCGTACGGTACCTAGTTTTTCCATTCACACCCAGAATTGTTCTGGCGGGACCACCCATTGAAGCTGGAATAACACCAGCAGAATGGGGCACCTTTTCACACACACAAAAATCTAGAACACAAACACTACGGGAGATCAATTTTTGACTTCTGCCTGACAGTAAAAAAGAGAAAGTGTAGGAAGTTTGAAAAGCATTTGTGAAATGTGTCACCTGCCTACACTTGGCTCAGTGCTATGAGTTGGATCTATTGATGTATTAGAAGTGGCAGCTGGTAGCTTACATGTTGATGGACCCACTCCGAAATTTATACTGAACTTTAAAGATGCTTTTCAAATTGCTAGAACCTATCCCCCAAGTAGGTGCAGCACCATGGATGGTTTCCTTCAAGTTCAGACTGAAACCTGGAGTGGTGTCAGAGGGTCCTAATGTTGAGGCCTCTCTAGTATGTTAAGTTTTAAGTTTACTTAGCTGCTCTGTGGCCATGTTAGAGGAAGGTTAAGGGATGTGAGGTGGTGCAGATGAGGAAGCTGGTGGTGTGAGAACCAAGATCACTGGAATCGCCTGGTACTGTGTGGGGAAGAATGTGGTTGAATAATGGGAGACGGGAAATGGGTAGCTGTGAACAGTTTTAAAAGTGAAACTTGGAATAGAACATCAGATCTTTCAATAACCTGCTGCTGTGCTGATCCTATGCTTCAATAAAGCTTTCATGGAGTTATCCAGAGGCTTCTTCATTGAGTAGGGAAAAGACAGGGGCATTACAAGTGGATTCATAATCTCACTCACATGGAATCCACCCACTGCCATTGAGTACTGAATGTACTATAGGATGTGCATTATGATCCAGGATGCTACCTACGCAACAAAATTCTGTTCTTTGTTAATCAGTGACTTCATTTCATGCTCAAAATTGAATCAGAGGTGGGAATGTTACACACACAGAGACACACCTCAGTCCCTCTAAGCAAAACATTCTTTTTCCAGCATACAGGAACACGGAAGAAGGGGACAAGCTGAACCAACCACATGCTGGTGATTGATATTCTAACCACCTGAAGCAAATGTCGAAATCTCCAGCATGCCACTGAGAACTGGGCTGTTAATTTGTTCAGCCATTCAAACTGTGCAAGCTATAGAAGTGTGAAGGAAACTGTAATGACAGACTAATAAAGCAGACCCCTCACTGGGCAAGCAGCTCTGTGAATGGATATTCCAGCCACAAGTTGCCATGTGTGGTTTGAGAAGCAAGAAAATTGGCTTGTTTAGATTGATCTGATTGAACTCTCTCAAAAACATGCAAAAGCATTAATAAGCAGGGTAGGTTTCTTTGGATTGGGCTAGCACTGAGATTGGGAAAGTTACTTTTTTTGGATGACAGCTCCCAGAGCAGGCAGGCCAAGGGATTCTCAGAGGTGATATCTAAAAAATTAACATTTCCAAGCCCCAAGTTTAGATCAAGTCAAATCTGAGTGAAATCTAATATATATAAGGAAAGTAGTAAGATTTGGTTTCTAGCAGGATTTCAGGAGGTGGGGAGCCCAGTTATGAATCTTCCCCCCGGGCCCAGCACTAGCTCTCAGCAGCCCTACTTTTCCCCATGCCACCTCAGGTCTTGTCTACACCGGCCAGAATACTTCACCTTCCGGCCAGAGTATTCTGGCCCTAGAGCTGCCCCCTGTTGCCAAGATGAAATGGGCAGATGTCTGTATGCATACACCAGCCCATATCAGCAGACACCTCCAACACTGTGCAAGTCGCACTCTCTGAAGCTGGGATGGAGGCCCTCAGCATGTGATGAAGGGTGGTCACATGCAGGGGTCCTTGATCACCTGCTGGGGGCCTCCTTCCTGAATGTGGTTGGATGATGGGAGGGTAACTTACTTACTGAGGGTAACACTTTCAGGCTCTGACTGGAAGCCAGTTTTTATACACTGGTTAGTCTGGTCCTCCACTTCTCCTTGTCTTACGGAAAGTGGAGAGAAGGGCTTTTGGCTTACCTAAAGGAAATTATGGCATGGGATGGCACAGCAATCAGAAGCAGTCTGCATATGTCAGTGCAACATTATGGATGAGAAACAAGCTTTGGAAGACGTTAGATAAGCATCTTTTAAAGAGATTTATGACCAAATGACATCTTGTGGAGAGAATATCTTTATGCCAGTTGCACATGATTTATGTTTACTTTGCTTCTGCACCAGTAAGAATAAACTTGGAGTACACATGGCTCATTCCTCTGCCTTCAGTCTTGCATTTTACAAACCGCAAAAGGTTCTAAAACAAGGAATTAAGCTTAAAATAAGGCATGGGGAAAGTCTTGCCCACATGATGCATGTGGCCCCCCAGGAAAGGGTGCTGCAGTTCTGGCTCCTCTCTGATACCCACAACCTCCTTGATTATTTTTTTCTAGTCGCCCAGTGCTTTCTGATTTTGAATCCCCCCATGAGCTAAATGGAGCAAAACAGGTGTAACTGCCCTTTTGCTCCCCTCCCCAGAGTTAGCAAAAAAAAAAAAAAAAAAGGACTCTGGGAAACTCAAATTTTAATCCCCACTCAACCAAGGGAACCCAGTGGGTGGGCTTGGGCAAGTCACACTCTCTCAGCCTCAAGGGAGGGTAATTGTAAACCCCTTCTGAACAAATCCTGCCAGGAAAACCCCTTTATAGGGTTGCTATAAGCCAGAAACAACTTGAAGGCACATATCAACAAAATTATCTAATTGAAAATTTACATATATTACCCTACAGGGGTTCACAGCATATAAGCTCCACATACACTCCTACCCAGCCATTCTCTGAAGATGCCAGCCACAGATGCGGGCGAAACATCAGAAAGAAACTATTCCAGAACACAGCCTCACAGCCCGGAAAAAATCCAAGGAAAATCTATGAAAATATACCGTTTTTGTCCACTTTAGCTCATTCAGTCCAAGCATCACAGGTTTATAAGCATATGTTCCTTTTCTTCTTTTGCTATGTCTAGCTTCTCTGATTCATATTTCTCATATTCCATGGTCCTATTGTATAAGCTTTGTGCAGCATCTGACTTTCCTTTCACATCTGAGCATATCAGCAGCTGAACATTCTTTTGGCTTGAGTCCAGTTGTGTCATTGGTGCTACTCAGTGCTACTCGTACTTGCTTGCTCTTCCCCAGTAGCTGGCTGAGCGCTTTCTGATGTGGGAGTCTCAACTTCCAACACTATCTGCATTTTGGATTGTCTCTTCATAAGGTTTTCAAGATGCAAAGCCTTTAGGAGTAGTTTACCAGTGCCACAAAAATGTCACTGCTATTGGACTTTTTCGGACAAGTAAAATGCAACGGAAGCAGCCTCGCCACGTTGCGAGACTGCTGCGCTGCAGGGCGTCCCTTTCGGATGACGCCCATCCCTGCCGGTACTGTTGCAGTACCGCAGGGAGATTTGAGTGTAATATTTTGGCTATTTTTATTCATGATCAACTTTCGTGAGTAAAAATCACCAAAATATTACACTCAAATGTCCCTGTGGTACCACAACAGTACCGGCAGGGACGGGCGTCATCCGAAAGGGACGCCCTACAGTGCAGCAGTCTCGCAACGTGGCGAGGCTGCTTCTGTTGCATTTTACTTGTCCGAAAAAGTCCATTGTCTCTGTAAGATCCTTTGCCAGTCTCTCTCTCTCTCTCTCTCTCTCTCTCTCTCACACACACACACACACACACTACTAATGCTGCCACATCATAGCGTTTGGTACATTTAGTGTGGTGCCACGGAAAAAGCCTGTTTGATGTAGGAGACCCTATCAGCAGCAGTGCTACCATCAGTTTAGTCTTTTGTCTCACAGGAGCACATAATCCCACCACCATGGAAAGGTAATGTCACAATGGGTTAGATGCTGTGTATGTGATTAAATAGAGGCCTAAATCCAAATGCCAGTCCCAACTAGAATAGATTTGTTAAATCAATGGCTGAATGCTGAGTCAGCATTTATGGAAAGCCCTTTGATTCAGTGGGTCTACTGTAACTGGGGCTAATGGTTGGATTTGGACCACTGTGTTTGGATAGGTCAGTGATGGGCAACCTTTTGAGCTTGGTGTGTCAAACTTCGCCAAAAAACTGAGCATAACTTGGGTGGTGTGTCAGTTTGAGGAAAAAACATTTCGTGATATTTATTGTTTAAATAACATAAATGTATACAGTTGCCCTTCCACATTCGCAGCTTTCACTCTCGTGGTTTTGATTATTTGCAGTTTGCTCAGCAAGCACCCCATTTAAATCAGCTTCTTTCTCTCCCACTCAAGGGAGAGGAGCTGATTTAAACGGAGTGTTTGCTGAGCAAGCCAGGTGCTCAGCTCCTAGCTCTCCTAGGGCTTGGCTCCATTGTGGGGGGAGAGCCAAGCCCCCCACAATGGCCGGGCAGAGCCCCTCCCTCCCGCCCGCCACCTTCCCCAGCCTTTCCAAGGTGGCTCCGGGGCTTCAAAACCTTGGAGCACCCTCAGGAAGGCCAGGGAGAGGCTGGGCAGAGTCCCTCCCTCCCTCCGGCTGCCTTCCCCGGCTTCCCCAAGGTGGCTCCGGGGTTTCAAAGCCCTGGAGACCCCTTGGGAAGGCCATGGAGAGGCCGGGCAGACTCCTGCCTGCCCGCTGGCTTACCTCGCCTTTCTGAGGCGGCTCCAGGGAAGCATGGCAGGCCTCAGGGGATGGCCAGGTGGGGGAGGAGGCTCCACCCCGCCTCCATAAAGTGGCGATTGGGGCTATGTAGCCCCGCCTGCCACTGTCCTCCACTCTCCCACACACCCTAAAGTGGTGACCAATCGCCACTTTAGGGAGGGTGGTGAGGTTGCAGGTGGGGGGGAGGAGGCCTACGGCCGCGTGTCAACCCAAATGGCTACGCGTGTCAGTGTTGACACGCATGTCATAGGTTTGCCATCACTGGGATAGGTTAAGCAAAAGAGCCATCGTAAATGTTGTTACAGTTACTGTAATATCATAGATACTACCTTGCCCTACAAAACAGCAGATTTTGAGGGAGAATAAGAGAGAAAGCAAAGCACCCAGTTAAAATCTGGGTGCCAAATTGATTTGGTTATAGTCCAGCCTTTTGTCTTTTGAAGGTTTCTAACCAACTGAGTTTTGCCAGGGGTGGGTTTGTCTCCCATTGTATTAATTTGGAGCAATACTGACATTCAGTGGCCATTTCTGGTTGACATAAAATACTGACCTCCTTTCTTTATACAGAGATTTTACAAAAATATGAACATGGTAAGATTATGCACACACCAGCTGACTCTGTGACCATTCCAATTTAGATTAAAACAAAAACAAAAACAAAGCAAACGCCACATTCTTTGCAAAAGAGTCTGGACGGAAAAGAGTTGTGGTGAGGGACACAAGAGTGTTCATAGTTTCTTAGTGGTCAACTCAGTCATCCAGATACATTTGCTTTGTTTTACAGTGGGCCCATAGTATCTGCTGGAGTTTGGTTCCAGTAGTACCCCCCCACACACACTGTGGATACCAACATCCGTGGATACTCAAGTCCAATTATTCAATATACAATGGCATCGTAAAATGGTGTCCCTTGTGGAAAATGGCAAAATCAAGGTTTGCTTTTCAGAATTTTCAAACAAATATTTTCAAGCCATGGATGGTGGAATCCGTGGATGCAGAATCCGTGGATATGGAGGGCTGACTGTATATCCTTCCTTTTCCAAGTGTAGGACCCAAGGCATCGTACAACACGAATTTATACAGAATAAGGTAAAACCAATCACTTATAACAATAAAAACAATGCAAAATAATTAAAATACATTATGTGAAAACCAAACAGTGAATTAAAACAATTATAAATTATTTTAAACCTAAAAAAATAGGGGGGAGCAATTTCAACTCACCATTAAAACCATTACGCAAGCACCCATCAATGGTCCAAAAGCACACCTAATAAAAAAGGTTATTTACCATCTGGAGGAAGGAAAGCAGAGAAGGTGAAGCCTAGCCTCTTACAGAAAAGAGTTCCACAGGCAGGGAGCTAACACTGAGCAGGCCCTGAGTAAAACCTTTCCTCTTTTTAGAAGGTTTCTGACAAAATTGCCAGTTGATGTTCCCTTAGTAGCAAAGCTGTGTGTCTTCACCAATGTTAATCTCCATCCTCATATTTCAGAAAACTTTCTAGTACATCCTTTTTCCAAATACAGTTAAGGTCTGCTCCTTACACTTCTCACAATCTGGGGAAATGAAGACTGCACAGTTTTCATTGTTTTTTAACCGCAGTGCCAAACATATGTCCATTTTTGTGCAGATTTTTTTTTGTTGTTAGTCTCCAAATTCTTTTCATCCCAGATATTAAGAAGTTTACAAATTTTGGTAAATTCTTTGAAAATGAACTGAATGAAATTCCCATTTTCACCAACCAAATTCAATAGATTTGATTACTTCCAGTATGGAGAAGGCCATGTTCTAGCTGACTGCTGTACAGTTGTTACTGGGGAAAAAAAAAAAAGTAGCAGCTGTAATTCAGCCCTAACATACTTAAATGACATATACGTTTAATTCTAGACAATAGTAGAAGGGAGTAGCTCTAGTCAAAAAATGATTGATGGCTTTTTGATGACCTGTCAAGAACAACTGATGAGCTGTCAAGAATGTTTGATGTGTATCAAAAACGATTGACCCCTGTCAAAATGATTGATGTGCATTCCTCACCCAGAAATACTAGGGTGAGACGTTCAGAATGGGTCATGTGATCCCTAATGGAACTAGGGTGAGACATTCAGAATGGGTCATGTGATCCCCACCACCTCCAACCAATAGGAACGGGTTTTGGATCCCCTGGACCCAATCATTATTTTTTTTACAGGACCAACACCCTGCTACTTTAGACTTTGAAAAGGTAGCTGCTGAAAGCCATGAGCCTGGATAGGCAAATCTGTCAGGTATAGTCTTTCTCATATTATTTTTTTTTTAAATCACATTTTCTCTCCCCCACTGCAAGAAATCAAAGTTCTTTCACAAATGTTAAATTGTTAGAAATGAACTGAGATATAACTCTCCTGCTTGCATGTGGGAATGGGCAATTGGAGAAATAACACAAGGGTGACATTCATTGCTATCTAAGCATACCTCAAAAGAGTCTTTATTGAGTCCATTCCACTTCCATCTACAGGACACATCAACATAGAATGTGTGACTCAGTCCTAAATAACACCTCAAATGAAGCCAAGGAGTTTGAAGTACTGTAATTTATTTCATGCTTGCTAGAAAGCTTATCCTTGACCTGGTATATCTCTAAAAGAGGGATGGGGAAATCTCACCCAATATTTTGGCCAGCGATTCCTATCAGCCTCCCTCAATAGTAAGGGACTGTGAAAAATGTAGGATAAAAGAGGCACCAGGCCAAAACTTCCTCATCCCTGATCTAGGTAAGGGTGAGCAGAATGTACTTTGGGAGCCAGTGATGGATTGGCAGTAGAGTTCTGAACCGTGTACAGCAAGTTTCCTCAAATGAGACTGGTGTTGTGAACAAGACGCCAAAACAAATGAAGATGATCTGACAAACTGGCTCATGAAGGCTCCTAGGCAGTTAAGCCTCCTCTGACATTACCAATCAGAAGTGTACTAAATGATCAGCACTAAGCATAGCATATTTAAAGGTCAGACTAGAATGCAGAAAAGATTCACTGCTCCTTGGACATCAGGGCTACCAGCTTCCACTGGATGGGAATAAAGTGTGAGGTAACCAGAAATTGATTTGTGTGTGGAAGGCCTGGGGTCAGTTGAATTTTGTCCTCAGCACAAAATCCTATGGACAGAGCTTGGAGAGGTTACTTCTTTGAAAGATATAAAGCTGAAGGCTTTCATGGCCGGCATCCATAGATTTTCCTTGGGGTTTTTTCAGGCTGTGAGGCCGTGTTCTGGAACAGTTTCTTCTGACGTTTCGCCTGCATCTGTGGCTGGCATCCTCAGAGCCATTGTACTGTCTACAGGCTAATGGTTACTCCAAATCAGACATCACAAGAGCAGCCAGACCCAGAAAAAAACATAGGAATGAAGAAGAAAAACAGCCACCCAAAGGTATTTTTACCATACATCAAAGGAGTCACAGACAGAATAGGGAAACTGAGGAGGAAACACAACCTCCAAACAATCTATAGACCAACCAGAAAAATCGAAGAAATCCTACGCTCAGCAAAGGACAAAAGAGACCCTCTCACAGCTGCAGGAGTTTACCCGCATACCATGCAGCTGTGGACAAGTTTACATAGGGACCACTAAACGCAGTGTGCAAACACGAATCAAGGAACATGAGAGACACTGCAGACTGGGCCAACCAGATAAATCAGCAGTAGCAGAACATGTTATAAACCAACTTGGACACAAAATGTTATTTAAAAACACAGAAATTCTGGACCAAGCCAACAACTATCATGTCAGAATGCACAGAGAAGCTACTGAAATCCACAAACATCTGGGCAACTTCAACAGGAAAGAAGAAACCCTAAAAGTAAACAAAATCTGTCTCCCAGTTTTGAAATACAATAGAATTAAAACTCAATACTTACAAAGGAATTCCACCCAGGGACAGGGGGATTCTCAGAAGATAATGGCCCATCAACCAACCATCAGCCAAACAGACACTAACGAGCCTTGCATTTCTATACCAAGAAACTAACCATTCAATTACACAAATTTACATATACTCCCCAACAGGGGTTCACGGTATATAGACTCCACACACACACTCCTACCCAACCATTCTCTGAAGATGCCAGCCACAGATGCAGGCGAAACATCAGAAAGAAACTATTTCAGAACATGGCTTCACAGCCTGGAAAAAACCCAAGGAAAATGTTTGAAAGATAGTTTTCCAAGCTCTGCTCAGGTTCCCTCCCCCCACATAATCACATTTTGCTTCTGGTTTCAGCCAGTGGATCTCAGAGGTTCTAATAAAACAAAGTAGAATCTCACCATCTTGAAACCTGCACTCTCCTGCTCTAGGTGGCAGAGGTATTTATGTTATCTTGCTTTTGAGAGATCAAACCAAGCCTGTTTGCATATGATTTGTGGCCTCCTCTGCCAATGCTGGCTTTGCATGTCAGAGAAGGGTGGAAAGGCTAATTGCCAGGAATCAAGAAATGTAATTAAAAGAGTTGGATTTTGGTTCCAACCAATAAATAAATACAGCATCAACCCAGGCTCCACAGGCTGGATTTGAAATACATTTGAAATCTTTATTACCATAATCTTCAAAATAGTGTCCAATACATTCAGTTGATAGCGGGTACTCTGAACAAGAAATTCTGTTGGGTAAGATAAATCAGCTTAATGGTATCAGAGGAGGTTTGTTTTGGCTTGTCTGCAGACCTTACACCTGCAAAAGTGTGGAAAATGTCGGCCTCTACATGCAACTCCCAAAATTCCTCTGACTATGCTGGCTAAGACTGCTGGAAGTTGCAGTCCAGCAACAACTGGACAGCCATTCAGTTCCCTTTTTCACATAATCTACATTTACTGAAGGGTGGGTAGTCTGGCTTTCCAGATGTTGCTGGACTGCAACTCCCAGCATTCCTCACTGTGGGTATGTTTGCCAGGGGTGCTGGAACTTGCAGCCCGACATCTGGAGGGGCACACTTTGCCCATCCTTATCTACGCTAACAAGCATGATTTTAATTCAGGATCAAACAATATGCAACATGCAAATAGGAAAGAAAACCAATCTCTACATGTATTTTCTGCCCACTGCAGGTTCACTTACTAACTACTTACTTATTCCTTGTACATCTTTTGTGCAAGTCTTATTTACTCCAGAGTAAGCAGTTTGCCCCTTGCTATCTAAAATAGCAAGATTTCATTTACTGGCAGTAAATTATTATCTCTCTCTCTCTCTCTCTCTCTCTCTGGCTTCTCATCGCAAACCAAGATTCAGGAAGGACTCATCCCGCGCTTTCTGCAAGCGCGCTGATGACTAAAAAGGCCAATCCGAGATAGACAAGTCCGGTTGCAGAAAGCACAGCAGAAGGTCTCCTTGGGTGATGTTTCCAGGTTGTGATTTTTTCTGTGCTGTCGTTTCTCTTCAAGACTTGTTCAGTGTGAGTTCTCAAATTAGGCTGCAGCATTGTGGAGAGTGCGTCTCCATGCCTCCCAAAGTGAGGCCAAGGCGGACCACTGTTGGTGATCAATTTGGCCAAGCCTGAGATGTTGTTTTAGGGAGTACTTGTATCAATTTTTTGGAGCGCCCCTCTTATGCTGACCCGTGGTGAGTTCACCGTAGAGTACTATTTTTGGGAGGATAACATATATAGATATTATATCTATATCTATATCTATATCTATAATTAGTAAATTATTAAAAGCAATTATAAATCATAAAATTCTATTGCCTGCTTACCAGACGTGATGTACTTTATAGAATCTTTTTATGAAATAAGTACCTCCAAGATATAGATTTGTATAACAGTCAGCAGCTCCAAATACAAATACATTTTTAGCAAAGTACATCCTTCAAGGTTTATGCTGTCTTCCACTTCACTTTGACTCTTTAATGAAGTGATTCTTGTGGTAACTACAATTCAGCATGTTTGACTTGCAAAAATGGCACTTTTTCCTAACCATCAGGTTTATTTCTGCATACTGTCAAGAAAGCAGTCAAAATGCTCAGTGAGATTTTTTTTTCTCATTTGAAAACAAGGTTTTAGATTTTTAAAACATCAATGTAGCCTTGCACTATAAACGTAATTGTATAAATGTTATATATATATTTTAAGAAAAACAAACAAACAAACCACTACCCTTGAAAATCACTAAAATAATGTGCAGAAATATAGCCTAAAGCAGATGCACACCTTCTTCCCATTAGCTGTTCAAAGATTCCAATAGGGCATCTCTATCTCTTGAATGTATTGAAAACCCTTACAAGACAAAATTAAGCATTTTATCTGTTACATATGTTCCATCTTAAGCAGAGAAATCATTACAAATTAGCTTGAAAGGGGTCTGATTTCCAGAAACGTGGCCTTACTAGACAGTCCATAATTTTATTTCCAGACTGGCTCAATAATGAACAATCTTAGTGTGCACAGTTGAATTGATTTCAGTAACAGCCCCAATGACCCTTTGAAGAATTTTTAATATGCAATGTACCAAACAATAAGGAAAACCTGAAAATATAACCATATTTAAAAGGTCTATAAATATACATACACAAGCCAACATGGCAGTGGTTTTAGTGTAGGACTAGGACTCTGAAAGACCAGGGTTCAAATCCCCGTGGGAACCCATTTGGTGACCTTGGGAAAGTCACACTCACTCACTCTAAGACAATGGCAAACCTCTGAATGAATCTTGCAAAAAAAAAAAAAAAAAGACCCAAAACCCCACACTCTCTGTGACTAGATGTTTTCTGAGAGAGGACACACACACAATATTCTCTCTATATATAAAATTCTCGAGGGTATGTTGCCGTTTCCTGTGTGCTGATTGGCTGCTTAAGGAACTGACCAACCAATCACAGGTCTGTTGGGCAGCCAATCAGCACATTGGGGGCAGGACCATGTAGATTTCAAACATGGCAGCTGGAGAGGGAGTGAGTAGCATGAGGGTGGATGTGGTGTGTGCATGTGTGCTGGAGTGCAGGGGGTGGGGGGCAGTTTGGCAGTGGAGAAGAGTTCGGTGGTGGTGGTGGCGGTGGTGAAATTGGATGAGCGGTGGCGGGGGGGGCAGGACAAGTGGCAGTGGCAGGGGAGGATGAGCGGCGGTAGGGGAGCAGGACAAAGCACAAAACATCCATCACACAAAAGACAATAGAAAAAGTAAACAATAAAAAAGGCATAACAAGTAACAGCTCAGCACACACACACACACACACACACACACACAGAGCCAGCAATGTGGGCTTCTGGTTAATGCAAAGTTAAAGTAAATTGTTTTCACTTCTGATATTATATTATCATTTTCCTAAAGCTAACCAAGCAAAAACATTTTCCAGGTTTTATTACAACCAGCCCTGAAGCCAGTGCAGTGTAACAATTGAAGTGCTGGACTGGGATTTGGGACAGGTTCTAGACCTCATTGAGCCACAACATCTACTAGGTAATGTTGGGCTAGTCACTCTCTCTCAGCCTGACCTAGCTGACAAGGTTGTTGTGAGAATAAAGTGGAAGATAACCACAGATGCCACCTTGAGTTCACTGAAGGGAGGATATTAATGTAAATTATGTAGCTAACAAATTAACTAGTAACAATGCAGTTCCTGTGACCTGTGAATATAATATACTAGCTGCATACGCCATTAAAAAACTCCCCCCAAAACACCCGGTAGACGTCACGACAACCCTGTAAGGTAGGCCAGTGGATTTTTAAATTCCTCCTCCCCCTTCTCAGCATTCCACACTTTTCCTGGAATTGCTGAGGGTAACTTGCTCTGTTATCCTGCCACTTGACTGCCTGGGTCCCATCACAGTGGCAGCAGCAACATCCCGCTGCCAGTTGACTACCCGGTTCCCATCACAGCCCATGACTGATGAGTGGCTGAGGGAGTGAGAGGAGGGAGGGGCCCTTGTGAAGCGGTGATGCAGACTGAGTTGATTGTGAGGTGGACAGGGAATTTGCATGTGGATGGTGATTGGTTGGGTGTGTTTCTTGAGCAGCCAATCAGCACACTGGGAAAGGCAACATACCTAAGAGAATTACATATATAGACTATTGATTAAAAATGAAAGATGCTACATTTTTGTTGAAGCTCTTCTGCCACCATGTGAAAATTTCTACTACTTTAGACCTCCAGACAATCATAAAACAAGTGTTGTAACTCTTGCATGCTGTTATGGACATCTTCCCAATTTCTGCTCATGGTTTTTGATAGCCCCTGTTCTCCATCCAGTGCTGAAGTCATGCTAATGTAGTATTATTTCTTGGAACCTTCTTTCTTTCTATGCAATACAGTGATAGGGCCAAAGTGAATTTGCTGAAAGCAAGCCAGAGGAGAGGTGAAAGGAACAGTTGGGTCAATTCTGTTTCCTCTTTTGATAAACATAATTGTTTTATAGCAAACAATGAGAATAAGACTTCAGCAAACTCTTGGGCTTCTTTTCTGTATAACATTATACAGTTGTCCCACTGTAGCCATGGATTTGGTATCCATGGATTTAAGTATTCACGGCGTGAAAATATTCTTAAAAAATAATAATCCAAAAAGCAAACCTTGATTTTGCCATCTTCTATAAGGGACACCATCTTGCTATGCCATTGCATATAATGGGACTTGAGTATTCACGGATCTTGGTAGCCACAAGGGGTCCTGGTACCAAACCCCAGCGAATATGAAGGGACAACTGTACGCTGTGCAAAATACTGGTAGTATTTTATATTATTGGTGAATTCGCCAATTATTTTTAAATATATGTATTATTATATGTAATTTTAAGAGGAGTAAACTGTTTTAAGCTATTACTGTTGTTATGGATTTGTTTGTTTTATATTCAATTGTTGTGAGCCGCCTTGATTGCCTAATAGGCAAAAGGTGGGTACAAAAATAAAATTATTATTATTACAAAAAGCCTTAGACATGTGAAACAGAAGAAGTTGTAATAAAATCCTTCCAATGCTTATGAACCTGAAATTGAATTTATAGTATATGATGACTAGAATTTCAGCATATAAGCCACCTGAATAAGCAACACACACAATGATTTACGACCCATTGAGAAAACTATTGTTTATTTAGAAAAAAGGTTACACTGGTAGAATTCATCAGATAAAAAAATTTGTTTTCCTTTTTTTAAAAATGTCATTGTGAAACTTTTTTTTTTTGACTAAACTTCAGCGATACAAAGCTCCTGCAGCTGTAATATTGAAACCCAATTTTTTATTTTTGTTTGGAAGAATTTCCCAATTTCTCTAAAAACATTATGACAAACGTAAGTTGTAGTGAAGAACGACAGAGTGTAGGGTTGTTTGTTTTTTAAACAAGTCTATGTTGTGCACATAATATACAAATAATTCCTAAGCACTGCATGAAAACAGTGCTCTCACTTCGTTTTAGTTATTGATATTAAAAACAATAAATAAAAACTGGATTTTAAATGAGGTAAATTCCAAAGGTTCAATAATGGTTTATTTGTAGGTTTTTAAACACCTAAAAATAATGCATTTCCAATTGAAAAGGATTACTAAACTCAGGCAGTATTTTGATAACCTAATGTGGAATTCTGTACACATGAAAACCTCATTTTGCACGATGGCAACTGTTTGCAGCACATTGTGCTAAAAATATGGAACATGTAACTTTCAGCCAGGTACTGAAAATAAATGTTTAAGAAACTAAGCGACAGGTTAAAAATACAGTAATGTACAACTTAACAATCAAATCTTCCGCAATGGGAGGGAAATGAAGCAGAGAACTGAATAATTTAAGGAGATGCAGATGGGTCCTCTTCATAACAATATTCTGTGCAATCTATATTCCAGAAAATACTTTTCTGATCACAGCTCGATTTCTTCCCATTTCAACTTTGCCTAAAAGGGAAAACATCAGGAGAATTAAATAGATTTCCTAAGTATCAGAAGCTGAAAGTGACTGAGTACTGAAATTTTAACTCAGCAGAATGGCACAAAGTTCTGCAAATTTAAATAAACCTAAAGCCCAAGTAGGAAGGCATTTAATATGGAATCAGACAACTCAGCCTCACATTGCATGTATCTACCATCGTCACAGCAACAGGGTGATATCTCACTAACTCCCGCTCCTTGCAATAATGTAACATGGCACTGCCACTATCAGTAAAATTATGCAGCATCAGTTATAGTCAAGGTTGGGACTCTTTTTGCTATGCCCAGGTGTACCTCTGCTTCAGCCACGACTGGTGTGTGTACACACATGGATCCACCATACACACTAAGAGGGCTGGCAACACAGAGGGGCTGTGGGAGAAGTGGGAAGTTGGAGCATAACACTGAAGTACTCAAGTAGATCTTGGGCTATGTTGACATAAAGTCAAAAGTGGAGTGCTCTTCCATGCCACCCCGAGAATACCTGCACTAAACATTGTTATGATGCTTATAAAATACCTGAGAGCAGCAGAGCCAGTTGAAGGAGAATGCTTAGCCTTTGGCATTAAACCTCTTGATTTTTAATTAGAGCTGTTTAGCCTTAATTTTAATAAATTACCATAAAGGTATAAAACATTTAATGTACCATCTATTTTTTGACTAAAATAAAAATTCATGATTCAGTCACCAGTATTTATTCAAGGCTCATTATAGATACATTGCTCTAGCCCATATGCCAGAATATATATGTTGGCTGTTGAGTCTTTTAAAGTGCTACAAGACTATTTGCTAGGTTTGATCTCTATTAACTCATCTAGTTTTCCCTATTAGCTGAGCAACTGAAGAAAGTTCTTTGTAAAATGATTTGCGGATGAAGCCAAAACTAGATTTACAAAACTACTATCCAGAAGCCTACTTCACATGGCATAAAAAGCCCTCTCTTAAAAAAGAAGTGGCAGTAAAAAAAAATTAGGAGTTTTCACTTTGGGTCTTCAAAACTGTCATGGCAACATTTAAAGTCACTACATGTGTGTATGTGCCTTCAAGTTACCTGCCAACTTGTGGTGACCCATTAATTTCAAAGTGTTTTCTTAGGCAAGAAATACTCAGAGGTGGCTTGCCATTGCCTTCCTCTAAAGTTGTTATGGTATAATTTAATAATATGCCTTTAAATAGTTTTGCAAAAGTACAGTTTTACACTTTTTAATGCTGATAAGGACACAAGACCTGGACACAGGACTATTAAATATTTCAACTGACACCATCAACTTAGGTATTACTAACACAGCCCATCACATATAAAGCTTCTCTTCCTTGCCTATAAAGTCTAGTAGAGAGTTTAGCTTGTATTGCGACACCATAACACCCTGCACTCTTGTGCTACCTAGGCCACATCATCAGCTGCCGATAGCAGGGTGAGTGGGGATACTCAAAATGCAGTGAAATCATGACACAAGATACAAGTGGAGTTCATAACTAATGAATGATGACTGCCCTTGGTGGCAGTCTCACATTTACAGTCACATTGATTTTGGCCATGCAAGTAACCTGAAGACCACTGATTAACCTAACTCAAGGGATACTTCTTGATGCCTGCTAACCACAAGCAAATCCAGTGCTCATTTTGTCACAGCTAGGCAAGTGAATGCATGCACACCATTCCTACAAAGGTGCTTTATTTTTATTTTCAGAAATCAGTTCTCTTTATGTTAATGGGTTCATCCTACTGTATCAAAGATGAGCAACTTTTGCAGGCCTGGGACCAATGCCCTTCCAAAAAAACCCACTGCAGGGGATACAACACCCCATGTCATATTATTGTTGTCAGGAGTGCTGTTCTCCTTGTTCTGCTGAAAAATGTGGCATTTTTCACCATCGACTAACCAATGTGTTGCCCACCCCTACACAATATGAATGAAGAGCAATCCTCAGGATTGTGAACATCCCTGCCACTACCAAACAACTTTCTTTGGTGGAAAGTACTACATAACTAGCAGTGATGCTGGGCTCACCTGTATCCGCACCTCCATGATAACCACTCTGTCCCTCTCTATTTTCTAAACAAAAACAGGAACTTGAGTAAGACCATAATTCCTTGCTTATGGTGAATGATAACTGTTCCAAGGCAACATTAATTCACAGCGTGAACCATTTTAGAAGTATATTTTCCCATCTCCACTGAAAAGAGAACATCTTACCTTGGTCAGAACAGTGTTCATTATCTGTGCTTGTCTGAAGATTTATGAGTAGAATAAAGATTAAGGGAAATAATTTTTCAAAGACGAATCCTTAGAAAATAATCGTACAAAATGACTAATTATACATTGAAAGGATATTGTTTCTTTTCTTCTTTCCCTCCAGTACTGTCCCGTTTCTCTTTTTTCTCTGATTTTTCCTTATCATGTCTGGACTCCTAAACAAAATTAGTTAAAAACAAGACAAAAAATAATTATATATGTACACATTTTTTTTTATTTACCTTTCACAGAATAGTGGGGGGGAAAGTATTCTAAAAAGAAAGGAGGAATTTTTTTCCAGAAAAAAAATTATGCTCTATTTCAAAAATTAAAAATACTTTAAAAGTATCTAGTACCACCTGTATGTTACACCCTAATATTAGGTCATATGCTTCCAAATGTGCAATTAACATCCTGATCCAGTATTTTACTAGAAATACTAAGTGGCAAAAATTGTTGTCTTGCCTTTTTGCTACCAGAGGAGCTTTTCTCCATCTTTTCAACTTTTATTGCATCTCCTTTTTCCTTGCTTGAAGATTTTGACTTATTTTTCTCCTTTTCCTTTTCACTGGAGCGAGGAGAGTCAGAGGGACTTACACTCTTACTATGTTTGGAAGAACCAGCTGGGAAGAAAAGAACAACATAAACTGAATGTCTCAGCATGTCAGGTTAACACTATTAAAAAAGAGAAAAAGTACAAGAAAGCATACTTGTTCCATTTTCCTCTTTCCGACGCTTAGTTGAATCCTGTGGCACTTCCCGGTCACTATTTGAATGATCCTAATTAGATACAACATTAACAAATTGAATACAGATTTATAAACTCTCTCTCTCTCTCTCTTTATATATATATATATATTTATATATATATATATATATATATATATATATATTGGTTCAGAGACAGCAAAATTGTAAAAGTTGCTTCTCCGTTTGAACTGCCTACTTCCACTAGCACCCCAAATCCTTGTAACAGGCTGCCTGTGTGTCATCTTCTTGAAAACCAAAAACAATAACTCAAAGACAATTTTCATTAGAGAGACTCAACAGCATAATTTAAGATATTGAAGAATGGTTGCTAAAAATGAATGCGTTAGCAGAGATGAATAAATTATCTATTTTGATTAGAAAAAAGTCATTGGTAACTTTTTTTGCTAACACACATTTGAAACTGCTTAATGCAGTGTAGATGTGTAAATTGCTATTGCTTAAAACAATTTGTAAGCTGCTCTGGTAGCCTTCTGGCTGAAGAGCAGGGTATAAATAAATAAATAAAAATAAATAAATAAATAAAGCAGTATATAAACATGACAAACCCTTTTTCGATCTTTCCTTTCCTTTTCTTCTTTCTTTTCTCTCTCTCTGGATCTTTCCCTTGACTTGTCCAAATCTTTCTTGTCCACTTCTCTCTCCTTACTCTTGGACAGTGTTGGAGTGGAGTGGTTAACGTAATGCTGTTAAATTAATGCAACATTACAATGGATTAATGCATATTTTTAAAGGCAGTACAGTTGTCCCTCCGTATCCACAGATTTGGTATCCATGGATTTAAGTATTCATGGCTTGAAAATATTCTTTAAAAAATAATAATCCAAAAAGCAAACCTTGATTTTGCCATCTTATATAAGGGAAACCATTGTGCTATGCCACTGCATAATGGGACTTGAGTATTCATGGATTTTGGTATCCATGGGGGGGGGGGTGTTCCTGGAACCAAAACCCAGCAAATATGAAGCAACAACTGTTGAAGTAATAGTCTCACTTACACCAACATTCTGAATATGGAAGTCTCTCATCTGTTCCTTAAATATTGGTCTCAAAATACCTTGAATATCTCAGAATGATGCAAACATTGTTTTCATTAAAAAGAAAGATATACTCAAAAACGTTAATATGAATTAATAGCATGCAGGTCTCCTGAATTTCAACAAGGTCTGAGTGAGGTTGGGACAACAGGCAAAACTGGTATCCAAAAACATTCCCCAAAAGGGGTATCAGTGAAATGAACTATTAATTGTGATCTATTTAAATTAATAAACCATATAATGGCACAGACTTCTTACTTTTTAAAAAGCTTCTCAAATTGTTTTTGAGGCATAGCAAAGTGGATACTCTCCATTTAGTACTAATGATTACCAAATCATTATCAAATCCTTCTCACTAAAGCTTTAGGGAAAATGAATAGATTTAATTTAATTATACAGCGTGAAATTTGTTTTTTACTATGACATTTTGTTTTATATCTTTTGAAAAGAACACATTCATAATAAACTTTTTATAAAATACATTTATGTATTATTCATTTCCTTAATTTCATTTATTTTGTGCAAAAGTGCTTAGTGAAAGAATGGGACAATACTTGAAGTCGCAAATCAAGAGATTCTCAGGGCCAAACTATAGATGTGAACTCTCACATTAAAATTCAAAAAGTTCAAAGAAGTTCAGTAAATGGACAGGCTATTGTGCCGGGGGAGGAGTCACCCCTCACTCCCAGAGACACACCATGTACATCCCCCACCCCTGCCATGCACACTGTGCTTTTTTCCAGTGTAAAGTGCCTAGCACCTCAGTTTGCCAGTGAGATTTGCATTTTGCCCTGAAGAATACATAAAAATCTAAGGAGGGGTGTGTGTAAAACTTAAAAACTGATCCTAAAGGAAAAGGGTCAGCAATGCTGTCCCCTTCTTCATAGCTGGTACAACACCAGATATGAGAAATCATCTTAAAGGATCTTCCACACCCTCCAGTTTTTGCCTTCACAGAGAGCATTTTACCAAATTGTGTGGTTCTTTGGAGAGCTGGTTTGGTGAAGTAGCATTTCCTACAAGTGCTACTCAGGTGGAGCACTGTTCACTGTCTGTTGGTATGTGCCTTCAAGTTGCCTGTCGACTTATGGCACCTTCCCCCCTGAATTCAATTCTAGAGCTTTCAGAAGTTTGCTGTGATGCTTTTAACAATTTATTTCACAGATAAAAATCTCTTGGATAAGAGCCAACTTAGATGCCATCATTATAGCAGAAGTTGGCAATGGGGTGTCCAGCAACTCTGTGAGTGGGATTATATTGGATCAGCTTCAGTTGGTGAGTACCACCAATGTGGACAAGCTGCTGGGGCAAGTAAGGAAGACAACTTGTCCTCTTGATCCCTGTCTTTCTTGGTCGCTTAGGGAGGAGACACAATTAGATCCCAATTACAATATATTATCAATGCATCTCTTAGGGAGGGAAGTTTTCCATCTTGTCTAAAAGAAGTGGTGGTATGACCGCTTCTAAAAAAAGCCCTCCCTGGATCCTCTAGACCTAAACCACTATAGACCAGTATCAAATCTCCCTTTTCTGGGCAAGGTAATCGAGAGAGCAGTTACCTCCCAACACCAGGCAGTCTTGGATGATACAAGTTATCCAGACCCATTTCAAACCAGCTTCAGAGCAGGATACAGAGTTTAGACTGCATAGTCACCTTAGTGGATGGATCTTTGCCTAAGCAATGACAGGGGGACTGTCTCCCTACTGGTGCTTTTGGACCTCTCAGCGGCATTCAATACCATCAACTTTGGCATCCTTCCGGTACACCTGGGCGATTTGGGAATCGGAGGCACTGTGCTTCAGTGGTTCCGGTCCTATCTCTCAGGCAAGTTCTAGATGGTGGTGCTTGGAGATAGCTGCTCCTCAAAAAAGGTGCTGTTATATGGTATCCCACAAGGTGCCATTCTATCCCCAATGTTATTCAATATCTACATGAAACCGCTGGGAGAGATCATCTGGAGGCATGGGGCGGGGTGCTATCAGTATGCTGATGACACCCAAATATATTTCTCCATGCCTTCAAAAACAGCTTCAGCTAAGGATAGTTTGTCAATCAATGCATGGAGGAGGTAATGGGCTGGATGAGGAAAAACAAACTGAAGCTGAATCCAGACAAGACAGAGGTGCTTACTGTCAAAGGTCCTAACCTGGGTTTGAAGGTGTATCAACCAGTCCTGGATGGGGGTTACACTCCCCCTGAAAGACTGTGTTTGCAGCCTGGGAGTGCTTCTGGGGAGATTTTCAGACTACACTGTTATAGTGTTACTATTCCACTTTAATTGCTCTGGCTTCCTGCTGTAGAATTCTGGGGTTTATAGTTTAGTGAGGCCTAAGAGTTCTCTGCTGAGAGTTGTAAATGCCTCTCCATAAACTGCAAATCCCAGGATTCAACAGGAGGCAGCCAGAGCAAATAAAGTGGAATAATAACACTGTAACAGTGTTGTCTGAAAATCTAGTAAATCTGTTGCTCCAAATGACAGCTCAGATAGATGCGACGGCCAGAAGCGCTTACTACCAGCTTCAGCTGATACACCAGCTGCGCTCCTTCCTAGAGCTGGAGGACCTAAAGATGGTAGTGCATGCACTGGTAACCTCAAGCAATGTGCTGTAAATTGGGCTGCCTCTGTACCAAGTTCAAAAACTTCAATTGGTTCAAAACACGGCAGTCAGATTGGTCACTGGTACAACGAGGAGTGATCATATCACACCAATATTAAAACCACTCCATTGGCTGCCAATTAGTTTCTGGGCAAGGTACAAAGTGTTGATTATTGCCTTTAAAGCCCTACATGGTTTGAGTCCAGGTTACCTACGGGATCACTTTCTCCCAGATAATCCACCTTGTACACTTAGGTCCTCTGGGGGACATTTGCTCCGGTCAACCAGGACTAGGTTGGCAACTGTCACCCAAAGGACTTTTTCTTCAGCCACCCCTAGACTCTGGAACTGCCTGCCAGAAGATACAAGAGCTGGATATGCTGTCAGAATCAGCATTAAAGACTAGCCTCTTCCGAAAGGCCCATCCAAATGATTTTAAAGTGTGAATTTTAAATTGTGTATTGACTGTTTTAAAATTTCTTTGTTTTACTTGTTCTTTTAAACTGATACATGTTTTTAATTGATATGTACTTTTAACCAATGTTATGTTCATGTGCTGTTCCCCACCTTGATCCATACGGAGAGGTGAGTAAGAAATCATGACAATGATGATGATGATTGCGACCCTATGAATTTCATAGGGATTTTTTAGGCAAGGAATACTCAGAGGTGGTTTTGTCGGTTCCTTCCTCTGAAATAGAGCCTACAGCACCTGGTATTCACTGTGTCCCTCACTATTTTGTAACCAGATTTGATTGTATCTCCAGGAAAATGTATTATATTTGATTATTTTGAAATCTAAACCAACCAATGAAGCACACTTTTGTTCAATTTAATCTTCATTGTATCCAAAAGTAGACCAATGAACCTCTTCTCTTCTCACCTTCCTAAACCACTGTGCCCCCTACAGAAACTATACATGCTGCTCTCTTTGTTGTCTCATGGCAACTGTTATGCAGAATTTGATGCTTTCCCCATTCTTTTTAGAATGTAAGAGCAGCCCTGCTGGGTCAGATCAGCGTTACATTATCTTTCCCCCAGGAACCAGTTGCATGATTATGGAAAGCTGAAAAGCAGGCCTCAACAGTCCTCTCCACTTGCAGTTCCTCAGCAACTGCACTCAGTGACATGATGACCCTGAACGCAAAGGTCCCATATACACTTGATGACTAACAGAGATTGACAAATCTCTCTTACAATCTTAAAACTGGGTAGGCAATTTGATTCTCCAGATGCTGTTCCCAGCCTAGCTAGCAGTGAAGGATGATAAAAAGTTATAACTCAAAAACATCTGGAAGAGCCAGACGTTGCACACCCATTTTAAGATAATCTAAGCTATTGATAGCACCACATCCTGTGGAAGTCAGCTTCATACACTCTTTCTATATGTAGCAGTATGTATCTGATGCTGTCCCAATAATGTCATCTGGAGTTCAATGCTATTAACATAATTATCATATATTTCCCAGTAGAACCAGATCCCCTACCATCTTGGTACTTGCCCAGTGTTTAGTTGCAGTCATGAACTGGATACAAGTTGTGTCGTATCCACACTAGCAATGTTGATCAGCAGAAGTATAGGGAATCACTGAGTTCAGCACTTCAGATTCAAAGATATCAGGTCCTCCTGGATCAGCCAGTTCTACCTGCATTTTTAGACTAGACCAGTGGCCAGGTCTGCTTTTCATCAAATCCATGTGGCAGACATCTGCAATCCTATCTCTCTAAATCAGAATAATGTCTCTGTAGACTCTAGACTCCTTGATGACTGCACAGAAGTTTCAGCTGGGGAATTACATAAACAAATAAAATGCTGTATTCCTTTAGAGGTACAGTTGTCCCTTCATATTCACTGGAGTTTGGTTCCAGGACCCACCCACTCCCCCGTAGATACCAAAATCCGTGAATACTCAAGTCCCATTATATGCAATGGCACAGCAAAATGGTGTCCCTTATAGAAGATGGCAAAATCAAGGTTTGCTTTTTGGATTATTAGTTTTTTAAGAATATTTTCAAGCCATGAATACTTAAATCCATGGTTACCAAATCCATGGATACAGAGGGAGAACTGTAGTTATTTTTCCACTGGAGCCCAGTGAAAACAGGAGAAAAAGTAGTTTGCAGATGAAGGTTGCAGAAGAATATATGCAACGACACCAGTTTGGAATACAAGAGAATGCTTGCTTGCTTTATGCACAAAAAGTATTTAAGAAGCTATGAATTAAATATATTACAGAACTGTAAATGCACTTTAAGGGATTTAATGGGCATACCCTTTTATCCTTTTAAATTGCTTTTAATTCTATTGACAATTTAATTATATTTAATTCGTGTATGAAGTGAACTTTAATCTATATCTGTTTCAAGTTTTGTAAGCTGCATTGAATCCCAGGACTGAGGTGGGAAATAATAAATAAATAGGTCACTCAGAGGGTCACTGAAATGTAAATCAGAACAAGAGCTACATACAGCCCAGAATTCTTTTTAAACAGAAACCTGTCAGATTATTTTGGATATTAACAGGGTCTTCCATAATGATATTCGAATCTGTTGTTTCCAGGAACACCTTTCTGTCTCAATCTAACTGCTGAGGAACTGCACCCCCCACACCACTAACACACAACCTTAGCCCCTGAGCACAGAACATTCTGGATATGTTCCAGGATGGGAGTAGGCAACCTGTGGCCCTCCAGTATGTGCTGAACTCCAATTCCCATCACTCGCACTGAGCATAACTACTTGGGGATGATGGGAGCCCTAGTCCAACGTGATACAGAGTGTCACCAGATCCCCACCCATTTTAGTAGAATTGACCAGTTTGTCCATGTGGACCGATGGGCACCATTATTGCTCTGCTTGAACTAAGAGTATAACCTTGAATGAACAACATGATCTTGTATTTAAGTTCACGTGGCAGGAGAAGATCAGCAGTGGTTGTTCTTTCAAGGAAAGTTATCTGCCATTGCTGATCTTCTCTCTCTGAAGAAACCATTCCTGGAATATAATTTGAAAACCAGAGACATATCAAAGTAACATATAGCAGCCTGTTGCTGCAGTTAGTAGTATATTACCAACACACATCTTACAATACCTCCTGCTGCCTTAACGTACTCAGTAATAATCCTTTAAGCATAACCTGCTGTGACTATAAAAGCTACAGTTTTTATTTGCTGCATTTTCTGTATTCTCTGGGTGACTGAAAGATTCAAACCTTTGCTGAAGAGTCCTTGAGCTCACTGAGGTTGTCCTGTAGAAAATGAATGGAGATGACACATAAGCTCGCACAGTTCTCAGAAACCACAGGAACTTGGGAAAGCAGGGCCATACCCTCGAAACAAAAAGCAGCTATTCCTTCTGGGAATAAATCCAGTGTTAATACTTCTCAAAAAGGCATGCAGAAATCTATGCTAATTATAAAAAATTATAAAAATTAGCCACAAGATAAACATGTTCCTCAATAGTTCTTTTCTTTTTAAAGACCTACCAAGCCCCTCTATATCACAAAAAATAAGCTATACTCCTAGCCCAATTACAGAACAGGGAAGAAAATATCTCCCCAACTAAATATTAAATGTAGCAATATTCAAAAGGGTAGCCACATTAGTCTGTTCCAGCAAAACAAAAATACAATCTTGTGGTCCCTTTAAGACTAACAGATTTATGTTTGCATGACCTTACATGGATTATAGTCTACTTCCTCAGGTTCATGGAATAGGATATTTGAGCCTAAAGTATGCACACATAGTTTTGGGGATGCGATCAGTGTGAAACAGGGTGCATAAAATGAAAGCTATATTAAATGACTCATTTAACCAATACGTATATATAGGTGAAGATCAAATACCACTCTTCATGAATCAGAGGACGTGCACTGTAAACCTTGCAAGCTCATACTAAAATCAATCTGTTGGTCTTAAACTCTTTTTGTTGTTGTTGTTGTAACAATAAATGTGTGGATGCTTACAAGATTTTTTTAATGTAAAAATGATATTAGATTATAAATGAATACTACAGTCTTTCCCACACACTTGCATAAAACTAAGTCCCACTCATGTCCCTCCAAGCAAGCACAGGAAGGAATTCAACCCATAGACTGAATATTACTCAGAAATAATGAAGTAATTTTACTTGTCTAGTGAACTGCTCTATGCCTTAATCCAACCTCTTGAAACATAGAAAATTCTTTTAAAGGTTGGCAAGATGGCGACACCCCCACATAATCCATCCCAGTGCTCTGATGAAGTATCAGTAACTTACAGTTTTAAAGCTTCAACGTACTGCAAACTCAAAAGATTCCATGAGCTTAGATGGTTTAGAAATAAAAATATAAACATGGAGCAAGGAATTGCTACCCTGAGTCTTCAAGAAGGCTACAGCCATGGTTTTGTGCTGCACTCGACTGCTGGGGGTTTTCTCTTTGCTGGGTGGAAGGTTTTGGCTGCCACATCTGGTTTAAGCGTAACGCAGAGCTCAACAGGGTGGGAACCCACTGGAATATAAACAAACCTCGCAGGGAAGGTGCAACAGAAGCTGCCTGCTCACTGAATATACACAACTACAGGAGAACTGATCACCAAGGAGACTTTTTTTTAAAATGGAACTCCTTTTCAAGGCTCCTCCTTGGAAGGCACACAGTGGTATGAAGCTCATCAAGAAGCCTGATGAATTCAGAGGTATCGAATATCCTGTAATCCTCCAGGAACTCTCTTCAGTGCTACACATTCTTCAATATTAATGTAGAAATATATGCTCCTCTCTGCTGCTGCAGGGACTTGTTTGCTTGTAGCTACTACTGCGCTCCACAAAAATATATCTGGCTGTTTAAAAACAGCGAGGCACTTTTGGTTTTGGTTTTTTCTTTTAAAAAAAAATCTTGACACTTCCAAACTCTATTTACAACATTTGTGCTAGGTCCTTGAAGCTTTATTTCTTTTTCTAATTAAAAAAAAAAGATTTTTTAATTCTCTTAATATGAAAAAAGAGTCCACCAACCAAGAAAGGGATGCATTTTCTAATGCAATATGAAACCTCCAATGGCTCCACTTGGCACAAAACTTGAAGGAAGTCGGACAATGGCATTCCAAACACGAGAGCCTAAAAATGGGCGCTGCCTTCCTCAGGCTATACTAACCTTTACTGTAGAGGAATGTGATGGAGAACAATGGGTATCAACTTTGCGGCGTTTTTGTTCTGGGAGGGCAGGGAGAGAGAGAGAGAGAGAGAGAGAGAGAGAGATGCTATATTACTAGACCGTTAAATTGAACATGAGACAAATCATCAACATTTAGATTCCCAGGTCCCATCTAGATAATGAGCTATCTCTTAACCTTCTGAGGCATCCCAAGAAAATAATTCCTTAAACTGTAAAACTTTACAGCTTACACTACAGTTTTAATTTTAAAAATTCACCTTCCAATCACCATATAACCTTCTTAAGGAAACATTAAAAAAAAAATAGGAGGCAAACTTACCCCTCTCAGAATCTGATGCTTCTGATCGGGGAACAGGTGACTTCAAGGACCCAGCAACTGGAGCCTTCTCTCCTCCTCCTCCTCCTCCTCCTCCTCCTCTAATGTTTTCCTTGGTCTTCATATCCTTTGTTACATCTCGCTCTCTGGATGGTTCCTTCTCTCTCTCCTTTTCTACTGTTGATTTTGATTCAGCATTGGTCACAGTAATCTTGGATTTTTCATCCTTTGATGACTTCTCTTCTCTCTTTGTTTTTTCCTTCTCTTTGTCAGATTTAGGTGTCTTTTCCTTGGTATCTCTTGCTTTATCTTCTTTGTTTGTCCGCTCTTCCTTTGGCTTATCCTTCCCATCTTTTCCAAGTATTTTGGCCTCAGGAGTGGCAGCTGGCATCTTTTCTTTTTTCTCCTTATCTTTTTCTTTCCCACATTTTTCTTTGTCCTCCTTTTCTTTTATAACTTTGCTGCTTAAAATAAAAATAATCAAATATTAATATAAAAATGTACTTTACCTTTTCCTTTCTTTTATTTTTTTAAAAAGAAGAGCTTCCAGTCAGTTTTGGGGTATCCCCAATGTAGTAACAATAATGAAACAGTTCTGTAAATTTAAATAGAGCAGTGATCACTATTCTTCTTGGAAAGGTTGGTGTTTCCAACAGAAAAACAGGCTATTTGGAATAAGGGGTAGCATTTGTCAACAAATCAGTGTTAACTGGTCCTAATCAAGGATAAAATGAGCAGTATTCCTGATACCAAGTGTTAAACAGCATATTATCATCTACTACTGGCCTCTGCCAATAGAAAATCCTTCTCCCAACATCTTTCCTCAAATAGAAATAGGTCTCACTGTTGTGTGGGTGTTCCTTGAGCTGGTAGCACACACAACCATCAGATAATGCATTGTGAGAAATCAATTAAAACTGAATCATGTTCTGCCTGTAAATTCTGATGTAGAAACCTAATTTTGGAGTTTTCACCCTACTTTCATCACCAAAAGGCTTTTAAAAAGTCCTGCAGTCCTGTATCCTGATATCTTGTTTGCAGCTATGGAAAAGGAACTCAGTAGGAAAGCAGAACATTGTACACTGAGGAGGGAGAGGCAGTGGTCAAAGTCTACCAGAAAGCCTATTTCTTAAATGCTCAAAATGAGACTTGGCTCAGGCAAAGAACATTTGAATTACAGAAACCACACACACACACAAAACAATAATTCTCCTTACCAACCTAGTTCATTAATGTCTTGAGTGGACCAAG
This sequence comes from Gambelia wislizenii, assembly GCA_030847615.1. NCBI lineage: Eukaryota > Metazoa > Chordata > Lepidosauria > Squamata > Crotaphytidae > Gambelia > Gambelia wislizenii. The sequence goes on along the minus strand of JAUMIR010000011.1, from coordinate 26,613,300 downwards.
AATCAGTGTAACTGAAGGCCTCCCTTATTTGGATTAATAAGACATAAATGGTAATTACACCATTCCTATGCTTAACTTGGCACAGGTTACAAAAAAAGAGAGCAATCTTTGTTCTCTCTAGGCTTTTAGTCTGGAAATTTTGTCCTCATATGGATAACTGGGTCCTTTCCCAACATAATTATCACTGTAAAGAGAAAACTGTAGCAGGTACTCACCTATTAGAAGCACTGTTTCCATTGCTTGTGGTCACCTTTGGAGTTGTATTGGCAGCTTTATTAATCACTTTAACAGCACCCTGAGATTTCTCTTTTAATTTATCTGTTTATTTAAAAAAAAGATCAAAAGTGGTTAAGTGGCACATAAAAGACTTCAAAACCATGAACATGTTAAATATCCCAATAAATTACATTTTATTTTATTGAGAAATGACATTGATCAAGAGGATGTTTGCCAATAATGGAAAATTACAGTGCAGGCATTAAGAATAATCTCAGCAAAGTTACAGCAAAAAGAACTATGATCATTTATATCACAATCCTATGCATGTCTACTCAGAAGTGAGTCCCCCTGAGTTCAGTGGGACTCAGGTAGACGTAGGCAGGTGTGCAGCCATAATCTAATCTTGTCACCGTACAGAAGACAATATGAATTCATTTAGTAGAAGTTGGTCTATGACCATAATAAACTTGTCATGTCATGATCACACATGCGCACACACATGCACACATACATGGAAAAGGTACATATGGAATATATATGCACACAACTATATCTATATCTTATGTACCTTTTTCCTTTCGTGTGTGCGCATGTATGTGCATGACATATGTACCTTTTTCTTCTTGTTAATTACTTAACTGGGTAAATCTTAGGGCTTGCTCACACATACAAGTTCAAAGTAGGCTTGCATGGGTGAAAAAGCTTTCATGGATGTCACTCAGTCATCAAGTTTGGCAATTGAGTCTGTTCACATGTTTAGTTACAAGTAGTACTTTTTTAGTAATCTAGAAATATGCATGCATGCAAGACTATGAAAAGAGTAGTATGAACTTCCCCAATCTATACAAGAGATATATATATTCAAAACTGCCATACCAGTCTCCTCAGCAGTGCTTTCTTCTAGTTTAGCTGCGTTTATTGTGAGCGAAGGAGGCAGCCCGGCTCCACCTGCCCCATTTTGCACTGCTGTTGGTACTGCATTCCTGGTGGGTGGGTCCTTGTGGTGGAAATCATTTTCAGGGACCATGCAATGTTTTCTACTTTTCAGCTGCCCAGAATAGCTGAAAGTCGCAACAAGTGTTAAATATGCACAAAACAAATAAACAGCAAGCAAGATAGCTCGGATAGCTGCTTGGAAAGATAAATTAAATGTTTAAACTGTAGTTAGCTGACAACTTTCCCAACAAGTTAAATACAAGCATTTGATTTTGCAGAAACACATTACATTCTTCAAATGACTTGTAACACCTTAATCCTCATGAGGCCTTGATCCTCAAAACCTCTGCCACCAAAAACATCTTTGTCTCTATTCTGAAAAGAATCAGCAAGTAAACCACTCGTAGTATAAAATACATTACTGGCTTTAAAGATTTTCTGGAACATAGAAGGGAAATTAGTATTTATAGCAAAGTAATGCAAAATGCATATACATAGTTTGTGGCAGCAGCCATTCCATCAGGCTGGAGCATAACATAGAGGAAAAGGAGGGCCACTATCAAATCAGCCGAGAAGCCAGTTGAATACAAGGCTCCTTCTTCCATCAATCATCACCCGGCAGCTGTAATTCTACTAGGCTAAAGCAGATGGAAGAAAGCGAGTAAGGTATTCCCATCACCTCTGCTGAGAGATCAGGAACTTTTGGGCACCTTCTTTGTTGAACTGCTTGCATCCCAGTTGGCTGTTACAACAGTTTTCTAACTAAGAGCTAGTGCCCAAGTTTGCTTTTTTCATTCTTCCTTCTAATTCCTTTTCCTTTTGAGTAATGTCTGAAGGGAGGGATTATTTTATTGATGATCATTGTAAACCTGCTGAAGAGCAGGGTAAAATGCTTCAAATAATCAAGTAATTTGTGTACATGTAAGAACTTAACTTAAAAAATACAGAACTTCTCTCCTCTGTTTTGGTACTTTAATGCCTTAAGGCTTATCACATCTATTTTGTTAAATGCAGAGATGTACAATCTGAACTATACATGATTTTTTGAGGAAAGGATTCTTGAGCTGGTTTGCCCAGGACCATTTCCTTATTCACTTAAGCATTATGTCATAATCTACCTACAATAAATTCCAAAGCCACAATGACGTCAATGGTTGAACAACTGCTATACATTCTACTAAGATCATTGCCAAGAACTACTAAGAGCTGCTATACATTCTACTAAATTTTTAAAAATGCTTTTAGGACTTGTGAGAGTTTTCTGTGTATTGTTTAGCCATGTTGTTAAAGGAAGTTTTTGTTACCCCATTGCTAATGCATATAGATCAGGTCTCTTTTCTTTTTCCTCTTGGTAGATTTTATGGACTCTTCTTTCCAAAGCTTGGCCCAGATTCACAACTTTGGGATACCATGGCAGGATTTTGGTCAACACAATTAGGATATTTCTGATGTGTGTATATTCGCCTGTTTCGAGGCAGTGTACTGATGCCTAGCAAAGACAAGGAAATATACCATCAAAAAGCTTTCAACCGTACTGTGCAAAAACAAAACAAAACAAAACAAAACAAAACAAAACAAAACCAACCCCACCACCCTTAGCTTTTCACTATTTCTAGGTTACCTTTGTTAGCTTATAATGCCACTTGTGTACTACATGCCGAAAATTCTCATAATCTAATTGGTCAGCTTTGTTCCCGCCATCAAAACCAGTTGCCCGTAATATAGTGAGGAAGCCTGGATAGTTGCCACATTCCTGCATGTAGACAAAGAAAAGGCACTTAATTTTATTCAAGAAGTAGATAAGAATTAAACTGGCATATATAATTTTGAACCTACTGAGAGGCTAGGGTTCGACAAAGGACTGAACCAACTTGCTACTGAAAAGCAGGATCTCATGGTTATGTTAATTGTTTATAAAACACAGAAACCAACAAGGCTATATGAATAGGAAAAAACACATTTTTAACTGGGCTACAATTTGCAACTCAGACCTTCTAGAAAGCAGTAAACAAAGAAAGGTAGATTTCTGTATCTGCACTACAGCTTCTACACCTAAACAGTATTTCAAGTTAATATTCTGAATATTTCACATACCTTTTCATATATGGTTCTATCGCTATGCCACCGAGTTACAGTATCTAGCATACAGCACAGAAACCTGCCATATCGACTAGCTTCATTTTCAGTACAGCTTGCTACCGTATAGATTATATCAGAAAATACCTGTAAGACATTTTTAAAGGTTACATACACAGTAAAAATGCACTATGGCATAAAGACTGTTTCCATGCTTCTAAGACTACATGGTTAGTAGTATTCTAGTAATACACTGAAGACAGTTTAAAAATAAAAACCAAAGTCCCTTCCTCCAGTTTGAAGCTTTTTTTCCTAATTAGTCTGATCTCAAAATCCCAGAACGTTACCATTTAAGCCTATCAAATAATCCAAATATTGATATTTGTATGGAAAAATTACTTTCATGTTTTAGTTAGGATCCTATGTAGCTACTACTTTCTAATTTCCCCTAGTCTTTTGAAGCTACCAGAACTTCAAATAAATGCCTTATCTAGCAATTTTCTTTTTCTTTTTTTCCTTCTCAGCTCAGTGGCAGGCTTTTCCAAACTGTTTTCACAATAACTAGCCTAATAAGGCTTTACACTCTTAAATTACCCAACTGTAAATTCTGGAATAACCTTACAGGTAATAGGTATTTTAGTTACAAAGTATTTTCTTGACAGAAACATCCATCATTGCTTCTAAAAGTACCAGAACAGAATCATGGACCAAACTCCAGAGCTACTTACTCTGTCATAGCAAAGTAGTGTGGAAAAATTTGGTGTTTTCTGTTGATGCACCAATTCCACAAAGCGGGCACAGTAAACAGCATCAATGGCAGAAAAAATACACCGAGGAAATATACATAACTGCAGAAATTTTGTTATGGTCTCATTTTTTGTAGACTCTAAGCAATTTAAAAGAAAACAAACAATAAAGAGGTTATCACTGTCATCAGTATGAAAAAATTACATCCATATAGTCAAATAAATCTGATAAACAAAACCTGCACTGACAGTCTCAAGTATACTTCATGCTATGAAAAAGAGGGAAAATAGAAGAGACAGCTTTCTGTCAAGGTAGCTGGACACAGCTTGCTCCTACACCAATAAAGCCATGACAGACTCAGATCAAAACAGTTAGGTAGCCTGAATGAGGATGTCTTTTCCCGTTGTCCTCCAGAAGAACTGCCACCCTCCAGTCTTATAGTTTAGTGATACATAAACACCACCGCTAAGGTAGTTAGCTCTTACCTGGCTCCCTCTTAGCAAAGTAACCCACTTTCTGATATCAGACTGAAGTAGTCTAACAGAAACCCTCCCCTTTCTAATGAGAGATGAGAAAATTTTAGAATCATAGAATTGTAGAGTTGGAAGAGACCACAAGGACCATCCAGTCCAACCCCCTGCCACGCAGGAATCACGATCAAAGCATCCCTGACAGATGGCCATCCAAGCCTCTGTTTAAAGTCCTCCAAGGAAGGAGACCCCACCACGCTCCGAGGGAGTGTATTCCACTGCCTGTCATGATGACCTGCCAGTCATCATGGAATACCATCACAAACTCACAGGAACAACATTGGAAACTTCCACTCCTTATTTAGAAATGGGAAGAGGGTGGGAGAGCCTCATTGAATAAACATGATGTCACATCACTTGATTAAGACAGCCACTCTGACTGGCAAAGGCAGAGACAATCAGAGATCAACACAAAAGACTTTTAAAAGTTCTTCTCCTTTTCCTTTGTTCTGAGTTGAGCACATGGACTGTCAGAAAGTTCCTCCTAATGTTGAGGTGGAATCTCTGTTCCTGGAGCTTGCATCCATTGGTCTGTGTCTCTGGAGCAGCAGAAAACAAGCTTGCTCCATCCTCAATGTGACACCCCTTCAAATACTTAAACAGGGCTATCATATCGTCCCTTAACTGTCATTTTTCCAGGCTAAACATACCCAGCTCTAAGTCTTTCCTCATAAGGCATGGTTTCCAGACCTTTCACCATTTTACTATGGGAAGAAAAGAAATTGCAGGGAGGGGGATGTGACAGACCTCTCAACCACAGCTAAAACGAAGTCACTCGTGCATGATACCTTAGACAGGGATAGACAGAGTGATGTAAAGTTTCACTGAAGCACCAATGAGACTACAGGAAGCAGGGAAGAGCTCCACCTAACTTACTTGCAAGAAGCCAATTATCCTTTTCCAATTTTAGCCTTTGCAGCACTCTTTGCACATGTTCTGACTGTTTCTTTTCCTCTTCAAGAAGCTTATCCTGAAGTGCTGTACAGCGTTCTTTCTCTTTTTTCTTTTTATTCGGAGGCTACCAAATGAATACACAAATAAATACATAAATAAATAAATAACCTTTGTTCAGATGTTACACTGAGCACACAAATCTGCAGAGGAATGAGGAACTATGGCAGCCCTGGGGGCTAGACTGCATCCCAGCACACTCCCTGGGGACTTGATAGTTCTGATAGTGGAACTTCGTGATGCTCTGCACCCTCAGTGGATATAATCCAAGTCCATTTTCTATGCACTTCACATAAACCTGTGTCATGTTTTCTTGGGCAGAAAAAAAAGCTCTTTCTAATGCTGACAAGTGAATCTGTTCCCATCTGCAATCACTAACACCAGGTAAGAGTGAGTTTTTATATCCAGGGCTATGGAAAAGAAATAAGCCTTTCTTAGTCCTGAGCTTTCTCTAGTGTTGATATATGATCATGCCTTTGGAAAAGTGGTAGAAGAGAAGCTGAGGAGCTGGATAGGGAAAATCCTGTGGCCTGGATCTGGCTCATTGAATGGAGATTCTGCATCTCTGCTTACAGGGCTAAGTTTATTCTCATTAACAGCTTCAAGAGTTGGTTATAAACAGTTTTTATTAAACTGAAGACACATTCCTTGAAGAGTGAAAATGGAAACAAATGCATAAAGCTAAAGAGTTTTATGCCCAAATTTTATAGAAACTATCCCCTGGAAAAAGTTTCCAGCATCATTTCTATTTGAAATGACCGGGACTTTTTTGCAGGATCACCTCCTGTTGGAGGATGTCCAAAATTTCCACTCCATATAATTCTTCTGCAATTCATCATATCGTCTCTTGCTGCTATTTTTCTGCTAGCAAGGGAACTTGCAAGGAAGTTTAATATCCAATCAAATGCTAATATAACATTTCATTTATTTATTAGTTCATAGCACATATGTTTTTCACCATTTTACTAACAATTATAGTCAAGTACAGTTATAGTTGAGAACCACAGTGGTGTAGTGTTTTGAGTGTTGGACTATGACTCTGGAGAACAGGGTTCAAATCCTTACTTGTCCATGGAAACCCACTGGGTGACCTTGGGCAGTCATACTCTATCAGCCTCAAAGGAAGGCAAAGGCAAACCCCCTCTGAACAAATTTTGCCAAGAAAACCCGATGATAGGTTCTAAGTCAGAGATGACTTGAAGGCACACAACAACAACAACAACAACAACAACAACAACAACGATTATAGTCATGAGTGAAACTGTTATAATAAAATAAAAGAGTTACATAAACATCAACAGCAGCCAGGACTTTTTTTTTAATGTGTCTGACAAAAACCCACTGGAGGCAACTCTTTACAGCTCACCAAAAACTGAGCAGTGATATGGCCAAGAATACTAGTCTTTGAAAGCTATTCCAGATTCTGGGCACCAACAACTGAAAAAGCCCTGTCTTTGGTACTCAATAACTCTATCTGATTTCTGGGAGATCTGGAAAAGAACCTCAGAAATGCAATGAAATGCTTGGGTAGGATCATACTGGTGAAGGAGGAACACTAAGGTTAGTACGGCCTAAATCCAATTCTGAACACCAACAAGAGTAGACCCATGGAACTAAGAGAACTTACATAAGTGCTGACTTAAGTTTCCATTGATTCACATGCCTACTTTAGTTGGAACTAGCAATTGGATTCAGATCTAAAGCCTGAAGTGGGATGTCATTACTTTACTTTGTCATATCACAGAAGGAGGGAGGACTTGGTCTTCCAAAAATAAAAGGATATTATGAAGCTAATCAATTGAGATATGTTATAGAAGGAATTGTAGGACAGGGGGATTTAGAATGGTTAGAGACAGAAACAGGGAGAATAGAAAAGAGAATATGGAACATATTATTGGTAATTAAAAAAAAGGAAATTAAAGGAATTGAGAACCCGTTTTTGCAAAATATATGGGAAATATGGTATAAATATAAGAGAGAATTTTTGCCTATTGATTCAGTATTAACACCGGTTATAATGGGGAAAAAAATCCCCAAATAATTTGAAGGAAAAAATGGGAAAGGAATTAAAGAAAAGAGGACTAGACAAAATAGAAGGATGGATAGGATGGATGAATGAGAAAGGGAGTATAAGAGAGAAATTATGTGGAATGAAAATTTCATGGTTTAATTGCATACAGTTAGAACAATGGATTAAAAATTGGAAAAAGAATCATAAAGAAACAAGGGAATTTACAAAATTTGAAAATGTGGTGAAAAAAGGTGAAAAGAGGGATGTTAATGAAAGTTTGAAAGGTATTACAAGTGAAGTATATAAAATATTGATAAAAAATAAGGATAAAAAAGATAAAGGGGAATATTTAAGGAGAATATGGGAGGATGATATGAAACAAAAAAATGGAGATCATGAATGGGATAAGATTTGGAAACAAAGACATTTTAAAAATATGTCGATACGGATAAAAGAAAATTACTATAAAATAATATGGAGATGGTATTTGACATCAGCAAGATTGCATAATATAGACAAGAATAATTCTAAATATTGTTGGAGAGGTTGCCAAGAAATAGGTACATATATGTATATGTGGTGGAATTGTAAATTTGTACAGCAGTATTGGGAAATGGTTGTTACAGAAATAGAGAATATTCTGAATAGAAATATAGAAAGGAAACCGAGCATAGCATTGATGTCAATTTATAATGGAGAGAATGGGAACCAAGCAGAAAAAGATTTAATAACAAATTTATTAACGGCAGCAAGATTAATTATAGCAAAACATTAGAAAATGCAAATAAATGTACAAGTGGAAGAGTGGTATAAAGAAGTTTGGAAGATGGCAATAAATGATAAGTTAACATGTAAAATTAAAGTAAGAAAAGGAAGTTGGAAAGAAAGTGATTTTGATAAAATTTGGAAAGTATTTGTAAAAAAAAGTATTACAGACAAAAGATGGGAGGTTACCTCCACGAGAAGAAATGAGATTCTGGAAAGATTAGGTAAGGGATAATGGCTCCGGTGAAGGGGAGCACTGAGGGCGGGGGGGTAGGGGGAAAAAAACACTTTACTTTGTCACTGTACCACTCAGGTTTTCATGAGCTGACTGTCTGGGGGTTGTAAAATAAATAAATAAATAAATAAAAGAGTAAACAAACATTAAAAACAAATTAAATTTCTACAAAGTACAATACATACCATTTCCTGATTGTCATCAATAGCTTTCATCTGAACTTTGAGTTTGTTGACTTCCCGTTCATAGCTAGTATGTGGCACGGCGAGATCATACATTGTTAGTGACCAGAAAGTAGCATAGAACTGTGGACTGATATCGTCCCAGACCTTTGGGAGGTGCAATGAGATCACTGCATCATGCACAGGAGCCATCACAAGCTCACATGATGTAATGTACTTGTGAACTTTTTGCTGCTGCTTGTTCCCCTTCTCGGCTTTTTTAAGTTCATCATATTTTGACTGATTAAAAGAATACACATAGTCATTTAATTATCCATCCCTGACACACAAAAAAACACATCTCTGTTCAGTCTAATATTTACAGCACACATGTGTGTAAGTCAGCTTCATGTATAAGTCAAGGGCAGGCTTTGGGGCCAAAATTATGGATTCTGATGTGACCCATAGAGAAGTCGAGGGTGCCAATGCTGCCACAACACCTCTGCTTCTCCCTCTGCCTCTTGCCGCTCCTTTGAGGGGAAACACTAAAAAGCCACCGCCATTTTCCCACCCAGGCATTCAAGAAGGCCAGACATGGTGCTGCAGCAGAGGAGAGCAGGTCAGTGCTTTAGGTTCTCCCAATGAAAGCTAAGAATTTAGTTTATCCTGGGAGAACCTGAAACAAGCACCAACCCCCTCTACTCTTTGCTGTGGCACCGCTTCTGGCCTTTTTGAATGCCTGGGTGGGAAAATGGCAGCGATCATGGCTCTCTGGCGCTTCCCCTCAAAGGAGTACCGAGTGCTGAGGGGAGCAACAGGGATGCAGTGGCAGTATCACCTGGGCACTCAGCTAGTTGAACTGCTGCATGTTGGCAGAGGGCAACTCTGGCACCGGCTCTTTCGCCACTCTATTCAGAAAAGGGAATGGTTCCTTTTTTGATGAGAGTTAAGGTATAGTACTTACACTGACCCATGAATAAGTCAACGCAGTTTTTTAGGGTCGATTTTTAACTAACATTTCTTGACTTATTCACAAGTATATACAGTAAATTCAATATGGCAAAGTGGAGGAATTAAGTCAGAGTAACTTTGAACTGCACAACTCACTGACAATACATTGCTAATCTCAGCAAGGTTTCCTAAAACTATCCATAGAGAAAAAGATTTAATTTTCATTAAAATTGTCTGTACTGTATATTTGGAATGCAAGTCAAATGAACATTTGTACTTACTGAAATATGGTGTGCATACATAGGCCTCGAAAGGAAAAATGCAGCATCATGAGGGGTATGAAACTCATTACAGAGAACATCAATAGAAGGCACTCGCTTAATATAATCCTCTGTGCTTAAGTTGGATGCTAAAAACCCACCAAACTGTACCAATGTATCATGGCACTGAATGGAAAAAGACAAAGACATTAGGGGGTTAGATGAGACTTGTTTCAGGAGAGAGGGAAATCATTTTCACTACATTTTAAAAATAACATTTCAAAAATATATATAACATTTTAAAAAACCAGGAAAAGGGATGGCAATTCACTAAAATTTACAATAGCCACATATGAATAATATAGCTAAAATGTGGATGCACTTCTCAGTGTGAAATTAATAGTAATGTTTCTAATGTTCATGACAGCTTCAGAAATGAAAATCCAACTACTATGTATACAGGCAATATGCAGCTGTCCCAGCATTTGGTGGGTTAAACATAGAAATCATATCCAAAATGGTACTTGTGAAGTTGCACAAACCAGTAGAACTGAATCATCATGTCAAACAAACCAACAGCATTCTATGTGGAGGGGAGGGTGGCCCTCCAGATATTATTGAATGCAACTCCCAGCATCTCTCCTATCTCTCACTACATTGATAAGGGCTGCTGGGAGTTGTAGGGCAACAACATTGGGGAGGACAACAAGTTTCTTACAGAAACTATATGATAAGAGATTATCATGTCTGATGCTGGGGTAAAAGCCCGACTCCTGTCTTGCAAATTACGGGGGGTGGGGGACTAAGATGCAAGAAAGTGAAGATTAGAATCATAGAATCATAAAGCTGGAAGAGACCATAAGGGTCATCCAGTCCAACCCCATGCCATGCAGGAATACACAATCAAAGTATTCCCAACAGATGGCCATCCAGCCTCTGTTTAAAAACCTCCAAAGAAAGAGACTCCACCACACTCCAAGGCAGTGTATTCCACTTCCGAACAGTTCTTACCATCAGGAAGTTTTTCCTGATGTTTAGGTGGAATCTCTTTCCTGTAGTTTGAACCCATGGCTCCGTGTCCTAGTCTCTGGAGCAGCAGAAATCAAGGTTGCCCCACCCTCAGTATGACATCCCTTCAAATATTTAAATATGGTTATCATGCCACCTCTTAACTTTCTCTTCTCCAGGCTAAATATACCCAGCTTTCTAAACCACTCCTCATAGGGCATGGCTTCCAGACCTCCCACCAACCTGGTCGCCCTCCTCTGGACACATTCCAGCTTCTCAATATCCTTCCTGAATTGTGGTGCCCAGAACTGGACACAGTATTCTGGGTGAGGTCTGACCAAAGCAGAATACAGTGGCACTATTACTTCCCTTGATCTAGACACTATATTCCTATTAATGCAGCCTAGAATCACATTGGCTTTTTTTAGCTGCTGCATCATACTGCTGACTCAGCTTGTGGTCCACTAAGACTTCTAGATCCCTTTCGCATGTACTGCCACCAAGCCAGGTGTCACCCATCCCATATTTGTGCAATTCATTTTACAGTAGCACCCCTGCATCCACTGATTTGCCACCTGCAGATTCAATTATCTGTGGCTGGCAATGACAGGGTGGTTAGGCAGAAGGGGGAGGGAGGGAGGAGGCGAACTCACTGGGGGGTTGCAGCATGGTGGGCAGGGGGGGGTGGGAGGAGGCAAGCTTTCCTCCTCCTTTCCTTCTCTGTGGGGGTGGTGGGTTCTAGTGCAGCAGGCAGAGCATTTAAGCAGGCGGGAGAAGGGTTTGGGCGGGCAGGAGGAGGGTTCCGGGAGGGAGAAGGCAACCTTGAAGTGGGGTTCCGGTGCAGCAGGTGGGTGGGTGGAGGGTTCGGGTAGGCAGGAGGAGGATTCCGGCACAGCAGGAGGGAGGAGGCAACCTCTCAGGGTAGGGTTCTGGCATGGCAGGTGGGAGGGAGGAGGCAACCTCGTGGGGTAGGGTTCTGCCATGGTGGGCAGACGGTTCCAGCGCAGTGGAGGTGGTACGATTTCACCATCTGCAGTGGGTCCTGGAACCAATCCCCCATGGACATGTGGGTCCTACTGTACTGCCCAAGTATAGTATCCTACATTTCTCCCTGTTGAAATTCATTTTGTTAGTTTTGGCCCAGCTTTCTAATCTGTTCAGGTCATTTAGGATTTTGTTCCTCTCCTCTGGGGTATTAGATACACCTCCTAATTTGGCTTCATCTGCAAACTTGATAAGAATGCCCTCAGTCCCTCATCCAAGTCATTGATAAAGATATTGAATAACACTGGACCCAGGACAGAACCCTGTGGCTCCCCACTAGTCACCTCTCTCCAGGATGAAGAGGAACCATTGGTGACTATCCTTTGGGTTCTGTCAGTCAACCAATTACAAAACCAATCAATTACATGACCAACCAATGTGTATGCCAAAGTATATAACTATGAAGTTCTAGAAATAGAATCCCTACAAACAGTGAAACATTTTAGAGTTTTAAACAAATGTAAATGTGATCATTTCTACTTGCCTGATCATAGAGCTTTCCCACCAGCTTCAAATGTTTTTCCCCTCCTTCTTGAAAGATCACACCATTTCGCTGTTGAGCCATGAGAAGACACAGTGGAAGGGCAAGATCATGGTCCAAAAGTGCATCTTTTAGCCTCTGAGAAGATTTTTTAGTGTTTCTGATCTGACCAAAATATCCACCCTGACCCAAGAAATAAGAAAAACAGTTAACACAAAACCAGACTTGCCATTAGAAAATGATCACATTACAATTACATTACAAGTCTTCAAAAAGATTCCAGTTCCCTTCTCCCTTACTTACCTAACTTGCTTGGAGTAAATACTCATTTTTGTTTGTTTTTCAGCAGAGGTGGCAATTGTGTAGCCCTCCTGATGCTACTGAACTAGAACTCCCATCATTCCTCAATACTGGCTATGCTGGTAGGGCTGCTATATCCAACAACATTTGGAGGGCTGCACAATTCCCAACATTTTACAACAAAGTATAGTTTTCTGTTACATTAGAACTGATAAAACTATGGTCTGTGCTTATTCTGTAAACCAGGTTCACATCTCATTTTGCAGTTTGACATTTCATAAACCAGTTTACCAATGTGGATATAACAACAAATTCTCATTTGCTGAAAAATAAGGCATTCTGTCAACCCACTGGGATGTCAGGGAGAAAAGTACTCTTACACTTTTAACATCATAGCACAGTTTAACTTAGTTCAGATACATGGCCAATGATTCATGTGGCAATTGAAATCATAACTGACTGATTGTAGGATCACACAAGATGCACCACCATGATATACTTGCTGCAGCAAATACTATGGTTGGCTGTCTTGCCTACCAATAAAGAACTCTCTCTTATGTATGAATAATGAGTTCTGTTTGCCACTGAAAACTGAGGCATGGGCAAAAATACTGAAATCAGAAGGCCACTGACCATACACTCCCTTCTCTCAATCTATCTCCTCTTCATCACAAATCCCACCTTTTCAGGATGGTTAATGCTTATGTCAAGTATCAGACATAACCACTGTTAACGCTAACCAGGATCCAAAACAGGTTTGCAGTTCAGTTTCAAAACTTTTGTAAGTAGCAAACTCTTGTTATGTATGGCAACACTTACAGAAGATTAAGGCCAGTAGAAGAAATCTGTGCCCACAAGGTGAGGAATACAGTTGTCCCTTCCTATCCATGGATCTGGTATCCACGGATTAAGTATTAACAGCTTGAAAATATTCTTTAAAAAAAATAATCCAAAAAGTAAACCTTGATTTTGTCATCTTATATAAGGGAAACCATTTTGCTGTGTCTCGAAACTGTGGTACATGCACTGGTAACCTCCCATCTGGATTTCTGTAATGCGCTCTACATGGGGCTACCCTTGTGCTTGACTCAGAAACTACAACTAGTCCAAAACATGGCAGCCAGGTTGATTTCTGGCGTTTCCAGAAGAGAGCATATAACACCTATGCTAAAAGCTCTCCACTGGCTGCCTATTAGTTTCCGGGTACAGTACAAGGTGTTGGTTATAACCTTTAAAGCCCTACATGGCTTGGGTCCAACTTACCTCCGGGACAGCCCCCTTCTGTACGACCCTCCCCATGCACTTCGGTCCTCTGGGAGGAATCTGTTACAGCCTATGAAAACAAGGCTGTCGGTGACCTCCCAGAGGGCCTTCTCTGCTGCTGCTCCCAGATTATGGAATGGCCTGCCGGACGAGATCTGTCTTATTACCACCTTAGACAGCTTTTAAAAACCTGTCAAGACGGATCTTTTCCGGCAGGCCTTTCCTGAATAATTATCCCGGCCCAAGACTTGGCTGTCCTTTCTGGGCTGTGATTGCATGTTTTAATTTTTTCTTCTAATTTATATATTTTTAATGTATGTTTTTAATCCTTTATAATTTAATATTATTTTAAGGGGTGGGCGGGCTAGGGTATTGTGATTATGGAGTTTTTATATTGTAAGCCGCCCTGATTGCATTGCAAAGGGGCGGGATAGAAATAAAATATTATTATTATTATTATTTCATTGCATATAATGGGACTTGAGTATTCACGGATTTTGGTATCCAAGGGGGATCCTGGAACCAAACCCCAGCAAATATGAAGGGACAACAAAGGGACACAAATCTGTAGAACACCCTTGCTCCTTTATAGACCACAAATGTTACATGAAAACCAGGTATAGGCACCCACTGATCTAGACTGTTATTAAATGATTTCAGCAGCTAGTTGTTAACTTTTTGTTTCAAAACAAAATAATTCATCTATTTAAAAAACACATCACAGGAGGTGGTCAATCTCATCTATTTTTCTTTTCCTTTCAGTTGAAAACAGACCTCTGCTTTGAGCTGCTCTCCGCCAGTCATGGCTTCCAGCTGCTCCATTGTCATCTCTTCAGTGATTTCTATTCCAGCCATTTTTTGTACCACTTCTTTCAAAATAAGCAGGTCAAAGCTATGGAGAGAAAGATTACCAAAAAACAAAAACAAAAACAAAACCCAGAATTGAATCATGTGCAATGTATACAGTAATTTATATTCCTCATATTAGTTAATAGCTTCTAAGGACAGTAAGATCTTTCTGAAAATTCTTATCTATGAAGCACGTAACACTATTCTCTAATACAGACATTATCATCATTTTATTTATTTACAGCATGTCTTTTGCTAAGTGCTGGGACTCAAGGCAGCTTACCAAAAAGAATATGGATAAAAGCACATATCAGTAAAAATATACAAAAGCTAAATAGAGAATTAAAAGCAATTTAAAACATATATATTAAAAGGCAAGAAATAAACAGTACAGCACACTATTAAAAGCCCCTTCTTTATAAACAGTCAGTTTCCAAAGGCTGTGGAAATAATAATGATTATGATTATTATGATTTTAAAAATCTTCACTTGCCAATGGAAGGATCCCAAGGACAGACCTAGTCTAGTTTCCTTAGGAAGGGAGTTCAAGAGCTTGACAGCAGCCACTGAAAGGTCATTTGCTCTGTTCCCACCAGACATACCTATGAGGGTGGCATTATTAAGGGCTGCCCCCCAAAATATGAAAGCCCCCCATTCTCAAATGGGAGAATACAATCTTTCCGATAATCTGGTCTTAAACTGTATCATGCTTTATAGCTCAAAACACGCATTTAAAAATTGTGCTTGGAAATAGTTATACCAGGTGCTGCATACAACAACTAACAACAACCAAAGATGGGATACAAAGCCACACTACACCCTGTGGAAGAGAATTGCATGCGGTCTTTGAACACTGCAATGCGGCTTCAAAAGCAGATCCACATCTATCTGTGTCATCAGAATTCCCAATCCAGCCCTGGGACACTTCAGAGAATCCCAGTTGCTGGATGCAATTTTGTTGTTGCTGTTGTTGTTGTGTGCCTTCAAGTTGTTTCTGATTTTTGGTGACCCAACGTGAACCTATCATGGGTTTTTGTGGTTTTTTTTTTTTTAAGAAAGATCTGTTCAGAGGAAGTTTGCCTTTGCCTTCCTCTGAGGCTGAGAGAATGTGACCTGCCTGAGCTCACCCAGTGGGTTTCCATGGCTGAGCAGGGATTCAAATCCTAGTCTCCAGAGTCGTAATCCAACACTCAAACCACTACATCACGTTGGCTAATGCAACTACCTAGCCCTACATGTTCTAATACATTGTTTATCTTCATATATGCACAATTTTGGTACACTATTTAAACCACTCCAACCCAACAATTACAATATTAGCATAATTTTTAAACAGAAAAGTTAACATATGATCTACTTGCCTTTTTCCAGCCTTCAGTTGGTTTGCCACATACTGAAGTAGACCAGCAAGTTCTATAGGATATTTACGAAAAACAGCACCACAAAAACTAGCTAAACCTAAAGTAAACATGGGAAAAGAAACAGTTCATATTCCAAGTATTTTAAAATAACCCTTTTAATGGCACATGCACTTGAAAACAACAAAAATGTCATTTGCTGTTAGGTATTATTCTTACAACCTGTTTTACACAGGTTGGTAAAATCATTCTGGGATTGATATTTATTACTGCCAATGTTATATTCCTTGGTTTCTATCCATCCATCCACTTATTTAGACCCTGCCTTTTTCCCAGACTGGGACTCAAGGTAGCTTACAAAAGACAGAAAATTACAATATAAACAGATATAGTTGGAAACATGTAGAAGTTGAGATTAGAACAGTATAAACTAACAACAGAATTAAAACCATTTAAAACATTATTCTCAAACAAAGATTAAGAATAGCACATCACCATAAGAAGCCCTTCTCTTATAATCAATTTCAATATAACTGCTTGAATAGAAAGGTTTTCATAGTTTTTTGTCCGGGCTGTGAGGCTGTGTTCTGGAAGAGTTTATTCCTGATGTTTCGCCTGCATCCAGGGCTGGTTTAAGCGTACCGCCAAATCCACATCCGCGGGGGCCTCACAACCACAGGTGGCCCCATCCTAACCCTCCTCTTGCCAAAAAAAAAAAAAAACACACACACACACTCACACAAAAACATGACCAAGAGAGCACAAGCAAGAGAGCAGCCAAAAACCTCCTGCTGGCCTTTTTTAAAAAAGCAGTGTCTCCTGTCTCCTTTGTTTCTGAGCAGGACAAGATGCAGGGGGGGCCCTCCTACAAAAACAGGAGAGGGAAATAGAAAGAGAGAGCAAAGACAGCAAGCCCAAAAACTTGTGCTGGGTTGAGGCATGTAGAAGTGACTATAGGGCCTTTTTTTAAAAGTAGTGTCTACTTCCTCCTTCCTTCCTCTGCCCCTGCGGAGCAGAGCAGAACAAGCTGCCCTCCCATGGCTACTCCCTTGCCCCCTCCTCCCAGGGGATCATCAAAAAGGCAAGCCAGGTGTGTGCTCCTATTTGTGTCAGAGAAGGGTGAGTGTGTGTGTGAGGGGGGGGGGAGAGGGAAGTGTGAGGGTCATCTTTTTCCCTCTCTTTCTCCCCTGCTCTCTCTTCAGAAAGGGCTTCTCTCTTTCTTTTCTTCCCTTTCCTTCCTTCCTGTCTCTTTCGTCTGATCTCTCTTCTCTCCTTCTCCTGCCTCTACTGGGAAGAAGGGTGCCCCCCTCTTCTGCCCTCCAAGGGTCCCCACTGGGCAGCCACACTCCACACAGATCCCCTCCACCATCTATCCAGCTGCTTTTAAAATGTCTGGTTTCTCTCACCTCCCTCCCTTTCCCTCTTTGTCTTCAGCTTACTTCCCTTCCTGCCAATTGAGTTCAACCTGCAAAAGGAATTTGTGTGTTTGCCTATGTGCCTTCAAGCCATTTCTGACTAAGGTGAACCTATCATTGGGTTTTCTAGGCAAGATTTGTTCAATGGAGGTGTGCTTTTGCCTTCCTTTGAGGCTGAGAGAGTGTGACTTGCCCAAGGTCACCCAGTGGGTATTCATGGCTGAGTAAGGATTCAAACCCTGGTCTCCACAGTCATAGTGAAATTCTGAAACTTCTATAACACTCCAGCAATTTTAACAGAAGAATATAAAAAATATAAATAAAAATTTGGAGTAATATTACTGGTAACAATGGTTTTATTGTTGTCACTAAACACACTAGTATCCCGTTAGTGTTATGCAAGAGCCATTGGGCTAGAGCAGTGGTTCTTAACATTTTCTTTACTAGGGACCCCCTTTAAATATCTTTTGTTGCCCCAAGACTTAACTCAAGATTTAAAACCCTAATAATAATAGCTAATAATAATAGCTAACAACAACAACAATACAATTACACCATCCATTAAACTTTCCCTCAGAGGCACTCTTGCTTCTTCCTGCAAGTTTGTGGCTGGAGTGGATTGAATGGCAATGTGCAGGCCAAGCCAGCCAGCCTTTGCCTTCATTCCTGTCATGTGGCTGCTCCACTACAGGGAGGAGGTGGGCCAAGCAGTCTTCAAGCCTTTGAGGACCCCCTGTGAGGACATCGTGGACCCCAGGTTAAGAACCACTGGGCTAGAAAATGCTGAAAAAGAAACAATGCAACCAGACCTTGAGAAGGGTGCTGGCAGGGGAATTCTGGGAGGTGTAATCTAAAAGTAACTTTCCCAAGCTCTAAATGCAGCCTAGAATCATAGGGCTGGAAGGGACCCCAACAGACATCCTATCCGATCGGCTTCTGCCCTGCAGGAACACACAATCAAAGCCCTCATGAAAGATGGCCATCCAGCCTCTGTTTAAAAACCTCCAAAGAAGGAGACTCCACCACACTACGAGGCAATGTATTCCACTTTCGAGCAGCTCTTACTCTCAGGAAGTTCGTCCTAATGTTTAGGTGGAATCTCTTTTCCTGTAGTTTGAACCCATTGCTATGTTTTCTGGAGCAGCAGAAAACAATCTTGCACCATCCTCAGTATGACATCCCTTCAAATATTTAAACATAGCTATCATATCACCTCTCAACCTTCTCTTCTCCAGGCTAAACATACCCAGCTCCCTAAGCCGCTCCTCATAGGGCATTGCTTCCAGACCTCCCACCATCCTTCTCAGCATCCTTCTTGAACTGTGGTGCCCAGAACTGGACACAGTATTCCAGGTGAGGTCTGACCAAAGCAGAATGGAGTGATACTATTACTTCCCTTGATCTAGACACTATACTCCTATTAAGCAGCCTAGAATTGCATTGGCTTTTTTTGCTGCTGCATCACACTGCTAACTCATGTTCAGCTTGTAGCCCACTCTTTCTTTTCTTTGAGGAAACCTATACCATTACGTTAATTGCTAATAAACAAAAAATATTATGTTAGTGCCTATAATATAGTTTTTAACCTAAATTATTGGTGGCAAATTATGTAATACAGTACCCCCCTCCCCTTATCTGCAGGGGATTGGTTTGGGGAGGTGTTGATACTGAAAACTGTGGATAATAGTGAATGCCATTGGAAATTATGGGACTTCTGATTTAAAATACCATAGAACTTAAAACTCCAAATTGCCTTGGAGGACCTAGAAAATGGCTAGAGAGGATACATTTTCTAGGAAGACTCTATGGTAGGTGTGCTGTTTTGTATCCCATGGATAATGAATCTGTGGATACAGGAGTCCTACTGTAATCTGAACATCTTGCACTGTGAATAGGTTAGGTTAGGTTACATTGACCTGAGATAAAGATATGGGGCCCCCAAATAAAGCATTGAAGGGGCCCCAAAATTCCTTAAACTGGCCCTGCCTGCATCTGTGGCTGGCATCTTTGGGACTGGTAGCCGAACTATGTTTACATTAAGGACAATGTCAACAGAAAAGAAGAAACGAACTTTGTTTACTTTAAGGACAATGTCAAGAGAAAAGGGAATTGAGGTTGTGTGGGGGAAGGGAAGGTATGGCGGCAACAGAGTGAAAAATTGTTACAAAAGAAGGCAGGATCGATGTTTAATATCTATCCCGCCTTCAATTCACTCTGTTTCCCAGAATAAATTGGAGAGCGCACCAACCATTCCACAGACCCTTACTCTGCTCCTTTGCAATGCCAGGTCGGTTAAAAACAAGACGCATATTATCCATGACCTTTTCTTGGATGAGGCTGCCGACCTGGCATACTTTACGGAGACCTGGCTGGGAGAGGCCAGTGCTGCGACTTGGGCGCAGGCACTCCCGGCCGGATACTCAGTTAGTGAGCAGGTAAGGAAAAGTGGGCGGGGGGGGGGGCGGAGTGGCTCTGGTTCATAAAAACAATCTAACCTTGACCAGGAAGCCTATCCGGAACACAGTCCACATCGAGTGTATGTACCTAAGCCTGAGGTCCAGGGATAGCTTAGGGATTCTGTTAGTGTACCGGCCACCCCGTTGTCTAACAGACTCCCTAACCGAGCTAACACAGCTGGTCTCAGAGTTGCTGCTGGAGTCGCCCAGACTTTTAGTTCTTGGCAACTTCAACATCCCACTTGAGACCAGCTTGCTAAATCTAACTGGCGCAGCTCGGGAGTTCATGGAATCCATGACAAACATGGGCCTATCCCAATTGGTTGTCGGGCCTACTCACTGTGCAGGTCATACCCTCGATGCGGCCTTTAGTACGGAACAGGAATATCCGTGGGCGGAGGTTATTAAAACCTCTGCATTGTCATGGACGGATCATTTCCTGGTCAAGATGGAGCTAAGAGCCACTGTCTGCCCCACCGGGGGTGGTGGACCTATTAGAATGGTCCGCCCTCGAAGGCTAATGGAACCAATTGGATTCCAGAAAGCCTTGGAGGGTTTAATGGTTGGTAACGCCGGTGATTCTGTTGAAGCTTTGGTTAATATTTGGAACACCGACCTCACCAAGGCTATCGACACAATCGCTCCCAAACGTCCTTTCCAGCCTGCTCCTAACTGTAAGCCCTGGTATTCAGAGGAGTTTAGATGATGAAGCAGGCTGGACAATGACTAGAGCGCACCTGGCGGAAGACTCGACTCTTGTCCGACAAGAGTCGCCATAGGAATTTCCTTGATTCTTATCGAGAGGCGATATGTGCAGCGCAGAAGTCTTTCTCCTCTGCACGTATTGCGTCTGCAGAATCCTGCCCAGCAGAACTGTTTAGGGTGGGGGGGGAGCTGAACCAGATTCCACCTGCGCAGAACCCCTTACTTAACCCAACAACGGCCTGCTGTGATGCGTTTAACATCCACTTTGCAGATAAAATCTCTCGGATAAGAGCCGACTTAGATGCCAGTGTTATGACAGAATCTATAGACGAGGTATCCAGCAACTCCGTTGATGAAATTTTATTGGATCAGCTTCAATCTGTGAGTACCAATGACGTGGACAAACTCCTTGGTAGAGTGAGAAAGACGACCTGTCCCCTCGATCCCTGTCCATTTTGGCTGGCCACCCAAGGGGGAGACGCATCAAGAGTACTCCTTAGGGATATTATCAATGCGTCCTTCAGGGAGGGGTCCGTTCCACCCTGTCTGAAGGAAGCGGCGGTTAAGCCGCTCCTGAAAAAGCCTTCCCTGGACCCCTTGGACAGGAACAACTATAGACCAGTCTCCTTGCTGCCTTTTCTAAGCAAGGTGATTGAGAGGGCGGTCACTTCCCAACTCCAAGCTGTCTTGGATGAAACCAATTATCTAGATCCATTTCAAACTGGCTTTAGGACGGGATATGGAGTGGAGACTGCCATGGTTGCTCTGGCTGATGACCTCCGCTTGGGTATCGACAGGGGTAGTGTGACCCTGTTGGTGCTCTTGGACCTCTCAGCGGCCTTTGACACAATAGATCATTCCATCCTCCTGGATCGCCTGAGGGGGTTAGGAATTGGAGGCACTGCTTTGCAGTGGTTCCGTTCCTTCCTCTCGGGCAGATCCCAGAGGGTGAGGCTCAGGGACAGCTGCTCTACCAGAATAGAGCTTAACTGTGGCGTTCCTCAGGGTGCCATCCTGTCCCTGATGCTATTTAACATCTATATGAAGCCGCTGGGAGAGATCATTCGGAGGCATGGAGTGCGTTGTCATCAGTATGCTGATGACACCCAGATATACTTCTCCATGTCTCGGTCATCAGCTTCGACTTCAGATGGCGTCTCTCCTCTCAATGATTGTCTTAAAGCAGTAATGGACTGGATGAGGAAAAACAAATTGAGACTGAATCCAGACAAAACGGAGGTACAAACTGTCAGGGAAAATAGTTTTTGAGATCAGGAGTTTGTCTCCCCCTCCCTGAATAATTTTTTAGCCAGACATGCCTGGCGCCATCTTTAGTTATCAGAAGGTAATAAATCTGTCTGTTTTTGTTATTCTGTTTTTTGGGCTTGTATGTGAGAAACGAAACTTAAGATTGGATTACTTTCGGTTCTCCCAAGGACTAAATGTTATGGCCTATATAACTGGGAGGGGTTACATTGTTTTGTTCCTGAGATAGAAAAGAGCTTCAAGCTTGTGTGTACCTCTCTTGCTTAGAGAGAACCTAGAAAACATGGTTAAATGCTTTCTGTTATTGTTTTCCTTTTTATTTAATTGTTATTAATAAAAGCCTAAAAGAATTTTGGCATGGACTTACTTTTGCACCAAAGGAGTATTTGTTTGCTCACAAAGCACACGTTTTCGTTGCTTATCCCCTGTTCGGATGAACAGGGAGTGACTGCGCTCTGCACAGATCTGTGACAGGTTATGGGATGCCCAGGATTGCTGGCTCAAGAGTTTATGAGCCGTGAAGCTCTTATGCTGCAAATTGTTTAAGCCTGAGCTGAGAGGGGCTTTGAACAAGCGGCAAGTTGGGCAACTTGTCCCTTTGGTGTGAAGTCTTTTTCCTTTGAAGCTGTTGGAGCTTGCTTTTGTTTACGCCTGGCAAGAGCTTATAACCCCAGCAAGGAGGGGACTGGAAGGTGAGAAAGCCTGCTGTGAGGACTGCTGAGACCGAACCATTTACAACGCCCTGCTGGTAAGCAACCCCTGTGTGAGGGAAGCAGATAATCAGTTGAGAGGGGCTAAAGAGTTTATGGACAATGGCTCAGAGTATGGCAGTTTTTCCCTTCCAAAAGTTAAATGATAAGAATTATCATTTGTGGGCTGTGAAGATGGAGGCTTATTTGCATCAACAATTGATACACGCTCCCATTTTAGCCCCCCCTGCCCAAGGCGCTTCTGTATTGCAACAGCAGTCTGAGGAACGCGCTCGAGCGTCTCTCATTTTGGCAATTGAGGACAGTCAGTTGATGTATGTGCGAGGCTGTGCCACGGCCAGGGACATTTGGCAAGCACTGCGGCAGGTTTATGTCCATGCTGGGACTGGTTCACAGCTTATGTTAACAAGGAAGCTGTATAGACTAAAGCTGCAGCCAGATGGCGATGTGGCCACACACATTTCAACTATCCGGCAATATTTCCATCAGTTGCAGGAGATTAATGTCCATTTTACTGAACAAGAAAAAGTTCATATCCTCTTATCAAGCTTATCAGAAAAATTCGATGCCTTAATATTCTCCTTCGAAAATATGGCAGCAGCAAATATGACCATTAATTTTATTACTGGTCGTTTGTTGGAAGAAGAGGCTAAGTGGTTGGAGAGGAAAAGTTCTGCTCAAAAGGCTGTACAGGCGAAGACCCGCAATTCTACAAATGATCCAGTAGATGGCTCTAAAGATCCCAGTAAGGGTGTGGTCCCCGCTTTTGCTGTGAAATCTAAGCTTTGCTGGAACTGTGGCAAAGATGGACATTTTGCAAAACAGTGCAAAGCAAAAAAGAGCAAAGAAAGCAAGAAAAAGCCTGCTTCATCTAGTATGACTGTTTCTGCAGTTGTTTTGCAAGCTGTAAAGGAGCAAAATAGAGATTTATCTCAATGGTGTTTGGATAGCGGCTGCAATGCTTTTATCTCCAATAATAAAGAACTCTTTAAGGACTTTAAAGAGACTAGCCCCTCAAGTGTGAGTTTGGCTGATGGATCCAAGTCAAAATGTTTGGGTAAAGGTACATGTTTTGTACAATGTTTGAACATGGATGTAAAAAATGTTCAGTATGTTCCTGATTTAAAAATGTGTTTACTCTCTGTTGTTAAATTGACACAGGAGGGCTATGAAGTACAATTTAAAGGGAACAAATGTTATATTTTAAAGGATGGTACTGTTATGGCTGAAGGGGTTTTTCATGACCAACTGTATTATATGTATAATAGTGTACAGGAGCCTCAAACCAGTACTATAATGGCAAACTCTCCTTTGCATGATAATTGTGTACATCTGTTGCATAGGAGATTTGGCCATGCTAGCTTTAAGGTCCTCAGGCAGATGCCTGACATGGTGGATGGGTTAAGTTTGAGGGCTTGTCAGAAGTACCTGGATTGTAAAATTTGTAAAAAATCGAAATCCAAGGTCCATCCTTTTCCCAAGCATAGTGAGAGAAAGTCAAAAAGAATTCTAGAATTGGTTCATATGGACCTGTCTGGCCCCTATCCACCTTCCCTGGGAGGAGCCAAGTACATCCTGGTCTTGGTCGATGATTTCAGTCGTTATTGTTTCCTATTCTTACTCAAGAGTAAGGATGAGACATTTCAGACTTTTAAAAATTGGGTGGCTTATGTTGAGAGACATTTTCCCCAGAAGGTGTCATCTCTCCAGTCAGATAGGGGAGGGGAATTCATGTCAAATGAGTTCCAAAATTGGCTAAAACAAAAAGGAATTTTTCACAGACTCACAACCCCTTATAGTCCTAATGAGAATGGGATTTCTGAGAGAAAAATTGGTGTTTTGCAAACAATTAAAGATAGCCTGATGTTTGATGCAAACATTGAGCAGAAGTACTGGGGAGAAGCTATGTTAACAGCTGCTTATTTAAGTAACCGTGTACCCAGTTCTGTGGTTTCAAATACACCCTTTTTCATGTTTTATGGCAAAAAGCCATCTGTGAGGCACATTAGGACCTTTGGGTCCTATGCATGGGTGAATATCCCTAAGGCAAACAGAAAAAAGGGGGAACCCAAGGCTAGGAGGCTCAGATTTGTCGGGTACGACCAATCATCAAAGGGCTGGCGGTTCGCGTTTGGGGATGGGAGAGTTTTGATTTCCAGGAATGCTGAATTTGAGGAGCAGGCCAACTGGTCTCATGTCCATGCTAATTTAGATGTGGTTTTGCCTTCATTTGTTGGTGAAAATCAGCCTGAGCAGCAGCAGCAGTCTGTTGGGACAGGCACTGATGTTTCCCCAGACTTGAGAGGAGAGGGTTCCAAGCATGAATCCTTTGATGTGGAAAGTGATTCAAATGCAGATTCTGACAATGATCAGGCTCAGCCTGTTGTCCCCCGTCGCTCTAACAGAGAGACAAAGGGAGTGCCTCCTTTAAGATTCACAGCACAGAATGTAAAAGTTTGCCAGGTGACTTTTGAACCTGATAATTATACTGATGTTTTAAAGTTGCCAAAAGAAGAACAACAAAAGTGGCAAGAGGCAATGGAAAATGAAATGGAGTCCATCAAAGGCCATGATGTTTTCCGTATTGTGGCATTGCCACAGGGAGAAAAGGCTGTGGGTTGCCGTTGGGTATATAAGAGAAAGCAATTGCAGGATGGGGGTGTCAAATACAAAGCACGTTTGGTTGCAAAGGGGTATTCACAGATACAGTATCAAAATTATGATCAGGTTTTTGCACCCACTGTTAAAGTACAAAGTGTAAAGATTGCTTTATCTATTGCAAGTTTAAACCAACTTAAAGTCAATCACTTTGATGTAGAGACTGCATATTTAAATGCTCCATTGGATGAGTGCATCTATATGGAGCAAGCTCCTGGGTTTCACAGTGGGGGAGCAGACCAGGTTTATTGTCTCAATAAAGCCTTGTATGGTCTCAAACAAAGTGGCCGATGTTGGTACCTTTGTTTGGATGAACAGCTGAAGAATGTTGGTTTTCAGAACAGCATTGCTGATCCATGTTTGTATACAAGGGGTGTTAATCAGAATTATGAAATCGTCGTCGCTTTTGTGGATGATTTCTGCCTGATTACACAAACTGATGTTCAGGTGCAAAGGTTTAAACAGGAATTGGGTTCAAAATTCAAATTGAAGGACCTTGGTCAAATTAGAAACTATTTGGGAGTAGATTTTCAGAGGTTTGAAAATGGTGATTTTAAAATGAGTCAAGTTCAAAAGATTGAAAGAGTTTTGGATCTTTGTAACATGTCTCAATGTAAACCTGCACGAACTCCTATGTGTTGTGATTTCATAAATGTCATAGATTCTAGGCCATTTGAACATCCTGAACTTTTTCATTCTGTAATTGGAAGTTTATTGTATATTGCAAGATGGTCACGTCCAGATATACAATATGCTGTAAATGTTTTGTCTAGAAAAGTGTCAAAACCAACTCAACATGATTGGCAAGGTTTGAAACGCGTATTAAGATATTTGCGTGGAACTTTGAATTATGGCGTAAAAATAAGTTCACAAGGTTCTCATGAGTTGGAAGCTTTTTGCGATGCCAGTTTTGCCAGCGAAATCCAAAATAGATATTCTGATTCAGGGATGATAATTTTTTATGCTGGCACTGCCATACACTGGGGGTCAAAAAAGCAATCCACTATTGCTTTAAGCTCGGCAGAGGCAGAATTTGCCGCGTTGTCAAGCGTGGTAAATGAGCTGATTTATCTAAAACAAATTTTTAGTGATTTAGGTATGCCAATTTCAGAAGCTGTTAAAGTTTTTGAAGACTCTCAAGCATGTATAGCGATGGCAACA
This sequence comes from Gambelia wislizenii, assembly GCA_030847615.1. NCBI lineage: Eukaryota > Metazoa > Chordata > Lepidosauria > Squamata > Crotaphytidae > Gambelia > Gambelia wislizenii. The sequence continues at coordinate 26,586,784 of JAUMIR010000011.1, read as the reverse complement.
GCACAAGGTGTTAAAAGTAGAACAAAACATGTGGCTGTAAAATTTCAGAATGTTAGGGAAGCTGTTCAAAATGGTTTAATTGATTTGGTGTATTGTCCCAGTGAAGAAAATATAGCAGATTTATTTACTAAAGCGTTGGGTAATATTAAACATGATCTTTTGTGTGACAGACTGGGTATGATATGTCGATGTCTGGATGAAAAATTAGAGGGGTGTCAGGGAAAATAGTTTTTGAGATCAGGAGTTTGTCTCCCCCTCCCTGAATAATTTTTTAGCCAGACATGCCTGGCGCCATCTTTAGTTATCAGAAGGTAATAAATCTGTCTGTTTTTGTTATTCTGTTTTTTGGGCTTGTATGTGAGAAACGAAACTTAAGATTGGATTACTTTCGGTTCTCCCAAGGACTAAATGTTATGGCCTATATAACTGGGAGGGGTTACATTGTTTTGTTCCTGAGATAGAAAAGAGCTTCAAGCTTGTGTGTACCTCTCTTGCTTAGAGAGAACCTAGAAAACATGGTTAAATGCTTTCTGTTATTGTTTTCCTTTTTATTTAATTGTTATTAATAAAAGCCTAAAAGAATTTTGGCATGGACTTACTTTTGCACCAAAGGAGTATTTGTTTGCTCACAAAGCACACGTTTTCGTTGCTTATCCCCTGTTCGGATGAACAGGGAGTGACTGCGCTCTGCACAGATCTGTGACACAAACAGTTACAGGCCCGAAACCAGGTCTGGGAATACAACTACCAGTCCTGGATGGAACTACACTCTCCTCCAAAGACTGTGTTCGCAGTCTGGGGGTGCTCCTGGACCTGACGCTCCAGATGTCTAATCAGGTAAATGCGACGGTCAGGAGTGCCTGTTATCAACTTCGGCTGATACGCCAGCTGCGCCCTTTCCTGGAAACTAGGGACCTTGAAACTGTGGTACATGCACTGGTAACCTCCCGTCTGGATTTCTGTAATGCGCTCTACATGGGGCTACCCTTGTGCTTAACTCGGAAACTTCAACTAGTTCAGAACATGGCAGCCAGGTTGATTTCTGGTGTTTCCAGAAGAGAGCATATAACACCTGTGCTAAAAGCTCTCCACTGGCTGCCTATTTGTTTCCGGGTACAGTACAAGGTGTTGGTTATAACCTTTAAAGCCCTGCATGGTTTGGGTCCAACTTATCTCCGGGACCGCCTCCTTCCGTACGACCCTCCCCGCGCACTTCGGTCCTCTGGGAGGAATCTGTTACAGCCTATGAAAACAAGGCTGTCGGTGACGTCCCAGAGGGCCTTCTCCGCTGCTGCTCCCTGATTATGGAATGGCCTGCCGGACGAGATCCGGCTTATTAACACCTTAGACAGCCAAGACGGATCTTTTCCGGCAGGCCTTTCCTGAATAACTATCCCGGCCCAAGACTCGGCTGTCCTCCCTGAGCTGTAATCAGATTTTTTTTAAAAAAAAAACTATTGTATATTTTAATCTTTTTCTAATTTATATATTTTTAATTTACTGTATGTTTTTAATCTTTTATAGTTTAATATTATTTTAAGGGGGAGTGGGCTAGGGTACTGGGACTATGGAGTTTTTATATTGTAAGCCGCCCCGATTGCGTTGCAGAGGGGCGGAATAGAAATAAAATTTTATTATTATTATTATTTATTAAGATGAAACCCCTAAAGTAAACAAAGTTTGGCTACCACTCCTGAAAAACACCAAAATCAGAACTCAACACATGCAAATGAACTTCACGCAGGGACAGGGGGATTTCCAGCAGACAATGGACCATTAGCCAAAAAGACACTAATCCTCCTTGCATATCCTCCCACCCTGGGAACTAGCCATTCAAATACACAAATTTATATATCCTCTCCAACAGGGACTCACAGTATATAAACCCCACACACCCCTACGCCACCATTCTCTGAAGACGGCAGCCACAGATGCAGGCGAAACATCAGGAATAAACTCTTCCAGAACATGGCCTCACAGCCTGGAAAAAAACCACAGAAAGCCTATGGATGCTGGCCGTGAAAGCCTTCGACTTCAGAAAGGTTTTCACTTGCCACCAAAAAGACATCAAAGAAGGAATCAAGCTATCTTCCACAGGAAGGGAGTTCCAAAATCTGGAAGCAGCCATTGCGAAGCCCCACCACCACCACATTCCCATCGAACAACCCCGTGAAGGCAGTGATATAGAGAGAATTGCCTACTCCAAAGAGCTCAGGAAGGCTTATATGGGATGATACTGTCTTTCAGATAGCCTTGTTTTTTTGATCCTGCTCTCACCTGAGCAACATTCAAGTAGTGATTACACTTATGTATCTCTTAGATCCTAATTTTATGCAAGTGCAGAGGATATTATGGGAACATGGTTCTCAGATTGCTGGCAGAAACATGGCAATAAGAAGCCCCCCACACACACACACACATATGGACCTTCTTGGGTGGCCCTCTTATGCATACTTGGTCCATTTGAAGTGTAGTTCTGTGTAGGATACAGCTTTTTTAGCACTATGGCACCCTGAGCTGTGCAATTCTTTTCCACCTTATTGAATCTCAGTGTCATTCAATCAGGCTTCTTGAACTGTATGATGGTTCTGGTAAAGAATTGTATTTATTTACTACATAACTGTGGCCGGGGAGAGAGTAATGAGTGCTACTGTGGGGGAGGTCTCTGTTTTGAATGCATTATGTGTATGTGCCTTGAAGTTGACTTAGGGTGACCTCATGAATTTCATGTTGTTTTCTTAGGCAAGTAATACTCAGATGTGTTTTGTTATTGCCTTTCTCTGATATATAGCCTACAGAACCTGGTATTCCTTGGTAGTCTCCTATCCAAGTACTGACCAGGGCTGACCCTGTTTAGCTTCCAAGATCAGACAGGATCTGGAGCCTTCAGAGTATTTAGACCCTTTTGTTCTTATATATTTCTTTGCTTTTAATGACCATAAAGCCACCTTCTGAATTTTCTGTTAAAAGGAAGATAAGGTCCATATGTTCTAATTAAAACATAATTAACAGACATTAACTGGCCCTAGGCAGTTGTACCTACAAATATGCATGCATACAAACATAAATATTTAAAGTCAATACTAACTTTGAAGCCAACTGGATATTGTAGTGTCATCATGTTTCATCCTTTCTTTCTCTGGATTAGCCAGTGCTTCAATTATGCAATCTTTCTGAAGTTAAGCAAAATCTTCTTCTCATGATTGTGTTATCATAATCACATGCAGCACTAAGCATTTTATCATTATGCTTTACAAATGTCACAATATTTTCTATGTACATTTGTAGAAAGGACTTCTACTGTACCTCCAGAAGAATGAACTCATCAAGAAAGAGTTCTTGTTCGCTCATTAATTCCTCAGATACATTTTAACCCACAACTGTAAAAGATAACCTTCTCCTGTCCCTTCTACCAATATCTTGTACTTCCCTTTGTTGTTATGTACCTTCAAGACATCTGCAATTTATGACATCCCTGACAGAGTTTTCTTGGCAGAATTTATTCAGAGGCTTGTCACTGTCTTCCTCTCAGCCTGAGAGTTTGACTTGCCCAAGTTAACTCAGTCAGTTTCCATGACTGAGCAGGGAGTTGAACCCTAGCCTCTCGGAGTCCTAACCCAACACTTAAGTCATTATGCCATGCTGGCTCTCTGTCCCTACCTAAAGTCAAAAAGAACAATCCAGTTAAGGGTTTTCTCCCCAAGCCCCAACTTTCTAGATCTATGATGAGGGTCAACTTAGCAGTTGCTTGCTATCTTGAAGGTTTGGTTCATATTTTATATGAGTCTAAATTCTAAAACATAGTAACAGATCACTATTACTGTATCACAATGAGAAGACAAACATTTATAAGATTAATGATTTGCTCCTTATTAAGGTATGTCAGAACCAGAAATCAAAAATGACATGAACAGCTTACTTATTAGTCCTGGATGGTGAAAATATCTATGACATCACATTTCAGAGCTTGGTTGCAATATAGCAAAGATACAACAGTCCTAAAATGGGAAACACTGGCAAATGAATCAAATAAATAATGTGGGCAACTAAAAATTCTAAGTTGACAAAAGGATACATGCCAAGACATCATAGTTCAGCGAAGTGAGGTATTTCAATGAATCAACAACTGGAGTTATTAAATTATCATACTTTTGTATCTGAGACAAAATCTGAAAAGATCAAATGAAAATGAGGTTTTCCAAGTGTACAACTCTGTCAAAAGTCCTTAAATTCTCAGTGAACTTTCATGTGGTTTATAGCCTTTTTTAATGAGGAATGAGTCTTCATATATACATCTAAAGAGGAAGTTACACTGTATTAGCTACAAACTGGTTTTCAAATTTCAGTATCACATGTTAAAAATGGGCTTAGCACTCAATAATACAGTTTAAAATGTGCAGCTTATTTTTTTTAACTTCTTTGTGATTAATCCAATAGCCAAAATATGCCAGTACTTATCTTTCACATACATAGTCAAATAAAATGGTTGGGTTGCTGTGGCTCAGTTTCCCAATTTGTCTTCCAGAAGGCTTTACATTTTCCTTGGTTAAACGCCTGGAAGAGAACATCATACTTTAGTGTCTCTTTTCTGCAGCTTTATATTCATATTACTTACAGCTTTAGAATAATTTTATTTTCTCCTCAGTGGATTGCAAAATTGACCTCCCTAAATACTCTATAAAAATTCATATGATATATAGTGAATTTCACATATGATTTCTGTTAGCCATTTTGGAATGGAATAGCATATAAATCAAAATAATAATACATACTTTAAATAGCAGATGAAACTAAGAATATTAAATTTTATAAAGATTCTTGAAGATATAACTTTTAATTTGCAACAGCAGGAGCTTTTCTGACAAATATTTAGGCTACAACCCTACATAAACTTATTCTGGAAATAAGCTCCTCTGAACACAGGAGAACTCACTACTGAGTAAGTGTTCATGGAAGTGCCCTACTAGTATAAGTAATTCCTATTGTTTCATCTACATCCCTAAAAGAATCAAACATAACTCACTTCATAATATATTTGGCTCTGTCAATTGTTTGAGCTTTAACTTTCACAAGCAGTGGATGACTATTATAGGTTTCATTCTTCCACTGACCATATAAACGATACCTGTTGAAGAGTACAAGATGACAAAGAAGTGATTGAGACAATTTTGTAAAACATCTGTGATTTTCCATATAAAGCTTTTCCAGATCATTACTCACCGGTACTGGTATGGAAATGTTTTAAACATCCCCCAGAGTTCTTCAGACATACACGCATTACAATCCATCAAAGAAAGAGAAGGAAGCAAAACCTGATCGGTAATACTCAGCAAACAACTGAATAATACCTCCTGATGGAGAAAAGGAAGAGAATGCTGAAAAGAATTCAAAAGCTGAATATTTAATTGGTTATTAATACAAGTTTATAGTAGAATAATGGAACACCAGAAGATGTTAGAACAATGTTTCTAGAACTGTATTAGAGGTTTGACCATAGGCAGATTGGAAGCATTATATTATGCCCTAGCAGCCAGAGAAATTACAAAACAGAAATAGCTTATTCAAATGCTTTGTGCCTCTTGGTTTCCAAGTTAGCTTGAGTGGCACTTCATAAAACCTTCTCTCTACATTGCAGATTTCATGGTGCCCTTTTCTACTTTAGGCTAAATTAAACAGGACACCTGGATATGTGATTATTTCTGTATTATGCCAATACTACAAATGATTTCAAGACAGCTCACCATTTTTTCTTTATCCTCTTGTTTGTTCCCATCAGATTGGTACTAGAAAAAAGGATTGTGAAAATGTAATGATTTCAGACAAAGAACATAACCCAGACCAAGTTATTATTTCAGTCATTTATATCCCAGTTTTGAGTCCTCAAAGTGGCTTAAAAAAAAAAGATAGCTCAAAAGCCACATACTTAAAACAACAACAACATGATGATTTTTTTAAAAATGTAATTGTATTTTAATATAATTTGTTTATTTTTTTCATTATTGGACGTTTAGCTTTTTCTTGTGTTAGTATTTCTGTAAGCTGCCTTCAGGCCCCATGCTGGGAGAACATGGGGTATAAATAAAAAATGTAAAAACAAAATAGTAAAACCAGCCCCATTACAACAGAAGCCAACCTCTGCTATGCCTTCTCACAGGGAAGTTGGTGGCTACTGTGTCCATGGGTAAGATAGTTTGGATCTAAATGGAGCAGGCCCTCGCACTATTTTTGCTGCTGCCTGCCTGCGGTACTTTTTCCTTCCCATGGGACAAGAGGTGTCAGATGTGCCTATGTGGTGATAACAAGATAATGGTGCATAATCCAACAATAATAGGCCTAGAAGATGAAAGGCCCAGTTCCATTCTCTAATGCAGGGAGAAGCATTTCTGACAGCCCTGAATTCTTTGGTCCTCTAGTGCTCTCTCCTTACTACTGAACACTGGGACAAGAAAAAGGATGAAATATGGCTGTCCAGACACAACTGACTGTAGCAGCTTTCTGAAAAGATTACTATAACAAATGTATGGAAACATTTGCAACTCCTTTTAAAAGCTGGTTTGGACTTAAAACTAAGTCACAATTTAGCATTATCAGATAGTTTTGAGAACTCTATCCCTCTATCATAAGGGCTTATCAGATGTTTAGCAACTTGAAATTCTTTAAAACACTGGTTGGAAACTACTGTACAGCTGGCCCTCTGTATCCACGGATTCTACACCCATGGATTCTACCATCTACGGCTTGAGAATATTTTTTTTAATTCCAAAAAACAAAACTAGATTTTGCCGTTTTATAGAAGGGACCTCATTTTACTATGCCATTGGATATAAATGGGACTTAAGCGTCCATGGAACCAAACCCCAGTGGATACCAAGGGCCCACTGTAACTGTTTGTCAGCAACTGTGTTGATTTACAAAGTTCTCATTCATTCACTGGATCTACTGTACAACTAGATTTAGGCCTATAAATGCTATAAACAAACCAATAAAAATGTTTTCATTTGCAGTTGTATTTACTAATAATCTTTTCTCACTTTCAAGAGTCTAATAGCATTTGCTATTAGTAAATGGAATTTTCTCCTTCAAAAAACTTTTCAAGTATTCTCTGCATTCACACTTTTCTGTACATACACAAAAATGCATATGTTAAGCAGTCTCATAATCTACTACTGTTGAGCACAATACTTTTGAAAATGTTTGTTTTAAGGTTGCCAACCTCTTTCATGAATGCTTTTCCAAGACGCACCACTTTTGCAAACAATATGGGGTCATGTGAGAGATGTGGGCCAAGGTAACAAAGCATATTAAATACTTCTTTTCTTAAATCTTCAAAGTTTTCTACTTGTTTGGGTGCTCTCTTATTCTGCAAAGGAGGAACTGGAGTCCCTTTGGCACCTTTGGGTACTCCAACTCTGTAATGGAGAAAAATAAAGTTTTATAGTTAACACAACACTGTATATCAAAAGGCTTCATTCTACAGATGCATTTTATATGTAAATGGCACTTTTCAAAATATATGCCATGCAATGCATAACCTACTCCAAAAAGAAGGACTTGTACAAGAATGCCTAGGAAATACTAACAAAGGGATAATACATTCAGATATTTTCTACTACTGAGTATGGCATGGATCCTAAGATAAACAAATGTAAAAATTCTTCCTCTAACACCACTTCTGCTTCTGAAAAGCCTCTTCAGAGGGTGAGATAGAAGTACTCCTAATTATGTAGGATGGGGCAGGGATTGCCTCATGCTAATTTAACTTAGGATCTAGACCAATCTTGAACAATACACCACCCCTTCAGCAGCCTCCTACCCCATCCCACATTGTTCAGGAGCACCTACAGTCCTCTAAGATGGTTATACAGAAGTATAGATGGCTACACTCTCTCCATAAATTAACCTCTTAAAATGCAATTAAAATTAAGCTATTAGCTTTTATGCAACAGAAGAGGTACATGTTTATATGATATTTAGAACAAACCAAACAAAATAGTTTAAAATAGTGAAAATCTATGTATTTGGGGGGGGGTTGTTCAACAGCTCTCCATTGAAACCTTCTGGTTGTTTTGATCTGGGATCAATCTCTCCTTTAAAAAAGCTTTATAGATTAGTTGAACAAAAAGGTTTGTAGAAGAACCCAACCAATATATACTTCTTTTAAATTTCAGGAGTTGGCTTCCCTAAAAACACACAGCCTCACAGCTTCCTTGACCTTCTGAGCTGTTTCTTAGATGTCTCTGTATTCAGAATATTCATAAATATTCCATAACACCTCAGCAATTCAATTAAAAGCTAAAGAGGTTTCAAGCAAATGGAAACAGACCTATGTACAGCCATGCAAATATATGTATTGTACATGTAACTTGTAATTATATTTCCTGAACAAAAGGGCATCATTCACCTTCGATACAGTGGTTCAATCATCACGTGAAGAAGTTGGCAAAGAGCAACAGCAATAGATTTGTGTGAAGTTGCATAAAATGGAGGCATCTGATCCATAATACTTTGTGCATGCTGCCAGTCACCAATTTTTAACATTGCTTCTAATAAACCCAGTTTCTGGTTATCAGGTGGCTGCAAAGATAAGCAAGTTAGTAAGACAAAATTTTAGAACAGAAAAATTGTTGTCTCTACCAACAGAAAGAGTGGACAATACTATATAAATCAGGACTTTCACATTTACAACTATTACCATGGTATCCCACCTGCTGGGCAAAATATTGGTGTTGTCAATGGATTTTTTTTTATTTTATTTAAAAAAATAAGTTGATTGACAACATCAGTTTTAACTGATTAAAGCTATACAGATTTGCTCTAACAAAACAACAAAACCAAAGTATACAGTGCTGAAATGAGAAGAGCATAATTCCCTTCCCACTTCTGTCTTGTTCCCAGCTATTTTCAAGGCTGAGATTGTCCAAATGATGAAAGGTAACTACTAATGCCACCTTGTGATCAAGGAGTGAATGAGCAAGAGGAGCAAGAATCTACTGAGATCTAAGAGGAGGCCTTTACAGGGTGCCACTGTGTGTCCATGAGGCCCACAATAGAGCCCATGAATACAGGTTGACCCCTGTATCCACAGGGATACATTCCTAGACCCCCACCCCCACCGTGGATACCTGAAACCATGGATAATAGGGGATCCTATTCTTTTCTATGAGAAGAACGCTGGAAGTTGACCATAGAATCATGTTGGAGGACCTAGAAATGCCAGAAGAACACATATTTTCGGACATGGATAGGTGAAACCATAGCTACTGTAGCCATGGATACGGGGGTCAACCTGTATTTTGTGTGGAAGGGCACACAGAGAGAAAGAGAGAGTAATTTGTTGTCATTATAGACATTGCCTACCGTTGACTCATACCACAAAAACTTCCTCCAAGAGTTCTGGATTAGTTATAGAATATTCTATCAGGTGCATCATTAAGGCAAACATATTTCTGTTGCCATTTCTGCACTGCTATTTAACTAACATCTTGTCTAAGTGAATTGTTTGGGCACTCCCAATAGCCTGCCCAAATAACTGGACCTCAGATCTATCTACCGACAACTGAAGTGCCATAATTTAATAAAAATTATTACACGTTACCTTTTCTGTTTTTTCCTCTTCCTTTTCCTTTTCCTTCTCTTTCTCCTCAGTCTTTTCAGAAGATAACACCACCATTGTAAGTTTCCTCACAATTTGTTTAGCTTCTCCAATTTCTCTTTTGTGTTCTTCCAGGATAGCATTATCTGCTGGAAGAAGCTACAAAGACAATTTGGAGGTTCACTAACATATATATGTAAAGGTTTGGGTTTTTTAAAAAACTGGTGATAAAGACTGGTGATCAGTTTTTATTTCCAGAGAAAAACTTAATATATAAATATGAAGAATCAATTAATTAATCCCATACATTTTCTGAGCATTTACTGATTCACAGACAATATTAAACCTCATTTCAGACTTAAGAATCTCAATAGGATCAGGCATGGTTTTATCAGCTAAATAATAAGTCTTAGAAGTGTGCTCTTCCCTAGCCCTGTCTTATAAACACAAAACTTCAAGGAGTATGTGAACATCCCTGAATACATCGGAGCACATATTTTGAGATTAAAGTGCTGCTTCAATAAGGATCTGAACCTGGAAATCACCAACATTTCCACTTTTTAAAAATCCGCATTTTTAATTATTTGAAATGCAACAAAGGAATTAAAGAACTTGCATTCCAAATGTGTGGTCCAGATTGTGGTTGCGAAAACCAGATAGGGCACAAGTGATTAGATGCAACAATGAAACAGGAAAATAGTGCTATTTTGCTTGATTTAAGGAATCTGAAAACCAGCGTCATTAGACTCTGGGGAACAAAGTCTGAATCCCCACTAGGCCATGGAAACCCACTGGGTGACCTTGGGCAAGTCACATTCTCTCAGGCTCAGAGGAAGGCAAAGGCAAACACCCTCTGATCAAATCATGCCAAGAAAACCCTGTGATAGGCTTGCCTTAGGCATTGCCATAAGTCAGAAACCACTTGAAGGTACACAGCAATAATAACAAGGAATTTTATAAATTCAGAACATTCATTTGGTTTATTTTCATGGGTTTGCTTACTTTCAGCCTTATATCTCCTCTCACACAATGTTAAAATATGTGCAGACCTAACATCTTCTCTAAGAAAATGATCTATTAATGCTCCTTTTTACAAGCCAAATATATAATTATCTCAAGAAAAATAATCCACACAGTTTAATAACTTACATGTACATAAAGGTCTTCCAAGTCTATTAGATTATGTTGCAAAAGTACTGCAGCAACTCTGTATAAAGAGACAGGTGTCTCTCCATTTGGCTCCTAAAAAGAAAAGTATAATTTTAGAAAAGTGACTATGAGTATCACAGGAGATTACAGAAGGACCTCCATTTTTTTTCAATGTTATTTTCCAGACAGAAAGCAGCTTAAGATGAGAGTGCCACAGTGAATTCAAGATTATATTATTACTGCTTACAAACATATCTTAGTGCTTCATTCTCTAACAGAACAGTTTCCCTGATGTTTTTTATAATTTATTTAGTTATTATTATTTTTTATTATTTTTAAGTTATGTATACCCCACTCTTCAGCCACAAGGCTATCAGAGCGGCTTACAAATTGTTTTAAGCAATAGCTACTTACACATCTACACTGCATTAAACAGTTTCCAATGTGTGTTAGCTAATTGCCCCCACAAGCTGGGTACTCAATTTACTGACCTACGAAAGGATGGAAGGCTGGGTGAACCTTGCAGCCTGCTGGAATCGATACCTAAGTACTCAACTTTACATGGGTTTGAAAAGTCCTTTGTTTTAGACACCAAAGCTTTCAAAGAAAATTATGTACCTGTCAGATGGACACACTGAGCGCACCTGAGTGCAGTCATGGCTGCTCGGACCCCTACAGACATCTGATGGAGGAGTCTGCCAACTCCATGCCTATGAGGGGGGCTGTCACACAGAAAAGAGGAGGGCACATCCCTGTAATTCTGCCCTTTAGACTAACCTCTGCCAATTTCCAACACTACTGACTGGAAATCTACGCACAGGCTAGGCAAGTCTACCACCTTATACATCAAGATGGTACTATGGCCTTCAGACACATCTACATTAAATTTCATTAATGTATTTTGTAAAGTAAAGAAAATCCAAGGTGCACGCTTGTAGGATTCCCTAAATCCCTCAGGTCTCCTGATTTCATAATCTTGATGCTATCATTCTGAGAAACACATATCTGCTTCTATTATTACAGATATATGCCATCTGTGCTTTCCCTCAAAATTAGCTTGAAATTACAGGTTGAGTCTCCCTTATCTGAAATGCTTTGAAACCAGAGGTATTTTGTAATATTTTGGATTTTGGAATACTTACATATACATAATGAGATATCTTTTGAGATGGGACCCAAGTCTAAACATGAAATTAATTTATGTTTCATGTACACCTTATACACATAGACTGAAGATAATTTTATACACAATATTTTTAATAATTTTGTGCATGAAACAAAATTTTTGTACACTGAACCATCAGAGAGCAAAGGCATCACTACCTCAGCTACTCATGTGGACAATTTTGGATTCTGGCATATTTTGGATTTCACAATTCCAGATAAGGGAGACTCAGCCTGTATCAGTTTTCTTCTGTATACTCAGAGAAACTGAAAGCATATTTCATATTAAACAATAAGCATTAAGTAAGTGGTTAAAAGATCACAATGCTGAAAACAGAAGTATTACCTGATAGAATTTGAATTTGAATCCAAGGATATGACAAAGTGTCTGAGGTTCACACATATACATGTAGGATTCTATTAAAGGTACAAAGAATTCATCATATTCTGGCCTGCATTCATAGACTTCTAAGATAATATCTAACACTCTGTTGGGATCCAGGTTAAAACATCCTATTAAAGAGAAGGACAAATTAAAAACCGGAGGCATAGCCTCAATTTTTATTAGACATGAAATATTAAAGCCAAAAGTGAGATGAATCTAAGACATAGAGATATCAGGAAAAATGTTGAACAAAATCTGTCCCAGCATACATGTCTTACCTATTAAAGATTTGATATTTTCTAGGATCAGTTCACTAGTGATATTTCCAGATAAATCTTGTCCCAGTTCAGCGATCAGTTTTGCATAACCTTCATTTTCTTCCCTTAATAAATTGAATTTCTGCTGCTTATAACTACAATCAGATGAATTAAGAATAAAGATAACATGTAAGCATTCTTCAATTATAGAAGGCTGGCATTTATAACAATGTTTAACTGATAATCTTTACATTTATTTCTCCAGATCATTTTGTACTATTCGTTCATGAATATGAAGCATACCCTAATTCAAATGCTAAAAACGCTTCTATCGTGGCTCTGCGCAAGCACAAGACCTTTATATATGAATCATGGAGGTGATGAAGAATTTTTATTCCAAATAGAAAGTAAAATACTTATAAGCACATCTCGAAGAAATTAACACACGTAGGAAAAAGTTAGCACCATATAAATTTATCCTTCACATAAAATACAATATAACCACTTTGCTTAAAAATGACACAAGATTGGGATGAGAACCTCTCTAAAGCAGCATTTGATGAGGAAAACATTTGTCATACCTACAGACATGGGTCTATGTGCCTTAGAACACATACAAATGTCTCTGTTAAGGAAAATGCAACATGGGACATACAGTGAAAGAAATAAAATATGTATGTGAAAGTCACAATGACTAAGCAAGAGCAATTATGGGGCTACACAGGTGAAACTGCTAATGTAATCTAGAAGGCCTGAGAGCCAAGGACAGAGGTACTGAATGCAGATTGGAAACACCTGAGAATCATTAAGTGTACAAGGTGAAATGTTGAAATACATGGGTTGGTCTTAAGCATGGGTGGAACTACGTGGATCAATCAGAATGGAAATACACACCCACTGGGTGGAAACTAACTAGTGGGTGGTGATAAACAATGGCTATAAAATTGCAATGTTTGCCAATGTATGGTTGTGGAGTAGAGTTGGAGTAGTTTGGAGATATTGTGGAGTAGTGTGTAGAGATTGTGATTTGTTGACCATATAGTATATTTATATAGAAGAATAAAGTAGGTTTTATATAAAACTACTGAGTTGCCTGAGTGAATCCTGGAGACGTTTGGAGACACCTGGAGAAGAGTGAGAAGGCTTGGAGAGTTTGTCAGGATCTTCAGCCTATTCTCTGAAACTCTGCTGCTTTGGAGAAAAGCATTAACCACTGATCTAAGCTGGTTGGCTCTGCTGTATAAAAAGGTGGTGAGTTTGAGCCAGAGGTGAAGAGCTACAACTCCCATCATCCCTGACAAGGGTTATGGGCCCAGTTACTAGAGCACCCAGCATCCACAGAAGCTGAAAGTTCCAGAGAGTGGAAGAAAGCTTTGTGGACGATAGATCAGAGCAAGCTGTTTGTGCTGCACTGATAAGCCTCGTGAGTAAATCATTTTGTGTTTTGCTTAAGCCCAGACGGGTCGGCTGTGCATACTCAGAAGGACTGTGTCAAATTGAGTCACTGCACAAATCAAGATGGAATTTCTAAAGTTTAGTAAATTGAATAGAAACAACTACTCTACCTGGAAGATTTATGCCCAATCTCTACTAGTAAAGGAAGGTCTGTGGTCAACAGTTGAAACAGGGCTGGCAGCTGATGCTGATGAAGCCACTAAAGAGAGAGATAGTAAAGCAAAAGCCTGTCTTTATCTCATGCTTGAAGAAGACTTAATTAATGACGTCAGAGATAAAACGTCTGCCAAGGATGTGTGGGATACCTTGCAGAGATTACACACTCCTTCAACTGCTTTTGCAAAAATGCTATGGTCTAAAAGAATATACAGGCAAAAGATGGCTAAAGGGCAGTGTGTGATAGAACATTTAAAAATAATGCAAGATTTGTTTGTGCAAGCTGAACTGAGGGGAGTGCAAATTAGCAAAGAGCAGCAATGCTACATTTTAGTAGAATCGCTAGACTCTTCGTGGGACAGCATAACGAACAGCTTGCAGAACTTGCCAGAAGCTGAGCTTAATAGAGACTTAATTGTGGCCAGAATACTGGAAGAGAACCAGAGAAGAATGTCTGAGCAGGGTGACTCAGCAAGCTTAAAGACTGTGCCAAAACAACAAACATCTCCTGACTGGCGAATGCAGGAGGAAGCAGCCTCTACAAGGGAGCAACGGAGGTGCTTTTATTGTAAGAAGATTGGTCATCTGCAGAGACATTGTAAACATTTTGCAGCTGAGAGACGCAAGCAAGCAGAGAGCAGATGGCAGCCGCGGCAGTATCAAAAACAGTCCAGACCTCCATTTTTGAGGGACAGTGGTAATAAAAAGGGGTTTGCAACCATGATTAAGGAAAAGCAAAATGCAAATTCTAAATGGCTAGTTGATTCAGGAGCCTCATCTTCGATGTGTAATGATATAAATTTAATAAGTAATAGAAAATCAGCTAATGTAAATGCTGTAGTTTTGGCTGACGGGAAAGAGCTAAGTACTGTAAAACAAATGGGTACTGTGTACATTCCAGGGCTAAAAGAGAATTTTAATGATGTCTTACATGTAAGGGAGTTAGAAAATAATTTGTTATCAGTAAGCAGATTAACAGAAAAAGACTACACAGTCATCTTTGAAAAGAACATGTGTAAGATAAAACTGAATGGGGAATTGCGTGGCATAGGTTTGAAAAAGGACAAACTTTATTATTTGGAGGACAATATTGATAGCTACAGGGTTGAAGAAGCTAATAACATAGAAAATATTCCAATCCACAAAGACTGCATACACGAGCTTCACAGAAAATTCGGCCATGCGAGCTTCAAATGTTTAAAGAATTTAATCAGTATGTGTCCAGATTTAAAAGTTACTGAATGCAAAAACCACTTAGATTGTACAGTGTGTCAACAGGTAAAGGTCAGAGCTTTTCCAGTAGCTAAGAAAACAAAAAGAATTGCTCAAAGACCATTTCAGTATGTACATGCAGATGTCGCCCAAGCTAATTGCTTGTCCTTAGGGGGAAGCAAGTATTTCCTAGTAATTGTTGATAGGTATACAAGGTTTGCATTTGTGAGAATAATGAAAAACAAATCTGACGCTGGGCAAAGTTTAAAAGCATGGGTAAGAATGGTGGAAAGACAATTTGATAGCAAAGTAGGCACCATCATTACTGATAGAGGAGGAGAATTTTTAAATAATCAATTGTTTAACTGGTTTCAAAAGGTGGGAATAAGGCATGAAACTACAAACCCTGCTTGTCCTAGTGAGGATGGGTTAGCAGAGAAGAAAATACAAGATATAAAAAGAATTACTGCTTGTATGATGGCAGATGCAGGGGTGAAAGATAGTTTTTGGGCAGAAGCAACTTTGACTGCAATACATATTAGTAACAGACTGTATCATTCAGAAATTGAAGACATTCCCTACAGGGTATTGTACGGGAGAATGCCAAATTACAAGTACTTAAGGGTTTTTGGACAATTTGCTCATGTTTACACACCTGCTTGTTTCAGGAGGAAAGGAGAACCCAAGAGCAAAAGGCTTAGGTTTTTGGGGTATTCTGGAAATAGCTACAAGTTTCATTTGGGAGGAAAACAAGTGCAGTATTCTAGGTCTGCAAATTTTGAGAGACATGCTGGTTGGGACAAACTGCATGCCAATAAAGAAGTGTTTTTGAGATTAGGGAGTTCAAATGAGCCAGAAGCACAAACTGAACCAACCTCAGGAAACGGAGGGGTTTCAGTTAAGCAGGAAGCATCACCTAGCAGCAGTGGTAGTTCTTCTGATGATGAGATAGCATCTAGGCCTACTACTACTCGAATGACTGAAGACAAGAGATTTAGTCATAGAACTACAACTCCCAGTAGAGAAAGTGAGGATGAAAGAGACAGAACAGCAGATTTTATTCCCAGGCGTAGTCATAGAGTTAGAAAGCCTCCAGATAGGTTTGTTGTGACAAAGGCAAGAGCTTGTTTAGCAGTAGAAGAGCCTGAAAGTTTTGAAGAATTGGAAAGTTATCCTAGTGAAGAACAGGAAAGATGGTTTGATGCAATGGATAATGAGTTTGGTTGCCTGGTAAATAAAGATGTTTTTGAAATTGTTGACAGACCCAAAGACAAGAAAGTAATTGGTTGTAAATGGGTATACAAAAGGAAAGAAATGCCAGATGGAAGTATCAAATATAAAGCTAGGTTAGTGGCTAAGGGTTTTGCACAACAGCAGTATGAGAACTATGATAAGACATATTCTCCAACTGCAAAGCCAGAAAGTCTGAGAATGGTTCTAGCTGTAGCAGCAAAAAGGAATTTAGTTGTAGAGCATTTTGATTTTGAAACAGCTTACTTGAATGCGGTTCTGAATGAAGAAATATTTATGGAACAGCCACAAGGTTTCGAAGAAAATGGTAGTCAGAGAGTATATAAATTAAAGAAAGCGTTGTATGGTTTAAAACAAAGTGCCAGAGCGTGGAATCTGTGCATCAATGATGAGCTAGTTAAGCTAGGTTACAAGAGGAGCATTGCAGATGCTTGTGTTTATACAAAAGGAGACATAGTATTAGTGATTTATGTAGATGATTTGTGTGTAGCAGCAAAGTCAAAACAGGAAATTGAGTCAGTAAAAAGAGAATTGTCTAAGAAGTTTGTTTTGAAGGACTTAGGTGTATTGAAGTCTTATTTAGGTATTTGCGTTGAATGGACAGAAGAAGGACATTGTTTATTAAGTCAGAGAAATAAAATTGAAAGACTGATTGAAAAGTGTGGATTACAGAATGCAAAAATAGTAAGAGCTCCAATGACAACTGGTTTTGTGTCTGAGAAAACAACTAGAGCGTTTGAGGACAAGACTTTCTTCAGAAGTATAATAGGATCTTTACAATTCATATCTTGCCACACCAGACCAGACATTTCTTATGCTGTAAATGTATTGTCTAGAAGGGTTAATGATCCAAAAATTGAAGACTGGACAGCGGTAAAACATTTATTGAGATATTTGAAAGGAACCTTAGATAGGAAATTGATAATAAGAAACAATAGTTCAGATCTAGATTGTTATGTAGACAGTTCATTTGCATCAGAATTAGGAGACAAGAAGTCAGTTACAGGAATGATAATTAAATATAGTGAAAGTCCAATAGTTTGGAGAAGTAGAAAACAAACTAATGTAGCGTTAAGCACAACAGAAGCAGAATTTGCTGCTTTGAATGAGATAGTAAATGAGGTACAGTGGATTAAGCAATTGCTAAATGATTTAAATGAAAATTACAAGATACCAGTGGAAATTCTGGAAGATTCACAGTCATGCATAGCAATGGCTGAAACTGAAAGTCTGAAGAACAGAACAAAATATGTTGGTGTAAGATATCAAAATGTGCGAGACATGGTTCAGAAGGGTGAAATAGAATTGAGATATATAGAAACACAACACAACATAGCAGATTTGTTCACAAAAGCATTGACAGCAGAAAAACATGAAAGGCTGACACAAATGGTTGGAATGACATTGTAAGACACATACAATATTTTATTTCGGAGGGGATTGTTAAGGAAAATGCAACATGGGACATACAGTGAAAGAAATAAAATATGTATGTGAAAGTCACAATGACTAAGCAAGAGCAATTATGGGGCTACACAGGTGAAACTGCTAATGTAATCTAGAAGGCCTGAGAGCCAAGGACAGAGGTACTGAATGCAGATTGGAAACACCTGAGAATCATTAAGTGTACAAGGTGAAATGTTGAAATACATGGGTTGGTCTTAAGCATGGGTGGAACTACGTGGATCAATCAGAATGGAAATACACACCCACTGGGTGGAAACTAACTAGTGGGTGGTGATAAACAATGGCTATAAAATTGCAATGTTTGCCAATGTATGGTTGTGGAGTAGAGTTGGAGTAGTTTGGAGATATTGTGGAGTAGTGTGTAGAGATTGTGATTTGTTGACCATATAGTATATTTATATAGAAGAATAAAGTAGGTTTTATATAAAACTACTGAGTTGCCTGAGTGAATCCTGGAGACGTTTGGAGACACCTGGAGAAGAGTGAGAAGGCTTGGAGAGTTTGTCAGGATCTTCAGCCTATTCTCTGAAACTCTGCTGCTTTGGAGAAAAGCATTAACCACTGATCTAAGCTGGTTGGCTCTGCTGTATAAAAAGGTGGTGAGTTTGAGCCAGAGGTGAAGAGCTACAACTCCCATCATCCCTGACAGTCTCTCTAGGGCCCAGGTACAGATTTTATAATTAGAATGACAAGAAGATGTCATTTGGACAGCATTTTATTTTTGAATTTGGTAATCACTATTTTTAAAGCATTCAAGTGTGGACAGGATACTTGGAGAAATGAAAGCCATCACATATCCACTAGACCTTTGCCCTTCTTCGTCCATTAAAAGGGCCATAGGTGACTGACTGAGTGGGTTAAAGGAACAGTCAATGCCTTGTAACAAGACAGGGTTCCAATATGCCAAAAGGAGGCAGTTGCAAGGCATCTGTTGAAAAAGCCTTCCCTAGAGTCCTCTATAATGGATAACTACTGACCAGTATCCAACATTTTGGGGCAAGATAATAGAAGATGTGGTGGCTAAACAGCTCCAGGGACTCCTCAATGAAATGGATTACCTAGATCCCTTTCAATCTGTTTTCATGTCAGGTTATGGGACAGAGGCAGATTTGGTCACTTTGGCAGATGAACTTCTCTGGGAAGTAGACAGGGAAGGTGTGGCTCTGTTGGTTCTCTTAGCAGCGTTTGATACCATGGACCAGGGAATTCTTCCGGGCCACCTCACAGGGAAGGGATTTGCAGGCACTGCTTTACAGTGCCTCCATTCCTTCTTGGAGGAATGAACCCAGAAGGTGGTCCTAGGGGGTTCCTGTTTGACTCCTTGACCACTGGCCTGTATGGTCCCTCAGGGCTAAGTTCTCTGCCACATGCTATTCAACATTTATATGAAACTGCTAGAAGAAGTTGCCTGGAGGTTTGGGGTTTGGTAGCACAGGTATGTAGATGACACCCAGCTCAATTTTTCCTTCAAGGAAGTCCCAAAACTTCAAGAAAGCTGTTTTGGCTCTAAACCAGTGTCTGACATCAGTAATGGACTGGAAGAGGGTGAACCAAGCTTAATCCAGATTCAACAGAGATTCTCCTGATCAGCTGAAAGGTGGATAAGGGAACAGGGATTCAACTTGTGCTGGGTGGGATTAGTCTCCCCCAGAAGATGCAAGTCCGCAGTCTTGGTGTACTCCTGGACTAAAAGATGAACCTGGAGGCCCAAGTTTACATGGTGGCCAGGAGTGTTTTGGCACCTTTTAACACTAGTGCACCAATACACCAGTTACTGGATCAACCTTATCAGGCCACATTGATATGTGCTTCAGTTAAGTCCCACTTGGATTACTATAACATGGTCTATGTGGGGCTGACTTTGAAGAATGTTTAGGAACTTCAGTTGGTACAAAAAGCTGCTGCCACAGTGTTAACTGGGACTGGTTACAGAGATCATACAACTCCCTAGTTCAAATGGCTCCACCGACTGCCAGTCTCAAGACACAATTCATAGAATCATAGAGTTGGAAGAGACCACAAGGGCCATCCAGTCCAACCCTCTGTCATGCAGGAGTACACAATCAAATCATTCCAGACAGATGGCCATCCAGCCTCTGTTTAAAAACCTCCAAAGAAGGAGACTCCACCACATTACGAGGCAGTGTACTCCACTTCTGAACAGCTCTTACTGTCAGGAAGTTCTTCCTAATGTTTAGGTGGAATCTCTTTTCTTGTAGTTTGAACCCACTGCTCCATGTCCTAGTCTCTGGAGCAGCAGAAAACAAGCTTGCCCCATCCTCAGTATGATATCCCTTCAAATATTTAAACATGGATATCATGTCCCCTCTCAACCTTCTCTTCTCCAGGCTAAACATGCCCAGCTCCCTAAGCCACTCCTCATAGGGCATAATGGCTTCCAGACCTCCCACCATCCTGGTTGCCCTCCTCTGGACACGTGCCAGCTTGTCAATATCCTTCCTGAACTGTGGTGCCCAGAACAAAGTGCTGGTTATGACCTTTAAATCCCTATATGGCTTAGGTACAAGCTATCTGACAGACCTTTCCTCCCCATATAAGCCTGCCTGCTACCTAGGATCCTCAGGAGAGGCCCTTCTTCCAGTCCCAGTACCTTCATAGGTATAGTTGGTAGGGACGTATAAGAGGGCCTTCTCAGTGACTGCCCCTAAGGTTCCAGAACTCCCTCCCTAGGGAGGTTGGAATGGCCCCTTTCTTGTTGTTCTGCCATTGGCAGATGAAGACTTTTTTATTCCAACAAGCTTTTGGAACTGAAGGTTTTTAAGGAAATGGCTTTTAAGATTATGCTGTACTGGTTTTAATTGCGATATTTTTACATTTCTTTTTATCTATTTTAATTGTATGTTTTAAATTGTTTTAATACTGCTAATAGATTAATCATATTTTAATTTGATTAATTGTTTTAATAATTGCAATTTTGACTATACTGTAATCATTTTAATTTGTAAGCTGCCTTGAGTCCCAGTTTTGTGGAAAAGGTGGGGTATAAATAAAGTATAAATTAACTGGAATATATTTTTGTACTTACAAAAGTTTTGTCTTGATTTTCACAGATTTCTGATTAAACTGCTGAGATTGCTTGATAAGACCTAATGATTCCAATGTATCTGGGTCCAGGCGCTCTTTTAGTATAGTATCTGAAACCAAGTACTGGGAAGAAAAGAAGAGCAAAGATATTATTTGTACCAACATCTGCCCTACTACATTACTATAAAGCAAGAACAAAGGATGCAGGTCTATTGGTAAACCTTTATCTAGGCTATACCACTGCAGTGGACAGTTGGGAGGTCATGCGTTGGAATGGTTTTCAATATTTGGCCTCCAACCAAAAAATAATTCCTTACAGCAGATTAGCCACCTTGAATCCCATTTTGGGAGATATGCTGGATATATATTCAATAGATAGAAAGAGAAAAGTCTAGGTTTCTCTCCTGTTATCTAACATAATACTTTCTTTCAGCCCAATGTTTACTTTCCCCATATATATGAAACTTAAGTGCAAGTTGCAAAATCACTTCACTTATTATACCAAGAGAAGTTCATTATTAGCTGGGAACATATTGTCATTTTAAAATAAACAAATATGCGTAAAGTAACTGTAACAACAATGTAATGACAGCAATACTAAAAATACCAAACAGAAATGTTTGTCATTTGATCTTCCCTTAAAATTCAACAGTGTTTAAAATAAAAAAATTAATGTAAACATAACTTACCAAGCATGCTAACACCAGCTGCATGAACTGGTCTCTCTTACTTTTTTCTTCTAAACAACTAGTTTCAATGTCTATCAAAAATCCAAGAACAAAACAGATGGTATTATTTGTCACAGATATATCTGCCAAATTTCTCACTCTTCATCCTGTGAAACAGTCAGTTCTCTCACTTCAGGAAACATACTACTCATTACTGCCTGACAGTAACATATAAAGATGTGGAACTGATTATTAAGTCTGATTGTTCCACTGGGAAAAAAATTGATATTGCAGAAATTTAAAATAAAAAAATATAAACTCGATCAGCAAAATATGAATCAGAATTATGTTTTTTTCAACAGTCGTTTTAAAAAATAAAAATCCAAGTGTTACTTACAGTGGAGTCTTATTAGCATGTACTAAGAAGTAATCCTTAATGTGTCAAATAGAAATTATTCTCAAGTTAGGTGTGCATAAAACAGCAATAACCATCTGATGATGGTAATAAGCTCTCTCCCTTAAAGTCATGATTCTTAAGCATTGGCATGGACTATGTGCTTAATAATGGGACAGGAGGTATGGAAGTTTTCAATGTTATTTTCAGACACTACATCTAGATTTTGATTGTCTTTTCTCATCTGTGCAATATTTCAATACAACTTTCTAGCATTTATGGCTGCAAAAAAATACTATTTATAGCCAAGGGAGGAACTGAAAAGTCAGTTGAAAATATAGGACAAATTTTCAATATTTTTCATCCACATGACTCCCTATTAAAAATGTAGGTTTTTTTCCTCCCTTTTATATTTCTGAAATTGAATTATTTTGTGTTTTTTTTGCTGTAGCAACATTTGTAAGCAACATCTAACATATGGGTTTCATAAAATGGGAACGTATGAATGAAGTATTTTCTATGAACTATTCTTGAGTCACCAAAGTTCCAAAACTATAACCAACAGTAACATCAGACATCTAGATTGCAATCCTGTATCCATTTATCTGGGATGAAGTCCCAGATAATTCAATGTGACTTATCTCTGAGTAGATATGTACAGGTTTGCACTATTAGGTATACCACTGTTTCTCTGATTTACAGAACAATCGTATGCCTAATTCAAACGTATCACCAAGAAATGCAAGCATAATAAATCTTTAAAACAAAACAATCCAATCTTGGTCAGAGTAAATTACAGTGGCACTAAACAAAAAGAGGGTTCCTGACCGTAATGCACCACAAAAAGGAGAAACTCAAAACTAGATGTATGTTGTAAACAAAATGCTATACTCAATGAAAATAAGTTTTTTTTGTTTATTACATATCAAACAAATACATAATCATAATGTATAACAACAAATTCTTATGAAATTATGACCGATAAATGAGTCTACAAATTATAATAGTCCCATCTGAATAAGTAAGTATATCCACAATGTATGGTATTTCCAATTTGATGAATATCAGACCGACTGCTCAATGAAATGTCCAAGGTGCCAGATGAGGTAATATAATAATCCAAGATAATCCAAATATGATAATCCTTTTCTTATTCTCCTGATGTGAATACAGAGTAAATTAAGTCCAATTATTGTACAGATTGGACCGGTAAATTCTAGATCCGTTTCAACAGACTTCTTCTTCAGCGGTAATTCTGGATAACTAACAGGTTAACATAGTGTTAGACATGTATGAGAAAATTATAATTATGCAAAAGATAATGTTCAAAGCTGACATATCTTGCCTTAATTACATCAAATAGCATCTTGAGAGATACACATTCTAGCTATATGTTTAACATAGGCTGTGCCAGGTCATATTTATAATTTTCTCATACATGTCTAACACTATGTTAACCTGTTAGTTATCCAGAATTACCGCTGAAGAAGAAGTCTGTTGAAACGGATCTAGAATTTACCGGTCCAATCTGTACAATAATTGGACTTAATTTACTCTGTATTCACATCAGGAGAATAAGAAAAGGATTATCATATTTGGATTATCTTGGATTATTATATTACCTCATCTGGCACCCTAGACATTTCATTGAGCAGTCAGTCTGATATTCATCAAATTGGAAATACCATACATTGTGGATATATTTACTTATTCAGATGAGACTATTATAATTCGTAGACTCATTTATTGGTCATAATTTCATAAGAATTTGTTGTTATACATCATGGTTATGTATTTGTTTGATATATAATAAAAAACTGATTTTTATTGAATATAGCATTTTATTTACAACATACATCTAGTTTTTAGTTTCTTCTTTTTGTGGTAAAGTACAGTGGGCCTGCAATATCCAAAGGCTCATGATCCATGGTTTCAACTCACCATGGATTCAAATATGCATAATACTGTACATTTGAATCCATAGTGGGGAGCACGGCAACCAGCCGCCTGCTCCTATCTTCAAGGTGACGGGGTTCCTTCATAAGGCAGAAGCAGGCAGCAGGAGGGGTTTGCTGCTGCCTCCGCTGCTCCCCTATACCATTTTTATAAATCCCTATTAAAAATGGTGCATGGCAGCAGCAGTAGTCTCTCTACAAGCCTCGCATCACATTTGCAGTCTTTCGGCGAGCCTTGCAGCTGTATTCTTCAAACTCCCCTGCCTCTAGGGAACACACCAGCAGCCTGGTTCTGCTTTGCAAAGGAACCCCACCACATCAAAGGCAGAAGCGGGTGGCTGGTGTGCTGCCCAGGGACAGGGGAGCCTGAAAAATGCAGCCAGAGCTTGCTGTCGCCTCCACCGCTGCCCTACACCATTTTAAATAGGGACCTTAAGCATGCATGCTTCTTGGTAGCCACTGGGGTTCCTGGAACCAATCCCCCACAGATACCAAGGGCCCACTGTATTCTTCAGTCAGTAGACCATGACCATCGCCTCCCAAAAACAGTACTCTACAGTGAACTCGCCACAGGTCAGCGTAGGAGGGGCGCTCCAAAAAAGCGATACAAAGACTCCCCGAAACAACATCTCTGGCTCGGCCAAATTGATCACCAACAATGGTCCGTCCTGGCCTCACATCGGGAGGCATGGAGACGCACTATCCACAATGCTACAGCCTTATTTGAGAACTCATGCCAAACAAGTCTTGAAGAGAAATGACAACGCAGAAAGAATCACAACCCAGAAACATCACCCTAGGAGACCTTCTGCTGTGCTTTCTGCAACCAGACTTGTTTATCTCAGATTGGCCTTTTTAGTCATCAGCACGCTTGCAGAAAGCACGGGATGAGTCCTTCCTGAATCTTCGTTTGTGAAGAAAAGCCAGAGAGACCATCATCTTATTTCAGTGATGTCACGCAAAGTTGGAGTTCATACTTCTGGGTGGGTTTTATGTCTTACTATCATAAGCAAACAGTTCAATTCTATTGGTAGGAGCTGTCATACTTACACAAGCAACAATGAAACTAGCGCATGTGCTATTTAGGGCAGACTTCATTGTGCAGTGTACTCACTTAGTGAAACTCTTGGCTAATAGTCTTAGTTTACATCAGGCTGGGCAAAGTGCAGCCTGTGGGTCACATGCAGCCACCAGAGCCATTTTTGTGGCCCCCAAAGTCCCCTTGGGATAAAAAATATTGCTTAAAAAAGGTCCAAAAATGATCACTATGGGGTGTGGATGGCATTTCCAATGCCTGGAGGCATCCTGGATGCCCCAGGGGTCAAAATGAAATTTTGCAAACTTTTGCCCCCAAATGCCCTCTAGGGGCCAAGGAAGGCACCAAAACATGCCACAACATCTGCTAGCAGACATGGGGGGATCATTTTTCTTGCAGGAGTGTGTGTGTGTGGTCTTCCAAGTTCTTCTGGAGGGCTAATGCAACCCTCTGGTCTTCCGCTGTTGCCAACCCCAATTTACATCAACATTTACTAAATCGCATTAAACTAGTGGATTGGAAGATACTCTTAATGAACAGTTTGGACAAAATGGACCTGCAACAAAATGTTGAAGTGCTCCTATGCCTGCCCGCTTGTCTGCCAGCCAGCCAGCCAAGTCTTCCTCCAGAATACTCTGTTCAGCTCCTCTCCTGCCCTCAACTCCTTCCCATCCCACCCCCTGCAACAAATGCTCAGCAAGCTGAGTCCTCAGTGTGATGTGGGGGGGAGTTTCCTTTAGGGTCTTTTTCCTGAAGATGCTCTGTACTTCTAGTATTGTTCTGATGCCCCCCTCTTTTATCCCAATGGCCTCATTATGACTACATAGCCATCTACACTGAGCAGCTGAATTCATTACTAGATGAAGCAATTATTCAGTCCAAAGCCTTCAAAAATATTTCAACCACTTCATCTCTTTCCTGTTTACCTGTTTTCAAAGCTCTCCAATACAACTATATCTGCTTAGGCCCACAAGACAAAAACTCAACACACTTGGATTTACAAAAGGCATTTTGCAAACTAGAATGTCCACCTAAGGAGGTGAAGAAGGAAATCAACAAGAAAAGATTAATACCAAACAACAATCCACTACAAGACAGACTAAAACTGTTAAAAGACAGAACACCCCTAGTGGTCACCTACAGTCCCCAACTGAAACCACTCAAAAACATCATCAACAAGCTACAACCAGCTCTGGAGAATAACACAGCCTTCTCACAAGCTCTGAGAGGCAAGCCTTTACTGGCCTACAGACAGCCTCCAAATCTTAAACTACTACAGATTGAGTCTCTCATACCCAAAATGCTTGGGACCAGAGGTATTTTGGATTTTGGAATACAGTACAGTTGCCCCTCCACATTCGCGACTTTCACATTCGCGGTTTTGATTATTCGCGGAAAGCCGCCTGCCACCCCTCTCCACTCTACCCCGTCCCTTCCCAAAGCAGCGAAGGGTTTCTCACGAATCCCTTCGCTGCCTTGGGAAAGGGAGGATGGAAAGCCTCCCTCACTCCACTGCAGTCCCTTCGCCTTACGCCACTTTGGGAAGGGCGGGGGGGTGAGGGAGAGTGACGACGGGGGCTTCTGAAGCCCCCTATGCCACTTTGGGAAGGGCGGGGGAGTGAGGGAGAGTGGCGACGGGGGCTTCTGAAGCCCCCTACGCCACTTTGGGAAGGGCGGGGGGTGAGGGAGAGTGGCGATGGGGGCTTCTGAAGCCCCCTACACCACTTTGGGAAGGGGGGGGTGAGGGAGAGTGGCGACGGGGGCTTCTGAAGCCCCCTACGCCACTTTGGGAAGGGCGGGGGGTGAGGGAGAGTGGCAACGGGGGCTTCTGAAGCCCCCTACGCCACTTTGGGAAGGGCGAGGGGGTGAGGGAGAGTGGCGACGAGGGCTTCTGAAGCCCCCTACGCCACTCTTGGAAGGGCGGGGGGGGTGAGGGAGAGTGGCGACGAGGTGGGTTGTTGCAGACTGGTGGGGGGAGGACTATTATTATTTGCGGTTTTTTCACATTCGCGGGGGTCTTCTGCCCCTAACCCCTGCGAATGTGTAGGGACGACTGTATTTCGGATTTTGGAATACTTGCATATACATAATGAAATATCTTGGAGAGGGACTCAAGTCTATAAACACGAAATTCATTTATGTTTCATATGTACCTTGTGCACATAGACTGAACGTAATTTCATGCACAATATTTTAAATAATTTTGTACATGAAACAAAGTTTGTGCACATTGAATCATCAGAAAGCAAAGGTGTCACTATCTCAACCAACTATGTGAACTATTTTGGATTTTGGAATGTTTCAGATTTTGGAATTCCAAATATGGAAGACTCAACCTGCACTCACTTACAACAAGATCTTGCCACAAATCCAGATGCCAACTCTGTCCCCACATCTACTCTGGGAACAAAATTAGCCAATAACATCATCCACAACATTAGAGGTGCATTTACTTGCTCTTGCTCCAATGTGATATATGCCATCCTATGCCAGCAATGCCCCGCTACAATCTACATTGAACAGAACAGTCTCTATGCAAGAGGATTAATGGTGACAAATATGACATCAGAAATAGCAATACCACCCAAAACAGATGCAGAACATTTCAACCTTCCTGAACATAAAGTAAGGTATTTACAAGTCACAGTCCTTAAACAAGGAAATTACAAAGGAAGACTAGAAAGAGAAACTGCTGAATTGAATTATAAAAAATGTCAATCCATTAACAAGGGTATGAATAAAAACAATGAGTTCATGGCATATTACATATATTAATACAAAATTCCTTGCTACTGCCTATATAACAAAAGGAATCTTCAGAGAGAGTTTTCAACCCTGGGGAACTGACTTTTGGTAAGTAGACTTTCACACAACAACAGTAACTGACCACTGTAAAGATCTGAAAGACCTTCATTGCCTTACCCAGCCCTTTGAAAATTTAGGGCAAAGGATAGCATCTTTCTAGGTCCTGCTACATTCTATCCCACACCCACAACTGTATAATTATGCTTTATATCTGAGGCCTTCATACCACTCAGCACTGCATCTGAAGAAATGGCATTCTATCCAAGAAAGCTCATACTAAAATAAAAACCAGTTAATCTTAATAGTGCTGTCATATTTGGGGTTTTTTCTCCCCTTCCCTTTCTCCTTTTTATGTTGACCTGTTGTTATACACTACAAGTAACATCACTGTTGAAGGTAAAGGGAGGTGGGACCTACCTAATATGCAAAATACATCAGCTAGGATAGAAGGCATGTCATCCCGAAATTCCTATTAAAATAAAGGGGGAAAATACTATTGTCAGTTCATAATTCCTGTTAAGTACACTTGGACTATGGTCCACAGTCTTCAATAAACAGTTAAGACAAACCAATACCAGTGTTAAATCACATAAGGCTTTCATTCACATTGCTTCTACAGTATTATCTTGCAGTTATCATATATAAGCTATTATAACACATGGACTATTTAAGACCTCTAACTTACATCTATACAAATAAAACCTTTAGAAGCACAATAAGAAATAGCGTATATTCCGGCGTATAAGACGACTGGGCGTATAAGACCACCCCCCCCAATTTCCAGCCAAAAATCTAGGCTTAGGCATATATTCGCCAGATAAGACCACCACCCCAATTTGGCTGGCTGGGGTAGCCTTGCCAGCTGATCCTCTTTGTTTCCCAACTCATGAGGATCTCCTCGTGAGTTGGGAAAGTGAACAGGATCAGCTGGCAGGGCAACATTCGCCCCTCTCTTCAACCTTCCAGTCAAACTGAACTCGAAGGTGGAGGAAAGGGGCAAAAATGCCCAGTTTGCCTCAGCAGCCCCCTTCCCTCCGTCTTGGCTCTTCCAAAGGGGACCAAGGCGGGGGAAGCGGGGGTGGCAACGGCAAACCCCGGGATTCACCCCCTCTCCCCACCTTCAAGGAAGGTGGGGAGAAGGGGCGAACATACCCCGTTTGGCTCCATAGGGAGGATGCGGGGCCATGGAGCCAAACCCCGGGATTCGCCCCCTCTCCCCACCGTCAAGGGAGAGGGAGCGAATTTAGGGATTTAACTCCACAGCCCCGATCCCTCCTTCTGGGCTCCCTCCTCCCACGATTCCCCAACCCACGAGGAGGCTGCCCAGTCTCCTGGTGGGTTGGGGAATGCGGGATGGCCAGCTGGCTAGGGGGGTGGAGGGAGGGGGCTTCGGGGAGGGTGGAAGGATAGTTGGAGGGAGGGGGCTTCGCAGCCACCCCCCCTCTCCAAAGCGCAGCTTTGGGGAAGGGGGGTGGCTGGGCAGAGGGTGGCTGGGGGGAGGGGGCTTCGCAGCCACCCCCCCTCTCCAAAGCACGGCTTTGGGGAAGGGGGGTGGCTGGGCAGAGGGTGCCTGGGTGGCTGGGGGGAGGGGGCTTCGCAGCCACCCCCCCCCCGTCTCCAAAGCCGCGATTCCAATGGAACCGCGGCTTTGGGGAAGGGGGGGATGGGCGGAGGGTGGCTGGGGGGAGGCGGGGAGGGGGCTTCGCAGCCACCCCCCTCTCCAAAGCCGCGATTCCAATGGAACCGTGGCTTTGGGGAAGGGGGGTGGATGGGCGGAGGGTGGCTGCGGTGAGGGGGCATTTTCGCTCTTTTCCTCCACCTTCAAGCAAGGTGGGGGAAAAGGGCGAATCTAGCAGTTTGCCTCAGCCGCTGCAGAGGCGATCAAGCGGCGGCCGCGGCAAACCACAATGTTCACCCCCTCCTCTGTCTCCATTGCTCCCCAAAGCGGGAGAAGGCAGAGGAGGGGGGCGAATGAACTGAAAAAGCACTTTGCTTCACTCCCAGCCCCATCTCCTGCCTCTTCGCTCTGTTTGCCAAGAGGCAGGAGATAGGCAGGCAGGTGAAGCAAAGTATATCCGGCGTATAAGACAACTGTCGATTTTGGAGGGCACTTTTGAGTGCTCAAAAGTCGTCTTATACGCTGGAATATACGGTACCTTTTACCTTCAAAACCAGATCTATTTCCCAAAGAACAAAACTTAGGATGGAATACCAGTTAAGTGAGGCACTTTGAAGTCTCAGTGACTTCAGAAGGAAAGTTAAAGGACAAACATTCGATTAACTCTGTCCCTTAGAAATCAATGGCACTTCAGAAATGCCAACCGTTGACTGAATTGTGCCCTTCATTGCTTCAAATTCTACACTAAGAACTGTGACCACTCAAAGACCAGGGCAGTTTTTCTGGTCCTCCGTGCTAAAATGTTATAATTACATCAACAGCTACTTGAGTCAGAAACAGGTTCTGGTTTAACAAGCTAAAATTAATAGACAGACTAGCAACCCTCCTACTTAGAACACTCCCTGACAGTGTATCAGGAGTAGAATTGTGACAGAACACCATTCTCTTAACTTGTTTAGCTTCACTGCAAAAATTAAAACCAGCTTTTGAACAGGTGAAAGGACAAACACTTGGACAGCCTCTACTAGCTGGCTGAGCAAGAAAGAAGTAAGTACTTACTATATGTTTAGCAGAGACACAATTATATACTTACTATAACATCACTGAGAACATTAGATGCTTGATCATGCTTTAGGTTTCCCTTCACAACATGATATGCAAGCTCATATAAAGCCTGCTGGATACCTGTAGCACATTGGGGGAAAATGCACTGTAAAATGTAATTGTTAAACTATGGAAAAAGGATCTTTATATGATATGCATTTCATGACAATGTAAGACCAAATGTTTACAAAAGATGAAATCTCCAACTCAGATACACTACAGCACTGTGCTTTTGCAGAGCTCCTACACAATGAGGCTTGCATGAGTGAACTTCCCAAAGACCTGTGCTCTTTTACAATAACTCTGATCCAACAATTTAAATAATATACAGTTGTCCCTTCATATTCGCTGGGGTTTGGTTCCAGGACCCCCCATGGGTACCAAAATCCATGAATACTCAAGTCCCATTATATGCAATGGGATAGCAAAATGGTGTCCCTTATATAAGATGGCAAAATCAAGGTTTGCTTTTTGGATTATCATTTTTTAAGAATATTTTCAAGCCGTGAATACTTAAATCCGTGGATACAGAGGGACAACTGTATATTATACACTAGGAGAGCAAGTCTACACATGTGTACTCAGAATTAAATTCCATTGTATTCAATAGCGCTTACTTCCAGGTACCAGTGGATAGGATTGCACCCTCAATAGACATTGTGAGCCAATGCTTCACCCCTTAAGATTCTTTGGGAGAGGAGAGATAAATAGAGATCTTCAGCTTCATCACACTCTCCCCTCAACACAGGAGAAAACATAAACTAGGCATATGCCATGTTTATCTGAATTTGGGATTTGACATGGCAAGACAGAATCCACTCCTGATCAGCTTCTGAATAAAATCTTGGTGACAAAATACTGCCAAACAGGTCCTATGAAATCTAAATCACCAATAGCAATGTAGTTTGAGCTTTAAATGCTACTTCTGACAAGCCCACGAGTTTGCATATATCTCATGGGTTTTATTCATTCTTTCTTTGAACATACAACATCCTGGAAATGGCTGCTGTACAAGAAATATATCCGTAGTTACCTTGGGGGAAAACACAACTAGATGTCCAATTTTTTTTTAAGAGCCTTTATAATGACTGCTCAGGATCCAATGGTGTAGTTGCACTGGATCCAGCTGCTTCTACCAGAACTGGTGGCAACTTCCCCCTCTCTCGCTACCCCTTGTGCACTCTAAAAACTTGCTCCTGAGGGCTGGTAAACCCTCTGAAGCAATGTTGGTGCCATGGGAGGCTGAAGTAGGAAAAGGAGGGGAAGAAAGCCCATTACCACTGGCACTGGACACCACAGTACACTGTAGGAACTTGTCCATTGTAAGGGCAAAGTGCAAGGGATTTTTTAAAATCTCCCAAACTCAACTACTTACCTCTAAAAGTTGTATTTTCACAGAGAGTACGACATAACTGCAAGCTGAAATAAAGTGAAAAGCAGAAATCAGAATTTCAGAACTTATAACAAAATTTGCTGACTGAAATATAGGACTTTCAATTCTAAATGGTCCATTACAATGCAGATGTCTTCAGAACAAGCATATACTGTATATACTCGTATATAAGTTTTAAAAAAAACTGACAAAAATAAATCCCCAAAACCCTGCATTTTCAATAGGGGCTTACTAGATAAGCCTCATGAAGCTTGGCAGTCTCTCTGCAAGCCTAGTGGGGTGAGGCTTATACAGTAAGCCCTTATTAAAAATGGCCACTGCCACTCTGCTCCACCTCAAGAGCCCCAAACAGTGGTGTGCCACATTCTTCAGGCTCCCCCACACTGCTGCTGAACACTGCTCAGGCAGAAAAAGAAGGTGGGGAAGGAGGGAGGGCTGCCTTTCTCCCATTTGGGCAAAGGAGGGGTAATGGAATGGAAGCACTTTTTCCATGTCACGCCAAGAAGTTTTTCTCATCTCTACCTTTTGTCACTGCCTTTGCACTTGGTCCCTAACAGAGGCAGGTTGCTTTCCTTGCTCTTCTTCCCCACCCCCTTTTTTCAGACCACATCTTTATTCTTCCTTATTTATACTCCTGTTCCTTTCTGTATGTGTATAGATGTAGACGTTTTAAGATCAGAAGTGCAATTTACCACCACACCCACATCCCAATTGTTACTCCTCAAATAAACAGACCTTTGACTTCTCTTTAGCTCTTCCTAAGTATGTTCCCTCTATGCATTTTTAAAAGGAAAGGAAAAGGTTGGTTTGTTACATTCCCCTAAATTTTAACTTATCCATGGGTCATAGCAAAATCCATAATTTTGGTCCCAAAACCTGTCCTTGCCATACATGAGGTCTTTAAACAGAGGCTGGATTGCCATCTGTCAGGGATGCTTTGATCAAGATTTCCTGCATGGCAGGGGGTTGGACTGGATGGCCCTCGTGGTCTCTTCCAACTCTGCAATTCTATGATTCTATGAACTTGTACACAAT
Source organism: Gambelia wislizenii (assembly GCA_030847615.1). Taxonomy (NCBI): domain Eukaryota; kingdom Metazoa; phylum Chordata; class Lepidosauria; order Squamata; family Crotaphytidae; genus Gambelia; species Gambelia wislizenii. The sequence continues at coordinate 26,553,643 of JAUMIR010000011.1, read as the reverse complement.
GATATACGGTAGCTGAAATAGTGTGCCTGAGTATCGGCATGCTAGCCATCCAGATTTGAGTGTCCGTGGATGGCCACATCCCATATTACTGAATGGCAGCATGTACACAGTACACATGGCACCATTGATTAATATAGGGCTTGAGCAACTGCGTTTTTTCCCTATCCATTTGAGGGAGGCTGGAACCAAAACCTCACGAATAAGAAGGGCCCAGTGTAATTTAGTTTAGCTGAGTTAGAACAATAGTGTTAGGCCAATATATCATCAAAGAGATGTGTTATTATCTAAACTTCTGTGGTTGCATGAGTTACAAATTAATATATTTTGTAACTCATTAAAATACATTCTTCTGTAAGAATATCTTCACACTTATGTGATATTGCTTAAAAGAGATAATTATGGTGTTTGATTAGAGATGTGGAAGCTGGGGGGTGCGAAAACGTAGGATAAAAGTGTCTCCCTCTTTCTAATGGAAAAAAATGAAAACCTTTGGGAAATATAGGGAAAAAACTCTAATTATTTCCTCTTTTGAACTGAGTGAAATGTTTTCTAAGATAAGGTTTTACTTATGCCATGAAATTCACAGCACGAAAATGATATCTAAAATAATCTACAGCACTGGGAAATATCTCATATGCTTATGGCAAACACATACAATGCTCAGATGCAAGATGCATTTCTACTCTTACTGGGAGCTTCCTTTTCATGAGAGGAGCATATATGGGGGGGGGCACTGCATGTAAAAATACATTATTGCAGAGTTCGGTATTTTCCATGTTGAGCTAAGCTTTATGTCTGAATTTACTGCCAGTATAGTACAGATTGAGCATCCCTAATCCAGAAATCTGAAAACCTCAAAAAACTGAAACTTTTTGCCGCCAGCTGCCCATTTCTGCCTTCCAGACGGTGGCTGCAATGTTCCTGCTCATTTGTCTCTAGTTTGTTCATTGCTTGTGTTGTGTAAGAGACGCAAGGCTGGAAAGAGACTAGGATCTAAGAGATGAACAAGCCATAGCTGCAGCCGTCACCTTGAAGGCGGAAGTGGGAGGCTGGTGGCAAAAAGTTTCATTTCCCATCATTTCACAGCTCCTCAGTCCCTCTCTAGCCTCGCATCTCATACACCACATAAGTATTGAATGGATGAGACATGAAGCTGAAGACAGACACAAGGATCTGTGAAATGGCTGGAGGCATATATCCATATGCACATACAGGTATTCCAAAATCTGAAAAAATCTGAAATAGGTAACAATTCTGGTCCCAAGCATTTCATATAAGAGGTACTCAACCTGTTCTTAAGAACGTGACTGTTCCTGTCTAAATAATATATTTTATTTTGGTTGTTATAAATATAGGGTTTGTTTATCATTTTTTCCTACTTTTCAGAAGGCAAAAACTAAGATACATGTGGATAAAGCATATGATGCAGCAGTGTATAGCTTTCTCTTTAGGAAAGTGTACATTCTTAATTTTTTTGTACAAAAATATGTCTTTTCTATCCCCCTCTTCCAACCTGCACCCGCCACTCACATTTTTAACATGGCTTCAACATTTTGACAGTTACTTTTGATTGCTAGATACACTTGATTTATATGTTTTCTGACTTGTATAAAAATTGTATAACCTGCTTGTATTGTACTGTAATGTATAACTTGCTTGAATTGTACTGAATTGTATGTGATGTATTGTGATGTTGTACCCCGCCCCAATCCTGAGGGGAGAGGCGGGTAATAAATAACTCATTATTATTATTATTATTATTATGTTCCATTTTAAATAATTTGTATACAGTGCTTCAAATATAATATATGACTGTATAAAAAGATTAGTCATAAGCTAGAAATTTTTTATACACTGCAGAATTCTCTTTTTTAAAGGTTACATTACTTGCTAAATATTATCTAGACTCCCTTTTCCTAAGAGAGCATACAGCACTGTACATGTGAGCTGTTTCTATATGAAGGGCCCTACAAAATCAAAATGGAGGAACTTCATTTATCATGTCATGGTAACCTGAATGCAGCTACTGCTCTGTTTTGTTTCTGCTGTCCCAACAAAACTGAGATTGAATCTACAAACATACCAAAAATAAAAATTGCAAATTGCATTGGGAAGTACCAGCATGCTATTACTAACCAATAAGAGAGACTCATGGTTTATGGTGTTGTGCAAAATGAGACAGTGTCTGCTGATGAAGAGTCAAGTTCTCTTTGCATGATTTTGACCCTAAGCAGGTTCTCAGTGGACTACTAGCAGCACTCTCAATATTGAATCATAATGAATAATACAGTATAAATTTGACTTTAAGCAGAAGATACAAATATGGTGATTTTTAGGAGTCAGGGAAATAGGTATGAAGCATGCTTTGTTTGGGTAGTGCGATTTTGCTCAAGCTATACTCTACCATGCAAAATGAGTGGAAAATAAAATCAGCATCTGTTTGCACTCATATCTACAGCTGTAACAAACGTTGCTGTTTAAGTCCACAGCGAAACACTAAACTGATGGTAATTCTTTGATAATAATTTCACATAACAATCACACTGAATCACTACTTATAGCACAATACACATTTGCTATCTAACCCAAGCATAGCAGCTGTTCCATTAACTGACACATAATTTAGAAAAGAGACTGGGTCAAAATATTGTAGAATATGAATTCCAAATATAAATATAATTAATACTTTCAAGACTAAGATAAATGGATCTAGGGGAAACTTTTTAAAGAAGTGATACCTTTTAAATTAAAAATATGTAACAGTAATTGACAATGTACAATTCTGAACAAAAAGATAAATATATTGTTTCTGACATGCCTTTCCAATAATCTATGCTCTTCTTTTCAATCTAATCAATATGGCTATATGTCCTTTAAATGTTTCAGGAAAAATATGTGTTTATTTAAACACACCTGGCATCTAGGAACACTCTCATACACAATTTGCAAAAATGTAAAAGAAATTAAGTACTGTTCATTTTTATTGCTTACTTACTTAAGGAACTGGGTAGGTTAATAGCCCACAATGTATAATTCAGATAAACCCTTCACCTGTACAATATGTAGCTTAAGGCACATTAACAACAAAAGCATATCTAATGAGCTTTGCATCTTGTCCAAGCAAACAAAAGGGTAAAGTTAGGAGGTTTTTTGGGTATTTAAGGTTAAAGAGTACATTGATGGGGCAAGGGTGATGGAACAGTTTGAGCAGATTAAAGTATTTCCACTGGCTCTATGACTGTTACCTTATTTATTTTTTAAAGTACTTTACTCACAAATATACTCCTACAGGTCATAAGACTCTTAAGTTCTACTGATACAAAGACAGCTTTTTAAAAGTAGTTGTGATTAAAACTGGGGATTTTTTTCTCCATAAATTTTTAATACTTTAATAAAAGAGGAAAGCAAAAAAGCAGTATTAAGAAAGACATAGACTCAACAACATAATGCCATAAACCACCAAAGTTAAGTCACATCTTAAATTCATTTCTTTGGTAATTTGTTTTACCTTCTTTGTGGCTTAAAACATAAGAGGTAACAAAATAGGTAGAGTCAAAAGGGGGGGGGGAGAAGACATTGAACCCCCCCTTGTGAGTTTCCAAATTAGTTCCCTGATTAGCTCTATTCAAGGATGCCTAGAAACAATGTGAAAATAATATGTTAGGAGGGCATGTGAGCCATGTAAACCACAACCTTATTGACTCCACTCCTGACTTTAATATGAATAGTACAAAGGTTAGGAATACAGCAGGCAGGGCTGGTGAATGCTGGATACATTTCTGCACTCTTATCACACGTTATTTCTGCATAGTTTGGAGTACATGATTTTAAATGCCCAAGGTAAGGTTAGGGTTACAAACACAAAGCCCCCTACTTCCTTATGCAACTCCTCTTATTCTATAGTTCTCTTCCTCCTATGCCCAGATTTCCTGCCCCACAATGATGTTCCTTCCTAATCCTTAACCCTAAAGTACAGTGTACAGTATAAGTAAACGTACTGTAATAGTTTTAACAGTGGAATGGACAGGCTTAGAAAATGACCAGCTCTCCATTACATGTTTTAAGCAGAGAATGGACAGCCACAGGGATGTAGGACACAAAGATGGGAGCGAGCATGTTACAGTGGTTCGAAAGGTGAACTATGACTCTAGAGAACAGGATTCGACTTTGCACTTGGCCATACAAGCCCACTAAGTGACCTTGGGGAAGTCACATTCTCTCAGCCTCAGAGAAAGGCAGACGAACCTCCTCTGAACAAATCTTGCCAAGAAAACCACTTGATAGTGTCGCCTTAGGGTCATCGTAAGTTGGAAATGACTTGAAAGCATACAACAACAACAACAACAGATAGGCAACAGTTTTCCCAACCTTTTGTTCCCCATCCCAGGAACCTGCATTATGTAGTACACAGCCTCTAAGCATGGATGCTCCGCTTATATGTTATGGATAATAGCTTTAATAGTCTTCAATCCATGAACAGGGTCTTGGACAGAATGCTAAAGTACAGACTAAGTCACTGGGAGCTTCATGCTCTCCTTTATTGGTACAGGCACAAGGAGAAGTTTGGAACTTTTCATTTATCTTTTTGATTAACACCAGCTTGCCAATGCCTTCCACAACTGGGTAAATGGTGGTTCATCTTAAGCAGAAAATGAAAAAGTAGCTTTTTGAACTCCCACTCCAAGAATTTCTACCAAAGGCTAGAGGACTGAGGGAACTATAGTCCCCAAAAGCAACATTTCCATGTTCTGGTCTTAACTATGATTTGTGAAAACAAGTCAGCTCCAAACAATACTTTATGAAACTGGACTGTTTTTCTAAACATAGTTAGCATAAATAACATCTAAATCAAGATAATCTCAATAAATCTAAAAAATCTAAAACCAAAACCAGTTTCCATTTCTACTGTGCAGATGCATCATTCTATATGTTTAGTAACTTTTGCTTTAATTATGTTTTTCACCAATGTACCTGTAACAGACCGCAATAATCCTTTAGATGAAAGGATTAACCTAATGCCTCATGCATTCCTGCCCCTCATTCCTACCCCCTTTTTTTTAGAACTTGTGGTTACATTGGCCTGCAACTGGGGCTACAATTACTTGGACTTTAACATGTATTTATTTTCTAGTATGGATATAATGGGAGAAATGCATCTAGAAATACAGTACAGTGAATAATAAGTGTTGCCTGGGGAATAGCTGTAGTTGTGTTTGTGAACAGAGAATCTATATAAACAAGGTAGTGTCCTGATAACAATTGCTACTCCCAACTAAAGTAGACCCACTGAGTCAATGGATTTTTTTTAACAGCTTAAAATTAGAAACCTTATCATGCTCAAACAAGCTTCTGGAGAGGTTTCCATAAAACTTGTTTTGAACCCTGTGAGGACAAGGGTGTGTTAATTTAAATCATTGTGAAAACAGAATGATTTAAATCATTCATTTAAATCAATTTTTCAAAATCTGAACACTTACCTATGACAACAGCTATTATTTACACTGTCACTTTATTCTTATATTCTTGTCTTGCTTGTATTTATTTTGTATGTGCGTGTGCATCAAGTCACCTGTTGACGTATGGTGACCTCATGAATTTCACAGGGCTTTCTCAGGCAAGTTTCTGCCTCTGAAATATACCCTACAGGACATGATATGATATTCATTGGTGGTCTCCCATCTAAGTACTAACCATGACTGTCCTTACTTAGCTTCCAAAATGAGACAGAATCTGGTGTCTTAGAGTATTTAGATGCAGATATTTACTGTACTATCTGTTTTACATTTTTTTTCTTTTTTCCCTATGCAGGAAATCCTATTTAAAATACTTCCAAATAGAGTTCTTAAAACCAGGTGCAAACAGGACAACTGTGTCTTTTCTCTCCTCTCCCAGCACTTCTCTATACTGCTTCACAATGCCTTGCTGAGCCCCCCTTCACAAAAACAAAGCAGCATATATATATATATATATATATATATATGTATATGTATATGTATATGTATATTAAATGTCCATGACTGATAGGCTGAAGCAAAAATTGGTAGCTATTGGGCAAACTAAAGCAATGTATTTATTGAAAATAAAATGCCTATGTCAGAGTATATAGGATAGAATAACAACTATATTCAGTTTATTTAATACTGACTAATTATCCTGTAAAGAAACTATTTACAATTCTTTTAAAAATTTAAAAAATGAGAACATAGCCATGCCCTATGAAGAGCAGTTTAGGGAGCTGGGCATGTTTATTCTGTAGAAGAGAAGGTTGAGAGGTGACATGATAGCCATGCTTAAATATTTGCAGGGATGTCATACTGAGGATGGAGCAGGCTTGTTTTCTGCTGCTCCAGAGACTAGGACACAGAGCAATGGGTTCAAACTACAGGAAAAGAGATTCCACCTAAACATTAGGAAGAACTTTCTGACAGTAAGAGCTGTTCGGAAGTGGAATACACTGGCTTGTAGTGTGGTGGAGTCTCCTTTGGAGATTTTTAAGCAGAGGCTGGGTGGCTATCTGTTGGGAAAGATTTGATTGTGTATTCCTGCATGGCAGGGGGTTGGACTGGATGGCCCTTGAGGTCTCTTCCAATTCTATGATTCTATGATTCTATAGTTTTAAAAATTAAATATTCTTTAAAAACCTACAAAATGATAGTTATCAGGCTAACATGTGCTGCTGGGAAGGTGAAAACACACTGTAACCTTTGCTATATTAGTTTCTAATTGAACATCCTCAGTGATAAATAATAAATATTCCTTGTTCAGAATGTCATTTATTTGTATCAAACCTGAATATATACCTTCAACCAAAGATGCCAAACTTTGTAAAACATTATAGTCTATTGTTGTTGTGTACCTTCAAGTCGTTTCTGACTTAAGGTGACTCTAAAGCAAACCTATCACGGAATTTACTCAAAGAGGCGTTACCATTGACATATTCGAAGGCTGAGAGAGTGTGACTTGCTCAAGGTCACCCAGTGGGTTTCCATGGCTGAGCAGGGATTCGAACCCTTGTCTCAAAGTATACTCAAACCACTGTCCCATGCTAGCTGTATGTTTTATAGTAGCATCTTAATCATACTGTCAAACGATAACAGAACTGTGGTGACCACTGAGGCAGTGTTCTAACAAATTTAACACAGTTGTCTCCCATTTGCCATGTTCAAAAATAGCCAGGGACCTGAAAAATGGACAGCACAATAAGGAAGCCAACTACAGTATACCTATAAATCACTGACTAGTCATTTCCAAAGATAAGCATAAGGATGTGTTCATAAAGATCTAAATAGGAGTGGAATTGTGACAGAAAAACACATTATGAAGGAGACCCTAAGTGACATGTACATATTCCAAAATGTTTCTATTCCAAGAGATTTATTTTGTGACCAAGTCCCAAGAAAACAGCACTCCCAACCTAATTCTCTCCAGATGTGGTGTACCTTAACTCCCAGAATTAACCAGTCAGATCCTCCCAACACATCTGGAGGACAAAGGGCATGGTGGAGTCCACTAAATTCATTTGCCAGAGTCCCAAGGAAGTTCATGCAAAGGGCAATAACCTTACAAGGTATCTCCCTATAAGGCAACCATGTTCCTTGAGATGTTTTGGGGTTGCACCTTATCATTAGCTGTCCTGTCTAGAGATGATCCCACCTGTGCACCAAAAACATCTAGGAGGTCTATCAATTGCCCACTCCTGCTACAGGGGAATGCTCTCAATGTGAGTTCTGCTCAATTTTTACACTATAGTCCTAACAATGCAAACTTGCAGGAGTTCACCGTATTCCACACTGGAAATATAAGACTGCAGCCTAACTGGATTGATCTAAAAGTGTTAATCTGAAGTCAGTAAGATTTGCTGTGTCCTACTGTCAAGAGGCTAAACTGGTAAGAAGCAGGGCACAGTCTTCTTTGTGACAGCACCCCAATTGTGGCATGCCTTTACTAAAGGAGTGAGACTGAACCAGTCTTAGTATGGAAGTATGAAGTATGAACATTTTTGTTCCATTTGGAATTTAATGACTTTTAAAACAGGGCCAATTCCCTTGAGGTTTTAATAATGAGTATGCTATTAATTGGGGAGGGGTAATTTGATTCCTGCCCATTTTGTACATCTTCCTGGGTACACAGTTTATAAATATTTCTCTCTCTCTCTCTCTCTGGCTTTTCTTCGCAAACGAAGATTCAGGAAGGACTCATCCCGCGCTTTCTGCAAGCGCGCTGATGACTAAAAAGGCCAATCCGAGATAAACAGGTCCGGTTGCAAAAAGCACAGCAGAAGGTCTCCTTGGGTGATGTTTTTGGGTTGTGATTCTTTCTGCGTTGTTGTTTCTCTTCAAGACTTGTTCGTCGTGAGTTCTCAAATAAGGCTGCAGCATTGTGGATAGTGCGTTTCCATGCCTCCCAATGTGAGGCCAGGGCGGACCACTGTTGGTGATCAATTTGGCCAAGCCTGAGATGTTGTTTCAGGGAGTCTTTGTATCGCTTTTTTGGAGCGCCCCTCTTACGCTGACCCGTGGCGAGTTCACCGTAAAGTAGTGTTTTTGGGAGGCGATGGTCCTCCATCCTAGAAATGTGCCCTGCCCAGCGCAGCTGTGTTCTCAATATCATGGCCTCAATGCTGGTGATCCCTGCTTGCTCAAGGACAGCAACATTCGTCACATAGTCAGTCCAGTGTATATTTAGGATTGTGCGTAGACAGCGCTGATGAAAGCGCTCGAGGAGTCGTAGGTGGTGGCGATAGGTGACCCATGTTTCAGATCCATAAAGGAGGATAGACAGTAATTAATAAATAAAACCAGATTATAAACGGTAATCTATTTGAAAGCTATTAAAGTATTGCATAACAGGAAAACACTTCTTGCATGGTGACAGCCCCCATGTAAACTAAGGTCTCCAAATCTGGCTAGGGAGAACATCTTTAACAGCTGCTGTGTGGGATCCTTTGGCCCTTCATATGTTTTGAACTTCAACTCCCCAAAGACTCATCCAACACTGTCAATAGCAAGGGACGGTAGCACTCCCTCCAAATTTGGGTGGCCTATGGTTCTTTACCCTTGTTTTAAGGCATGACTCCTAACCATGTTTTATGAGAACTTCCTCTGAACCTACAGGACATTTCCTTGGTGAACGAAATTTGGATTACAACTCAGTTCTCTGCATCTTTTTGCCAGATTAGAAACATTATTGGGAAACTCAACTCCTGTTAATAAGCACAGAATGGCAAGTTTAAAATATTTACACACTACAGCAAGACAAGGCTGGGCCCAGAGAATACAGTTGTCCCTCCGTAACTACAGATTTGGTATCCACAGATTAAAGTATTCATGGCTTGAAAATATTCTTTAAAAAATAATAATCCAAAGAGCAAACCTTGATTTTGCCATCTTATATAAGGGACACCATTTTGCTATGCCATGCCATATAATGGGACTTGAGTATCCACGGACTTTGGTATCCACAGGGGGTCCTGGAACCAAACCGCAGTGAATATGAAGGGACAAGTAGTTGTCCCTCTGCATCCACGAATTTGGTATTCATGGATTTAAATACTCACGGCTTGAAAATATTCTTAAAAATAATTAATAACCCAAAAAGCAAACCTTGATTTTACCATCTTATATCAGAGACACCATTTTGCTATGCCACTGAATATATTGGGACTTGAGTATCCAGGGATTTTGGTATCCACAGGGGGTCCTGGAACCAAACCCCAGCGACTATGAAGGGACAACTGTATAACAAACCAGGGGGAGAAAAAAGAAGAAATAGTAACAGAGAGAGAGAAAGAGCAGAAAGCTGTCCAGCCTCTGAACCCTTAAGGCTAACCTGACAAATTCTGACAACTGTAAGGACAGAAAAGGAAAAGAAAAAGAAGACGTTTAAAGGAGGATGCAAAAGGGGTGGGGTCTTTTCTTCTTAAGTCCCCTTGGGGCAGGAATGGGGGGCTTGGAGTTTTAAAGAAATTCAAAATACAGTCTAACAAACCAGGGGGAGAAAAAAAGAAATAGTAGTAACAGAGAGAGCAGAAAGTCAGATTTCACCTAGAATACCGTGTCCAGTTCTGGGCACCACAATTCAAAAAGGATATTGACAAATTGGAGCATGTCCAGAGAAGGGCAACTAAAATGGTGAAAGGTCTGGAAACCATGCCTTATGAGGAGAGGCTTAGGGAGCTGGGTATGTTTAGCCTGGAAAAAGACTGTTAAGAGGCGATATGATAGCCCTGTTTAAGTATTTGAAGGGGTGTCACGCTGAGGATGGAGCGGGCTTGTTTTCTGCTGCTCCAGAGACTGGAACACGGAGCAATGGATGCAAGCTCCAGGAACAGAGATTCCACCTCGACATTAGGAGGAACTTTTTGACAGTAAGAGCTGTTCGGCAGTGGAACAGACTCCCTCAGAGCGTGGTGGGGTCTCCTTCCTTGGAGGTCTTTAAACAGAGGTTGGATGGCCATCTGTCAGGGATGCTTTGATCAAGATTTCCTGCGTGGCAGGGGGTTGGACTGGATGGCCCTCGTGGTCTCTTCCAACTCTGCAATTCTATGATTCTATGGAAGATATCTTCTTGAACCCTTTAAGTCTAACCTGACAAATTCTGACAACTGTAAGGCCAGAAATGGAAAAGAAAAAGAAGTCGACTAAAGGAGGATGCAAAAGGGGGGGGGTGTCTTTCTTCTTACGTCTCCTTGTGGCAGGAATGGGGGGGGGCTGGAGTTTTAAAGAAATTCAAAATAAAATCCACTTTAAAAGAGGGAAGGGATGGGAGAAGGAGGAGGTTTGGTTCTAGGAAGGCTGAGTGTCGGAAGCCATGAAGGGCAGACAAAACATGTCCAGAGGGGGGGCCTGAAACCACCATAAGGCCAAAGGCTGGGGTGTGTGTGTCATAATTGAGTCCCATCATGCTGCCTCAAAGGTGGATTGCAACTCCCATCATTCTGCCAGAGGACTTCAACGCAGGATTATTACCTCCACAGGAGGGCTAATCTGGGGTCCAGGGGAGTGAGCCCAGGTTTAGCCTTCTCACAGGGAGAGAGAAAAAGAGAGGAAAAAGGGAGAAGACCCCCCCCAAGGGCGGCTTGAGGGAGGGGGCGGCGGAGTGTCTCTCGACCCCACCGAAGGACAGGCTCGGTTGACCGAAGGAAGGAAGGAAGGAGGGAGGAGAGCCGGGTCTGAGAAGGTGGGCCCACCCGACACCACCGCCGCCGCCGCCCACAAGCCCAGAGTCCCCGCTTTGACCCCCTTCCTTTCGCCGCCATCACGACTAGACGACCATCCTCTCGTCGTCGTCGTCGTCCTCCTCCTCCTCCTCCCTCTCAGCGCCCCCGTAGTTCCCGTGACGGTGGAGCCCCCCGCACTCACAACTCGCCCTTGCCGGATTTCTCCCAGTTCTTTAGCCACTCGGCAGGGAGCGCCGCCGTCCCTGTTGTCGCCGCCGCCGCCGCCGCCATTTTCCCCGTGTGGCGCTGCGAGAGCCCGGATGCGCGAACGCCAGGCCCCGGGTCAGAGGAGGAGTGGGGGGGAGGAGGGGAGCCGGCCGCGCCAGGCATGACGGGAAAGCCAGCCCGGGCGGGGCAGCGAGAGGCGCGGCGAGAAGAACCGGGGCTGAGGGGGGGGGGCACGGCTGGCCCCTCACGGACCCCTCGGGGTAGGAGGCCGCCCACCGGGTACGAGAAAGTCATATTGTTTATGAGGTGTTTCTACCCCGCTCTTCAGCCACCGAGGCTTTCTCTCTCTTTCCCTCTCGCAGAGCGGCTTACACATCCACACCGCATTATAGCGCGCTAGGCACTCGCTCGAAGCGCTTCCCCGGGTGGGTTCGCTAATGGTCCCCACAAGCCGGGCCATTAATAGACTGTACTCTCATTATTGGACACAGGACACCGAACACGTGGAATTAATATTATTATTATCATCATCATCATTCTTGGATGCGGGACATCAAACACACAAAATTAATATTTTATTATTAGTAGTAGTAGTATTAGATGCAGGACACCAAACACACAAACAAAACTATATTATTATTATTATCATTATTATTATTAGACACAGGACAATGAACACGTGAAATTAATATTATTATCATCATCATCATTGGACGCGGGACACCAAACACACACAAATATTATTATTATTATTATTATTATTAGATGCAGAGCACCAAACACACAAAACTATATTATTATTATTATTATTATTATTATTATTATTAGACACAGGACACTGAACACATGAAATTACAATTATTATCATCATCATTATTGGACACAGGACACTAAACACACAACACAGGACACCGAACGCACAAAACTATATGATTATTATTATTATTATTAGACACAGGACACTGAACACGTGAAATTGATATTATTATCATCATCATCATCAGTACTGGACGGGGGACACCAAACAAAATTAATTTATTATTATTATTAATAATAATAAATAAATAAATAAAAATTATTATTAATAGATGCAGGACACCAAACACACAAAACTATATTATTATTATTATTATTATTATCATTAGACACAGGACACTGAACACATGATATTAATATTATTATCATCATTATTGGACAAGGGACACCAAGCACATGAAATTAACATATTATTATTATTGGGCACAGGACTCATGTGTCATCATTGTTATTAGACACAGGACACCAAACACGCAAAATTAATACAGTATTATTATTGTTGTTCCCTGCTTGCTCACCAACATTGAGGCCATGATATTGAGAACACAGCTGCGCTGGGCAGGGCACGTTTCTAGGATGGAGGACCATCGCCTCCCCAAAATAGTACTCTATGGTGAACTCACCACGGGTCAGTGTAAGAGGGGCGCCCCAAAAAAGCAATACAAGGACTCTCTGAAACAATCTCAGGCTCAGACAAATTGATCACCAACAATGGTCCGCCCTGGCCTCACATTGAGAGGCATGGAGAAGCTCTATCCACAATGCTGCAGCCTTATTTGAGAACTCACTCCAAACAAGTCTTGAAGAGAAGCAACAACGCAGAAAAAATCACAACCCGGAAACATCACCCAAGGAGACCTTCTGCTGTGCTTTCTGCAACTGGACTTGTTTATCTCGGATTGGCCTTTTTAGTCATCAGCGCGCTTGTAGAAAGCGTGGGATGAGTCCTTCCTGAATCTTTGTTTGTGAAGAAAAGCCAGAGAGAGAGAGAGAGAGAGATTATTGTTATTATTATTAGACGCGGGACACCAAACACACAAAATTATATCATTATTATTATTATTATTATTATAAGACACCGGACAGGGAACACGTGAAATTAATATCATCATCATCATTGCACATGAGACCCCAAACACATGAAATGAATATAGTATTATCATCATTATTAGACGCGGGACCCCTAACACAAAAAATTATCTTTTATTATTATTATTATTATTATTATTATTGGACATAGGACACTGAACATGCAAAATTAATATATTATTATCATTATTATTAGAAGCAGAACACCGAACACGCAAAATTAATATATGATTACTATCATTATTATAAGATTCAGGACACTGAACATGCAAAATTAATTTATTATTATTATTAGACGAAGGACACTGAACGTGCAAAATTAATATATTATTACTAGTAGTAGTATTACTATTATTGTTTAAGATTTCACCTTTACACGACTCAAAACAATAATTTTATTTGTTTGTTTTTTAAATGGATAGATAAGTATATCCCATCTTCCTCCCAGACCTGGGAGCGAAGGCACCTCAGCATAATTCTTTAAAAGGTACAAGTGAAACAGAATAAACTGCCATCTTAAAAACACAAAGCTGTTAGCGGCATTACAATTTTATTTATGTATACTTCATTCATCATTGTGCCTTTTCACCACGTAGGGTAGCCACTTACATATCACTCAAAAAGAACAAAAGCAGGCACTTTTCTGCATTTAAAAAATGTATTTATATATCCCTTCCTGTCACCTGTCGACTTATGGAAGCCCCATGGATTTCATAGGGTTTTCTTAGGCAAGGGCTATTCAAGAGGCAGTTTTGGCAGTTCCTTCCTCTGAAATATAGCCCACAGTACATAATATTCATTGGCAGTTTCCCATCCAAGTACTTACCAGGGCTGCCCCTGCTTAGCCTTCAAGATCAGACAGGATCTGGTGCCTTTAGGGTTATACAGGCATCCCCCACTTATTTGATAGGTTAGGGACTAGACCGTGGTTGCAAACCAGAAATTTGATTTGATAGGTTAGGGACTAGACCATTGTTGCAAACCAGGGATGAGCCTGACAGAAATCATCAAAATGCAGAACCCAGGCTCTTAAAGCTATTTTTATAAGTATGAATTGAGAGAAAAAGCAGTGTGTGGTTACAGAAATATGTAGAAGATGGTGGAAACATGACGAAATAGGTTGAAAGAGCAAGACCATGCATCGAATATATAGATTCTGGTTATAACTGAAAAGGGTCGAAAGAGCGAATTGTCAAAAAGCAGACCGTTGAAAAGCAGGGGATGTCTGTATAGACAAATGCAAACAATAGAAATTGGTTTTATAATTTAGAGGGAATTAGAGAATTCTAATACATCTCATCTGAATGGGGAAGACTGTGCCCAGTACGAGTAAAATGTGGGCTGTCTAGGTGGATTTGTAATTGGTTGACTGACCGAAACCAAAGGATGCTCACCAATGGCTTCCCTTCATCCTGGGGAGAAGTGACTAGTGGTGTGCCATAGGGTTCTGTCCTAGGCCTAGTGCTATTCAATGTCTTTATAAGTGACTTGGAATGATGGAACAGAGGGCATGCTTATCATATTTTCAGATGACTCCAAACTAAGGGGTAGCGAATACCCCAGAGGACAAGATCAGAATTCAAAATGACCTTAACAGATTGAAGAGTAGGGCCAAAACTAACAAAATTAATTTCAACAGAGAGAAATGTAAGGTATTACATTTAGGCAGAAATAATGAAATACACAGATATAATGTACTGTTTTCAAGCCAGGTGACACCTGGCTTGACAACAGTACATGTCAAAGTGATCTAGGAATCTTAGTAGACCACAAGCTGAACATGAGTCAGTGTGATGTGGCAGCTAAAAAAGCCAATGCAATTCTAGGCTGCATCAATAGGAGTATAGTGTCTAGATTAAGGGATGTAATAGTACCACTCTATTTTCTTTTGGTCAGACCTCACCTGGAGTATTGTGTCCAGTTCTGGGCACCACAGTTCAAGGATACTGACAAGCTAGAACATGTTCAGACGAGGGCAACCAAAATGGTAGAAAGGTCTGGAAGCCATGCCCTATGAGGAGTGACTTAAGGATCTGCATATGTTTAGCCTGGAGAAGAGAAGGTTAAGAGGGGACACGATAGCCATATTTAAATATTTGAAGGGATGTCATATTGAGGATGGAGCAAGCTTGTTTTCTGCTGCTCCAGTGACTAGGACATCAAGCAGTGGAAGAGAGATTCCATCTGTCCTAAACCTTAAGAAGAACCTCCTGATGGTAAGAGCTGTTTGACAGTGAAATATGCTGTGTCAGAGTGTGGCGGAGTCTCCTTCATTGGAGGTTTTTAAATAGAGGCTGGATGGCCATCTGTCGGGAATGCTTTGATTGTGTATTCCTTCAGTGCAGTGCATCAGATAGGATGGCCTTCATGGTATCTTCCAACTCTATGATTCTATAACTTGTGTGCTTGCTGCCTATGTAGAAACTATGGGCAAGGAACTTCCACATCACTGATCTTGCTTCTTTATGTTTCTTTAAAACAGTCTTAGACTGGACAGCTCTTCAAACAGAGCAGTGCCTCTCAAACTGTTGATGTGGGGGACTAACAAAAGCAAACAATAGCATGCAATGGAATTCACAAATGAAACAGGAGACATATTTTATTATGCTCAAAAAAGGTTACAGTTTTTTTGTTTAGTAAAAAAGCCCAACATGTTTCAGTGGATCTATAATCCCGAGGAGTCTGTGTGTTCTCTGATAATGGGATTGTGCGCTCCAGTGATGCAAGAGGCTATGCTGATGATGGCACTGCTGCTGGTAAGGGTCTCCCAAGTTAAACAAAGAATTAGTTGTGTTAGTTTCTTGCAACATAAAAAGGCGGGTCACAACTGTATAAATATGCTTTATACCTGTGACCTTAATATCACTCTGTACTGCATCTGAAGAAGTGAGTTTATATTCCTGAAAGCCCATAAAATTTAAGCCAGTTTATATAACTGCTAAAATATAGACCAGTTAGTCTTAAAGGTGCTGCCATGTTCCTTTTTTTCTCCCCACCCCTCCTCCTTTTTATCCTCTACGCTCAACAGGCTGAGGAGCCAGACTAAATGTTCCAAACCACTTGTAATTTGCCATCAAGCCAACTTCAACTTGCAGCAACCCCATGGGTGAGAAACCTCTAAGAGCCCCAGTCATCAACTGCCCTTGTGGCTTCGTTGATTGAATCAATCCACCTGTTCCCAAGCTGGATAATGACAGGGAGAAAAACAACTCATTTGCAATGTGATGTTAGAGGAGAATTCTACAGATACCGTGGACTGCTAAAAAGATGAATGAGTCCTAGAGCAAGTCAGGCCTAAACTATCAGTAGAAGCCAAAATGACTAGCTGAAGCTACCATACTTTTGATATAATCAAAAGATGATCTAACTTACTGGAAAGATGATAATGCTCAGAAAAAGAGAAGGTAGTAGGAAAAGAGGAAAACTACATTATAGGTGTATTGATTCAGTCAAGGAAACCACAGCCCTGAGTTTGCAAGACCTGAGCAGGGTAGCTGATAGCTGGGATTCTTCGAAGTCTCCTTCGTAGGATTACCATAAATCAAAACCAACTTGATGGCAAAGAATAAATATGCCAGGGCCTTCCCCAGGGCTAGCTAGAATACAAGTTCAGAAATTCTGAATCTTGAATTTCTGAACTTATATTCTAATACCCTTTGAGGAAGGCCTTGGAAGTATACACATGCTGAAACATGCTAGGCCATCTTTTGAGCTTCTTGCGAATTGTTTCCACAATCTCCTGCAGGTGTGGGGGAATAACCATCCCCCCCCCATGTGCCAGGGGCCAGCACTGTATATGTTCCCATTGGCAACACCCCCACCCGAAAACTCCACAGACCAGCAGCTGAAGGCACATAGGTTGGCACTAGTCCACCAACAACCACACAGGTAAAGGGCCTTACTAAAGAAGACTTCAAAGATTTCAAAGAGCAGACTGCAATCTGTAAGACAGGACATATGACCACTCTATCCTTCTCCCCATACTGGGGCCCAAAATGGGTCACATCATGATTAAAAAGCAAGCAACAATTAAAGAGACATTACTAGCATATTAAACACATTATCATGTCAGAACCATCACCAAATTAAAATACTGTAATTTAAAAGTATATTAGAGAAAAAAAGTGCATCATTCCTCTCCCATTAAAACTTCTTCCTCTGCAGCTACCAGTTACCCAAAGCCTGACTGAATTTTTTTAAAAAATCTTTGGTTGCCAGGAAAAACTAGGACAACAAACTGGAACAAGCTAGCTTACTTGGGAGGAAGTTCCATAGTCAGGACCAATCACCAAGAAGGCCCTGTCTTGTTTCCTTACCAAATGTGCCTGTGCTAACATTAGCACATGCAGCTAGTAATAACAACAGGCTAAAACTTAAAACCACTGGGTAACCTTCAGCAGGTCACACTCTCTGAGTCTCAGAAGAAGGCAATGGCAAACCACCTCTGAACAAATCCTGCCAAAAAAACTCAATAACAACCTTAGGGCTGCCATAAACCAGAAACAACTTGAAGGCACACAACAACAACAAAACCCAATTGCAAAGCCCAACTAGAATAGATTGCTGACTGGAATGCCATATCATGGCATTTTTAAAAGCATATCATGCCAGTCTTAAAAGAATTCTCTGGTTGCAAGGACGCTTCCGATCTGAATTTTAAGGTCCCTGTGATGATGTTTAAATCCCTAAACAGTTTGGGACCTTAATACTTGAGAGAGAACCTCTTCCTTTATGTGCCTTTTGGAGGCCTGATTGGGGGATTCTCCTCTGCATCTCACTAGTGAGGTCAATACACTCTGTGGGGATGTGGGAGAGGGCCTTCTCAGGTGTGACACCCTTCCCCTTGGTGGCCCAAATAGCACCGACACTGATTTCAGCTGCATCAATAGGAGTATAGTGTCTAGATCAAGGGAAGTAATAGTGCCACTCTATTCTGCTTTAGTCAGACCTCACCTGGAATACTGTGTCCAGTTCTGGGCACCACAATTCCAGAACGATATGTACAAGCTAGAACATACCCAGAGGAAGGCAACCAAAATGATAGGAGGTCTGGAAGCCATGCCCTATGAGGCGTGGCTTAGGGAGCTGGGTATGTTTAGCCTGGGGAAGAGAAGGTTTAGAGGGAGCATCATAGCCGTGTTTAACTATTTGAAGGGATGTCATACTGAGGATGGAGCAAGCTTGGTTTCTGCTGCTCCAGAGACTAGGACACAGAGCAAACGAAGCACCAACGACAAAATAATGGATTGTTAAGGTAGCTGAGTTAGCCCAAATTGCCAAACTAACATAGGTTTGAGAAGGATAAACCCATTGAAGACTTTTTGAAAGATTGGAAGCTGTTTATGGACCTTTTGAGCAATAAGAAATCTAATTATATAATAATTTGTGATTATGGTTACTAGTAATTCTAATAGGTTTATTTAGTTGGACCTATAATGGTAGAATAATATACTGTACTTTGTTCAGATTTTTTTGGTTTTATTACAGTTAACATAGCATAGAGTTGCATTGGAGGACCTAGAAGATGTCTAAAGAGGATGCCTCTCTAAGCATTTTCTAGGATGACTCTGTGGTATGTATTTTTATTTTGTGTCCTATGGATAACTGAAACCATGGATATTGGTTCCTCGGATACAGGGATCTTGACTGTATATCGTTGTCCTTTTCTCTCTTTTCCATTTCTGTGCTTTCTATTTTTTTCTCTCTTAAATTCTTATTACTCTGGTTATGAATTACAGTAGTCCTTGGTGTCCTCAGGCGTTTGGATCCAGGACCTCCTGTGGTTACCAAAATTTGTGGATGCTCATGTCCCATTATGTACAGTGGTGTAGTAAAATGATGTCTCTTATATAAAATGGCAAAATAATTTGCTGTTTGGAATTGTTATTTTTGGCTGTGGATGCAGAATCCGTGGATACGAAGGGCCAACTGTATACTGTCTGTGTTTTAATAAATAAATTCATTTTTTTAAAAAAGAAGAGCCAGGCAGGATAAGACCAAAAGCCTGTCTAAGCATTCTGATCATGCAAACCAGTTGCCTATGAGAAATGCACCAGAAGATGGATGCAACTGCACCGTCCATCTTAATGTTCCCCAACAACTGATAAAAAACAGATACTGCCTTTCTATAGTGGATGTGATATACAGCCATCCGGACTCACAGCCATTGATATCCTAAACTTTATGAATTTATGATTTCTCTTGTTAAAGCCATCCAAACAGGCAGACAGGGTGTTAACAAGTTATGCCTTACATGTGGTTACATTGCTGTTGGTGTGTGCCTTCAATATGTTTCCTATTTATGGTGACCTTATCATAGGGTGGGTGTGGTTTTTTTATGGCAACCCTATCATGGGGGATGGGGTTGCAGAAAGAACCATGTATTCCATCCCAAGCATTTTAGTAAAATAAGAATCTCATGTGTAATTTAGATTCCCAGATTAGGGCTAAAATCCCATATTGATCCTTATCTGGGCATGAGTGCTATTCAACTCAGTGGAACTTACTTTTGAGCAGAAGTGTATAGGATTGCACTTTAAGAACAGAGACACAAGAACTTAAATCTCAATTTATTCCTCAAACCCACAAGATGTTCTGAGGCTGGTAACTATTTTTTACCCTAACCTACTTCACCATGTTGTTGGGAGGATAAATAGGGGTGAAATTTGAGCTCCTTGAGTGAGTTAGCATCAATTAATTTAATTATTACTCTAGGAAGTAGGTACCATTGAACACCTAAACTTTCATACAAGTGTTTGTGCTGCTGGTATGTAATCTTAGATAGGAGTGGACAAAAAATGGACTGTATGTCTTCATATATCTCTGGGTAGTTTACAATGTGGCAACAAGGATATCTAGCTCTCAGATGTTTAAAAATAGCAACCATAATACAGCATTGTCATTATTTTCCACTGTCCTAAATTATACTGTTGAAATGAAGATAGCCTAAGAATAATCAAGCATGGACCTTAAAATGTGTAAAAGAATTTTAATTCAGGAATGGGCAATGAGGACAGGAACTCCCATCAACCCTAGCTGGCAAGGAAAGTTCAGGGATGCTGGAAGTTGAAGACCAAACAACACTGGAAAGGTCCTAAGTTCATAGAACCATAGAGTTGGAAGAGACCACCAGGGCCATCTAGTCCAACCCCCTGCCATGCAGGAATACACAGTCAAATCATCCCTGACAGATGGCCATCCAGCCTCTGCTTTAAAACCTCCAAAGAAGGAGCCTCCACCACATTACAAGGCAGTGTATAGTTGTTGCTTCATATTCGCTGGGGTTTGGTTCCACGACCCCCCGTGGATACCAAAATCCCTCAATACTCAAGTCCCATTATATGCAGTGGCCTAGCAAAATGGTGTCTCTGATATGAGGTGGCAAAATGAAGCTTTGCTTTTTGGATTATTATTTTTTAAAGAATATTTTCAAGCCATGAATACCAAACCCATGGATACGGAGGGACAATTGTATTCCACTTCCAAACAGCTCTTACTGTCAGGAAGTTCTTCCTAATGTTTAGGTGGAATCTCTTTTCCTGGAATTTGAATCCATTGCTCCATGTCCTAGTCTCCACAGCAGCAAAAAACAAGCTTGCTCCATCCTCAGTGTGACATCCCTTCAAACATTTAAATATGGCTGCTCTATGAAAAAAAGGGTGCTGCCACACTGCAGAAATAATGCCAGTTTGACACCACTTTAAATCTCCTGGCTCCATCCTATGGAATCTTGGGATTTGTAGTTTGTCACAGCACCAGAGGTCTCTGACAGAGGAGGTTAATTACCTCACAGCCTTGGAAAAAACCAAGGAAAATCTATGAAGTCGAAGGCTTTCATGGCTGGCCTCCATAGGTTTTCTGTGGGGATTTTCTGGGCTGTGAGGCCATGTTCTGGAAGAGTTTATTCCTGACGTTTCGAAAACTACAAATCCCAGAATTCCATAGCATTGAGCCACAGCAGTTTTAAGTGGAGTCAAACAGCCTTATTTCTTCAGCCAAAGCTCCCGTTTGGGTCTATAAAGAACTGACAAGCCCTGAGCATGCGCAATTCGGACCAGGCGGAATGCTTTCCCTCCCCCTCCTCAAATCTGTTGGACTACAACTCCCGCCATCCCTTGCCGTTGCCCATTCGGGTTGGGCGTTTCTGGGAACTGAAGTTCCCAACTCTCCGCCAAAGGGACGCTGGCGGGGCTCCCTCAGAAGGGACAAAATGGTGGGCGCCTGAGGCGTTGGCTCGGTCTGCGCTTGCGCCCTAACGCCGCTGGGAGGCGCCTCTCCCACCTGGGCCGGCGACTTCTGAGTAGGCGTTCTGGGCCGCCATTTTCTCATCCCTCTCCGCTTTCTGAGGCTGTTGGAGCCGCGGCTGGAAGGTCTGGGAAGGAAGGGAGGAAACCAGGCCGCAGTGAGTTGGGCGTGGAGGGGGGGGGGTCTGCCTTCGGTCCAGGAGGTCTCTGCCGGTCTGAGGGTCCAGCCTGGGGGTCGTGGGGGGGCTGGATAGGTAAGCATGCAGCTAAGTGGGAGGGGGCAGGACTGGTTTAAGGCATTTGGGGGGGGGCTGCAACGCTTTACTTTGGCCCCCCCCTATGTTTCTCTCAGGTCAATCTAACCTAACCTATTCACAGTACAGTTGTCCCTTCACATTCACGGATTTAAGTCTTCACGACTTGAAAATATTCTTTAAAAAATAATAATAATCCAAAAAGCAAACCTTGATTTTGCCATCTTATATAAGGGACACCATTTTGCTATGCCATTGCATATAATGGGACTTGAGAATTCACTGATTTTGGTTTCCACGGGGGTCCTGGAAGCAAACCCCAGCGAATGTGAAGGGACAACTGTAAAGGATATTCAGATTATTACTACAAGTTGTCCCTTCATATTCGCTGGGGTTTGGTTCCAGGACCCCCGTGGATACCAAAATGTCAAACTGTGAATGTCAAACTGGCATTGTACCGTGAATACTCAAGTCCTATGATAGGCAATGGCCTAGCAAAATGGTGTCCTTGATATAAGATGGCCAAATCAAGGTTTGCTTTTTGGATTATTACTGTATTTTTTAAAAAATATATATGTTCAAGCCGTGGATACTTGAATCTGTGGATGCCAAGTCCGTGGATACAGAGGGACAACTGTAATAATGTGGGTTTTTTGCCCCCCTGGGGCTGCAGGGCCCTTAAACCGGCCCTGGTGAAAGGGCATCTCCCCTTCCACCCCCACCCCATTTCGGATCTGAGAGAGCTGCAGCTCTTGGCTATAGAGAGCAAAAGCTGGGACCCCCAATAAGTCGCCTCCTTTCTCCCCGGCCTCGGAAAAGGAGGGGGGAGAGAGGAGGGTATGCCCCCCATTGCCCCATGACCCCCATAGGGAGGGAGGAAAGGGAGGCGGTGGTCTTCCTCTGCATCCCCTTATGTCATCCCTTGGTTTCTTGCTTCCTTGCTTCTTGGTCTATCTCTGTGTGGGATGCTGTAGTATAAGGGAGACAGAATCATAGAATCATAGAGTTGGAAGAGACCTCAAGGGCCATCCAGTCCAACCCCCTGCCATGCAGGAATACACAATCAAATCATTCCATACAGATGGCCATCCAGCCTCTGTTTAAAAACTTTTTAAATTATAATGCCACATATAGAATTCACAAATTGTTTGACTTCATCATTGTTTCATGTAATAATATTGTTAACATACTAGTTTATAAAATTATGTAATATTGACTCTGCAACTTTAAAAAATGGATTTATGTAAGACCAGTGTATCTGAATATATATTGTGTCCACCAGTCAATATAATAATAATAATAATAATAATAAATTTATTTATATTATGGTACACCACCTGACAAATTGTGTTTCTTCATAAGTACTTGTATAATATCATTACCAATTAATTTTCATTATTTACTGTTAAATAATATATGTTGGATATTTGTGAATTTTATATATGGTATTATAATTTAAAAAGCATATTGATTGCTATATTGTTTAGGATTCTGTCTCCCTTATACTACAGTATATGTGGGAGGGACAGGTGGGGCAATAATGCGCCTTTCCTGTGTTCCTAGGCTGCTTCCTATCCTCTAGGAGAGTGGATCTTAACCTTTTCCTTACGAGGGACCCCTATAAATATTTATACATACAATTAATATAATGACACCATCCATTAAACCTTTCTTCAGAGGCGCTGCAGGAGGAGGGAAGACTTTTCTGCTACTGCTTCCTGCAAGTTTGTGGCTGGAGCAGATTGAATGGCAATGTACAGGCCAAGCCAGCCAGCCCTTTGCCTTGGCTCCAGCCACATGGCCATTCCACTACCTTCGCATACCCCCTGTGAGGATATCCGGTTGGTTGAGAATCACTGCTATAGGACTTGTGGGTGTGCAAAGGGAGAGGCTGTTACGTCACATGCGCACCGTACTTCGGCTAATAGTTCCTTTCCTGCAAGAGGGTGGTGTTATAGGAGTTGGGTAGCTGGGGAAGTAAATTTTCTTTTCTTTTTTTGACTCCTTCACCCAGTAGCTTCTCAATGTGGATTATAAACTCTGACCTCTGCGTGTGCAGTACTTTCTTCAGTCTCAGGGGGAATCCACATGGCACAAATAATCCAGTTTGAAACTGGATTATTTGCCAAGGCTCCTTCCTATGGAATCCTGGGATTTATAGTTTTACAAGGTTTTTAGCCTCTGCCAAAGCGTGCTTGTGCCTCACCAACTACAAATCCGACAATTCCATAGGAAGGAGCTGTGACAAATAATCAAGTTTTATTTCTGTTGTGTGGATGCTCCCCTCAGTTTAATGCATTGGATGCGATGGGTTTGGGATCTTTTTGCATGCACCATAGAGGTACAGGATGAAGGCAAAAACAAAATAGTTGCTGTTTCCTGAAATGTGTGTCATGCATAACTGAACTGTCCCCTGCAAGCAGGGGTTATGGGCCATGACTGCCAGGCGCATGTGTCTTCAGATTGACAGGTATGTTTCAGTGCTGACTGGTGGTGTGTGAATCACCCCTAGTTCTGCTCTTGCAGTACTGTGGAAATGCAGATAAAAATGTATAGAAATACAGACAAGCTGCTAAAATGGTTATAGCCCAATGCTTTACACAACAGAAACAGAGCCTGTTTGAAAAATGCACTCTGGCTTGCTTTATTTATTTATTTATTTACTCAGTTTGTCAAACAAACATCCTAAGGAGAAAAGTGTGTTCATATTCCTTTTCCTTAGAAAATAGTAGGCTTGAATGTTCAAATACATTTGGCTATATTGGAGGAAGTGTCTAGCTCTGTGCAAACATTCGCCTACTGCAAGTTAATATAAAGTAGGGCATAAGTAAACATGGAAGACTCACTGTCAGATTTCCCCATGCTGCCAGTTGTGTTAAAGAATGCCTACAGAACTTGTGAATCTGAACTTGTGAGCACATTCAGTGTGTCTTGATGGGTGGCAGGAATTCTCTTCTATCCATTAAATGTCCTTCAGATATTATATTCATATGAAATGCCTGTTTATTACAGAGCAGAATTGCTTGTAAGTTGCTATTTTAACTGGCAGCTGCTGATATATGACATCTCTTCTGCTATGGAGACATGTAATTTCACCAGAGTATAACTTAGGTCAACTGTAGGGTTTGAATGCTGACTTGGCCATAGAAACCCATTGAGTGACTTTGGGCAAGTCACAATCTCTCAGCCTCAGTGGGAGGCTACAACAACTTTAACATGAGGGAACCCATTTGAACAGATCTTGCCTAGAAAACCCTATGAAAAGACTACCTTAGGATGTCGTAAGTCAGAAATGACTTCAAGGCTTGTAACACATGCAGAAAAGCTTGGTTATATTAGAGATTTATGAATAGTAATCACATCTTTAAAATATACTAGGGAGAGCTGTTGAGCCTTGCTGAAGAGAGCCAGTTATTTTGTTGTACAAAAATAACTGTGTAAAAATGTTACTGTGTAAAAATACAGTACAGTTGTCCCTCCACATTCATGGATTTGGCATTCACGGTTTTAAGTATTAATGGCTTGAAAATATTCTTTAAAAATAATAATCCAAACAGCAAACCTTGATTTTGCCATCTTATATAAGGGACACCATTTTGCTATGCCATTGCATATAATGGGACTTGAGTATTCACGGATTTGGGTATTCATGGGGGGGGGGGAGGTCCTGGAACCAAACCCCAGCGAATGTGAAGGGACAACTGTATAGTATGTAATTTTTTTGGAGGCAAAAGAACCAAACTACTCCTTAGATTGTTTCTTCACAAATGCACGTTTTGTAAAACCAAATGCATTGCTAAGTGTGTATTTCAGGGTGTTAAGATTTGTGTGCAACTTACATAATTGTTACTGGGTACTGGTGGGCTTGTAGGCCTAAATACTCCAAAGGCACCAGATCCCATCTGATCTTGGGAGCTAAGCAGGGTCAGCCTTGGTTAGTACTTGAATGGGAGACTGCCAATGAATACAAGGTACCATAGGCTATATTTCAGAGGAAGGAACTGGCAAACCCACCTGTCAGTATTCCTTTCCTAAAGAAACCCAATGATACACACACACATATACTGTTGGGCTTTGATCTCATTTTAAACTTTTCCCAATCTTTTGACAATAGAAATTCTGCTTTCTTTGGTCAGTCAGCTTTCTGTTTTCTTTTAGTGTATGAAAATGTGTGTTTTCCCCCCTGCAGACCCTTAAGCTTAAATCCTGTTGTAAGTCTTACTAGAATAAAACAATTGAATGAATGAATGAATTGAATGAATTGCTTGTAGGTATGTTGCCGTTTCCAGTGTGCTGATTGGCCGCTTAGGAAACTTACCAACCAATCAAAGCTCTTCCTTGGGCAGTCAATCAGCATACTGGGGGTGGGAACATGATGTTTTAGTCTTTTTTAAATATGGCAGCGGGAGAGGGCCTTTCTGTTGTTGCAGGCATGGTGGGTGTGAGTAGCGTGGAGAGGGATGTGGCATGGTGTGTGTATGTGGCATGTGCCTCTGGCGTAGGGGGGTGGCACGGGGAAGTGGCGTGTGCCTGCGGGGTGCAGGCAGCTCGGGGTGGTGTGTGCCTCCAGGATGCAGGGAGGGCATGGGGGGCGGTGTATTCCTGTGGGGGGCACATGGGCTGGCGTGGGGGGCATATGCCTCCAAGGCATGTGGGCAGCATGGGGGTGGATTGTGCCTGTGGGGCGCGGGTGGCTTGGGGTGGTGGTGCAGGTGGGTGGTGTGTGCCTGCAGGGCACAGGGAGATGGTGTGGGGTTGGCACGGGGGGGGCAGTGTATGCTTACGGGGGGTGCAGGTGGCGGAGTGGGGGACAGCGTGTACCTGCGGGGTGCGGAGAGGGCATGGGGTTCGTGTGGGGGATGGTGTGTGCCTGCGAGGCGCAGGGAGGGCTTGGGGTAGCATGGGGGTGGCGTGTGCCTGTGGGGCGCAGAGAGAGCATGGTGGAGGCATGGGGGTTGTCGTATGTTACACCAGCTATAGCTGGTACCTTAAATAAGTGTTGACTCACCAAGCTCCATTGATTCAATGGCTCTACTCTTGCTAGAACTAACATTTGGATTTAGGCCTGTATACATTTGGACTTTATGCATAACTTTTCCAATACAGTTGCATTCAAGAGCTGTATTAAGATAACAATAATAAATATAAACCTATTTTAAATGATGCTCATACTCATGAATTGGTGTTTTTTTCCAGTGTTGTATAGATTTCTGCACAACACTTGTGTCTTTTAATATATCACCTTCAATCCTCCCTTTAATTTATATAACTTAAATAAATATAAGATATTTCACTGGTTAAGTTATGAACCGGTACTTCTTCAGGCATATCTGGACAGGAGGTAGATCCCTGAATTTCTAGTTCTGTTCATTTCTAAGTGCCATCATAGGTGGCTGGTAGAGTGTAGTAGCTGAAATCTAACTATGAATAACGAAGTGCCTGGTCTGAATATTACCTCTGCCATGACCTTTTGCCTGGAGAAGGGATTTTGTATTCCTTCAGGTATTCTGGTCCTGTAGCTGCCATCAGTTTTGCCAGTTTTGCTGAGGTTAATGAGAGGTGCAGTTCAACAATTTTCAAAGAGCCGAGTTCCGTATCCCTACCTTAAATCAGAGGTGGTTAGTTTCGGGGCTTGCGGTAGCTACTTTGTGTTTTAACAGTCCTGAGATGTGTTGTTCTTTGCTAGGTGCAACCATTGCCAGATTTATGTTTAGAATTAGAAGATCCTGAGCCCAGGAATTTGCTTTGGGTTCCAAAACTGGAGGAAGCTCACAAAAAAAAACCCACTCTTGGTTACTCCAACCTTTTTTTCACTTCAGCTATACAAACTAGAGTACATATCACTTTGTTGCTATGGTTGTTAAATCCTGACATTCTTGGTGATTTACTGTAAATTACCAGAAGATCTGCCTTTTGTTCATCTCTGCTTTAGGTAGCCTACTTTCTTCCAGCTTCTATCATGGCCCTTCCCATCTGCAGATTTCAATATGGTGGATAATAATATCGATGTGCTTTACAGGATTGCTGTAAGACTTATAGTTAGATAATGCATGTGAAGTGTTTTCAGTACAGGTCCATGGATTCTGATAGTTTCACTTATCCATGTCTGAAAAAATATGTTCTCTCTAGGCATTTCTAGATCCTCCAATGTGATTCTGTGGTCAACTTCGGGTGTTCCATCTCAGTGAAAGTAATAGGGTTTCCTATTACGCACGGTTTCAAGTGTCCACAGTGGGATCTTGAATGTATCCCCGCTGACACGGGGATCAACCTGTACTTGAAAATATTACATTTTCATTGCATTTGGATTTCTAAACTTAATATGTTTGTTTTTAGGAAAGTTGTGGGAACCTATCACTGAAGGAGGGATGACATGTAATGGACCAGACAACTCTGGAGCTTGTGCCACTTTGGAGGAGGATCCTGAGCTTGAGCTGGCTAACGAGATCTCCAGGCAACAAACATTTGCCAGTTTTCCAACAGACTGCCCTGTGTCCTCCTCAGCTTTAGTTCAAGCTGGTTTCTTCTACACTGGAGAACGAGACCAAGTGAAGTGCTTTAGTTGCCACACAACTGTAGATGGATGGCAACAGGGGGACTCAGTAGTAGAAAGACACAGAGCAGCTTCTCCAGATTGCAAGTTTATTAATGACCTTAACTTTGGGAGGAATGATACACCTCGTCTTCTAAATTGTCAGCACAGATCAGAAAATGGTTCAGTGGGGACTGCTCTACAGCCTGTTCTCGACCAGTCTTCTGATCTCTATGCAGATTATCTGTTGAGGAGTGGGCAAGTGGTGGATCTCTCAGGTTCTTTGTACCCTAGAAATCCTGCCATGTGTAGCGAAGAAGCTAGGCTGAGATCTTTTCACAACTGGCCACCCTATGCTCCTGTCAGTCCTAAGGAACTGGCCCTTGCTGGACTCTATTACACTGGCATTAATGATGAAGTTGAATGCTTTTGTTGTGGTGGCAAACTGAAAAACTGGGAACCTTGTGATCAAGCTTGGTCAGAACATAGACGCCATTTCCCAAGATGTTTCTTTGTTCTTGGCCATGATGTTGGAAACATTGCAAGTGTTTCAAATCAGTCTGGTGATGCTAAGCTGAATAGAAGCAATATTCATAATGCCAGCCTCCCTCAAAATCCACGTATGGCAGACTATGAAACCCGAATCAAGACTTTTGAGACATGGAATTACTTGGTTAGCAAGGAGCAGCTTGCTCGAGCAGGCTTTTATAGCATAGGTAAGCTGGATGTAAAACTTCATAATTTGATCTTCTTTTTACATGGATGAACTGATTTGAACTGGGGCTTTTACCCTTTGGCTGTCCAAATATTTTGAATTTCATCTCCCAGAATCCCTGGCCATTTGCTGTGCTGGTAGTGGCTCCTGAGAGTTGAAGTCCAAAACACCTGACAGGTCTAGATTCAGGAATAAAGGTTTAAACCTAATCAAGTTGGCAAATTATGAGTTAAAGCAATAACTTTTTTCTCATGTTGGTTTATAAGATCACATAAGTTTGTTTAAATTTTACCAGTTTTACAACATGATATGATACATAATTATAAATTTGGTGCCTTTTTCAATATTTACTCAGCAAGAAACTGATATGATTTTGTTCTTGTACTAATTAGCCTCTAAACAAATCACATTTGTTCTTCCATTATAAAGTCTGTGTCCTCTGCATTTCTTGTATTTTATATGCAAATTCTTATTTATCAAATTAATTTTATAACATGCCACATCTTAAGAACTTGTGGCATTCAACAATATGTTAATTGTAAACAGCCTTTGATTCAAAATGCCTTACACAGCATAAGAGTGTTGTGATGCTACATCTTGTTGATGTAATGCAATATCTTGCCACTATTTAGTGATAGGCTACTTTTCTAATTTTCTTCTGCACCAGTGAAATATGAATATTTGCACTTTAATCCTAATGACAAACTACAAGTTCAGTTTTCAGGGTAGGAGAAAATTGTTGACTGGATCCTTCAGAAGATATAACAACCAATACAGCTGGGTCATGTTGAATAACCATTATGCAGCTCCTGTTGGTATTCTATTTTTATTTTATTTCTTCTTGGAAGAGCTCAAGGTGACATACATATGTAGATCTCTTTTCCCCCTTCCATTTTATGTCCAGAAGTCAGAGGTATGTTAGGCTGAGAAATGACCTAACCCAAATGAGCTTCATGGCTCTGTGGGGATTTGAAACTGGATCTCCAGTCTTAATCCAGCATGCTAACCCATAGTTTGCTCTGGAGTACATTCTTTCCTATATCTAGAATTTTACATTCTGGTCTGTGTAGACTAGAGGTAGGCAACTATGACCCTTTGGATATTTTTGAACTACAACTCCTGTACTCCCTCACTACTGACTATGCTGGCTAGAGCTGATGAAAGTTGTGAGCCCCAAACTTCGTGGGGGGGGGGCACAGTTGTCCACCCTCGTCTAGACCCTCTTACCATTTATCCCAGAAATAACACATTGAACCTCTTTTCCTAATTGCCCCTAACTTATGTTCCACTGCCCACTGTCATTTTACTGCAGGTTCTGGTTTTTCCCCCTCATGTGCAAATTGCTTACAGTTGTCCCTTCACATTCGATGGGGTTTGGTTGCAGGACCACCTGGAATACCAAATCCGTGAATACTTAAATCCGATTATATGCAATGGCATAGCAAAATGGTGTCCCTTATGTAAGATGGCAAAATCAAGGTTTGCTTTTTGGATTATTATTTTTTTAAGAATATTTTCAAGCCGTGAATACTTAAATCCATGAATGTCAAATCCGTGAATGTGGAGGGACAACTGTAATTGCAAATTATGCTCTTGCTTAATTCGGTGTCCCTTTCTTGTCTCCTAATGATGTCTGTGAAATGGTCGTACTTGACAACATCTGATTGATCACAAAACATATTTCCACCTTGTTTATTTAAAGGTAAATTTTTCAGGGCTGTGAACTTTGCATCACTTAAAGATTTTCCTTTACATAAAGGCAATTTTTTCCTATTTCCACTGAGTAGTTCTTGTAGTTCAGTATTTACTATATCCCCATGTTATTGGTCTTCTTGAATTGGTTTTTGCCTTCCCCTTCAGTCAAGCTAATAGCTTACAAAGGATGCTTGCTTATTTTGTCAAAAATACTTTCAGTTATTCACTTGTGAGGTCCATTTGTAATCTGCTTTTCTGTACAGTGATGTATAAGGTTGAGGACAAGAACTTTGCAAAGACATTTGTTTCACTTTTGCATAAAGATGAAAAACTCCCCTTTCCCAGAACAGGTCATTATCCACCACATGGTATTAATAGTAATAGTATGTAATTAACAATCCCACAAGTCATAGAGGCATGATCTAGCATGGTTTCCAAATGGGCTTCATGGCTGCGTGTGGATTTGAGACTGGATCTCCAATCCTAATTCTATGGCCAAGATCCAATGCCAGCAGCATTGCAACTTTCTTCCACTCCTGCAGCCCTCCATGGCACTCCAGAGGTTTTCCCAGTCTACAACCTACTTTCCCAGAGTAGGTTTTTAGGATACATGGGGTGGGGAGGGGTGCTGCAGGAGGCCTCCAGTCCAGTGGGATCCAGAGGAAGTACAGCATCAGACTCTGCCTGAAACAGGATAATATAAAACAATGGTATTCACCCCAGAAACTGAGGGGAGATAGTTCCTCAATAAAAAGGTAGGAGGAAATAAGCTTAGCTTGAAATACATCTTGTCCATCTCTACAATGTACAGCCAGCTGTGAGATTGTTCATATTTTCTAGGGTACATATTCAGTTCATCTGAAGTAATCGTGACAAAATCAATCTGATCATTAATAAGCCATGTAAGCTTGAATATGTACTGTAAATGCTCCCCAGAATCCTATGCACTGAAAAATATTCCTTGCCAGACAGATTGATGTGTAAACAATCCCCTCAAGGTTGACAGTTTGAAAATGGCAGATTTAATTAGAGCAAAACTCATCCCAATTCTGGGATATTTTCTAAAGTTTGCTCACCTAACGTCTAGCTTTGTAAATTTTCAATCAAAGGTCAAAACCTCTTTATTTGCCTTTCATTGAATTGATTTTAGTGGCTGCTTTCATTTTAGTTTTTAGGTTTTTTTTTAAATGAAACTGATTTATTTTAACTTATGTGCTATAGTTCTTAGTCTTATTTTTGTAACCAACCTTGGAAAGTAGTCTAGGAATAATGTAAGACCATAAATAGCTCTGGGCATCTAAATGGAGCAGAAACGTGTTTCCTCTGTGGAATTATTGGTGTTCAGTATTTTCCAGCACAAAACTAGAAGTATCTTTTTAAAACTGAACTGGAAGGTACACAAATATATGCAAGCATATTTTAAAAAAATGTTTAGCTTCATTTTACTAGATGAAAACTAACTCCTATTTGTGTATAGGTAATGGTGACAATGTTGTATGCTTTCACTGTGGTGGTGGACTACAAGAATGGAAGGCATATGAAGATCCTTGGGAGCAGCATGCAAAATGGTTTCCTGGGTAAGGGTCTTTATTTCTGTTGGGGGGGATTGTTTGGGGGTTTTTTTTGAAGGTTTTACACCATACACTTTGCATTGTAGTGTTTTTCTGCTGGTGACTGTGGTAGTGGTGGTAATGATGATTAAATACAGTAGGACCCTCATATCTGCTGGGGACTGGGTCTAGGGGGGCCCTGAATACCAAAAACTGTGGATAATAACGAATGCCATTGAAAATATTGGGACTTCTGGTTTAAAATACCATAGAGTTGCCTTGGAGGACTTAGGAAATGGCTAGAGAGGACACATTTTCTAGGAAGACTATGGTAGGTGTGCTGTTTTGTGTCCCGTGGATACGGGGGTCCTACTGTAATCCAGACTTTTTTTTTTACTGGCTTTTAGTTGTGAGCTATAGATTTTACTCATAATTTTTATAAGCTCATTTGAGTCACAAAATGCAAAAAGACACAGTGCAAAAAGACAACAGATTTGTCATGTGCTTGCATTTCCAGACCCAGTGAACAACAGTTTCAGAGTTCATCTGAAAACTTTATTGTCAGAAATCCAGGAAGCATACCGTACAAGGTTGCCGAGAATTGAAACTGAAGGGCTACACACTATATTAAAAGCATATTACAGTCTATAAAATCTGGTGGACTCTAATACCATTGGCTAACCATCATCCCCTGACACGACATTCCCTTACACCATCCAGCCTCCTTTTCCCATGCTGATTTTGCAGCTGCATTCTCATCTTTCCCCAAACCAGCCGAAACCATTACCACCTCCTCCACATTTGGCAAGAAACACTGATTAGCAAGTACCAAAACTGTGTGTGTATCGAGGTTACAGAAAAATAACTGAAAATGGCAGGACTAGGCACAGTCAGGGGCCGAGCCTGACATGATTGGGATGCAGCAAGGAAAAAAAGCAAATTCAGATGCTGGTTCTTAATTTATAACTAGTTCTTAAAACAACCAGTTGGAATGGAAACAGTTCAAGAAGAGGAAAGACCAAAGATTGTCAGAGCTGATGTAGTAGCCTATTTCCTGTCTCTCGTCTCTCTTTCTCGTGGGGACCTGATGGAATGGTTGCTGCCAAGTGACAGTTGGCAGAGGGAGGAACCTGCCTTCTCTGCAGAACCAATGCATTGGCTTTGCAGCCCTTCCACTACTGCCTGATGTTATAGCTGCTTGAATCCAGTATACTTTACATGTTTTTGGAAGTATCAACATTGAACAAGCAAAATGTGTTCCATTTTCAGGAGTTTCAGTGTTTGAAAAAGTATCAGCATTTAGTATAATGTTATTTGGTGAACAGTCCTTAAGCCAGTTGTGATGTCATGGCTACCACTGGATGCCCCAGAAGTAGTGGTCTATGTGATGCTCATGTGACCTACCTATATTTTCCTCAACATATTGTGCAGGATCATGTTCTTGGCAGCACCCCTGTTCTTTAGTAGAAGATGGGGTGGCATCCCAGAGATTGTTGTTGAGAGGGGCTGTGTGGAAATGCAGATGGAAGTATCTGCTCTTCAGAGGCTTCGAGTCTGGGTCAAACAGTGGCAGTTGCTTCCTGTGCCGTCCCTTTCCCCACAGGTTGTACTGAAACAGCAATTTCTCCCTCCCCTTAACCTTAGGTAACAACAGTTGTGACTGATCCCTCTGTGTGCCTCTTGTCTGTTGGAACGAGTGGCATGGTAAAAGAGCTATACAGGATTAGGGCAGGGAATATGTGTGTGTTTTGTTTTGTTCTGTTTTGTTTTCAAATTGGTGACCACTGCTGTTTTTTATCAGTGATCTTGCTGCTGCTGTCAGTGTTTTAAGCAGCCTTTTGGAGTTTTTCTTTAACTCTTAGGAAGCCCAATATTTGCCTGTTTTTGAAAAGTTGTGATCACTTTCACCCCTCAGATTGTATGAAGTAGTTTTATTTCATTTGCTGAAGTAAATGAAATCTAGCTGTATCTTATTGAATTGAAATATTTTGTGCCTAGGTGCAAATTCCTGGTAGAAGAAAAGGGGCAAGATTTTGTGAACAGCATTCATTTAACTCGTTCACTGCACAATTCTACAGTAAGTGTTCATACTCTACCCAATTATGCTTCTCTCTGACCCAGTAATTGGGAATTTGGACTACTTCCACAGGGAATATATTTTCAAATCTACATTTTAAAC
Organism: Gambelia wislizenii; assembly: GCA_030847615.1. Classification (NCBI taxonomy): domain Eukaryota; kingdom Metazoa; phylum Chordata; class Lepidosauria; order Squamata; family Crotaphytidae; genus Gambelia; species Gambelia wislizenii. Next base: position 26,519,184 of record JAUMIR010000011.1, on the reverse strand, counting down.
TATTAATTCATGGAACTAATTAAGTAGAGGAACATTGATTGCTATACATTATATTTAATGTTTTCTAATAACAGGATGCTAAGTTTGTCATGTAGGCTACAAAAGTTAAGGCTTAATACAGACAACCGTATCTATAAGTGTCTCAGGTTAGTAATCCACCCAAATATTCTTCTGTATATTATAGATAAACAAATAGGATAACAGCTGAGCTCTTGACATTTCAGATAAATGCTGCTCTCACAATTAAGCACCTACTTTGTAGTGTAAGTAATTGTGGCCAGTTCATGTCAGGGCACAAATAAGGAACTAAAATTGAAGTACTGTATATTCCGGCGTATAAGACGACTGGGCGTATAAGACCACCACCACCACCACCCCAATTTCCAGCCAAAAATCTAGGCTTAGGCATATATTCGCCATATAAGACCACCACCACTCCAATTTAGCTGGCTGGCTAACTGGCTGGGGGAGCCTTGCCAGCTGATCCTCTTTGTTTCCCAACTCACAAGGATCTCCTTGTGAGTTGGGAAAGCAAACAGGATCAGCTGGCAGGGCTCCCCCAGCCAGCCAGCCGCAACATTCACCCCTCTCTTCAACCTTCGAGTCAAACTTGACTCGAAGGTGGAGGAAAGGGCGAAAATGCCCAGTTTGCCTCAGCAGCCCCCTTCCCTCCGTGTTGGCTCTTCCGAAGGGTACCAAGGCGGGGGAAGCGGGGGCAGCCGTGGCAAATCCCTAGATTCACCCCCCCTCCGCACCTTCAAGGAAGGTGGGGAGAAGGGGCAAACATGCCCCGTTTGGCTGCACAGCCCCGATCCCTCCTTCTGGGCTCCCTCCTCCTGCGATTTCCGAACCCACAGGAGGCTGCCCAGCCTCCTCGTGGGTTGGGGAATGCGGGATGGCCAGGTGGCTGGGGGGGCTGGAGGGAGGGGCTTCGTGGAGGGTGGAAGGGTGGCTGGAGGGAGGGGGGTTCTCAGCCACCCACCTCCTCCCCGAAGCCGCGATCTCGAGCGGGATCGCAGCTTTGGGGAGGGGGGTGGCTGGAGGGAGGGGGCTTCGGGAGGGTGGAAGGGTGGTTGGAGGGAGGGGGCTTCGCAGCCACCCACCCCCTCCCCAAAGCCGCGATCTCGAGCAGGATCGCAGCTTTGGGGAGGGGGGTGGCTGGAGGGAGGGGGCTTTGGGGAGGGTGGCTGGAGGGAGGGGGCTTCGCAGCCACCCACCCCCTCCCTGAAGCCACGATCTCGAGCTGGATCACGGCTTTGGGGATGGGGGGGTGGCTGGAGGGAGGGGGCTTTGCAGCCACCCACCCCCTCTCCAAAGCCATGATCTCAGCCGGATCATGGCTTTGAGGAGGGGGGATGGCTGGAGGGAGGGGGATTTGGGAAGGGTGGCTGGAAGGAGGTGCTTCCCAGCCACCCACCCCCTCCCTGAAGCCACAATCGGGAGCTGGATCGCGGCTTCGGGGAGGGTGGAAGGGGGGGGCTTTCCAGCAACATTCGCCCCCCTTCCTCTGTCCTCGGTTGCTCCCCAAAGGGGGAGAAGGTTGGGGGGGGCGAATGAACCGTAAGCACTTTGCCTCTCACACACACACCGATCTCCTGCCTCTTTGCTCCATTCGTGAAGGGAGCAAAGAGGCAGGAGTTCAGATGGCGGGGTGAAGCAAAGTTTATCCGACGTATAAGACGAGCCCTGGTTTTGGAGCCTATTTTTCAGGGCTCAAACCTAGTCTTATATGCCGGAATGTACGGTATTAGTTTATGGTGTAAGTACTTTGAGTGTAGGTCTTAGCTTCAGCTAGATATAATTCCACATCACTGGCCATGCTAGCTATGACTTGTGGGAGCTGAAGTCCAAAACATTTAGAAGGCCAAAGGTTCCCCACCCCTGATCTAGACCCATGTCAGTCTGGCCTCAGTCCTGTCTGTGGGACAGAGACAGCTTTGGTCACCTTGATGGATGACCTGTGCTTGGAACTAGACACAGGGAATGTGTCCCTGTTGGTTCTGCTGGACCTCTCAGCAACTTTTCATACCATCAACCATAGTATCCCTTTGGGATGAGACTTGTGGGCACTGTTCCATAGTGATCTTGGTCTTCCTTAGAGAGGCAAATTCAGGTGGTCCTGGCGGACTCCTGGCCATTGGCCTGTGGAATCCCTCAGGGCTCAACAATATCCTCAATGCTATTCAACAGCTACAGGCAACTTCTGGGAGAGGTTATTCAGAGTTTGGAGGTTCAGTGTCTCCAATATGCAGATAGTGTCCAACTCTTATTTCTCCTTCCCATGTGACTCCAAGGAAATTGCTTCACTGCTAAGCCAGCATCTGCTGTCAGTAATGGATTGGATGAGGGTGGTATCAATTAAATTTAAGAATCAAACAAATAAAGGGTGACTGCAAGGAGGAGGACCACTTTTACTGGAATTGATAGCTCTGAGCATAGCAATATCCAATCATTGTTTAGATTCTAGCATAATTACATGAGATCATTCATGTAACTGAAGGTGGAGTTAAAGATTACTAAAAATCATAGTTCAGGAACTACAAGGTGTTGTCTTCACTTTGTCAGGGGCACTCACTGTCTGTTACGTCAGACTGCCCCCACCCTCAATTGCTTAGCAGCCTATCTTCAATATAACCTTGTAAGTTGTTCTTTCTATATTGTCAATGTTGAATCTTTGTAAATACTTTTCTTATTTGTACTGAACAAAACAAAATTAGTAAGAAAATTAATAACTACACTTAAAATACTATAGATGTATTATCAGTACAGTTGTCCCTTCACATTCGCGGGGGTTCGGTTCCCCAGACCCCCGCAAATGTGAAAATTCTGCGAATAACAACTGCCCTCCCCCTCCCCCGCCAAATCGACCACGGGGCCTCCGGAGGCCCCATAGTCGCTTAACCCCGCCTCCCCCTCCCTCCCGAGGCCCCGTGGATGCCTCCCCGGCCTTCCCCCCTCCCGCCCAGGGCCTTCATGAGGACTCCGGAGACCTCCCCGGCCTTCCCCCCTCCCATCCCAGGCCTTCACGGAGCCTTCTAAGGCTCTGTGAAGGCCTCCCCCGGCCTCCCACCTCCCACCCTGGGCCTCTCACCCTGGGCCTTCCCCCTCCCATCCCGGGCCTTCACGGGGCCTCCAGGAGGCCCCTTGTTGTGGTTTTGGGAGGGCGGGGGGCCCTCTCAAAACCACAAATGCTAAGTTCACGAATGTGGAGGGGCAACTGTAGTTCCTACAACTCTCCTGAGCCCTTTCTTCAGCTGCCTTTGTGTAAACAGATGGTGCTTCCATATATGACTGAAATGGCTAATTGCTGCAGTAGAAGATTCTCTATTTGTTACTTTGATTTGGTTGTTTTGTTGATGGTAGGGAAAATAAATAAGCATAAGAGAACCTATATGCAAATCCTTGTCCAGAGTAAGGAAGAGATTTGTATATATCATGGTAGACATCATTTTAGGACTTCAGACTATGTAGTAGTTGTTATTGTTGCTACTATTGTTTGATCAAGTGCTGATTTCCAAGCAGTGTATAAAAACTGAAGTGGTATTAAGTCTTATTTTTTTTACAGTATTACAAATCACATTTCATCATCTACATTGTGGGTTAGAGACAAAGATACCCTTCTACGTGTGAAAAATAACTTCTGCTCAGAGACTATTTTATACTTTGTTTTAGAATGTTTGTTTGTTTACTCATTCATAACCTGCCCTTCAGCCAAAAAAGTTTCCAGAGCAGCTTAAATGTTGTTGATTTTACACTTCCCTGCCCTCAGGCTTACAGTGTAACAAGAACAGGCACACAAGGAAAAGGGAATGGCAGTGGGGAAGTCGTTGGATGCTGTTTACTCTTCTCGCAGAGTTGACAGCAGTGGCAGTGGAAGGAGGGCCTTTCTTCAGCTGCTGGGACCAAGGCCACTTTCGTGCTCCTTGGACCTATAGATCCAGCCATGGGCACCTTTGAAAGATTAGTGTTACAGGACTTGGAAAAAATAGAGGCAAAATATGCACCCTTATGGCGCAATATGAATAAACAGGAACATCTCATTTTGAAAGATTTAGCCACTGATCCTTCCATTATCATTTAGGAAGCAGACAAAGGAAGTGTTCTGGTCATCCAAGGCACCCTAGAATTAAAAAATGAGGCCTTGCGCCAATTATCAGGCACATCTGCTTATAAGGCATGTCCTAAGGATCCTACCAAGGATATCATGGGGAAAAAAGTAAGGTCACCTTGATGGAGGGCTTATGGTTGGGCTATATCATGAATGCAAAATATAACTTTTTAAACCCCAGAATATCTGGTTTTTATACTTTATCTAGGATGGATGAAGGGCTTCATCCTCCCCCTAGGTCGCCCTATTGTTTTGGGCTGCGATTTGTATTAGAAATTCTTTCCAAATGTGTTACCATTTTGAAAACCTTTTGTACCTCTAATTCCATCCTACATATGCAACTCTGGATTTCATTGAGAAATTAGACTCCCTTGTTATATAAGAGGACAAGATATTTTGACAACCATGGATATCAGATCATTATATACAGGTAACCCACAGTATCAGGCTTTACATACAATAACACAGACATTAGATTGACAGACATATCGTTTTTGAGTACATTGGCTGAATTGGCCTTATATAAGAATCATTTCAGATTTGAGAATAAGTTTCATTGACAAATTAAAGGGGCAGCCATGGAGTGCCCCGTTGCTCCAGAAATAGCCAGCCTATATATGGAAAGTTTGGAGAGAAGTATTGTTTCCCCCACCATCCCTTATAAAGAGCATATAGGTAGATTTATTGACGATGTGTTCCTGAACAGGAAATGAAGAGGTTTGGAGGAATTTTTGGGATGGATCAGTTCTATAAATAACAACATTCTTATCACTTAAATGAGGTCCATTTTTGGGACATCATTATTGAGAAAGAAGGAACAAAACTGCATTTCTCTTTATTAAAAACAAACTACTAATCAAAATACTTATCTAAGATTCATACCCAAAGTTCTTGAGAAGTAATTTACCATTCAGTTCTTGAGAATTATAAGAAATTATACAAGGGAAGATTTTTTTAGATGAACCAAGTTGCCAGCTACAGGACAGAGGCTATCCCAGATCTGTAGTTAACTGTTTCAACAGGGCTGCACAGACAACATGCATTGATCTTTAAAAAAAAAAAACAGGAAAGAAAAATCACTTCTAGAATAAATTGCAGCTTGACTTATGATAGCATAACCCCAAAATTGCAGAGTAGTAACAGAAAATATTGGCACATTTTGCAGCATGGATTTCAAGAAACCCCCCTCATTTCTTTTAAGAGAACTTCTAGCGTTCATGGCATATTGATAAGAAGTGATTTAAAAACACATGAACATGCCCATCCCAGCATTCTGTAGGGTGAAGTGGCAGGAAGAATCCATAACACTTGGAAACCTAGGACCGCCCGGAAAAGCAGGAAGCTGACTGACCTATAGCAGATTTTAAATCCCTTTGTTCTCCATGAGGCCAGTTCAGCTTCCTGCTTCGCCCGGGAAAGATCAGGATCAGAGCTCCTCCATCTTTTGAAATCTTTTTCTTTGCCTTTTGTCCTTTCTGCTACTTCCCCCCCCCACACACACACACCCCTCTCTTCTCAAACCTTCAAAAAAAATTCTCCCTTTCTTTGTACTCTCCGCTTCTCCTTTCGTTTTCTAGCAAAACCCCCCCACGATCCTCCACTCCCCCCCTGCCTCTACGGAGCCGTTTCTCGCCTCCTAATGGCTTCAACTCATGGTCTCTCAGAAGCAACCCAGCAGGGCTCTGCTACAGAGAGAACACTGCCTCCCCAGAGCTCCCTGAACGGCAGCTTGGAGGGAGAGGACCAGGCCGTGGCTTCCACCTCCTTGGCCTCATTGCTGGTCCCACAAAGGAAGGATGCGGAGAGGGCTCTGGCGGCCGGGGGCTCCCGCGCGTCCTCCAAACAGGCCCACCAGAGGCCCAAGCGGCCCCACACTAAAGCAGGCGCTACGGCAATGGCCGGGACCGGGGCAGGCAAGCCCCACGGTGACGGGAACCGTGGCAGCCTTCCCCTCCTCCTGCGATGACTCCAGCACCAGCGGTGACCATGTGGACACCCAACAAGGGGCGGCAGCCCCAAACCAGGTACCCAGGGACCCTTTGGAGGCCCGCATCCGGGCCATCTTCAGCGCATGCACCCCCAACCCAGAGGTCGTGAGGGCCAGGGTAGCGGAGTCCCGCAGAGCCCTGGAAGGGGGGTCTTCCTCCAGTGAGGATGATACGGGGGAGGGAGCAGCACATGGCGGGGTGGAGGAGGAGGACCAGGCCTCAGGAAACGAGGTTGAGGATCTGGGGTCCCTAGATTCACATGCAGAGGACTATGAGGATGAGGAGGGGGAGAGGGAGGTCCAGAGCAGAAGGGAGGCCATCAGCACAGCCCTGCAGATCCTCACAGATGCCCTCCTGCCACCTGCCCACTCACTCCCTAAGGGCCACAGGAGAAAAGGTGTGCAGGCCAAGACCCCTGCCCCCAGGAATAACCTGTGGCAAAAGGGCCACAATACAAGGGGAGAAAACAGTGGGGAGGCCACAGGGGGCATTGGGAGGGCTAATGGGACAAAGGGGAAAAACCCCACACCTAAAACCGCACCAAAAAAGCGAACCCCCCCCTCGAGGCGATCCTCTGAGGAGTCGGGGGGAAGCCTCAGACGGGGAGGCGCTCACACTTACAGGGGCATCCAATCGGATACCCCGAGAGAGGCAGAGGACACCTTCCACTCAGATAAAGAACCTGGTGAGCTCTCGGACTCGGAGGTATCAGAAACCTAGGTTTCTGATAGGGTCTTCCAAGAGGAAAAACTGGCCTGCCTGTTGAAGTCAGCCCTCCAGACCTTGGAAATTCCACCCGCCCAACAAGATCCAGCGGGAGATTCCTACGCCCCAAAGAACCAGAAGGTGGCAGCACTCATGCCCTCCACGAAACAGAAGGGTCACCTCTTCCCTTTCCCAAGAGCCTTTTGGAACTTGGTAGCAGAAGAGTGGGACAAGCCGGCCTTTGACCAGCAAGGTTCCTCACTGGCACAAAGGTTATATAACTTCCCCAAATAAATCCTGGACAAATTGAAGACCCCCATGGTAGACTGGCCGGTGGTCTCAGTGGTTTCCAACTCGCTAGCACCCAAGGAGGGTGAGGGCACCCTGAAGGACCCGGATGAGAAAAGGGCAGATGGTGCCCTTAAGAAATCCCACGAAGCCTCAATGCTTGGAACTAGGACGGCGCTAGTGTCAGCTATCATCTCCAGAGCCGCCATTGTTTGGATCCAAGAGGTAATGGAAAAAGAAAACTTGGATACCAGACCCCTCGACTGGACCTTACATACAAGGATCCATTTGGCCCTTACTTTCCTGGCAGACGCCTCCCAAGATCTGCTCTCATTCACGGCCAGGGCAACGGGAGCAATGACCCTGGCCAGAAGGTCTCTGTGGATCAAACATTGGGACGCCGACTCGCAGTCAAGGAATGCCCTAGCAACAGCGGCATTCAAAGGCCACAAGCTCTTCGTTGAAGAGACCTTAAAAGACATCCTTGTGGAGACCAAGGACAAGAAGCAAGCTATGCCTTCGTCCAGCAAGAAACCGGACAGGAAAACAGGAAAAAGGCCCTTCAGCTTTTCAAACTCCTTTCGTTCCCCCAGAGGAACAGGAAGGAGAGGAGACTTTCGCTCCTTCAAACCAGCTTGGGCCAAAACCAACAATGTCATTCAACAGGCCCCCTTCTCCAACCCAGCCGCCAAGGGGGCTCCCGAGCACAGAGGGGCCCCTCCCACCAGCAATCTTGGCGCGAGGCCGATCCCAGTAGGGGGACGGCTGTCCAGCTTCCTGACGGCTTGGTCAAACTCCACCTCTGACAAGTGGGTCCTCCAGACAATCACGCAAGGTTACAAGGTGGAGTTCGACTCAAACCCAAGGAACAGGTTCCTGCCCACACCAGTTCCCCACAACGCAAAAAAGGTGGCGGGCCTAAGGAAAGCCATCGTCCACTTACTGGAAAGTCAAGCCATAGAAGAAGTCCCGACATCCCAGCGTTTCTCAGCGTTTACTCCTACTTCACTGTACCCAAAAAGGACGGCAGCCTCCGCTCTGTTCTAGATCTGAAATACACAAATTCCTGCGTGACATACAAGCGTTTCCGGATGGAAACGCTGTCGTCAATAAGATAAGCACTAGAGGAAGGACACTTCCTGGCATCACTGGACCTGGCAGAAACATATCTACACATCAGGATTCACCCGGACAGCAGAAAGTATCTCAGATTCGCATTCAGAACCGAACGTTACCAATTCAGGGCCCTACCATTCGGCCTCTCAACAGCGCCGAGGGTCTTTGCCAAAGTGCTCGTAGTCCTCATCGCCTCCCTGAGGGCGAAAGGGATCCACCTGTACCCCTACCTGGACGACATCCTCCTGAGAGCTCCATCCAGGGAAAACATGGAACGGGACCTGGAAACAACGGTGGCCTACCTCCAGGAACATGGTTTCCTGATAAACTTCGGAAAGAGCTCCCTCACGTCATCCCAGTCACTCGTGCACCTAGGGGTTCACCTAAACACAGAAAACTGCAGGATCATGCTTTCAAGGGAGCGGCAACAGGCCCTGAGGAAAGAAACCCAGACAGCTCTCACCAGCCCAAAGTCAAGGCTCCTCTCACTAGCGCGGCTCTTTGGCCTAATGATTTCATCCATCCAGGTGATCCCTTGGGCCAGATTCCGCTCCAGACCCCTACAGGCGTTCCCATCACCCTTCCAGGAACAGATGACAAGAAGAGAACAGCTATCCAAATCTCCCCGGAAGTGAGATCGGCCTTGAGGTGGTGGACCCACCCCCCACACTTAGAGAGGGGATCCCCATTCAGCATCAGATTCGAAGTGACAGTCACATCAGATGTGAGCCTGCGCGGCTGGGGAGCCCACTGCCTGGACCAAGTGGTCCAAGGGACCTGGTCAAGGGATGAACAGAACCAAAGCATAAATTGGCTAGAACTAAGGGCAGCACGCCTGGCCCTCGCCCACTTCACACATCACCTACAAGGGCACCGTGTGTTGCTGCGGACAGACAACAACACAGTCCCCTCCTACGTTGTGAAACAGTGTGGATCCCAATCCAGGTCGCTCCACCAGGAAGCGACACTTCTGTTCACATGAGCGGAGATGACAGTAGAATCAGTCTCATCACAGTACCTCCAAGGGGAAGTGAACCTGAGGGCAGACTATCTGAGCAGACACACGGTGCTCCCAGGGGAGTGGGAGCTGAATCAGGAAACCTTCCTACAGATACAGCAGAGATTTGGGAGACCAAAGGTGGATCTCTTTGCAACCCCAAGAAACACAAAACTAGTCAGGTTCTTCTCCAGGTTCCCACTCCCAGGAGCAGAAGCAGTGGACACCCTCACAGCCCCCTGGCCAAACGGCCTCTTGTACCTCTTTCCTCCAATCCCTCTGATAGGCAAGGTCTGCAGAAAAATTCGACAGGAACAAGCACAGGTAATCCTGGTAGCACCGCACTGGCCAAGACGCCCCTGGTTCTCCGACCTGCAGGAGCTGTCAATACAGCCTCCAATGAAGCTCCAACCACGACCGGATCTCCTTCACCAGGGCCCCATCAACCATCCCAATATCCCCTGGCTACAACTAACAGCCTGGAGATTGAGCAGCAGGCCCTGAGAGAGTGCGGTTATTCAGAGAAGATTATATCCATGCTCCTGGCCTCATGGAGACCATCAACCAGGAGAATATACCAAGCCACCTGGGAGGTCTTCTCTAGATGGTGTATGTCACAAAAACTGGACCCAACAAAGGCTGCGATACTCAGTATCATCACCTTCTTGCAAGAGGGTCTGGACAAGGGCCTCAGACCTAACACACTGAAACGCCAGGTGGCAGCACTCTCGGCCTTCCTATTCGACCCACAAGGAGAGAAAATAGCAGCATACCCCCACATACAGAGGTTCCTGAGAGGGGCGACCCTTCTGTCACCCCCGGTGCATCACAGGTTCCCATCATGGAACCTCTCCCTGGTTTTGCAACAAATGACACGTCATCCCTTTGACCCACTTAGAAGGATACCCCTAAGGCTACTCACCCTCGAGGTAGCCTTCTTGGTGGCCATCACATCGGCAAGGAGAGTGTCCGAGCTCACGGTGCTCTCAGTCAGGGAGCACCTCTGCTCCTTCGAGCCAGATTCGGTCCTACTTCGAACGGACCCTTCATTCCAACCCAAGGTCCTCTCTAGCTTTCATGTTGCGCAATCCATAATACTGCCATCGTTCTGCCCTAATCCAGTCCATCCCACGGAAAAGTCATGGCACAAGCTGGACGTAAGGCGAGCATTAAAGATACACATCAACAGGACGGCATCCTTCAGGAGATGCGACTCCCTCTTTGTGTCATTCAACCCGGCCTCAATGGGGTTGCGAGTTTCGAGACAAACTATGGCAACCTGGATCAAGGCTTGTATCTTCGAGGCTTACAACGCGGCGAAAGTTCCGAGACCGACGGGAGTACTGGCACACTCCACACGTTCAGCGGCCACTTCAGCAGTCTTCTCCACTAATGCCCCGCTAATAGAGATTTGCAGGGCCGCAACATGGAGCACGCCGTCGACCTTCATTCGACACTACAAGGTGGACAAGTTCAAATCAGCAGAAGCTACCTTCGGCAGAAGGATGCTTCACAAGATAGTGCACCCATAAGCTTGCAGTCTAGCGCAGTCACTCCCACCCTAGGTTTTCCGGGGTAAGCTTGGGTACATCCCAAATGTTATGGATTCTTCCTGCCACTTCACCCTACAGAATGTTACATTGGTTACTTACTGTGAAGGTACTTTTTGTAGGGTGAATGGCAGGAAGAATCCGCCCCACCCGGTGACTGCGGAGGTCAATCCGACGGGCTCACACATGTATTTGTTATTGGTCCTTAACCTATATGCTTTATTCCAGATTATGGATCTCAGTTCAGGGATCTTCTGGGGCTTTGCCAGTCAGAGAACTGGCCTCGTGGAGGAGAACAAAGGGATTTAAAATCTGCTACAGGCCATTCAGCTTCCTGCTTTTCCGGGCGGTCCTAGGTTCCCAAGTGTTATGGATTCTTCCTTCCATTCACCATACAGAAAGTATCTTCGTGGTAAGTAACCAATGTAACATTCTGCCATCAGCAACAGTCCCTAGACTCCATTACCCGTGTGGACATTGCACTTATTGCAAGTACAGTTGGCCCTCCATTCTCATAGATGTTGCATCCACAGATTCCAACCATCCATGGCTTGAAAATATTCCTCTTGGAATACTCTTGGGTATGTTTCCTTCCCAGTGTGCTGATTGGCCACTTACCCAACCAATCCCCTCACTCCTTCAGCCAATCAACACCCACATGCAAATACCCTCTCCACCTCACAATCCACTCCTGCAACTCAATCTGCATCAGCCTCACAGGGGCCACTCACCACCCCCATGTAAAACTGCAGTATTTTAGAAATGTAGAAAGATGACAAATCATATAAATACAGTCAAATGTAGGTGGTATACTATTGCAAAGTGTTTTTTGGGAGGCTAAAATAATAGTGTGTAGCTGAATTGTGTGAACCTTTCAAATCTATAATAATAGCACATGTTACTCTGGGTCAGCTAGTAATAAACATAAAACTATAAAATACAATTGCTAAACAAATTATCCAGATAGCTACAAAACAAAAAAAGCCTAAAATATTATTCTGTGCTTGAGTCAAGCTACTGCTTGTTTCTGAACTGTACCACCTGTACCGTACTGCTTGTTTTTGAGTAAGAGGTGATACAGGTGATACTGCTTCATTAGTATGGTTGCCAAGTGTGCCCTCCTAACATTTGGCTCTCTCAGCAAATGTCCTGCAGTGGTCATTCTACCTGATCATTTTGTGACTTCATTTTGATGAGATGCAGTTGGTAATTCAGTTTGCTCTTTTCCCCATTTGTATCATGTCACTTCGATTGTACATATTTCTTTAAATCTCTGTGAGTGTTTTGGAAGTAAGGTGGGCGTGAAATAAGTGAATAAATTTCTATGAAATCTGCTTAATTTAACACAGAATTAACTTTGGTACAGCAGCTTATTTCCTTTCCATTTACAGGTCCTTGCGTCTAATCTGTTATGTCAATTGGTCTCTAATCTAATCTAATTGGAATCTAAATCTCAATTGTTTTTTCTTTTTTTAGATAGAGGAGATTGAGAAGACATCGCATATTAAAGGTCCGTGAGCCATTGTTTACAACTGGGCTACTTAATTTGTAATCCGGCAAGCCTGACGCATATCAAATCAAAGAAGTATTACAGTCCTAGACCAACTAAACTAAAATTTACACTTAAAACATTAAATCAATATTTCTCCAATCATACATCCAGTAACATATTATAGAAATAAAATGTTTGTTTGGCTGATTGAAAGACATCTGTAAATCTGACCATTTTGATCTGATACTGCATAAAATGGGCAGTTTAACAAATAGAACTCAACCTCTCCCGTACCACAGAGGCATAAACAGGCAGCAAGAACCCCCCTGAACTATTCCTTGTAATAAATTCTCTCCCCCCCTCCCATCACCCCTTTCTCCAATCAAAAGATTTAGGGTGAGATCCTACATGATCTCTGTGGAGTATAATGCTCCATACATGCAGCTCCATACCTCTCCTCATCCCCAACAGCTGTCAAGCCATGGTGGTGGGTATTATTGCATTTGTTCACTGGCTGGGGGAAGGGATAGGGAGGCAACTCAAAAGCCCCAAAAGTTGTTGCCAGGGGAAGAAAAAAGAGGTCACTCTCCATCAAGGAGAGCAACCTTGGTTCTCTTCCCCTCAGCTATAATTGCTTCTTGGTTGCTTGCATTGCCAGCTCCCTCTCCCAGGGGTTTTAACAGCTACCGTAGGGGCGGTTTTGGTGTGTGAGAGGCTAGTAAGTAGCTCCTTACACATGGTCCAAAAGAAGGCATATGTGTGTGTACAATTTATACATATGCCACCAACAGGATGCTAGTTTTGTAGCCACAGTGACCTAGTGGCTTGAGTGTTGGACTACAACTCTGGAGACCAGGATTTGAATCCCTGCTGAGCTACGAAAATCCACTGGGTGACCTTGGGCCAGTCACACCCTCTCAGCCTCAGGAAACCCCATGATAGTCACCTTAGGGTTGCCATAAGTTGAAAGCAACTTGAAGGCACACAACTACCACTAACAACAACAGTGTCAAAATGTTGCCTTATCAGACTGCTCACCTATCTAGGTCAGCACTGTTTGCTTCAGTTAATAGTTGGTCTTGAAACAGATCTTTCTCATTTCCTGCTACCTGCTTCTTTTAACTGGAAGGGGTTGACGTGAAACATCCTGCAGGCAGGAGCTATGGTACTCCATGCAAGGTTTTGTCATAATGTTTTAAATTCTACATGGATCTGACGAAGGATAACATAAGCAAAAAGTGTTTTCTTCTGCATCAAAATAAGCAAATGTGAATGGAAGGGGCAAAACACATCTTTTAACTTTTCTTCCTGTAGTTGAATCTTTGATGGTAAAGCAGTTGGCTGAACTTTTGTCTATCCAGTTTCAAAAAATAAATTAATTCTGTACTTTATAACTATTTGGTGTGTCAGAACATACATTGTGTTTTTTAAAACCAAATTTTATTGGTTTGATTATATTTTCATCTCTTGTTGCTGCTGCAGATGAGAAACTGTTACAGAACCAAGTAGTACAGAAAGCAGTACATATGGGTTTCACCCTGGATGAAATTAGGAAAGCAATGGAAAGGAAACGCCACCTGTCTGCAGAGAGCTACAAATCAGTGGAGGCTCTGGTTGCAGATTTAATAAATGCCCAGAGAGAAAATACGTTCCAAGAGTCTTGGGAAAAAGGTGAGTGCATTAAATGTTGTGGCACATCTCCAAGCTGAAGGGGGGAAATTTACTCTGGGATGCAGCTGATGTATACTTCTGCTTGGGGACACGGCTTTTGTTCATACATGTGTGGCCTTGTTCTTCAAAGCAGTGGGCCTTCTGGAGAGCTTGGGAAAGTTACTTCTTTAGACTACAGTTCCTACAATCCCCAAGCTAGTATGGCATTGATCACTTTTCCAAGGTCTAGATTTCTCTGGCCAGAGTAGAAGCACTTTGCTCCAAGTTATAGCATTGGCTGAGTGCTTTCTGCTTGGTATCTCTATCAAGTTGTTCATTCTGTATGCCTCATCATTAAAAGGTCAAGATGGTTTTCTTGGCCTTTGGGGAGGTTTTTTAGCCAGTTTGTTTATTGTCATGCTTGTACAGATAGTTTTTTAGTGCCTTAAATCAAGTTTCTGTTTAATTCCACATACACATAAATATGCGCATAGGACATAACATAATGCTAAAGCACTTTACATAAGTTCTCACTGATCATTACAGAGTACAACTGGTTTTCTAAAAAAAGAAGTAAGCAAAAATGTGCCCAGTCTGCAGCAACAAAACACAAAATAATTGTTTGCTGAAAAACCAAACACAGAAATCTGATTTGAACTGGTGCCTGTGATTCAGTGAAGTTGCCCCAAGAAAAGCCTCTTTGGAGAGTATTTTTCTAGAACCAGGGTACCATTACAGTGAAAAGTCCTATCCCAGATCACCACCTACCTGATCTCTGAGGCAAGACTTGCTGCTGCCCACACTTCTGCAATGAATCTTCTGCCAGTGCTTGGAACATCTACTTTGTCCTCTTCGCAGCTGATACTTGATGATACATGTGTTGTTGTTTTTCCTTCCCTCTTTAGAACTCAGCACAGAAGAGAAGCTGAGACGTTTGCAGGAGGAAAAGCTCTGTAAAATCTGTATGGATAAAACGATTTCGGTAGTCCTCATTCCATGCGGACATCTTGTTGCTTGTAAGGACTGCGCTGAAGTGGTTGACAAATGTCCTCTGTGTTGTACAGTGATTGCAAAAAGGCAGAAGATATATATGTCTTAGTCAGAAGCATAATGCTGTGCAAGTGGAAAACTTTTCTTCCTTCACAGAGATTGACCACATACGCAATGTTAGCACAAAATGGATTTAATGAAAAGACACTTAGTTTTAATGCACTGGTTTACTGTATGGATCACAAAACTGCTAGATTCTCTGTATAGCCCTAATGTCCTGGTCCTGACTTCTCCTACAGCAGGGATAGGTACCTTGTGGCCCTCTAGCTGCTGTGGGACTGCAGATCCCATTATCCTACATCATTGGATTTTGTGATGAGCTGATGGGAGTTGCAGTTCAATCCTGGCTCTAGGCTAACATGAAGTTTACTTAGCCACACATGAGAGTTTCTCCTAGATATGATGCTGTGGGCTGACTCTCAGCACTTCCCTTGGAACAGCTGTTTGGTGGCTGCAGAAGCCTGTGTGGCTTCTACCTCTGCAGGTGGGGATTTTTCTGTTTTTTTTGGGGGGGGGTTGGTATTGAAGAGTGTTCCCCTTAATCTCCCCCCCGCCACCGAGATCTAAAGTGGTATAGCCCAGGCACAGGCATGCCCTCTTTACTAAGTTCTAGGCCCCAGTTGCCCCAATGGCCTGGCCAGAATCTGCCCACACAATTTACAACTGGAATAAGTCTGAAGAAAATTTCAAAGCAAATGTGGAAGCTGCAAGATCTCACTGCATCTTATATCACTCAGGATGCCTCTTCAACAAAAGATCAGGGATCAAATTAGCCCTCTCACATCTGTCATGTGGAGAATTTGGCATATTTTAACTTTATGAGGTTTGCATAGTGCACATACATACATAGATTTTTGTGTTGCTATAGTGTATCAAATACGCTACCAAAATAAATGGAGCAACTGTTGGATTGCTTGGTATCAATGCATGCAGCTATAAGTGGACACCAAATGTGTATGTGCAGTAGTTAATGAGTATTAGCCCCATTGTTTTAATGTCATTGGAAGGTGAGTTAGAATTGGAGGGCTTGATGACTTTTTGCACATCCCAATCCATTTCCAGAAAAAGGAAATGGGTTAGATAACAAAACAAAGTGAAAAGGAATGTCTTTACAGAATCCCTGCTGTGGGCTTTTCAAATCATAGCAAGAGTGTAGATAATATTTTGTGAATTACAGAATGATGTATTTTGTGTTCAATTCCACTCTAATGATTCTTTAGTCTACCATCTGGGCTCCAGTTGCTAAAACTGTAATATTCTCTTCAACTGACATATTGGACAGTAAATGATTTGAAGGTATTAGGTGAAAATGAATCCCTTTTAGGGATGCAAATAGTGTCCCTGTCTCCCTACCCACACCTCAAAAACTTTCAGCTACTGCTGCTGGACCTCGGCATATCAGGATTGCACCCCTCCCCAGGCTCACTTGTTGTACTTGGTAAATTGTATTGTATTTGCTCCTTTACCTTGTGAATAAGTTCTTCAAGATTCCATACATTATTTTTATTTATTTAATTATTTATTTAAAGCACTTTTGTACAGCTTTTTTGGCTTTTATGGAAGTGCTCTGCAAAACAGAATGTCAATTACATTATACGCCATAATCATTCCCTTTGTAAATCTACATACACACTCTCTGACTACATGTTGGTCATCCTAGAAACACTAGCATGAGCAGTTCTGCCTAACATGGACCTCTTAGCATTAGACAGTGGAATACTAACAGCTGTACTTTTCCCTGAGCTATACATTTGCAGCTTCTTTGGACTGCAGTGGGGCTTGTGCATGAGTATCTAGGCACAGAATCACACCCTGTGAATCTGATTAAAAATGCTGACAGGAATGGCTTCTCCGTTGCTGGAAGGAGCAGTATAATCACCTTGAAAAGTCTCTGAGCCCCTGGTATGATTATGATTTGCTGGGATTAAGATTGACAGGTAACAGTTGCATAGCTCTATGTATCTGCATTGTGGATCAGGCTATAAATGTATTTACTGGCTTTAAAAAAAAACAAATTTGAAACAAATACTTTAAAGTGGCCTGTGCTCATATGAATAAATCAAATTTATGCACAAGATTTCTTTTTTATCTCCTATTTATATGACAGTTATTTAAAAGTGACACGTATTGAGTGAAATCCATATAATGCTGTTGCTTAACCTTAGCCTTCTTTCAATGAGGTCTGTGGAACAGCACAAGCTATCAACAGAAATTAAGAGCATGAAAGAACACTGGTGAAAGAAATGTACTCTTTATTGGTAATTAGGCCACCCATCCCATTTGTTACATACTGGCAAACTGCTTTCCTTGCTATTCCATCTGCGTTAGCAACGTAACAAGAAAATACTGTTTATATGGAAAGGATGCTCACAGCATTTGTTCCCAGCCATCCAATATTTTTCATGTTGCTGTTTAAAAAATCATTTAATTTCTTTGACAGGTTTTTAAAGGTATGCATATTTTGTACACAGGACATACTTAATTTATAAAGTAAAACTGAAATCAAACTATGTAATAAGCTTGGTTGTAAACATTGTTGCTCTTTATGTACATAACAATACTACCCGATTAAAGCTTTGAGTGGAGCTAGCAATATTCCAATATATGAACATAAAAGATTATTTTTTAGAATCTTGTAATTATGTAATATAATCTTAGAACTGTTTTGCAATCTCAATTTGAAAATTTTTAATAAAGTGATTTTTTCTTATCAAACCGTTTTCCACTACTAACAGTCCTGAGATGGGTGTCGTTTTCCCCCCACCTCCAGCTCCTTCTCCCTCAGTGTAGTGGAGTTGATAATATTGGGGAGGGTGGTAAGATTAATGGAGAGATACATAGACAGGAATGGGTTTGTAATTTTGCTATATACTGTTTGTTTAACTGCAGTCATGTATTCACTTACTTAGGAGTAAGCCAATGCAAAATAAGTAGGATTAGTTTAGTTAACGGGATAATCATGAACCTATATTATAAACGCAGCCTAAATATAGTGGAGTCATCCCTCCACATTCTCTGGACCCTTGTGAAGGTGGAAAAACCACAAGTAACTACCCCCCAACCATATTTCACACACAAAAATAATACTTACAATAATAATACGTATTTTCCTTGGGTTTTTTTCCAGGCTGTGAGGCCGTGTTCTGGAATAGTTTCTGACGTTTCGCCTGCATCTGTGGCTGGCATCCTCAGAGAACGTGTGTAGGGGGTGTTATTAGTTATTTATTACCTGCCTCTCCCCTTGGGATCGGGGCAAGGTACATAGATTGTAATACACAGTACAATACACAATACAGTTCATCATCGTACAGTCCAATGCAGTTCAGAGCAAATTCAGACAGTTCAAAGCAGATAATACAAATTATACAATTCAAGCAATTATTACAAACAATCATACAAGTAATTATAGTGCTACAGACAATTACAGACAGTTGTACAATGCAAGTGTCAGTAGGTGGTGCTGCTGGTGCACAGATGACGCTGCAGGAATGACGTTCGAATACATTGCACATTAATAAACGACAGCTGCTGTTGTTTTTTCTTTGGAAACAGTATTTAACAGTTTCACAGCTTGCATCGCTCCAGCTCTTTATTATGTTGGTCCTCATTTTACTGACTTCCAAAGGCTAAGTCGACCTGGGGGTGGGGCCCTGGGATCGAACTTAGGAATTCATGGTCTAACATGAGGTTTTGGCTGCAGTTTTGGCTGCATTAGCTTGCTGTGCCACCAGGGCCCAAAAAGAGTATGATCCACAAATTAACTCACCACAGATGGCTTTGCGGCGGTGGGGTTCCTTTGCAAGGCAGAAGCAGGTGGCTGGTGGGGCTTGCCATCACCTCTGCTGCTGCCCTTCACCATTTTTAAGAAGGACTTAGAAGCCTCGTTCGCAGTCTCTTGTCGCGAGACTTGCAGCCCCTACTAAAAATGGCATAGGGCAGCAGCAGAGGCAGTGGCAAATAATCCATGAATATTCAAATCTGCACAAGTGAAACCCACAAATGTAGAGGAGCGACTATCAATCTTGAGAGGAATTTGCATGAAGCAAAGACTTCTAAAATGTAGAGAAGCAGCTTTAAATCTGTCAAAACACGTTTGATTGTTGAGGGCAAAAGTATATCCAATCTCAGGCAACTATGGGAATGCAAGTAGTTTCTGTTGAAACATGGTGTGGTTTAGACTCCCACATCTACCTAATCTAAAATCATAATGAAAACATTCCTTGGAGACTGGAGTTTTGTGGTCACTCCTGTCACACATGCTCAGAGATAAGATACCTTTGATTTTTAATTTTCAACTGCTGTTGGCATCACTGCTAGGGTGATTAATTTGATAGGATCAGTGCATCAAGAATTCCACCTTAGAATTCAGATTCAACTTTCTATACCAGGGTAGGAAAGTGTCAGGTTGGGAAACTGCATTCCACCCCCCCCAGGGAACTGTGGAGGGCTGCACCTGCCAAAAAATACTCTGGTTTCTCTTCAGATTGTATAAATCTTTCGCTATTTTTAAAAATGAAGTGACCCAGAAGTTATCTTCCTTTTGAGGGGGGAAACACTCCTGGGATTGAAATGGCTGGGGGAAGGGGCGAAAATAATTATCAGTCCTAAGGCAGAAGTGGACAAAGTGAACATCCAGCTCTTATTGGACTTCAGTTTCTATGAGCTCTAGCTGGGATAGCCCAGCTATAAGGAACACAGGGGTTTACAATAAACAAAATCTGGAGGGTCACAGTGTCAACTCTAGCCTTAGGATTGATAAAAGAAGGGTATAAGCATTCTGTTAAAAATGCTCTTAAAGTAACAGGAAAATATTCCTTATTATGCACACACAGTGATTGGCTTTGTTACTGCTTCTGAGATACAAATTCCTTACACTCTTGTTGCATGTTTATTCCTGCATGTCAGGGAGTTGGACTGGATGGCCCTTGGGGTCTCTTCCAAATCTATGATTCTATGTAACTGTTACTTGTAACTTGTTTCTTCCCTGGTCTGCATTGAGATAGCAAGCTGAAAGTATGTGCAGTGGACCTTTGGTATCTGCTGGTGTTTGGTTCTAACCCCCACCCTGCTCTGTGGATACCAAAATCCGTGGATGCTCAAGTCCCATTATATACAATGACATAGTAAACAGTTGTCCCTTATATAAAATGGAAAAATCAAGGTTTCCAAGAGCTGCTTTGCAGCTGGAAATTTATGGCTCTCTGGATACTGCTGGACTTCAGCTCTAAGCATGCCTGATCTTTGGGTGTGATGTGCCTGGGGGGCGGAGAGTTGGACTCCAACTTCTGCCGGGCCCCCAGTTCTGTCCATCATGAGGTGACTTACTGCAATTCCAATCTGCCAGCCTTAACAATCAACCAGGAAAGTTCCTATAAAGTAGCAATTTTTGCCTTCTATGCATGCGTATTTAAAATGCCATCATTATAATTTTAAAGAACATCTCATTTGAATTTAACTTCCACCTACCCCTCAGCAGACTGAAATGTGAAGTCAATATTAATATTGAGGTTTTTATGTACAGTTGACTGCTTTGTAGTTCTACTGTCATCTGCTTTTGCAGTAGATTCTTATAATCTTCAAAGGTTGAGATTTCAGCTTTCATAGGAGCAGGTCTATTATTTTTTTCAGGTGGTGATGTGACCCTGGAATTTCACTGCTGCAGAAATACTTTTGATGGGTTTAAAGCTTGTGTGCATTATGTAAAGTTGGGTGTTTTATTCACATACTGCAATGGCAGGGGAAATTAAAGGACAAATTCCTCCCAAGGAAGCTCTAATATTAACATTCCAATATGGTAAGGTGCTTTATTTTTCTTATCCATTGTATTATTTTTCCAATCACATTTATGAACAAAACAATAAGAACAATACATTTATTGTACTGAAAGGCATTGCACATTCCTTCTAGTTAAATTATTTCCAAATATCTAGCTATCACATTTATACCCCACCCTATAACCAAAAAAGCTCTCACAACAGCTTAAAAATAGCAAATTCAACAGTCCTTGGTCTAAGGCCTACAATCTCAATAAGACACGACACATGAGGGAAAAGGTATGGGGAGGGAAGTGGGGAAGAATTAGTTCTGTGGTAACTTGGTCCTGGCAAGGTGGGGGTCTCCCTGAATGTTCTCTCACCCAATGCCATCAGTCAGCCATTTAGGAAAGCCAGAAATGCAAGGGGAAAACAATCTTATATTATTATAAGTAAGTCAAACATCAAGTAAAGAGTGCTTTCCTGTTCCCGATTAGACTTCCACATCTTTATCAGCCAGGGTTCTATCCCACTCCCACAGCTGTATAAATATGCTTTATAACGTGAGATTTTAATATCACTGTATTGCATCTGAAGAAGTGGATTTCATAGAACCATAGAACTGGAAGAGACCACAAGGGCCATCTAGTCCAACCCCTTCCATGCAGGAATACCCAATCAAAGCATTCCTGGCAGGTAGCCATCCAGCCTCTGTTTAAAAACATCCAGAGAAGGAGACTTCCACTGCACTCCAAGGCAATGTATTCCACTGTCAAACATCTCTTACCTTCAGAAAGTTATTTCTAACGTTTAGGTGGAATCTCTTTTCCTGTAATTGGATTCCATTGCTCCATGTCCTAGTCTCTGGAACAGCAGAAAACAAACTTGCTCCGTCTTCAATATCATAGAATCACAGAACTGTAGAGTTGGAAGAGACCACAAGGGCCATCCAGTCCAATCCCCTGCCACGCAGGAAATCACGATCAAAGCATCCCTGACAGATGGCCATCCAGCCTCTGTTTGAAGACCTCCAAGGAAGGAGACCCCACCATGCTCCGAGGCAGTGTGTTCCACTGCTGAACAGCTCTTACCGTCAAAAAGTTCCTCCTAATGTTGAGGTGTAATCTCTGTTCCTGGAGCTTACATCCATTGCTCCGTGTTCCAGTCTCTGGAGCAGCAGAAAACAAGCCTGCTCCAACCTCAGCCTGACATCCCTTCAAATACTTAAACAGGGCTATCATATTGCCCCTTAACCGTCTTTTTTCCAGGCTAAACATACCCAGCTCCCTAAGTCTTTCCTCATAAGGCATGGTTTCCAGACTTTTCACCATTTTAGTCACCCTCCTCTGGACACGCTCCAATTTGTCAATATCCTTTTTGAATTGTGGTGCCCAGAACTGGACACAGTATTCTAGGTGAGGCCTGACCAAGGCAGAATAGAGCGACACTATTACTTCCTTTGATCTAGACACTATACTTCTATTGATGCAGCCCAAAGTCGCAAGACTTGGAGTCCCTACTGAAAATGGCATAGGGCTGCAGCAGAGGCAGTGGCAAATAATCCGTGAATAATAAAATCTGCAAAAGTGAAACCCAGAAATGCGGAGGGGTGACTGTATCAATCTTGAGAGGAATTTGCATGAAGCAAAGACTTCTAAAACGTAGAGAAGCAGCTTTAAATCTGTCAAAATAAGTTTGATTGTTGACTGTCACATCCCTCCGGGGATATGGGAGGATCACTTTCAAGCACTTTATAAGAACAACTACATTGAAAGTGGATGCACTAGCCAAAATATAGAAAATATCCAAGGGTGGCCACCAACAACAGCGTCAGAGATCAAGAACCTTGTAGCCCAGCTGAGAATGGGGAAGGCTCCAGGGGAAGACTTAACACCTGCAGAAGCAAGTAAAAACAACCTTGAATTCTGGGCCCCCATCCTGGCCTCACTTTTCACCTGTATCGACAAATATGGTTGATCACCCAAGGACTGGGGCCTTGCAATCATCATCCCCATATATAAAAAAGGAAGCAAGGATGATCTGGTCAACTACAGACCAATTAGTCTCCTCAGTACAATCAGCAAACTCTATGCAATGCACTTACAGTGGAAATTTCAGACCTGGTTGGAACAAGAAAACATACTTGCAGAAGAACAAGCTGGCTTTAGGGAAGGCCGCTCCACCATAGATCAGTGCCTTGTACTCCACCACCTTATTGAAAAATACTCCACCTACAGCACAGTTTCTCTCTATGCTGCCTTCATAGACTTTAAAGCAGCTTTTGACTCTATATCCCGAACCAAACTGTGGAAAAAACTGGAGGCTTCTTCGATCGACCGACGTTTACTCCATCTAATTCGTATGCTGCATGAAGTGACCTTGTAAAAAGTAAGATGTAACCCTCAGGGACATCTCACCAATGACATTGTCACTGAGAAAGGTGTCAAGCAAGGCTGCATTCTAGCTCCACTCCTGTTTAACTACTACATCAATGATTTGGTGGATCACCTCAACAACACTAACTTCCATCTCCCAAAATTAGAGGGAAGGCATATCTCAATGCTGCTTTATGCGGATGATGCAGCAGTACTTTCAAGAACTCCCATTGGCCTAAAAAGAGCCCTAAGAGCACTAACACAATATTGCAGAGTGGAACAGCTAGAACTCAACTATCAAAAAACTAAAATCATGGCATTCGCTAAAAGGCCTAAGAACTACAACTGGAATATAGATGGTCACAAGATTGAGCAGGTCTCTTGCTTCAAATACCTGGGGGTAATTTTTCAAGCCACTGGTAGTAGGAAAGTGCATGGGGAGTATGCTGCTTGCAATGCGCAGAGGAGTACAACAGCCATTCTCAAATTTCTTAAGACAAGAGGAGGCCACTATTTACCTGCAGCGCTCAAACTCTTTGAAGCCAAACCAGTAGCACAATTGCTTTATGGATCCCAGTTGGGACTCTTCCCCAACCCTGCTCCATTAGAACTTGTCCAATCCAAATTTTTAAGATCAGCATTCCAAACTCCAAAATGTGTCTCTAATGCAGCTCTGGGACTGGAGTCAGGATTTATGAAAGTGGAGGCCAGAGTGTGGGTGACCATACTCAACTACTGGCTCAGACTATCCCTCTTTCCCACTGGCCTTGCTCCACTAACCTTAAGTGATGATTTCCAATCCAGCTGGAAACAGACAGTGATGACTAAAATCTCAATGCTGGGCCTTTCTCCAGATCTTCTGCTAAGCCTGGGATATGATAGGGCGAAAGCTACTATCAAACAATGGGTAGCAGATATAGAGTGACAACTGGATCTAGCCAGTACTCCAACCTTCATTGCTAGTGACTCCAATAGATATATGGCCTCACCTTTGGCATACTTAGCAACACTTGAAATACCTAAACATCAAAGGGCCTTTACTCTTGCACGGTATCGTGCCCTCCCTTCAGCTGTCCTTGAAGGCCGATACAAGAAGATCCCCTTCTCAGACAGACTGTGCCCCTGCAACTCAGGCCAAATAGAGCATGTATTACTCCAGTTCTCATACTACAGGGACATACGTCTCAGCCTTATTTCACCCCTGTTGCATAAATACCAAGGGCACACTGGACAATTGTTGTTTTCTTGTTGCTTTCAGACACCAACCCAGGAACAACTTATAATGTTGCCAGATTCTGTGCAGCTGCAGTTAAAATTTGACAGACAATGACCTCCACAGTAGAATAGTATCAACTTAGTCTTGTTATACTGGAGCTATGTAATCTGAAGGGACATTTTAAATACTGCTTTTATCCTGTTTTTATCCTGTGTTTTTTCCTTTATTCTGTATCCCTTTTTACCTGTGCTGGTCCATGACCGTAATAAAGATTCTATTCTCCACCCCTTAACCGTCTTTTTTCCAGGCTAAACATACCCAGCTCCCTGAGTCTCTCATAAGGCATGGTTTCCAGACCTTTCACCATTTTAGTCACCCTTCTCTGGACACGCTCCAATTTGTCAATATCCTTTTTTAAATTTTTGAACTGGACACAGTATTCTAGGTGAGGTCTGACCAAGGCAGAATAGAGCGGCACTATTACTTTCCTTGATCTGGACACTATACTTCTATTGATGCAGCCCGAAATCTCATTGGCCTTTTTAGCTGTGGCATCACACTGTTGACTCATGTTCAACTTGTGGTCTACTAGGACTCCTAGATCCCTTTCGCACGTAGTCTCGTTCAGCCAGGTCTCCTCCATCCTATATCTATGCATTTCATTTTTCCGCCCTAAGTGCAGTACTTTACATTTCTCCGTATTGAATTTCATTTTGTTAGCTTTGGCCCAGCTCTCCAGGCTATCCAGGTCATTCTGAATTTTGATCCTGTCCTCTAGGGTATTAGCTACTCCTCCTAATTTGGTGTCATCTGCCAATTTGATACGTATGCCCCTAAATCCCTCATCTAAGTCATTGATAAAGATGTTGAATAGCACTGGGCCCAGGACAGAACCCTGTGGCACCCCACTGGTCACATCTTTCCAAGACGAAGAGGAGGCACTGCTGAGCACCCTTTGGGTTCGTTCGGTCAACCAATTACAACCAATTACAAATCCATTTAACAGTTAACTTGTCTAGCCCACATTTTACATCTTGTTTGCCATCCTTTCAAATATTTAAAAATGGCTATCATTTCACCTCTTCATCTTCTCTTCTCCAGGCTAAATATACCCAGCTCCGTAAGCTGTTCCTCATAGGGTATGGCTTCCAGACCTTTCACCATTTTGGTTGCCTTCCTCTGGACGTGTTCCCGCTTGTCAATATCCTTCTCAACTTGTGGTGCCCAGAACTGGACACAGTATTCTAGGTGAGGTCTGACCAAAGCAGAATAGAGTGGCACTATTACTTCTCTCAATCACTATACCACTGTTTATGCAGCCTAGAATCGCATTGGCTGACACATCAAACAGTTGACTCATGTTCAGTTTGCCATGTGTCACCCACATCTATATCTGTGCATATCCCTTTTTCTGATTAAGTGTAGTACTGTACCTTACACATTCCCTATTGAAATTAATTGTTATTAGTTTTGGCCCAGCTCTCTAATTTGTTCAGATCATTTTGAATTCTCATCCTGTCCTCTGGGGTATTAGCTACCCCTCCTAATTTGGTATCATCTGCAAATTTGATAAGCATGCCCTCTATTCCATCATCCAAGTTGTTTATAAAGATGTTGAATAGCACTGGGCCCAGAGATAACCTGTGGCACCCCACCAGTCACTTCTTGCCAGGATGAAAGGAGCTATTGGTTGGCACCCTTTGTGTTCAGTCAGTCTGCCAATTACAAATCCACTTAACATCCACATTGTCTAGCCCACATTTTACTAACTTTTTTGCAAGACTATCATGGGGAACTTTGTTGAAGACCTTACTGAAATCAAGATACACTACATCCACAGCATTCTCTTCATCTACCAAGTTTGTAACTCTATAAAAAAAAAAAAGAGGTAAGAGTAGTCTGGCATGACTTGTTTTTGAGAAACCCATGTTGACTTTTAGGGATCACAGCATCCCTTTCAAAGTGCTTACAGACTGTTTAATGATCTGTTCTAGAATCTTTCCTGGTATTGATGTCAGGTTGACTGGGCAATAAATTGTTTGGGTCCTTCCCCCCCCCTTTTTTTTTGAAGATGGGGACAGCATTTGCCCTCCTCCAGTCTGCTGGGACCTCTCCTGTTCTCCAAGAATTCTCAAAATTTATTGACCGGTTCTGAAATTACATCTGCAAGTTCTTTTAATACTCTTGGATGTAGTTCATCTGGTCCTGGAGACCTGAATTCATTTATACTGGGCAGGTATTCCTGTACTACTTCTTTATCTATCTTTGCTACCTTTCCCCTACTGCATTATCAGCTCCATTTTTCCCATGGTGGACACCATTTTGCTTCTGGGAAAAGACAGAGGCAAAGAAGGTGGTCAGTAGCTCTGCCTTTTTTATGTCCCCTGTTAGCATTTCTCCATCTTCTCCATGCAGTGTCCCTACCATTTCCTTGTTCTTCCTCCTGCTATGGACATAACAAAAAAAAAAAAGCCCTTTCTATTGTTTTTAACCTCTTTAGCAAGCCTGAGCTCGTTCTGCACTTTAGCTTTTCTGACTTCTCCCTACATGTGCTGGCTATTTGTTTGAATTCCTTTGGTGATTTCCCCCATTTTCCATTTCTTGTACATGCCCCTTTTAAACCTTAGCTCAGTTAAAAGTTCTTTAGACATCTATCCTGGTTTCTTTAGACACCTCCCATTTTCCCTCTTCATAGGAACTGTTTGAAGTTGTGCCTTTAAGATCTTACTTTTAAGAAACTCCCATCCACCATGAACTCACTTCTCTTTTAGTATTCCTGACCATGGGATCACCCCCAGTAATTCCTGAAGTTTTCTGAAATCAGCTTTCTTAACATCTAGAATGTGTGTCTCACTATGCTTGGTTTCTTCTTTCTGCTGTATCATAAACTCCAGGAGAACATGATCACTCCCACCTAAGGATCCTGCCACTTCCACCCCATTAACCAGGTCATCACTGCTGGTTAGGATCAGGTCTACAATAGCTGTTCACCTCGTTGCCTCTTCCACCTTCTGGATAATGAAATTTTCTGCAAAGCAAGTGGAGAATTTGTTAGACCTTAGATTTTTGGCAGACTTCCAACAAATATCAGGATAGTTGAAATCCTCCATTACTACTACATTTCTCCTTTCTGATTGTGTGGTCATCTGTTCCAGGAAGGCATCTTCCAAGTCCTCAGTTTGGTTTGGAGGTGTGTGATAGACCCTCCACAACAGCATCCCTGTTGTTTCTCTCCCCCTTAATTTTTACCCAGATGCTCTCAACCTGGCTTCCAGGATTTATGTCATGGATCTCTTCACAGGTGTAAACATCCTTGACATATAATGCTATGCCTCCTTCTTTCCTGTTCTTTCTATATCTCTGAAATAGATTATACCCCTCTATTAATACATTCCAATAATGAAACACATCCCACCAGGTTTCAGTGATGCCTATTGTATCATATTTGCTTTGCTGTGTTAAGAGTTCAAGTTCATCTTGTTTATTTCTTATGCTATGTGCATTAGTGTAGACACATCTAAGACCATGGGCCATTCCCTCAGCTTCTTATTTAAGGGTTTTTCCCCTCCCACTGTTTGGTTCTTGTACTATTTGCCCAGTTCTCTCTAGACTATTACCTCCAGCATTTGATGAACCCCTGCTCTCAATAATACTGTCTTCCGCCCCCACATAACTCAGTTTAAATTTATATGCACAAAAGCTTGTGCTGAGATTAAAAACCAGTTAGTCTTAAAAGTGTTACTACATTCTATTTCCCTCACCTCCCCACTCCCTCTCCATTCCTTGTTTTTATTTCACCAATACTATACATTTTGTTTTGCTGTTCCTATGTTGGTGTATGACTGTAATAAATAATATCTATCTATCTATCTATCAGATTTGCAGTATTGCAACATTTGATTCTCCAGCAATAGAACTCCAAACAGCTATCAGCATTTTAAATGGGGGCAAAAAATAATGCAGGTTTTGCTTACTGTTTGCCAAAACCTCATGTGGGGATATTTAAGGATTCAGCAGGAGGTGCTTAGTTACAATTTGTTATTAGCTGCTGTCAAGTCAACTTTGATCCATGGTGACCATATAAATGAGAGACTCCATATCACCCTGTTGTCAATAGCCCTGCTCAGGTCTTACAAACTCAGGGCTTACAATGACTTCCAATGCAGTTTGTAAATTCATATGTAAATATTTCCATATCTTTTCTCCCCCACACCTAGTAGATATTTAAGCACGAATTACTTGGAAAAGAAGAGGAACCTCTTGGTATTTCTCAGGTGCTACTGATATATCCATATTGTGCAAAAGAGTATCTATATGCTGTTTTAAGGAAAGATGTTTTGTAATACGAAGCTGAGGTTTGTATCTCGCTATCACCTTTTCCCAGTCTGTTCCCAGGAACAACGTTCCAGTTGATTTGTATTACAATTTCTACCTAGTTCAGTGAGGACAGGTGATGTCCATGCAGGGGTGTAGCTAGAAGAGGGGCAAAACAAGGGCACTGCACCCCTACATAAGTATTCTTTCCCCCTAAATGAAAATTTTCTTCACTCCCCAAATTTCTAGCATTGCAGTAACTTAAAACTTCAGTTGTGTGTTTAGAGATACAGAATCCTTTGTATCCATGGATTCTGCAGAAGGTGGAAGAGGCAACTAGGGGATCAGCTGTCTTAGATCTGATCCTAACCAACAGAGATGATCTGGTTAATGGGGTGGAAGTGGCAGGATCCTTAGGGGGGAGTGACCATGTTCTCCTGGAGTTTTTTATACAGAGTAAAGGGGAAGCCAAGCGTAGTCAGACATGCATTCTAGACTTTAAGAAAGCTGATTTCAGAAAACTTAGGGAATTACTGGGGGTGGTCCCATGATCAGGAATACTAAAAGGGAAGGGAGTACATGATGAACGGGAGTTTCTAAAAAGTGAGATATTGAAGGCACAACTTCAAACAGTTCCAATGAGGAGGAAAAATGGCAGGTGTCTAAAGAAACCAGGATGGATGTCTAAAGAACTTTCAACTGAGTTAAGGCTTAAAAGAGACAAGTACAAGAAATGGAAAAGGTGGGAAATCACCAAAGAAGAATTCAAACAAATAGCTAGTTCATGTAGGGGAAAAGTCAGAAAAGCTAAAGCACAGAAAGAGCTCAGGCTTGCTAGGGAGCTTAAGAACAATAGAAAGGGGTTTGTTTTTGTTTTTGCTTATGTCTGTAGCAAAAGGACAATAGAAAGGGTTTTGTTTTTGTTTTTGCTTATGTCTGTAGCAAAAGGAAAAACAAGGAAATGGTAGGGCCACTGCATGGAGAAAATGGTGATATGCTAACAGGGGGCAGAGAAAAGGCAGACCTACTCAACACCTTCTTTGCCTCCGTCTTCTTCCATACAGAGAAGAGTACTCAACCTGGGGGAAATGGAGCAGATGAGGCAGTAGGGGAAATCCAGCACAGAATAGATAAAGAGGTAGTTCAGGAATACCTGGCCAGTATAAACGAATTCAAGTCTCCAGGGCCAGATGAACTACATCCGAGGGTATTAAAGGAACTGGCAGAAGTAATCTCAGAACCACTGTCAAGAATTTTTGAGAATTCCTGGAGAATAGGAGAGGTCCCAGCAGACTAGAGGAAGACAAATGTTGTCCCCATCTTTAAATTAAATTAAATTAAAGATTCTAGAGCAAATCATTAAACAGACAGTCTGTAAGTACTTAGAAAAGAATGATATGATCCCTAAAAGTCAACATGGGTTTCTCAAAAACAAGTCATGCCAGACTGATCTTATCTCTTTTTTTGATAGAGTTGCAAAATTGGTAGATGAAAGGGATGCTCTTGGTTTAGTGTATCTTGATTTCATTAAGGCCTTTGACAAAGTTCCCCATGATATTCTTGCAAAAAAGTTAGTAACATGTGAGCTAGGCAATGTGACTGTTAGGTGGATTTGTAATTGGTTGACTGACCGAACCCAAAGGGTAGTCACCAATGGCTCCTCTTCATCCTGGAGAGAAGTGACTAGTGGGGTGCCACAGGGTTCTGTCCTGGGCCCAGTGCTATTCAACATCTTTATCAATGACTTGGATGAAGGAATAGAGGGCATTCTTATCAAGTTTGCAGATGACACCAAATTAGGAGGGGTAGCTAACACCTCAGATGACAGATACAGAATTCAAAATGACCTGAGCAGATTAGAAAGCTGGGTCAAAACTAACAAAATGAATTTCAACAGGGAGAAATGTAGATTACTACACCTGGGTGTCAGTTACACGACAGAAATTGTTGCGGTGCTTACCGTGACTTAGTGATCACGAATCCGCCCCTCGCTGTTTATACGATTTATGTCACTGATCTGGATATCCTGTGTGGTCCCGTGACTGATATTTACACGTCCATAGTTCCGGTTTTGTTTAGGTTTCAATTTTTTTTTTGGCTGTCAATCAAAGATGTGATTACTCATGTTTTCACAACCTCGGTGACGTACTTCCTTTAGATCCACGCCAGGAGCAATGCTATTGGCTGGCTGGGGGAGGGAGAGAGAGGGGGGCAGAGGTTTGTTATTCCCCCTTGCTTCTTTAACATTTTAACCCTTTCAGAAGAGGCAGAAAGCATTTTGAAAGATCCAGACAGATCTTTCGCTCAGACGCAGGGCTTTCCTTTTGAAATCATGCTGAGTGCTTTGAAATCAAGCTGAGTGCTTTCCTTTTGAAATCAAGCCACTTGGGTTTCCCCTTGCCTCTTTAAAATATTAACCCCTACAGCAGGCTGCAGATATTTCAAACCGGCTATAGGCAGGCGTTTTGAAAGACACAAACACAGAGAGGGGGAATTGAAGGGTGCTAATTCGCTCAGAGGCTTGAATATTTTAATGTGCCAGGGAGGTGACCAAGGCAGGGGATGAATGGGCTACGACGATCTCTCTGTAACATGCAGTTGAGGAAAAGGTAAAGCTGAAGGGTTTGCAGTGTAGAAATCCATTTAAAAAGGTGATTGAGTACACACGCGCACACACACACATCAACCTTCGTGCAGCTGGAAGGGATGCCTTTGTTTTCGGCTGGGGAGGCTGGATCTGTTGAATGGGTGACTGACCCCTCCTTTTCTGGTCGCTGATCTCTAAGCCTGCCCCCAGTCACCATTCCCGGTCATCCCAGTACCGAGACATTTTGTCCCAGGCTGTTTACATTTCCGATTTTCCGAATCCTCCTGTGACTTTTTTAAAAACCGGCACAAACCACGGGACTGGAAGTCCCACAGGTTGAGGGATAAAAGGTGGCCCCCCTTCCGAAAATCACGTACCCGACC
Organism: Gambelia wislizenii; assembly: GCA_030847615.1. Taxonomy (NCBI): domain Eukaryota; kingdom Metazoa; phylum Chordata; class Lepidosauria; order Squamata; family Crotaphytidae; genus Gambelia; species Gambelia wislizenii. The sequence continues at coordinate 26,487,612 of JAUMIR010000011.1, read as the reverse complement.
CGATGTACGTGTAAACTGGCAGGGATTGACACGAATTCTTCCCAGGACATTTTCATTGTGTAAACGGCCCCCTGGACAGTAAAAAAATGAAAAGTACAGATATAGGATGGGGAACACCTGGCTTGATAGCAGTGCATGCAAAAGGGATCTAGGAGTCTTAGTGGACCACAAACTGAACATGAGTCAGCAGTGTGATGCAGCAGCCAGAAAAGCCAATGTGATTCTAGGCTGCATAAATACGAGTATATTGTCTAGATCGAGGGAAATAACAGTGCCACTCTTTTCTGCTTTGGTCAGACTTCACCTAGAATACTGTGTCCATTTCTGGGAACCACAGTTCAAGAAGGATGTTGACAAGCTGGAGTGTGTCCAGAGGAGGGTGACCAAAATGGGAAAAGATCTGGAAGCCATGGCCTATGAGGAGTGGCTTAGGAAGCTGGGCATGGTTAGCCTGGAGAAGAGAAGGTTGAGAGGGGACATGATAGCCATGTTTAAATATTTGAAGGGATGTCATACTGAGGATGGAGCAAGCTTGTTTTCTGAGGCTCCAGAGACTAGGACTGGAGCAATGGGTTCAAACTACAGGAAAAGAGATTCCACCTAAACATTAGGAAGAACTTCCTGAGAATAAGAGCTCTTCGGAAGTGTAATACACTGCCTCATAGTGTGGTGGAGTCTCCTTCTTTGGAGATTTTTAAGCAGAGGCTGGATGGCCATGTGTCGGGAATGATTTGTTTGTGTATTCCTGCCTGACAGGGCTTGGACTGGATGGCCCTTGTGGTCTCTTCCAACTCTATGATTCTGTGATCTATAGAGTCAACCATCCACAGCTTGAAAATATATATTTTTTAAATTCAAAGAAGCAAACTTTCATTTTGCCACTTTATATAAGCTACACCCCTCTCCATTGTACAGATATGGTATTTGCCCTTAGACAACTGCAAGAGAAATGTAGAGAGCAGAACAAGGGTCTCTATGTAACATTTGTCGACCTCACCAAAGCCTTTGACACTGTGAGTAGTAAAGGTCTGTGGCAGATCCTGGAAAGACTAGGATGTCCCCCACCACCAATTCCTTAAAATGATTATCTTGCTACACGAGGTCCAGCAGGGTCAAGTCAGATATGGCGATGCTCTTTCAGAGCCCTTTCTAATAACTAATGGAGTGAAGCAAGGTTGTGTTCTTGCACCAACTTTATTTACAATCTTCTTCAGCATGATGCTCCAAAGGGCTACGGCAGAGCTTGAAGAAGATGACGGCATCTATATATGTTACCGTACTGATGGTAGCTTGTTTAACTTAAGCCGTCTGAGGGCTCACACTAAGACTCTAAACTATCTAGTCCGTGAGCTGCTCTTCGCTGATGATGCTGCCCTTGTGGCCCACACAGAAGCAGCTCTGCAGCACCTAACATCCTGCTTCACAGCAGCTGCAGAGCTGTTTGGGCTGGAAGTCAACCTTAAGAAAACGGAAGTTCTCTACCAGCCTGCACCACAGGACGAACACCATCATCCCCACATTGCCGTCGGCAAATCTGTGCTTAAGTCTGTTCAGCAGTTCACCTACCTGGGAAACATCATCTCCTCAGATGCCAAGATTGACAAAGAGATCGATCACAGATTAGCAAAGGCATACAGCGCATTTGGAAAACTTTACAAAAGAGTCTGGAGTAACAAACACCTGAGGTGAAGCACAAAAATCAGTGTGTATAGAGCCATTGTACTGTCTATTCTCTATGGGTCTGAAACATGGGTCACCTATTGCCACCACTTACGATTCCTCAAACGCTTTTATCAGCGCTGTATACACATAATCCTAAATATACACTGGACTGACTATGTGATGAATGTTGCTGTCTTGAGCAAGCAGGGATCACCAGCATTGAGGCCATGATATTGAGAACACAGCTGCACTGGGCAGGACACCTTTCTAGGATGGAGGACCATCGCCTCCCAAAAATACTACTCTACAGTGAACTCGCCACGGGTCAGCGTAAGAGGGGCGCTCCAAAAAAGTGATACAAGGACTCCCTGAAACAACATCTCAGGCTTGGCCAAATTGATCACCAGCAATGGTCCGCCCTGGCCTCACATCAGGAGGCATGGAGACGCACTATCCACAATGCTGCAGCCTTATTTGAGAACTCACACCAAACAAGTCTTGAAGAGAAACGACAACGCAGAAAGAATCACAACTCGGAAACATCACCCAAGGAGACTTTCTGTTGTGTTTTCTGCAACCGGACTTGTTCATCTCGGATTGGCCTTTTTAGTCATCAGCACGCTTGCAGAAAGCGCGGGATGAGTCCTTCCTGAATCTTCATTTGTGAAGAAAAGCCAGAGAGAGAGAGAGAGAGAGAGAGAGAGAGAGAGAGAGAGATCCCTAGATAGCAAAAATAGTTTGATGATGGTATTATTGGTAGTAGCAAAGTGATAGTGTGTATGCCAAGTTATCAACTTTTGCTCCTACAAAATGTTACATTGGGTACTTACCGTGAAGGTACTTTCTTGAGGGTAGATGGCAGGAACAATCCTGTATGAATGGGAAGCTAGGACCGCCGAGCTCGAAGCAGGAAGAAGACCTTTGACCTGGAAGTTGGAGCCTTTGTTCTCCTCTCTCTTCCACACGGTCTTCAGTTTTCTGACTAGCAAAGCCCTAAGAAAAAACTGGATTGGAATACTCCTCCTTGACTGAAGAACATAACAGGTTAGTGCATAGACATACATCTTGTTTCAGTCACTGGGTGGGCTGGATTGTTCCTGCCACCCAAGGAGACCTTCTGCTGTGCTTTCTGCACCCGGACTTGTTTATCTTGGATTGGCCTTTTTAGTCATCAGCGCTCTTACAGAAAGCGCGGGATGAGTCCTTCCTGAATCTTCGCTTGCGAAGAAAAGCCAGAGAGAGAGAGAGAGAGAGAGAAGCTACACCATTGTATATACTGGGACATTTTACTATACCATTGGGACCTGAGCATCCATGTATTTTGGTATCCACGGGGGGAGGGGGGGCTGGAACCAAACCCCCACAGATACTGAGGGCCCACTGTATAGTTTAGGCATCCAAAGGAAAGGGTCAAGCAAATCTCCAAAGGGAAAGTGAACATAGCAAATATAAGTGTCCTAGATGTGAACAATTTTCAGTGTCTCATTCTTTGCCATGCTGGAAATTTGGGAAGTGAAGGACATTTTCATTTTGAAGTGCAATATTCTTATTTGGAAGAGTAATCTACTCATTCCCTGCCCCAATAGCTACATTCCTGTTTCTATGACAGACAAGAACTATAGTCCAAAACATGTGGAAGATACCAGATTAAGAAACAGAACAGCAGGGGTCCATAGGCTGAATGGGTTTGAATCCACCCCAGAATTGTGGTTTCCTTGGGTGTGTCAGTTTATACCCACTTCTAGGAGCAAATTGTTTTGAGTTTGCTTTGAGTCCCAAATTGGGGGGAAAGCAGGATAGAAATAAAGATAATGATGTGGCTGGCATCTTCAGAGAATGGTTGGGTAGGAGTGGGGGGGTTATATACTGTGAGCCCCTGTTAGGGAGAATATGTAAATGTGTGTATTTGAATGGGTAATTCCTGGGGAGAGATATGCAAGGAGGATTAGTGTCTGTTTGGCTAATGGCTCATTGTCTGCTGGAAATCCCCCTGTCCCTGGGTGGAATCAGGGTTTTGCATGTGTTGAGTTTTGATTTTGGTGTTTTTCAAGACTGGTAGCCAAATTTTGTTTACTTTAAGGCTTTCTTCTTTCCTGTTGAAATTGTCCAGGTCCAGGAAAGAAGAAACCCTTAAAGTAAACAAAGTTTGGCTACCAGTCTTGAAAAACACCAACGTTTCGGGGTCAACAAGAACTACTTGGTTTGTAATTTGGCTCATTATAAGAAATATCTTTTTTCCAAAATTCAGAAATACTGGGACACTTCTACCACATGTGGAAATACTATATGTATGCACAGGGCCGGTTTAAGGAATTTTGGGGGCCCCTGCAATGCTTTACTTTGGGGCCCCCATATGACTTGAAGGCACATGGGCAAGAAAGAAAGAAAGAAGCCCTTTCTGAGGGAGACAACCCTCAAATTCCCTGTTTATCTCTCTCACACATACACTCACCCTCTCCGATGTGCCCCTCCCTCCAGCTTCTGCCACGGAGAGCTGCTCTTTCTTTCTCTTTCTCTTTCTCTTTCTCTTTCTCTTTCTCTTTAGTTTTGGAGAGGCTGTTTTGTTTGTTTTTTTAAAAAAAGCCAGTAGGTTTTTGGAGGAGGAGGGTCAGAGGGGGCTCCTCCCGGCTGTCTCCTGGCTGTTCCTTCATCAGATTAAGGAGGCCAACACGGGGCCCTCTCTTGACCTCGGGGTCCCCTGCCAATGCTGATTTGGCAGACAGGTTAAACCGGCCCTGTGTATGCAGTACCCTGCTGTTCCGCCAGCATTTATTAGATGAGTACTTTCTCTATATTTAGTCTTTACTTAGGTTAGATACCAACAATATATTATTTTTAAAGCATGTTCTTTCACATGGGAAGATACAGATTGTATTGGAAGATTCCCCCCCCCCCAGTGTTTTCCATTTAACATTTGCCACATTTACCTGTAGATCAGTATCTCATGCTTTCTTGAACCCCTCAGGGTCTGGATGTTTTGATTCAATCCATAGATTATAGATTTTTGACAATAAAACTTCAATGTTTGTTTGAGAATTTTATACTAGTATTTTACATTTGCTTAGAGGATGTTGCACCTGTGTTTTTATGTCTGCACTGGAGATAAAGAGGTGCACCAGGTGTATTTGGATCTACACTGGTTTAATTACAGCTAATTGATGTTGGATTTGTTTGCCAGACTTACAATTAGCTTGTGTATAAAAGTCTAGTAACCTATACAGTCCTTTTTGTTCCCAGCCTTTAAATACATTACATTTCTCTTGAGGATAAAATAAGGGATCACATACAATAGGGATCAGTGGTGATGGTGTCAATATAAGTTTAACTCTCAATTTATTCCATATTGTAAACGTGTTTAGAAAAGGATTTTGTATTAGATCTAAGTGCCTGTGGTTAAATTTCCAGAATGGCAGGTGTCTTATCCACACTTATAGTATAGATTTTGATCTGTATAGCAATGGCTACCCTGCCATTGGGTTGTGATGGGGATGAGAGACATTCACTCCCTTTGTCTGCCAAATTGATATTTTAAACATTTCTGCCCATAACCGATCAGGCTGATTTCCTTCTATCCCCTGAGCTGCACCATCATAGAGATTTCCTATTATCCACTGAAAACACAAGGGCAATTGCCTCCAAATCCTGCCAAGTCACTTTGAAATCTTCCAGTGTACCATTACAGTTGTTCCTGCACATTCACAGCGGTTAGGGACGCAGGACCCCCATGAAAGTAAAAAAAAACAAACCCATGAATGCTTACAGTACAGTGGAGGTGGGGGCGGAGCTCTCCAGAAGGGCTCCTCAGCCTTGCGAAGCGAGCGGCTGGCCCTGGCAGGCAGGTCCCTCAGCCACTGACCTGCTTTCAGAAGCCCTGTGATGCTGTGCTAAGTGCTCAGGGAAGGCAGAGAGGAGAAATCTCCTTTGCAAACAGTCTCCAATCCCAGCAAAGAAGCAGGCTTGGGGGGCTCTTCGCAACAGAGATTTCTGCTTTTCTGGCTGGCAGCAGCTTGCAACAGAAGGAATGTGGTGGGGAGGTCTTCCAGCTGGGCAAGGTTTTGCAAATGAAGCTGGGGGATCCTGATTGCAAGCAAGAAACCAGCGAGTGGCTGGCTTGGAGGCTTTGGAAGGACAGGAAATGGTGGGGTGAAGAACGAACAGAAGGAGTGGAGTGAGAAGTTTGGGCTACTTAAGCAGCAGCTACAAACCCATAAATAATCAAATCCATGAAAGTGGTGGCGCAGTGGTTAAATGCCAGTACTGCAAGTCACCACGTTACAAGTTCGATTCCAGCGGGCTCCAAGGTTCACTCAGCCTTCCATCCTTTCGTAGGTCGGTAAAATGAGTACCCAGCTTGTGGAGGCAATTAGCTAACACACATTGAAAACTGTTTAATGCAGTGTAGATGTGTAAATAGCTATTGCTTAAAACAATTTGTAAGCCACTCTGATAGCCTTGTGGCTGAAGAGCGGGGTATAAATAAATAAATAAATAAATGTGCAGGGACAACTATATTGTGACCTGATGTGAGTCATAGTCAAAGGCTTTGTTTTGAATGCTTCTAGCATGTAACATGAGATAACTATTGCACTTGTCACTGCAAGTCAGAGGTAAGGATAATATTCTGGATGGATAGGCCACATCACATCTGTAATATAGTAACACTACCGGTTGAGTCTCCTGTATCCAAAATGCTTGTGGCCTGAGGTATTTGGAATTTTTGTTTGAATATTTTGGATTTTGGAATACTTGCATAAATATAATTAGATATCTCAGAGATGGGACCCAAGTCTAAACACGAAATTCATTTATTTTTCATATACGCTTTATACACATAGCCTGAAGGCAATTTTATACACAATATTTTTAATAATTTTGTGTGAGAAACAAAGTTTGTGTACATTGAACCAATGGAAAGTAAAGGTGTCATTTCTCAACCACCCATGTGGACATTTCGGATTTTGGAATTCTGAATAAGGGAGACTCAGCCTGAATAACTACAGGGCAATAATCATTTGGCTTTTCATATAGTGCTGGTCTACAAGTCCCAGCAACCCTAGCTGGCATAGCCAATGGTGGGGAAATGTGAAAACTGAAGTCCAAAGACATCTGGAAGCCTGCATGATTCACACCCACTATAAACAAATAACCTTGTGTGTGTGTAAGTGCATGCACGCACACACCTTCAAGTTGTCTGTCAACTTATGGCAACCACATGAATTTCATAGGGTTTTTTTAGGCAAGGAATTCTCAGAGGTGAATTCAGAGGTCCTTCCTCTGAAATATAGCCCACAGTGCCTGGAATTTATTGGCCGTCTCCTGTCCAAGTACTAACCAGGCCTGATCCTGCTTAGCTTCCAAGATCAGATAGGATCTGGTGTGTTTAGGGTATTTATGTGAGTGCATTGATGGATGCCAGTAGGTGTTATGCCTGCCAATTTTTCACAAAAATAAATAAATAAATTTGCTTTATAAGCTATGCAAGGTAGAGGGTGAGACCTTGAACAAGTCGATGATGGCTTCCAAAAGTTGTGGGTGAAAACTCCTACTTCCATCTTGGTCATGCTGGTTAAGGCTGATGGGAGCTGGAGTTCAAACATCTGGAGGACACCAGGGTTGGGGAGGCTGGTCTCCATTGATTGGTAGCTGCCTTCCAGGAAATAATGCTCATTCCAGTGCTTTATTGCAAATTTACAGCAGTGTTTGTTAGTCTTCACAGTCTTTTAGCAAAAAGGAAAGGAGGTATCATTCAAATATTCACTAACATTTGAATGTTTATTCTTGAGTTCACCTCCCTTCACTTAAATTACAGATTTGTTTCAAAGGTTCCTGCACAAAGGAAGCTACAAATGTAGCTAGCCATCTGTGAACCAAAGTAATCAACAAGTATTCACCAGATGGAAGTGCTAAAGCTTCCTTCAAGCCCTGAAAAGGAAAGGGGGTATCATTTGAATGTTTACTCTTTAGTTTACCTCTCTTCACTTTGTTTTAGGTGAAACAGCAGGTTCCCATGATCTCCTAACCGCTGCTACATTTCTGCAGAAAAAGAGGATATTCTTAGAGATTGTGGATTTTCCTTGAATTGCTTCATCACAGTTGCTGTGTACTGTATAAAAAAAAATTGCAGACGAGGCTTGAGTCCTCTAATCCTTTGTCTCCCCCTCTTAGATGTCAGAAATTTCTGTTCCTGACCACTTTGAGAGGGAGAATCTTTGGATCCCCAATGAGCCCCTTTAATCCCCTACATTTCCCGAGGCTAGGGGAACCCACGATTCCTAGAGGGATTGATGGATTCACCAAGACTGTAGGTCAATTGAGACAGCGCTTAGTTTCAAGCCACCATTCGCCCATTCAATCTTCTGCTTAAAACATTCAAATGATACTCCCATCTCTTTTCACAGGCAAAAAAAGTGCACGATTGCTAGCGCACGATTGCTAGCGCAAAAGTCCCCCCCTGTGCATCCAACCACTCTACCCTCTCAGAAATGTGCAGCAAATAGAATAAGTTGTCCTAATAGGAGCTAATGCTCATTTCCTCACATTATTTTTAAAAAATGGGAAAAGCTGTGAAGCATTTTCTCACACAGTAAATGTAGTTTTCTGCCCCCTCCTTCCGAATAAGGCAAATCCCTGCGGGATTTTTTTTGGAACAAAAAGTATTCCTAGCAAATTCTATGAAGAGCATTTTCACCGTCTAGACAAGCCCCAGGATTACTGAAAAGGACGTTTTATGATCCTACCTGGAGACACAAGGAAGCAAACCTGCAATCTTTTGCATTCAAAACATGGGCTCTCATCAATGAGCTGTAGCCCACTTTTGAAAAGGAGACGAAACAGCTTCATTCAGGGTAAGACCATTGTAGGCTCCTAGTCATGGTAGCTATGCATTTCCTCCACTGTTGTTACCTCTAAACCCTATCAGGTCATCTTGAAATTCTTCCACTGTACAATTATATTGTGACCTGATGTGATTCATAGGCAAAGGCTTTGTTTTGAATGCTTCAAGCATGTAATGTGAGATAATGTGATCCAACTGTTGCACCTGTCACTGCAAGAAGTAAGTCAGAGGTGGAAGTGTCATGCCTCTCCATACCAGCTTCTGAAGTATGAAAGCTATGTGCATGTGGGAGGTGTTATTGCATACCTATAGGCTTCCCATTGGCATCTAGTTGGCCTGACACTACAGGAACAGAACTAGAGAGGCCCTTGGTATAAGTTAGGGCTCTCCACTCACAATGCAATCAGTCACAATCATTCGAGATGATTGTGATAAAATCCACCCTTGCAAATGGTTGGGTGAAATCTGTGAACACAGACTGATTTAGAGGTTGTTTTTGATTTTTATTTCAAAGTGAGACTAAGCTGGAATGAGATCAAAAAGACTGCAATTCTATGCACACTCCTTTCTTGGAGGAAAGCCCTAGCAAGTAAAGCAGAATTGATGTCAGAGACCTACTGTTTGCATATGCATACCCTTAGGCATCTCCCAAGGCTGCAGCAGGGCCCACCTCTGATGCTCTGTCCCCCTTGAAAAAAGTATTTAGGATTTGCCAATTTAATGTATCACAATGTCCCAAGATGATACTATATAGGGGGCAATGTGGGAAATGTGTCTTCCATACCCAACTCTCTGATTTTGCAAAAACTGAAGGAAGCCTGCCCTTATAGGAAGACACTCAGTAGAAAAATGTCTGCCCATCTCAGCGCACACTTTATTGCTGTTGTGTGCCTTCAAGTCATTTCTAACTTATGGCAACCCTAAGGCAAAGCCATCACAGAGTTTGCCTGCCAAGATTTGTTCAGAGGGGGTTTGCCTTTGCCTTCCTCTGAGGGTGAGAAAGTGTGACTTGCCCAGCCAGGGTCAGCCCAGTGGGTTTCCATGGCTGAGTGGGGATTTGAACCCTGGTCTCCAGAGCCATAGTTGAACCATAGCAAAATCAGAACCATAGCTCAAGCCACTACACCACATAATACTTTCATTGGGCTGCTCAATTAGAACACAATAGGCATGTATAATCCAGTATAATGCCATTATTTGTAAACGCTTAAATATGCAGAATTGTAGCTACCATGCCATGTGATCCCAGCAACATTATTTTTCAGAAGCAAGTCCTGTGGAGTTAAGCAGGACTTACTCTCCAGTAAGCACACACAATAGGATTACAGCAACTTGTACAGTGTGATTCTTGAAAGACTAATAAATTTACCACACAAATGTTTAGGTTTTTTCAAAGGGGCTTGTTGTTGTGCAGTTTGATAAGGCAACTTTTTGAGACTGTTGTTGTTGTGGGCCTTAAAGTCATTTACAATTTATGGTGACCCTAATCACAGGGGTTTTTGAGGTTGAGCCACCCAGCTTGACCAAGGCCACCCAGTGGGCTTTAATGGTTGAGGGGGAATTCAGACCCTGGTCTCCAGAGTGGTAGTCCAGCACTCAAACCACTCCTTCAGCTCACATTTTATGTTATACTAAAACTGCTACCTCTTAATATGCCTTGGAGTCTTAGGCTTATTTAAACCTCTCAAATAAGATTTTTAAAACTGTGGTTTTAATTGCTTTTTAAGTTGCAATACTTTACTTGCTGTTTTAACGTAGAATCATTGAATCATAGAATTGTAGAGTTGGAAGAGACCACGAGGGCCATCCAGTCCAACCCCCTGCCACGCAGGAAATCATGATCAAAGCATCCCCGACAGATGGCAATCCAGCCTCTGTTTAAAGACCTCCAAGGAAGGAGACCCCACCATGCTCCGAGGGAGTGCGTTCCACTTCCGAACAGCTCTGACTGTCAGAAAGTTCCTCCTAATGTTGAGGTGGAATCTCTGTACCTGGAGCTTGCATCCATTGCTCCGTGTTCCAGTCTCTGGAGCAGCAGAAAACAAGCCTGCTCCATCCTCAGCCTGACATCCCTTCAAATACTTAAACAGGGCTATCATATCGCCTCTTAACCATCTTTTTTCCAGGCTAAACATACCCAGCTCCCTAAGTCTCTCCTCATAAGGCATCGTTTCCAGACCTTTCACCATTTTAGTTGCCCTTCTCTGGACATGCTCCAATTTGTCAATATCCTTTTTGAATTGTGGTGCCCAGAACTGGACACAGTATTCTAGGTGAGGTCTGACCAAGGCAAAATAGAGCAGCACTATTACTTCCCTTGATCTAGACACTATATTTCTATTGATACAGCCCAAAATCGCATTGGCCTTTTTAGCTGCCGTATCACACTGTTGACTCATGTTCAACTTGTGGTCTACTAGGACTCCTAGATCCCTTTCGCACGTAGTCTCGTTCAGCCACATCTCTCCCATCCTATATCTGTGCATTTCATTTTTTCTGCCCTAAGTGCAGTATTTTACATTTCTCCGTATTGAATTTCATTTTGTTAGCTTTGGCCCAGCTCTCCAGTCTATCCAGGTCACTCTGAATTTTGATCCTGTCCTCTAGGGTATTAGCTACTCCTCCTAATTTGGTGTCATCTGCAAATTTGATAAGTATGCCCCTAATTCCCTCATCTAAGTCATTGATAAAGATGTTGAATAGCACTGGGCCCAGGACAGAACCCTGTGGCACCCACTGGTCACATCTTTCCAAGACGAAGAGGAGGCACTGCTGAGCACCCTTTGGGTTCGGCCGGTCAACCAATTACAAATCTATTGAACAGTTAACTTGTCTAGCCCACATTTTACAAGCTTGTTTGCAAGAATGTCATGGGGAACCTTGTCAAAGGCCTTACTGAAATCAAGGTATGCGATGTCCACAGTGTCCCCTTCATCCACCAAGCTGGTAACTTTATCAAAAAAAGAGATCAGATTAGTCTGGCATGATTTGTTTCTTTGACTTTTTGTGATTATGGCATTGCCTTCTTATTCACTTTGCTGTTAGATACCTTGAGACCCACTATTTGGGAGAAAGAGAGAGCAGAACTCAAATTGAAGAAGTAAAATAATTAAAGTAGCAGGATTTCAGCATTTCCCCTTGACTCTGTGGACTGACGGATGATCTTGCTTGTACATAATGAATGAACACTTATGCCAAAGGGGGGGGGGGAGAAACCTAGCTGTGTCGTTCATGAGTAAAATAAATAATCTGAGTACAGTAATACTTTGGGCTGCTCAAATATAATTTTAGTGTGTGTGTGTGTGTATGTGTGTGTATATATATATATATATATATATATATATAATTTAAAAATGTGAGACATAATACAGTAATGATTCAACATGTAATATTTAACTATTTTGCTCTACTTTGGTTATGATCTTTTAACTGTTTTAAATGTTTTTAAATGCTTGCATTTGCATTTGTTGTTGGCTTTTGTGTACTGGTCAATGACCATAATAAATATTTAAATAGGATAAATGTTTATTGCATAGTCCAAAGACCATTGCAAAGAATTAAAAAAAAAACATAAAACAATATAAAACATCCAAGCTTTTGTACAATTACACCATCATAATTAAAATTAACTAATTAAAATATATACCTAAACTTGAAGTAAATATCATATATTATAAAACAGTTCACATTATAGTCACAAAGGAAGAGTCAATCAATCAATCAGTCTTTATTACTGTCATGACCAGAGTGGAAAGGAAGAGTAACATTTAACCTTTTGTGTCATACAAAGGCATTTTATACTCATATCTTCTGGTTCCTATGACAATTAGCCGAAATGGGACTCCAGAAATTTTTCTCTGCATCTGGCAACCTTTGCTGCAAATGCAGTGCAACTCCGAATCACAAATTGATTTGTTGTAACAGCAAACTAAGTTTCTTTCCGCCGCTCTCCAGTATTTCATTTTCTTTAGGAAAGGCTCTAAATAACTTTTTCTAATGTCAGTATATATCTGACACTCGAACATATAATGAGCCAAATCTTCAGAACTGGCTCACCACAGATACACAGCCTATCTTGCACTGGGATACCACAGAATCTTCCCCATAATAAATATTTACTACTACTAATGCATGTTAGAAAACCAACCCGATGTTACAGCCATGGATATACACTTGTCCCTCCGTAAAAAATTTTAAGTATTCACAGCTTGAAAATATTCTTTAAAAAATAATAATCCAAAAAGCAAACCTTGATTTTGCCATCTTATATACGGGACACCATTTTGCTATGCCATTGCATATAATAGGACTTGAGTACAGTTGTCCCTCCACATTTGCGAACTCGACATTCGCGGTTTTGATTATTTGTTGTTTTGGGAGGCCCCCCCCCGCCCCCCCAAACCACGACACGGGGCGTCCAGAGGCCCCGTGAAAGCCCTGGGACAGAGCGGAGAAGGCCAGGGAGGCCTCCATGGGGCCTTCGGAGACGCTCCAGAGGCCCCCTGAAGGCCTTGGGAGGGAGGGGAGAGGCCTGGGAAGGCCTCTGCGGGGCCTTCGGAGACCCTCCGGAGGCCCCGTGAAGGACTTGGGAGGGAGGGGGAAGGACCGGGGAGGCCACCGCGGGGCCTTGTGAGGCCCCAGAAAGGCCTTGGGGAGGACCGGGGAGGCCTCCGCGGGGACCCACGAAGGTCTTGGGGTGGACCGGGGAGGCCTCCGCGGGGCCTGGCGAGGCCCCACGAAGGCCTTGGGAGGGAGGGGGAAGGCCGGGAAGGCCTCTCCAGGGCCTTGCGAGGCCCCACGAAGGCCTTGGGGTGCACCGTGGAGGCCTCCGTGGGGCCTGGTGAGGCCCCGCGAAGGCCTTGGGGGCGAGGGGGGAGGGCCAGGAACGCCTCCGCGGGGCCTTCAGAGACCCTCCGGAGGCCCCACGAAGGCCCTGGGGGGGAGTGGGGAGGGCCGGGAACGCCTCCACGGGGCCTTCGGAGACCCTCCGGTGGCCCCGCGAAGGCCCTGGGGTGGAGTGGGGAGGGCCGGGACGGCCTCCGCGGGGCCTTCAGAGACCCTCTGGAGACCCCATGAAGGCCCTGGGGGGAGTGGGGAGGGCCAGGAAGGCCTCCATGGGGCCTTCGGAGACCCTCCGGATGCCCCGCGAAGGCCCTGGGGGGGAGTGGGGAGGGCTGGGGAGGCATCCACAGGGCCTCGGAAGGGTCTCCGGAGGCCCCACGAAGGCCCTGGGGGGGAGTGGGGAGGGCTGGGGAGGCATTCACGGAGCCTTGGGAGGGGCCCCGGAGGCCCCGGGAAGGCCTAGGAAGGGAGTGGGGAGGCGGGGGAAAGCGACTATGGGGCCTCCGGAGGCCCCATGGTCACTATGGCAGGGGAGGGGGGGCAAACAATATTCGCAGATTTTTCACATTTGCGGGGGTCAGTGGAATGTAACCCCCGCAAATGTGAAGGGACGACTGTATTCACGGATTTTGGTATCCATGGCAGGGTCTTGGAACCAAACTCCAGTGAATATGAAGGGACAACTGTCTAATTTAAAAACTTTTCCACTTCTCCCTCCATCCCAACTTTTGTACTACCTGCCCAATGGAGGAGAGTTCTGAAGAATCCCAATGATCTCATATATATATATATATATATATATGTGTGTGTGTGTGTATGTTTATGTGTATGTGTGTGCTTATATATAGGGTACACACAAATAGGATGTGTGTGTGTGTGTGTGTGTATATATATATATGGTATATAGGGCTGGAGATATATATATATACACACACACACACACACATATATGGTGTGTGTGTGTGTGTACCATATATATATATATATATATATATACAGTTGTCCCTTCACATTCGCTGGGGTTTGGTTCCAGGACCCCCCGTGAATACCCAAATCCGCAAATACTCAAGTCCCATTATATGCAATGGCATAGCAAAATGGTGTCCCTTATATAAGATGGCAAAATCAAGGTTTGCTATTAGGATTATTATTTTTTTAAGAATATTTTCAAGCCGTGAATACTCAAATCCGTGAATGTCAAATCCGTGAATGTGGAGGGACAACTGTATATATAGTATAGAGGGCTGGATATACATCATAATAATAATAATAATTGCTGAACGGACTTAGCCTACAACAACGGTCCATCCTGGCCTCACATCGGGAGGCATGGAGACGCATATCCACAATGCTGTAGCCTTATTTGAGGACTCACGCCAAACAAGTCTTGAAGAGAAATGACAACGCAGAAAGAATTACACCCGGAAACATTAAAAACAATCAGGGCGGCTTATAACAGTTAAAATACAACAATACAGACTATAACCCCTAAGCATCACCCACCCCACCCTCCCCCATAAAAAGATATTAAAATTAAAATTAGTATAACATTAAAAACCACCTAAACTAAAATCACATAAATAAACAAATACAATAATCAACAGCCAGCAAGACTAAAAGAGGCCAGGAGATGCAGCTCCTGAGGCCGGAAACTAATTAGAAAAAGCCTACCAAAAGAGATACGTCTTTAGCTATTTTTTAAAGCTACTCAGGCTCGTAATCTAACAGATCTCATTTGGCAGGCCATTCCATTATTTGGAGGTAATTACTGAAAAGGCCCTCTGGGAGGTTGCAGATAGTGTGGTTTTTTGTGGCTGAAGCCACAAAATTCCTCCCAGAGGACCGGAGTAAACGGGGAGGATTGTATGGGAGGAGGCGGTTCCGGAGATAAGTTGGACCCAAGCCATTTAGGGCTTTAAAGGTAATAACCAACACCTTATACTGGTCCCAGAAACTCATAGGCAACTAGTGGAGAGATTTTAATACTGGAGTTATATGGTCTCTCCGAGATGTTCCCGAGACCACTCTGGCTGCCATATTTTGTACCAACTGAAGTTTCCGGACCAAGCAAGAGGGTAGCCCCATGTAGAGCGCATTGCAGAAATCTAGACGACAGGTTACCAGCACGTGCACCACAGTCTCGAGGTCCCTTACTTCCAGGAAAGGGCACAGCTGGCATATCAGCCAAAGCTGATAACAGGCACTTCTGACTGTCGCATTCACCTGACTCGTCATCTGAAGCGATGAATCAAGGAGCACCCCTAGACTGCGAACACAGTCTTTAACAGAGAGCATGACCCCATCCAGGACTGGAGGTTGCAACCCAACTCCTGGTTTTGGGGCCACTACCATGAGCACCTCCATTTTGTCCGGATTTAATCTCAATCTGTTTTTCCTCATCCAGCCCATTACTGCTTTAAGTCAGTCATTAAGAGGAGAGATGCCATCGGAATTCGAGGATGATGATCAGGACAAGGAGAAATAGATCTGGGTGTCATCAGCGTACTGATAACACCCAGCCCCATAACTCCAAATAATCTCAGCCAGCAGCTTCATATAGATGTTAAACAGCATTGGGGACAGGATGGCGCCCTGCGGAACACCACAAGTAAGCTCCTTTCTGTTGGAGCAGCTGTCCCCGAGCAACACCCTCTGGGACCTGCCTGAGAGGAAGGACCGGAACCACTGGAGTGCAGTGCCTGATTCCTAACCCTCTCAGGCAATCCAAGAGGATGCTATGATCTATCGTAACGAAAACAGTGTGTGTGTGTGTGTGTATGTGTGTGTGTATATATATATATATATATATATACAGGGTACACACGCATATAGGGTGTGTTTGTGTATGTGTGTATATATATATATATATATATATAGTATATAGGGCTTGATATACATCTCTCTCTCTCTGGCTTTTTTTTCGCAAGCGAAGATTCAGGAAGGACTCATCCCGCACTTTCTGCAAGCGCGCTGATGGCTAAAAAGGCCAATCCGAGATAGACAAGTCCGGTTGCAGAAAGCACAGCAGAAGGTCTTCTTCGGTGATGCTTCCGGGTTGTGATTCTTTCTGCATTGTTGTTTCTCTTCAAGACTTGTTCAGTGTGAGTTCTCAAGCAAGACTGCAGCATTGTGGATAGTGCATCTCCATTCTCCCGATGTGAGGCCAGGGCGGACCATTGTTGGTGATCAATTTGGCTGAGCCTGAGATGTTGTTTCAGGGAGTCCTTGTATTGCTTTTTTGGAGTGCCCCTCTTATGCTGACCCGTGGCGAGTTCACCGTAGAGTACTATTTTTGGGAGGCAACGGTCCTCCATCCTAGAAACGTTCCCTGCCCAGCGCAGTTGTGTTCTCAATATCATGGGCTCAATGCTGGTGTGATCCCTGCTTGCTCAAGGATAGCAACATTCGTCAGATAGTCAGTCCAGTGTATATTTAGGATTGTGCATAGTTCGAGTTTGGAGGCAATGGATTCCCGTTGGCCGTGGCTAGCCAACCAGGTAGTTGGGGATGAGCTTTCATTAGGCCACCTTTTCTAGGCCCCTGTCCATATGGAGCAAGCAGTGCTCTCCTTAAAAAAGGCTGCTTGGTCGTTCAGGATGCTGCCGAACAAGACTGTCATCTCCCGGGTCAGCCTCGAGCGACCAACGTCCTGAACCGCCTGCATGCCGGGTTGGGGCTGTGGCTTCCAGTGCATCTTTACACCTGCCGGTTTCATCCCTCGCCAGTCGCTACAGGGCTTTTTTGGAAATGGATTTGTCCTTCGAGCCTGTGCAATGGATTTTTCTGGTGGAGCGCAGCATGCACAGAACTGGCCTCACCCTTTAAACCAGAGATTCATCTGCCGTGGCCTTGCAAGCATGGACGTGGCAGCGAGGTCCTCGGGCCTTAGGTTTGATTAGAGTTTCCTTCTCTTAGATGGTTGACCTTACAGGGTTGGACGAGCACCATCTGCCTGGGTTTGGGATTAGAGTTTTCCTTCTCCTAGGACGGTTGCCATAAGGATAGAGAGCCCATCCTGCCCTTTGACGCTCTTTGTCAGACCCTTCGGTTTTGACCTGTCAGGCATGGGTGACCCTACCAGTGGCAATTATGCCACCGCCAGCATAGCTCAAAACATCATTAGGGTACGCAAGCCTCTCTCCCACGACAAGGGGGCGTCAATGGAGAGGATTGTGCATAGACAGCGCTGATGAAAGCGTTCAAGGAGTTGTAAGCGGTGGCGATAGGTGACCCATGATACAGGGTGTGTTTGTGTATATATATATATATATATATATATG
Source organism: Gambelia wislizenii (assembly GCA_030847615.1). Taxonomy (NCBI): domain Eukaryota; kingdom Metazoa; phylum Chordata; class Lepidosauria; order Squamata; family Crotaphytidae; genus Gambelia; species Gambelia wislizenii. Next base: position 26,469,993 of record JAUMIR010000011.1, on the reverse strand, counting down.
GTATATAGGGCTAGATATACATATGCATATATATATATATATATATATATATAGTGTGTGTGTGTAGGGTACACACACACATATAGGGTGTGCATATATAGATATGGTATATAGGACTGGATATATATATATATAGAGAGAGAGAGAGAGAGAGAGACACTGTGTGTGGGTATGTATGTGTGTGTGTTGTGTGCATATAGGGCTGGATATATATGTATGTAAATTATATATATATATATATATATATATATATGGGTGGTCCAGTGAAGAGGTGCTACCCCAGTGTGTTTTTTTTTTTTTACCCTGGCGGCGCTGGCGAGAATCCTTCCCTTTGGGCCCGCCATCCCGGGGCTCCTCCTCCTCCTCCGGCCTCCCTACGTGCCGACTGGCGCTTCCCCCGCGCTCAAGAGGAACAGCCAGGGGCGGGGTTGGCGGGGTCGGTGACGTAGGAGGCGGAGGGCGTGGCCATGGCGGCGAGGCCTGGAAGAGGAAGAAGAGGGGAGGGGTGGCGGTGGTGGTGGGGAAACGCCGTCTTAACGGCGCCTGCGCAGCACCTTGTTTACCCCGTTCTTCTCTCCAGCCCGGATGGAGAATGGAGACGTCGTGCGCTTTATGCCGCCCCCCCTCGCCCGGACTCCACTCTTTCCCCTGCAATCCCCTCATCCGCCCGGCAGGTGCCGCTCTAGGCCCGGCCTTTCGGAGCTGTGCTCGGTGGCCGCCAGGTGGCGCCTGCGCCCTCCATTTCTTCGCCAGCCGCCGAGCTGCGAACACCCCAAACAATCCTCAGCGCCGCCGCTGCCGCCAAATTAAATAATCCGCCCGTTTCGGATCCCCTTCCACCCCGTCTCCTTAAAACCGCACCAACTCGCACGCTCGAGACCACCCCCCTCGGCCTTTCCGACGGCAGCCTCTTGTTTTTATTTTTTATTTTCCCGCCGCCGGCGCGGGGAGTGGGGCCCTCTGAGGTAAGGGCTGAGTTGTGTGGGGCCTTGGAAGTGAGGAGAGGGAAGCCAGAAAGAGAGAGATTGGGGGGGGGGGAAGAGGAAATAAAATTTAAAAAAGGCGCGAGGAAGACTTGAGGCGAGTCCGTTGGTCCGTCCGTCCGTCCGATCCTGAGGCAAGGCCTGGGAAGCCTCCGGCTGAGGTAAGTTCGGCCGTGGCGTAGAAGCTTCTAGAAGTTCATATATTTTTTTTTTTGCGAGGGGGAGGGAAGGAGGAGGGGGACTGCTTTTTCCCTCTGAGGGGAAGTTTTTTTTAAAAATATATATATAAAAGAATGGCGAAACAAACAACCCCAACCCAGCCCTAAATTTAATAACAACAATCCTGAGGGAAGGAAAGGGAAAAAAAATGCGGGGTCTGTGTGTGAGGGAGAGGAGGGGGTCCGTAATGGGTGTTTAATAACAATAATGAAAAATATAATGATGTATCGGAGAATAATAATAATATGTGGAGAAGGCCGAGGCCTCGGAGGAGGAGGAGGAAGGGGAAGGGAGGCTCGTAGCGTAGGCAAGATGGAGGACGCGGCAGGCCGAGCGAGCGAAGAGGAGGAGGAGGAGGAGGAGGGAAAACACAGGCAGCTCCTTCCCGCTTTCCTTCCCTGGCGGTGGGAGGGCGGAGGGAGGAAAGGGGGCCTCGGCGCCCTCCTCAAAGGGGATCCCCCCACTCCTCGGCTGCGGCTCCCCCCTTTTGCTTCCCCCCCATCCGCTTCCCTCGGAGGGAAAGGCCCAGCCAGGCCCCACCGAGACATAAAATGGAGGAGACTGGCTCCAGCTCCTTCCTCTTCCCTCCCGCCCTCCCTCCCGTTAAGCCAGAGAGGAGGGGAAAAGCAGAGGGGGGGCTACTAGGGGATTTGTGTGTGTTTGTGTGGACGTGTGTTTAATATCTAGGGTCTAGGGTGGCTGGCAAGATGGAGGAGTTGAACAGTTCTGGGGTTGGGGGGCGGGAGGTGTGTCGTGTGGGGAGGTAGAAGGTGCCTTTGGACAGGGCTGGTTTAAGGCTCCCGCGGCCTCAGCATCCGCAGGGGGACCCATCATTGTGGGGGGAGACCCATCCTAACACTTCTGTAAAAACATTATTAGTAATCTGAATATCCTGTACTGTGAATAGGTTAGGTTGGCCCAATCATTGTGGGAGCCCCATTGTAACCCTCCTCCTGCAAAAACATTAGTAATAATCTGAATATCCTGCACTGTAAATAAGTTAGCTTGACTCCATCGTTGTGGGGGCCCCGTCGTAACCCTCCTCCTGCAAAAACTATTAGTAGTAATAATCTGAATATCCAGTACTGTGAACAGTTTAGGTTGAGGTAGGTGACATTGACCTGAGATAAACATATGCCCCCCTCCAAAATAAAGCATTGCAGGGGCCCCCCACATTCCTTAAACAGGTCCTGCTTTTGAGTAGGCCTGTTTGGGATGTTTCCACCCCCCCCCCCACGGACTTTTCCCTCTCTTTAGTTTCTCAGCTTGGCTGCTCCCTCACCCTAGTGGGGAGTGGTGGTGGAAAGCGAGTGGACCCCCTCTGTTGTTGTGTGGATGTGTAGGGCCGGTTTAAGGCCCTGCAGCCCCTGGGGGCCCCATCATTGTGGAGGGGGGCGTCGTAACCCTCCTCCACCAACAGTATTAGTAATAATCTGAATGTTCTGTACTGTGAATAGGTTAGGTTACATTGACCTGAGATAAACATTTGGGGTCCCCAAACTAAAGTGTTGCAGGGTGTGGGGGGGTTGTAATCCTCTTCCTGCAAAAACTTTATTAGTAATAATCTGAATATCCTGTACTGTAAATAAATTAGGTTAGGTTACATTGACCTGAGATAAACATATTGCCCCCCCAAAAATAAAGTGTTTCAGGGGCCCCCAAAATTCCTGAAACTGCCCCAGTGTATGTGTGGAGAAACACAACAGGGTGGTCAGGAACACTTTTTCTCGCACGCACACATACAACATAGATGGCGGGCTAAAATTGGTATGTTTTGAAGGACCGCCCCAAATCGTCTTTGTCCTCCAGATTAAAAAAAAAATGTACATATATGTACTTGAGGCAGAAGAACTGGTGGGATCCTTTTCTTCATTTAAGTTCCATTGGAATGCCAGGGAAAGTTGCTTCGTTTTGACATGGCTAGGATTGAGCTGGGGAAGAGCCGCAACTTTTCTGCCCCTCCTCGTGACTTTGGAAGAGGGAGAGACTTTTTTTGGTCAAGGGGGGCAGGAAAGGGCGCCCTTCTCTATCCAGGGCAGGAGTTTTGGTCGAGCCCCACCATAACCGCCCCCCCCTAAAGTAATGTTAATGGAAGCGGGGAAACTTTTTAGGCTAATGCTATTTGTTGTCCACTTCCCTGCCGGCACTTTTTAGTGTCCAGAAACTTACGGGCGGTTTCTCCAAGAATGGCTACTCGGAAGTAAGTTGCACGGAATTTACTGGCGCTCACTTCCGAGCCTGTGCGTTGAGGATTTTAGCCCCAGGGCTCGCCGTCTCTGTCTCCCCTTCCCCGTCATTATGTTTATGACGGGTTAGTTTCAGTAGGTTGGAGAAGTGGGGGACCCCGGTCATCTCAGGCCCCGGTGACTTTGATGTGGAGGTAACTGCTGGGAGCCCCCACTGTGTGGGCGGAAGGGGCCTTTTGAATAGCTCGAGGAGTTCCCTCCCCGCTTTGGCGCCACTTTTGTTTTAAGCTGGTTGCTTGTCGCCCCCTCCTTCCCATTGCTCAGAAACTGAACCCTGATACAGGTAGGCGGTGCTCCCCGGTATCTTTAATCTCCTTGCAAGTTGGGATCGGCTGGTTTCATGGTGTGGGGGGTGTATGTGGTGGCCTAAAAAATAAGGCTAGCGAAGTGTTGTTCCCCACCCCCTTCCCCGGGCCCAGGATGCTGGTCATTTGGTCTTGAGGAAGATTGCTGGGGTTTCTAGTTTGCCGTTGCCTTCTCGGGAGCTTGCTACCCCAGATTTTGAAACACTTTAGGTGGATTAGACATCCGAGTCGCAGCTTCTCCTTTCCACTTTCAGCATTGGGCGGGGGAGGAGGCGCCATTGATCAACTTGGCAATCGCTCTTCTAATAAGCAATTGCGGGTCTCCCCGAGCGCTGCCTGCCCTTTCGGACCTTTCCACACCACGGCTGTAGTCCTTATTCGGTAGTTCCCTGGGCGCGGGTGGGAGGAGGAGGAGGGTGGGGAGGCGCATTTGGTTGCCACACCTCATGTTTGTTTAATTCTAGCCGAAGCTTGACTCGGCCTCTTTCTCCCGAGAGGTGCAGACGAGGTTTCCCCTCCTTCCAGAGATTGTTGAGTTTTGCAGAGGTGACCTGCCGGGCCCAGGCTTCTGTTGTCATCGCTCTTCTCTTGTGGGAAGGAGGGCTTTTTTGTCAGCACCGCGGGAGGGGGTGGGGAGTCCGGTTACAGAAGTGCGTCATACGCAGTTCCTGATAATGGGGCCTACTCGGCAGCTGCCTGTGTTTCCATCTTTGCAGAAATAATCCCCTCCCCTCCCCCTTGTTCTCTCCGATTGGTCAATCTTGCTAGCAGAATGCAAGGAGTCTTCTTCCAGGCAAGAACACAGCAGGTTTAAGTGCACTTGAGGAAGGGGCCTGAGATTGTAAACATGAGAGGTGTGCTGTGAAGAACAGAGGCACAAGTCTCTTGCAACAAAACGTGTTTTCCGGCAGAAAGTTGTGGGTTTTGTGCATTGTTCCTTGGAGGCCTTGTTTTAAGGAGTGGCATTTTAAATCCAGACCTTTGGGTCTTGAACAAAAAAGCTGGTTGTGGCCTTGTAAACCTAGCATCTTCTCTGGTGTTTGGCCTGAAAATTCAAGTCCTGTTTTAAGTTTTAAGCCTTGTGGCTGAAGAGCGGGGTATAAATAAATAAATAAATAAAATAAAATAAAGTTATAGCAGAAGCTTTTAAAACCAGAGGTTATCTGTTGTAAGTGATTTGGCTTGCCTCCAGCTGAGACATGGCACTTCTCACAGTGTTTTGGTATATTTTGAGCCAGGTAGCATCTTGCTGTTTTTGTGGAATAAGCAGACACACAATTGAAGCTATAAATCAGTTATAAAACAGCTGTATATAAACTAGCAGGGTATAAACAAAGTTTTTACTTTGATGGTTTTCACTTTGTAACCAATTATCTGTATTTACCTGGCCTTAAATATGAACTGCTTCTAATATAATGCTGTGTACATTTGTGCCCTTTGTAGAAGATTTATTTTTCTCTTCTATTTTACTCTTTTGTTAAAAATGCTAAAAACAATGTGTCTTCATAGGAAAAAGGTCCATAGTCCCTGTCCTAAAGCCTCAGCTAACACAGTCTTTTAACACTTATTTCTGATTCTGTGACACTCAAAATCAGTCATTGAGAAATTGCTGGCAATTCATGGAATTCTGGGGTTCTTACAGGCTTCTGTGAAATTATGTTGTGAATAACAAAACAACCGAAGCCATGAAGACCACCATGAGTTTCTGGCCTACAAAAGTTTGTGTTGCAGTTAATGGGTTAATCTTTACAGTGCCACTAGACTCTCAGGATGTTTTAAAAAATTATTTATTTCTTTGGTGTAGCAGAGTGTGCCTTCAAGTCATTTCTGACTTCAGGCAACTCTAAGGGGAACCTTTTATTGGGTTTTCTTGGAGAGGTTTATTCAGAGGGGGTTTGCCTGTGCCTTCCTCTGAGGTTGAGTGTGTGTGACTTGCCCAGAATCACACAGTGAGTTTCCATGGCCAAGTGGGAATTTGAACCTTGTTCTCCAGAGTCATAGTCCAGTGCTCAAACCACTATACCATGTTGGTTTTCAGTAATACAGGTTAAATTTCTCTTTTTGTGGGGTGTGTAGCTTCAGAATTTTGATTTGCAAGTAGAAACAGCCATGATTGTTTATCCTCCTGGGAGCAGTACACATTTCCAGCAGTAGTTTTCTCACCTTCTTGTTTTCATTTACACAAAGAAGGATCTCAAACCTATTTAGATTGTTCTATCTCAGCTGGGTTACAGTTATTTCAAAGATATACCCCAGTATACAGGTTGAATTTCTCTTATCTGGAATTCTGAAATCTGAAGTATTCCAAAAGCCCAAATAGTCCACATGTGTGGCTGAGACAGTGACACTTTTGTTTTCTAATGGTTCAGTATACACAAACTTTGTTTCATGCACAAAATTATTAAAAATATTGTGTATAAAATTACCTTCAGTCTATGTATATAAGGTGCATATGAAGCATAAATTAAGTTTGTGTTTATATTTGGGTCCCATCTTCAAAATATCTCATTATGTATATGCATGTATTCCAAAACCTGAAATATTCCAAAATACCTCTGGTCCCAAGTATTTTGGATAAGGGGGATTCAGTCTGTTATCACTGTTTTTCAGAAGATCAGTGTAACCCTTTTATTAACGCAAGACTGCTACTTGGCATTTTAATTTTGCTATTGTGTGATTATTCTGATTAGCAATTTTACTCCACCTCCATCATTCTGTTTTTCCCCAGTATATATATTGGTTTTGATGGGAACAGGGGGGGGGAATCCTCCAAGTCTAGTGAGATAATATTAATCACATGTTTGGTATGTGATAAGAGGTTTATTTTCAGTATAGGAGGGTAACATGTTTGATGGCTGACTTGCTTAAACCAGTTGCCTTCCTTTTCTGTGCTTTGTAATCTTTCTCAAAAGAGATCCAGGTAGTTTCCAAGACCCTGTCTCCTTTTTTATTCTAAGTTCACCAGGGAAATAGGGATTTGTACCAAGCTCCCAACCACTGTTCCCATCTGGCTTCTTTATGAGCTGTTGAGTTTGACCTGTGAAAACCTAGGTGGTAACAGCCAACAGTAAGGAAGAAGTAAATAATAGCCCCCCCCTTTTTTTTTGGACTTACAGGGACCACTGATTCAATTATCCATTGGACACAAAACAGCACACCTACCATAGAGTCTTCCTAGAAAACGAGTCCTCTCTAGCCATTTTCTAGGTCCTCCAAGGCAACTCTGTGAAATTTAAAACCAGGTCCCATTATTTTCTGGCAGTGTGGGGAGGGCATCCTTATCCTGGGTTTGGCTCCACCTCCAATATTGCTAGGCAGGGCAACCTGTGAATAGAATTTGAACACCCATTCTGGGAGGTGGAGCGAACCCCAATCTTCCCCAGAACCAATCCCCAATTGATATGGGGGTCCTACTGTATGCAGTTTTTGATCATGGTTACCACCTGAGGATGCCCAGGTCCTGATGAGGAAGTGCCTTTGTCATAGACTGTTTTATTGAACAAGTGTATTTTGAGAACTATGATAGTCCTTTTCGTTTTGAATGGTCATTTACAGACTTTCCTGAAAAAAAAAAACCCATCATGCTCTGTTTCCTAGAAAAATATTCATGCAAAGGAAACAGACATTATTTCTTTAGCACCTTGTATTCAAAACTAGCTGTAAAGCTGTAGTCACATTTAAAAATGCATTTGACTTGCATAATATTCTTATCACTGTGTTTTCAATAAAGAGATACAGCAGAATACTAGCCACTTTTCCCCTGTCTTTGTTTTGATGAAGAGATGTTTAGTGTTAAAAGTTGTCTGAGACTAAGAACTGCTGCCCCAGATGTTTTGTTTAGCTCTCCCCAGGTCCTTTTTTATTTCATGTGCTTAAAAAAAAATCATATTTGAAGGTGCCAGGACCACATTTTTTTTTTTTAAAAAACATATTTGACCAGACAACTGAGAGTTTCCCAGACCACTGTTCATATTCATAGCCTTCTATAAGACTTCTTTTCTGGTTGTACGGACTCCTCTTCCTTCCTAGTTATATAACTGTGTCTTCCCAAGTGCACAAAGCTGTTTAATGTCTCAGTAATTTTTCCTCTAGTTTTGTATGCTAGATCATTCCTGTCATCCCAGTTTGTAAATGGTGTTTCTCTTGGTTACTAGTAGAGGGTAAGCATTTTCTCTAGGAAGTAGTTATAAGAAAATAAACAGCTGATGGCTTAGTGGTTAATTAGTAGATGGTTTTTAAGCTGGAACAACTAGATAGTCCTTAAAGTTTGTTTGTTAAGATGATACGTATCACAGTATGATAACTGAATGTTGACTGAGCAAATAAGGTTCATTTGGTATCTGTTCGTAGCTGTGATCCTTTACTTGTCACTTTTTCTTGGACTGTGATAGCCTTTTGATGTTTTATGCAAACCCCTTTTTAATGGCATGTTTGATTAGCTCATGTTAGATTGGGGTTCACAATCATTATCTGGTCTTCCCCCGCCTGCTTTCATATTTATTTTTTCCTAATTAGAAAATCTATTTTCATTGTTCTTCCATGTGTAAATAAGCACTTAATATTGTTGCAAGCTCAAATCCTCCTATTTATAAACTCATTTTACAGTATAATTCTACTGTATTAGGATTGGGTCACCTGCCAAAGTGATAAGTGTGCTCTGTTCATTTATCTGCTTCATTAATGTGACTACAGGATACTATTAATGTGCTCTCTCAACATCACTGACCCATTCACAATTTGACAAACAGATGTTTATATATTTCTGTAATCCTCTCAGACATTTTATCAGCTTGCTTGCAGGAATGGTTTATGAAGCTGTTATGATTCCTCATTGTGTCAAGACATATTTTCTAAACAGTTTCTTCAGTAATTAATTTTTATTGAATTACTGTGTGCACTCCCCATCCCCACCCCACTGTGTGGTCAGTTTTATTCTGGTTTCATCCTCCTTCTCAGATCTGTGAAGATTTAAGTCCCTCTGTTGATTTGTACACAGGAATTTTCCTAACAAGAATTCTCTAGTTTGTCCTAATTATGTGGAAGGTTTTTGATTGATGGATTGATTGCATCTGTATGCTGCCTTTCTTTCAAAATGAGACCCAAGGCGGCTCCCAAGAACAATAATAAACATAACAAAACTAGATGAAACAATGTAAAAACATTTCTAAAACACATGCTAAAAAGAAAACATCCCCATAAAAAGCTCCCCTGCTTAGATGTTAAAAGCCTGCTTGAATAAAACATATTTGCCTGCCTGAGAAAGGAAAGCAGAGAGGGGGCCAGCCTAGCCTCCCAAGAAAGCGAGTTCCAGAAAGTGGGTGCAGCCACCGAAGGTTATGTGTTCTGTGGTAATGAAAGACAAACCATAGCCTCTCTTCCTATTTTCGGTTCTTAGACCAATAGTATCCCTTTCCTGGTGCAAATACAGTTGTCCAAGGATTTGGTATCCACAGATTTAAGTATGCACGGCTTGAAAATATTCTTTTAAAAAATAATCCAAAAAGCGAACCTTGATTTTGCCATTTTATATTTTGCTATGCCATTGCATATAATGGGACTTGAGTATTCATGGATTTTGGTATCCACGGAGGATCCTGGAACCAAAGCCCAGCAAATATGAAGGGACGACTGACTGTACAGTACATTGGTTATCTAGACTTCCTGCTTCAAAAAATCCTTTGTGTTGAAATGCAAATCTTGTATGGACAACCATCTAATTAGTACTGTACATTGCATCCCTGCCACTCCTGAAGGTCACTCATAGGCAACTCCTTGGATGGTTTTTATTGGTCTTCCTCAGACTCAGAATTTTGCTTCCTTAGATCTGGATTCTTATATCCTAATCCACAGAAGCCTGGTGCTGTCTCTGACTGTCAAGCTACAGATGTCCTTCTTCCCCTTGCACATATTTTCTAAGTACTAGATTAGTATAGCCTGATGGTGTTGATATGGGACTTACTCCTTCTGATGTCCCATCAGTGCCCAAGTTTTTTAATATGCTTGAAACGGAAATACTAAACTCCAGTATTTTGAGCTAGTAGTGGGCTGTAACTTACTCATTGTTGTCTTACTTGCATTTAGAAGTTGATATTTAAAATAAACAAGTGGGATCTGCAAGACAAGATGAATGTACTGTACTTTGTAGAAGATCTGTCTAGGTCATTGGTGTTCATCGTGCTTTGGAAGGGGTTGTACTTCCCTAAGAGGATCATGTTCATAGCATGGAGATAATTGGAGAGCCATCTTTGCCATTAAATAGTCAAGTGTTCTCTGTGGCAGATAGCTTCTTTACCAGCTTATTAGACAGATTTAACTAAAATTCAGTGATCCATGTCCTGGTAACTTGTTAAGATTACAGTTGCCCCTTCATTTTGCGGGGGTTAGGGGTGCAAGACCCCTCAAAAGTGAAAAAAAAACGTGAATAAAAATTTATGTAAAATTTTTTTGCATACCAATCCCATGGGGATTGGTGCCGGGGGGGGCACAGATGGAATGCCCTGGAGGACGGAATGCCCTGGAGGAGGAGGAAGGGAGGGAGAGAGGCTCATGGCCGAGGCCACTGCCACCGCAGTGCAGCCCGCCTAAGCCTCCCAGGCCTCTGCCGCCACCACCCCTGCTGCTGTCGCGGCCTCCCAGGCCTTCTCCACCATTGCCTATCGTCCTCCTCTGCCGCCACCCCGTGTGCTCGCCAACAGCCTGCTGGGGCCTCCCTGCGCTGCCACCCTGCACGATTGCCAACACTCCCAGACTGCCGGGGCCTTCTCTGCCCTTGCAGTAACCAAAACCACCAAGCCACCAGGGCTTCCCTCCACCACCACCCCACGCACTCGCCAGCGCCGCCAGGCATCCGGGGCTTCCCTCTACTGCCACCACCCGCCATGTGCCTGTCACTGCCGCCATGCCCCCAACGGCTGCCACCGCCATGTCCCATCACCACTGCCATGCCCCCCTGTGGCCACTGCTACCGCCATGCCCCCACGGCCGTGTGCCCCATCACTGGCACCATTCCCCCGCAGCCGTCATGCCACCGTGAATAATCAAATCTCCGAATTCCAAACATGCAGAAGTGAAGGGGCAACTGTACTGTAATGTATTGTATGTAGATCTGCACTGAAGATGGTCTGGAAACTTCATGAAGCACAGAATTTGACAGTTAGGTACTGGCTGGAACTGGAAGTTGTGGTCACAATATGAGATACTATATTAGTACTGTCCTATCTTCACTTCATTAGTTTTAAGGTTCAATTTAAAGTGATGATGCTAACTTATAACAATTTATAATGTTGTTCAGGCCATATTGTCTAAATGAGTACAGTAGCACCCCCATATCCACGGGGGATTGGTTCCCCCCAATAGTGAAATCTGTAGATAACAGCAAACGCTGGACTTCCCTTGCCATTACCACCAGAATCCCCATGGAGAAGGGAGAAAGCAGGAGAGCTCTCCTTCCTCCCTCCCTTCCTCCACTGTCTCTCTGCCGCCACCACCAACAGGAGCCCAGCGGAGAAGGGAGAACGCAGGCAAGCTCTCCTCCCTCCATCCACCCCTGCCAGCTCTGCTGCACCACCAGAAGCCCTGCAGAAAAGGGAGGTGAGCTTTCCTCCTCCCCTCCCTCCTCCATCCACCCCCCCATCGCCAGCCATGGATAACTGAATCATAGAATCATAGAATTGTAGAGTTGGAAGAGACCACAAGGGCCATCCAGTCCAACTCTCTGCCACGCAGGCATCACGATCAAACATCCCTGACAGATGGCCATCCAGACTGTTTAAAGACCTCCAAGGAAGGAGACTCCACCATGCTCCGAGGGAGTTAGTTCCATTGCCAAACAGCTCTGACTGTCAGAAAGTTCCTTCTAATGTTGAGGTGGAATCTCTGTTCCTGGAGCTTGTATCCATTGTTGGATGGAGCTTGCTCCATCCTCAATGTGACACCCCTTCAAATACTTAAACAGGGCTATCATATTGCCTCTTAAATGTCTTTTTTCCAGGCTAAACATATCCAGCTCCCTAAGTCTTTCCTCATAAGGCATGGTTTCCAGACCTTTCACAATTTTTGTCGCCCTCCTCTGGACACGCTCCAATTTGTCAATATCCTTTTTGAATTGTGGTGCCCAGAACTGGACATCCATTAGCGGATGGAAAATCAGTGGATATGGAGGCGCTATTGTATTTCCAATATACTAGCTGTACATGGCATAGGATGGGCCATAAAAAGCACCTGGTAGACCTCACAACAAGTTTACTGCCTGGCTCCCCTTGCAGGCAGCCCACCGCCATCAGTTGACTGTTTAGGTCCCATTGCAGCCCATGATTGGTGAGGAAATGAGGGGAGGGAGGGGCTCCTGGTCACCCCAATGACTCCTGAGATGGACAGATGCCTCTGCCTCCACAAGCGGAGGCCGCAGTGAGTGTGCCAGGGCCCCCAAGTTCAGCAACCAAGGGGAGGCAATGGGTGCATGACTCGGTGACCAGGGAAAGGGTGGGGCTTGCCGGTGGTCAGCCTAGTTCAGCCCACCCCCCGGGGAATCACAAGGGGATCACTAGCCTCCGGGGAGCCACCAATCTTCCTTTTCCCCTCCTACCACCTGCACCACCTGCTGTGCTGCCCTGCGTGGTATGCAACACAAAGGAGTCTCCGGTCTCATCCCCCCCACCCTCACTTCCCAAAGTCCTCACCGCACCGCACCAATCACCGGGGATACCCACAGCAGCCTTGGCTATCCCCCCTCCGCGCCGAACCTACGTGAGCCTCTCTGCAGCGGAACGTAGTTCCACAGGCAGGGGAAGAGGACACTAGGGATGGCGACCAGTCCACCAAGGCGGCTGGGCAGACCATGGAGAGGCGCAGCGCAACCAACACCCAACCCGGAAGCAGTTGCTGCCGCATCCCATTCAGGGAGCTCGGGGGCTCGATTCCAGCATGAAGCGCTGACTGCTTCATGAGCGATCCTCCAGTTTTGGAGGCGTCTCGTTGAGGAGGCTGAGATCTCAGATAAGGAGGACTCTGTGGGCAGTCATATGACCGAGGCCCACATGGTCGGGGGGGGGACAATGTTTGCGAACGCAGTTCCCTCTTGCCCTCTCTGGATTCCCGTAGGAGGGCTTCAGTCCTGCAGCGATAAGGATGGTCTTTTCAGGCCTTGATGAACCTCTTTAGGACTGGGATCCCTTTGAATGGGCTAAACCCTACATCAATCCTATTTTTCCCAGCAGAGGGGGGGGAACCCCCCCTCAGGCAGGACTCTCCACATGGGGGGTCCACTTGCCTTTCCGCATTCACGGGGGGGGGACGTCAACACCTTTTCTCCTTCGGGTACTGTACCCCCTGGAGACCAGGGCCTTTTTCAGGTGGAACCAGGGAGTGGTGCAGGTCCCAGCAGCAGTGGGACAAGCCACCAGATCAAGAGGAAGACTGTGTCCTCTCTGAGTCCTGGCATGATGAGTACTCAGCTTGTGAGTGCAATTAACTGACACACATTGAAAACCGCTTTATGCAATGTTAGGTGTAAACTGCAATTGCTTAAAATGGTTTCGGGGCTGATCTGTTGGCCTGGTGGCTGAGGAGCAAGGTGCGGTCCCCCCTGGGGGACTACTCTACCTTCCAGAATACATGTATTCTCGTCTGGATATTCCTGGGGCACCGACGTCTGTGCTTGGTGTACAGCAACTGTCACTCCAATTACAAGTATTTCCATTGGTCTCTCTTCAGTTCCCAGGGTGTTTTTGCCAAGATTAGGGCGACCTTTGTAACACAATGTAGGGGTTCAGGTCTGCATAGTCATCATTACTTGGACAGCCTTCTAATCTGCTCTCCATCCAGGCTGAGGACAGAGAGGGGCTTGTTTCGGGTTCTCAACTCACTTAGAGCCCACGGGATCCAAGTGTGTCTTGCAAAGAGCTCGCTGTTCTCAAAGTAATAGATGGGACAGCTCGGTGCTACCATGGGCCCAGTGGGGGTTCTGATCTCTCCCGTTTAGGAGAGAATCGATTCCTTACAGGGCAATTCAGGAAGTGAGACACATCCCGACTGGCTATCATGCAGCTGACGTGGTTGCAGGGTCGCAAAACGGCAGCAAGAGACTCTCTGCTGTGGGCGAGATCTCACCCCAGGACTTTGCAGTGGATTCTTGCCTCCAGTCCAAGAAGACTGACCTTTTCGACGGCACAGGCACCTCAGAGTGCCTAGGGAACTCTCACAGTGACTCCGGTGGGGGTCCTCATCAGTTCTTCACATAAGTCCTCTTTCGGTAGACGGATCAGATAGAGATCACCCCAGATGCAGCCCTACGAGGCTGGGGAGCAGACTATGGCCCCCAACTGGTGCAGGGCAGATGAGCGCTGGTGGGATGCGAGCGCAGTAGCAGCTGGCATGAACTTTGGGGGGGGCAGTCTGGGCCTGGTAGTGTCTCAGAACCTTGGTTTGTCACACGGTGGTCCTACACTGCATGGGCCTTGTCTCGATGGAGGCTTAAATAGATTGACAGGAAGATACGAGGTGCTGCACAATCATGGCAGAAGCAACTCATAGGCGGAGGGATACCTCACATCCCTGAAGGTGGAACATCTACAGGGACCCCTCAAACTCAAGGCCGATTCACTCAGCTACACCGATATGGACCAGAGGGGCATTGGGCCATGCCCAGACCGATCCACACCTTCAATGACCACCAAGTTTCCCCGTTTCCTTTCCCCGTTCTTTCTGACGGAGGGAGCAGAGGCCATAAATGTGCTGTTGGTACCTTGGCCACAAAGTCTGGCATGTCCTTCCAACAAATCAGCAGACTTCTAAGGTCCCTGCTTGAACCAGGTCCGAAAGGGCAGATCTGATTCTACTGACCCCGGCGTGAGCCGAGTGGCAGTGGTTCTCAGACATCCCTTGACTTGGCGATGGACCCAATCCAAGTCCTGGACTTTTCGGAACTTCTTGTCCCAGGCCAAGTTCAGCGTCCGGTCCCGAATTGGATGCAGCTCAACACCTGGAGGTTAAGCGGAGGATGCTAAGTTCAAGGGGATACTCCCAGACAGTTGTGCTTACCATCCTGGTGTCCTGGTGAGAGTTAGCACAGAGCATCTACGAATCCACAGTCAAAGTGTCTTGGAGATGGTGTAAATGCAGAGGCTGTGTTTTTTCTGGGGGTCACCCTTCTGTCTCCTTAGTTATTTCCCTGCAGGAGGGTGTGAAGGTGGGTCTACGACCCAAAGCCATTAGGAGTGTTGCAGGCAGTCGCTCACGTACCAAGAGCTCTGTGGGGGTTGGGTGATCCTGCATCCCCACCAGGGCATAGAACCCTCCTTTGGGACCGTCATACAATCCTGAAGGCTTTGACAAGGGCACCGTTTGAACCTCTCAGTGGTCCCTCTAAAAAAATTTATCTTGGAAAGCCCTTTTCTTGGTGGTGAGTGCACCTCATAGTAGGAGGTCAGAAATAGCAGCAGTACCTGTTCGGAGGGATCTCTGTATTAGTAGACCTGATTCAGTAAGTCCTCATCTGCGTCCGGATTTTAGTCTGAAGGCCAATCCCCTGTGCTGCTGGAAGAGACATGATCCGGATATATTTTTTTGAAAAATGAACAAGTTCGAGCAGGTGCTCAGAGGCGTTGGCCATCGTAGGCCATGTCAAGTCCCTAGGCTGGAGGTTTTCGCCGCCAACACTGGGGCGTTGGATCCGAGCATGTATTGTGGCGTACTACAAGCATGCTAGTGCCAGATCTTATTGTGGCACACTCTACTTGAACTGCGGCACCAATGGCGACCTGAAATAAGGACGCCTCCTTAGAGAAAAATTTGCAGGGCCATCTCCTGAAATCTTCATCAATTTTCACCAGACACTGTAGACTTGACAAGTTGCAGTCTGCTTGAGCAGCGTTTTGGTGGAAGAGTCCTCTAGCATGCCGTCAGTCCCTGAGGGATTAAGCAACCGCCAGGCCCACCCACAGGCTCGTTGCTTTTGTATGTCCCAAGCAAGCTGGATGCTCTGAAGTCCTCCCCACTGGGAAAAGGAACGTTGGTCTTACCTGTGATACGTTCTTTTCCAGTGGGAGAGACGAAGAGCATCCAGACCCACCCGAGGCGCTGGCGATAGTGGAACAGGCTGTGGGTCATTTGAACAGACACTCAGTTTCATTTCTTTGAGTGGAACTTAAGTTTTCAAAATGTTTGTTGTCTCCTCCTGTTTTTTCTCCCACGACAGAGGGCAGGTAGTGAGGCTGTGACATTGACTGGCTAGCTGGGGGTCGTCCCTCCCAGATGACCTCACCAGTAGGCAGTCCTAAAAAAGTTGTTCCCTGCCTACTAGGAGCAAATGGGGAGGAACTACCCAAGCAAACTGGATGCTCTTCGTCTCTCCACTGGAAAAGAACGTATCACAGGTAAGAACAACGTTCCTTTCTGTTGGTTCAGTGTACACAAACTGTGTTTCGTACGAAATTATTAAAAATATTGTGTATAAAATTACCTTCAGGCTACGTGTATAAGGTATACTGTATATGAAACATAAATGAATTTTGTGTTTAGATTTGGGTCCCATCTCCAAGATAGCTCATTATGTATATGCAAGCATTCCAAAATCCAAAATATTCCAAAATTCAAAATAGTTCTGGTCCGAAGCATTTTGGAATAAGGGAGACTCAACCAGTACCATGCATTTATCCCTGATGAAGCTCATTTTGTTAGTTTTGGCCCAGCTCTTCAATCTGTTTAGGTCATTTTACATTCTGATCCTACCAGTGGTTTTCAGCCTTTTTCATCTTGTGAAGTCAAAGGCTTTCATGGCTGGTATCCATAGATTTTCCTTGTTTTTTTTCTGGGCGGTGAGGTCATGTTCTGGAATATTTTCTTTCTGATTTTTCGCCTGCATTTGTGGCTGGCATCAGAGAATGGTTGGGTAGGTGTGTGTGTGTGCCTAGGTTGGCAGCTAGGCCACCACCTGTGCTCCCTTGTCGCGGCTGTCTTGGAAGGAAAGGCGCCTCAGCCAACCACGGCTCCGGAGAGCGAAGGAAGCAGCTGCTGAGACAGCCGCAGCAAGGGAGCACAGGCGGGTGGCTTGGCTGCCAGCCTAGGACTCAACACACACCCCTACCCAACCATTTTCTGAGGATGCCAGCCACAGATGCAGGTGAAATGTCAGGAAAAAATATATTCCAGAACACGGCCTCGCCACCTGGAAAAAACTCAAGGAAATCTTTTTCATCTTGTGGCACACTAACAAGGTGCTAAAAATGGTTAAAGTACAACTTAAATGGGTTATAAGGATTCACTTAAAAATAAGTATTAAGATGGTAACATTCAATAACACAGCTCTCAAAGTAAACCCAAGTGTGTGAGAAAAGCTTTTTCCCTTGCTCCCACCCCATTTCCCATGAAGTGCAAGGCATTGTCTTGTCTCACACAAATAATATTTCTCTTGTCAGGCCCTCAGTTGGATTTATCCCCTCACCCTTTTGTTCCTCCCACCTGTCTCCCTTCACCAGTTCCTTTTTCCAGAGGAAAAGGAGGAGGAGTAGCTTCTGTCTCTTCTTGCTCTTGTTCTTGTCCCTTTATCTCTTTTCTAAATCAGATATTGAAAGTTTGTAGATCCCACAACACTTTTTAAAAAGCTAAACCTACACTTAGCCCAGTGCTGTGCAGAACTTGCCGTTATTTCCTTGTGGCTCACTTATGCGGCACACCTGCAGACCTTTTGCGTCACACAAATGTGCTGTGGTACAACAGTTGAAAACAGCCGATCTAAGTAATTTTAAAAGATGTTGAACAACACTGGGCTTGGGACAGAATCCTGAGATACCCCACTAGTCATTTTTCTCCAGGATGAAGAGTAACCATTGGTGAGCACTCTCGGTGTTTAATCCATCAACGAATTACAAATCTACCTAGCACTGGCACTGTTTAGGCTACAGTTCCACCAAGCTTGCCTGCAAGAATATCATGGGAGAAGCTTTTCTAAACCTATACTCAATCAACAGCACTCCCTGATCTACAAAGCTTATAACTCTATCAAAAAGTGAGATAAGATTGGTTTGACATGACTTGTTTTTGAGAAACCCATGCTAGATAGCATTGTTCTCATAGATTTTAAGCCAAGTGTTCATAGATGGATTATTTAATGATCTTTTGTAGAATCTTTCTTAGTATTGATGTCAGGCTGAGTGGTTGATAGTTGCTCGGATCCTCTTTTTGCCCTTTTTGAAGATGGGGACAACATTTGCCCTCCTGTGGTCAGCTGGAACATCTTCTCTTCTCCAGTCTAAAAAATATCCAACAGTGGCCCTGAGATGACATCTGCAAGGTTTTAAAATAAGGGTTGATGCAGTTCACCTGGCCCTGGAGTCTTCAAATGAATAGCTAGGTATTCTTTTACTAAACTTTTACCTATTCTGGGCTGCAATCCCCTTACTGTATCATTGTTCTGTTTTAACCAGCTAGAGCACGGTTTTCCTTTTGGGAGAAGACTGAAGCAAAAAATGTGTTGAGCATTCCAGTCTTCTCTCTGTCCTCTGTAAGCATTTCACCACCTTCTCTACTCAGTGGCTGTATCGTTTCATTGCTGTTCTATTTACTTGTCTGATCAAATTTTTAGATAAATTTGTGGAGGATGGTTTACTGGTGGGTTATTAACCATGATAGATGTGACCACAGTCTTGATTGCACTGGCTAATCTACAGGCTGACATCAGTAAATGGACGTTATGACCATATCTTCTGTAGGTTGCCTATATAATCTGGTTAGCTGAATCTAGCAAAGGCAAGTCATGGTGATTTCTGTTATAACAAGTTACTGTCTCTGCAGTGTGTTTTTTGCAACAAGACTTAGAGAATCTTGTTGGTTTCATTGTTTAAATGTTAAATGTGTTCACAGTCACATTTAACAAGTAACACATAAAGAAAGAGCGAGTAATATGAGGTAGGCAAGATGTCATTTTCATGATTACTTTTTACTCTGCCAAGTGGGTCCAAGGCAAGAATTTTTAGAAAACTTGTTGTGTAAAGTAAAAGCTACATAGGATGCAAAATAATGGATTCATTTCTAGGATTCATAAAAATTTGTTTGGTGTCTTGGTAGCCAGCCTTTGGCCACCACCCATGCCATCTGCCTATCAGAATTAGCTAGAGATAGAAAGTTCCTCTTCGATTATGTATGGAGAGAAGGGGACTTACTCCTACTACTGTTTGTTAACACCTTCAAATGGAGGTTTGCAGTGGGAATCTGGAATGCTATTGTCCTATGAGCCTGGGACAATTGTGTATGAGGGTAGTTCAGTATAGTTTTGGATGCTTATTCAAGCATGAGGGTTGTGGACTATTCATTATACACGAGGGAATAGAACATAGTGATTTTTGACAAACTGAAAACAGTAGTATGGACATAAAATCCTTGGGGTTTTGCTGCTGTCTTTTTCTTCTGTCAGTAGCTTGTGAAAATGATAAACAGAATTGTTATAATTTGAAATGAGTACTTTTTTGCTGTTTTTTCTTTCAAAAATTGGAAAGATTCCAAGCTTAGTATGTACAAAGTCTTTTCTAATTGTCACATTGTTTTTGCAAAATCTTTTCTTATTGTCATATTGTTTTTGCATATTCATGAAACCTGCAAGGGTAATTCTACTTAAAATTTGATATAATGTATCTATTTTTGTGAACTTGGCAGTAAATATAAAGGGTTCACCTTTTGAGAAACTTAAGGGTAAAATAACTAGTGATTTGTTACCTGGATACTGGAAGTAATCTTACGGGTTTAGTAATCACATGTATGAAAGTTAAAGTTACCCAGAGGTACGGCTTTATTGTTAAGCTAAGGAGAATGTCATGTCATTTCATAATGATGAGCAGTTGAAGATGCAGTTTTACACACTTCCTCAGTTGACATGACATTTTGTATTTTCTGCATAGGCAGGCAGTATGTTGCTAACCAAAACAAGTGTATATGCTAGTGTGTTGGGATGTGAAACTGTATCATTTATATAGTGACTGGATTTTAAACCATAAAATATATTAAAAAGCAAATGTGTTCTAAATATATGTTTTGTTACAATTGTTATCTTCTACTTTTACTTAAAAAGTAGGTTTTATTTTAAACATTTATTTTAAAAAACCAGTGAACAGTGTGGGATTTTGGTACTGAACCAAAAGTTAATGGTATAGCACAGATGAGAACTTTGGAAAAGATTTGTAAGTTCAAAGGGGTTTTTGTCTTTGTGCTTCTCCCCCATTACAAATTGGAAAAGGTCAGGAAGGGGAGGTGCAGAGAGGCAAATCCCTTTGGATTTCTCTAAAATTTGCCTGCAGCTCCAGCAGTACACAGTATAACCAGAATTTTGGGAAAGACCAGGCCACATGTTTTTCTTCACTTGGCAAGACAGGATAATTTTATCTTCACACTTAAGTTAGTGCAGAAATATGTTTGAAGCATTAATTTCACCCAAGAAGGCATTGAAGGTTAGTAAACCTGTGTCACTTCAGATATTAGTACACCAGTTATATTGGTATAGTTGCACTGAAATAATCCTTGAGTGATCATTCTTCCTCAATAGTGATCATGCTAAAATCAAGATGGTTGATATAGAATGGAGAAAAACTCTGTTTAAACTTGTCTCAAGTCAGAGTTAACTCCTCCACATTGTGTTTTAGTACCCTACTGGGATTTTAACAAAGTTTACAAAGCATAGTGTTACTTTTCATTTCTTTAGGGAAGATAGATGAAGAATCTTTTGTTACCACTTTCATCCTCACTTATTTAAAGAGAGACATGGCACTGGAACAAGATTCAAAGCCTTAGCCAATTCCCTCCCCTTCCATAATTTGCATGGAAGTAAATGGGATTAGTGGTCTGTTGCTTCTGTATTACAACACAAGTTTTCCAGAAAGCACCTGCATCCTTTTCCCAGTAAGGAGGGCTCCAGAGCATCTGATAGCTTGGGTTGTCCCTCTCCACTTGCTCCTAGTAGACAGGAAATAATAGACTTTTGAACTGCCCACCGGTGAGGTCATCTGAGAGGGATGACCCTTGGCTGGCCAGTCTGTTTACTGCCTACCCTCCTAGTAGGATGTGTTTTCCTTTGTCCTCTTTTCACCCTTGCTCCACATGGCCTGGGCCATCTTGGTCCCCCTCTTCCAAAAAAAAGAAAAAAAATATAACTAATAATAATTTTAAAAAGGCCTCTTAGTGAGGACGAGGATGACCTGTGGGCCTCAGGATCTGAGGCGGCATCCCCCCAATAAACGCCCAAGGGTTCATCAGGAGGAGGAGGATCCCCAAGATGAGGAGGACATTGTGTCCATTTATTCGTCAGCTAGGGAGGATTCTGAGCATCAGGACCAGTCTGACCAGGAAGAAGGGGAATTGTCAGACGAAGAGACTGACAAGACAAGCGACACGGCTCGCGCTTCTGCGAGACACTTTACCACAGAGGATTACCCAGTTCTTTTGAAAAAGGCAGTCAAAACGCTGAGTCTAAAATTGCCCATAGCCCAGCAGTCACAAATGGATCCTGACCTACCCGAGATATCAGCCGAATTCTTCCCTGATTCCCAACTGACTGTCTTGGAGATGCCGGTTCCGGCTGCACTAATGTGTTTGATTTGTGATGAATGGAGTTCTCCTGCAATGGCTAAACCACAGCCGAGGTATGCCAAGAAGCTCTACTCCCTTTCCAAGAAGGTGGTGGGCAAGCTACAGGTGCCTCTTATCGACGCGCCGGTCTCTGCTTTGGTATCCTCCACCATCTTCTGTCGTGATGGAGAGGAGACGTTGAAAGTACCTGAGGACAGATGCATGGACATTGCGCTAAAGCGAGCCCACGAGGCGCTCTCCTTTGCCATTTGGGCCTCTACAACTGCGACCATAATGGCTCGGGCCGCAATCCAGTGGGCCAAGGATGCGTTGGCCAAGGTTCCTAAGTCTCAAACCAGTATCAGACAGGACCTCAACAAATTGGCAAAGGTCTCCACCTTCTTAGCAGATAGCACCCTGGACTCAGTTCAGTTCTGCGCTAGAGCTCAGGGAGCAATGGTGGCAGCAAAAAAGCAGGTATGGCTGAAGTCTTGGAGTGCTGACTTCAAGTCAAAGCAAAACCTGGTCTTATCACTGTTTTTTTGGGGGAAAGCTCTTTGGCAAATCTTTGGAGCCAGTCCTCGTGGAGGATAAGGATAAGAAGAAGAAAACTCTGGCCTCCACCCGTAGATGAGAGGAGAGAAGGTTTGCGAAGCGTTATCGTCCTTTTCATCCCTCAGGGGGCTATCAAGGGGCCGGCTCCTCTTCATCATCCTCCAATTCCAGGGACTTCAGGTCATCCAGACACCATGGGGGGGGGGAAACAGATACCACCGTAGTAGTCAACAGGGATCCTCAGGAAAGATGGCTGAGGCACAACCTGCCAAGAGCAACAACAAGAATCAACAATGACGGTTCCCTCCCGGTGGGCAGGCCTTCGTGGATGTATGGGAAAACAGCTTGATACCAGAATCCCTCCAGACACACAGGGTTTCAAGTCAACTTCGAGAAGAGTCTGCAAACACCAGGACAGCAGATCCAGCACCTGAGAGCACTGATAAACTCATAGAGGGGTCAGATCTCACTACCCCCAGAGTGAATCAATGCCATTCAGCGGGCGATTCAGAAGGTCAAGAATGGCCCCAGGGTGGACCTCATGCACCTAGTGCTTCTGTAGGTCTAGATGGCAGGACCATTCCGGAAGTGTTGGGAACCTAGGACTGCCCAGCTCAAGCAGGAAGTAGAAACAAAGTCTCTTGGGAGATTTAGTTCTTTGTTCTCTAGTCCTCCTCTCCCACAAGGCCAGTTCTACTTCCTGCTTAGCCCATCAAGGCAGGTATTTCAACTCCTCCGGATTGCCTTTTACCTTTTTTCCTTTAGACCTCCCCACCTCTAACCCAGTCTTTGTTTACCCTTTCCTTCCGAAGCTTTCCTCCTGCTGCCAAAAAACCCCTCCTCCTCCCCCCCGTAGCTGTTCCTCCTCTCAAGGCTCCCTCCCCCCAGCTGAGTCATCCCTGCTTCCCCTCCATCCCAGCTACGCTCAAGGCTCCCCCTCCCAGCTGATTTCTTCCTGCTTTTTTCCCATCCCGGCTAGATCCTACTCCCGCGTGCGCTCTCTACCCCTGCCCCCCCTCCTTGACAGCTGTGCTATCTGACCCACTACCATTCTTGCTCATCCCTGCTTGCATATTAGAGTCTTCCTCCCAGGCTATTCAGGAGAGGAATGGGAGGCTGCAAGGATTCTTTAACCAGGGCGCCATTAGTCTGATTAGAAGGGGGATGGAGGAGCGCTCCGGCTCCCATAATGGCGGCCGCGACCTCCCCTCGACCAGCAACGCCTCCACTGGCCTCCTGCTTGCTTCAGTGGCGCAGAGGAGGGCTGCAAAGGAAGCGGAGAGGCCCCTGGCTAGCGGCCGCTCTCTCAGCGTGCCCAGAGCCACCAGCAGCCAGCCGCACAGGTAAACAACGTGTCAGGAGGGCCTGGGAACTGCAGGAGCGAGGTTTCTTCCCTGCCCCCCTGGAATA
The DNA here is from genome assembly GCA_030847615.1 of Gambelia wislizenii. Classification (NCBI taxonomy): domain Eukaryota; kingdom Metazoa; phylum Chordata; class Lepidosauria; order Squamata; family Crotaphytidae; genus Gambelia; species Gambelia wislizenii. Next base: position 26,446,728 of record JAUMIR010000011.1, on the reverse strand, counting down.
ACCCCAACAACATCAACCTGCTGGACATCCTGATGAAGAAGACCCAGGATAAGATAGGGGGAGGGGCAGCTTTGAAGTCAAGGCACATCCTGGACACCCTAGAGCTTTCAAGCGAAGGGGAGGAGGAGGTGGATGGGGATATTCCCATGGGGATGGAGGGAAAGGATGCCCAGAACAACGACCGGCTTGATAATGGAGAGCCCATTGATCCAGACGATCAAGGGGATGAGGATGCGGGGGACAAGGGGAAAGGGAGTAAGAGGCCTTGATGATGCTTTTTGAAGTCCTCCTCTCAGATCAGGAGGGGGAACAGGAGGCAACCCCTAACTGCTTAGACCTTTTGAGGAAAAGAAAGGAAAGGCAAAGGCACCCATTCCAGAAAGGAATAAGATGTCATCCACCCCATCAGACCAATAGAGGACAGCAAGGGGAAACAACCAAGAAAGAAATGGAAGGACCCACCTTCGAGGCACTCATCCGAGGAGTCGGATGGGGCCTCAGAAGCGGAGGACCTTATCAGGAACACCAGTCCGAACTTAGATACCATACGGGACAATGACGAGTCTCACACTCCTGACAGAGAGGAAGGGGAACTTTCGGATTTGGAAACTTCAGACCCAGAGGGGGCAGACAGAACTTTCCATGGGGACAAATTCTCTTACCTCCTCAGCAGGGCCTTATCCGCACTCGGGATCACCCCTCCTGTGGCCAAACAAGACACCGCCGAGGACCCTCACGCTCCCACGAGCGAGAAGGCAGCAGCACTGATGCCCTCAAACAAATCAAAGAGGCCCCTCTTCCCATTCCCAAGAGCCTTCTGGAACTTGGTAACTGAGGAGTGGGACAAGCCAGCCCTACGAAGGTGGGGTATGGTGGCTGCCCAAAGGTTTTACAGCTTCCCCAAGGAGGTGCTAGACAAATTGAAGACCTCAGTGGTTGACCAACTGGTGGTTTCCATGGTTTCCTATTTGCTGGCACCTAGAGAAGAGGATGGCATCCTCAAGGACGCTGACGAAAAAAGGGCCGATAATGCACTGAAGAAATCATTCGATTATTCCGCCCTGGGAATTAGGTCCTCACTAGCCATGGCCCTGATATCACGGGCTGCCATAATTTGGCTCCAGGAGGTCATGGAGGCCGAGGACCTGGACACCAGCTCTTTCAAAGGAGCCAGACTGTTTGACGAGGAGGCCCTTAAAGACATACTGGTTGAGACGAAGGACAAGAAGCAGGTCATGCCATCAGCGGGATGAAAGCAAGGCAAGAAGACATTCAGGCAAACTCTCCAAGTCAACAGTTCCTTTCGTCATTACAGGGGAAACGGAAGGAGGGTGGACTACAGATCCACCAGACTGGTGTGGGCAAGATCCAACTACGTCATTCGCCATGGCCGTTTCGCCAACCCTTCTCCAAATCGCGGGGGGGGGTCCCAGCCACAGAGAGGTTTCTCCCGCCAGAAATCCTGACTACGAAAGATCTCCAGTGGGAGGAAGGCTGTTGAGGTTCCTGGGCATCTGGCTGGCATCCACCACAGACAAGTGGGTTCAGGAGACCATTGCCCAAGGGTACAAAGTGGAGTTCAATACAGAACCCAGGAACAGGTTCTTCCCCGCGCCAGTACCAGCAAACCAATTGAAGGCACAGAACCTGAGAACAGCAATAAGCCACCTACTGGAGATAGATGCCATAGAAGAAGTACCAGACAAGCAACGTTTCTCAGGGGTGTACTCTTACTTCTTCACAGTACCAAAAAAGGATGGAAGCTTAAGGTCGGTATTAGACCTCAAATTAATGAACTCATTCGTTACTTACAAGCGTTTCAAGATGGAAATGCTATCATCCATACGGGAAGCGGTGCAGGAAGGAGACTTCCTGGTCTCTCTCGATTTATCGGAAGCATACTTCCACATAAAGATGCACCTGGATAGCAGACGGTTCCTCAGATTCGCGTTCGGGGAGGAGCACTACTAGTTCAGGGCACTACCCTTTGGCCTGGCAATAGCACCGCGAGCATTCACCAAGGTCATGGTGGTGCTAATTGCACATCTGAGGACCAAGGGGATACACCTGTATCCCTACCTGGACGACATCCAGCTGAGAGCACCGTCAAGGGACAAGGCACTGCAGGATCTGCAAATAACAATAGAGTGTCTACAAAGACACGGCTTCATGGTGTACTTTAAGAAAAGCACCCTGGTACCAACGCAAAACATAGTCCACTTAGGGGTGCAAATAGACTACTCCATCACCCTGTCCAGAAAAGACAGTCGTCCATACAAAGGGAAGCTGAGATGACAAGAAGAAAACAGAGGGCACAGATCACGTCACTAGCGAGACTCTTTGGCCTCATAATATCAGCAATTCTGATAGTACCATGGGCAAGGTTTCACTCCAGGCCCTTCCAGGCACTACTCCTTCCGCACCAGGAAAGAATATCTCGCAAGGAGGCATTCATTCTAGACATACCGCACACAGTGAGAGAGTCACTCACCTGGTGGATGCTAACACAAAACATAGCCAAAGGATCTCCCTTAACAATCGGCCACCAAATAGTGGTCACCTCGGATGCCAGCCTCAGAGCATGGGGGGGGGGCGAGGCGGTACAAGGACTATGGTTGAAGGAAGAACAGGAGCACAGCATCAACTGGCTAGAACTCAGAGTGGCCAGACTGGCCCTGAAACACTTCTTCAGCACGCTAAAGGACAAACACGTTTTGCTGTTCATGGACAACACAACGACCCGATCCTACATAGCGAGACAAGGAGGATCCAGATCCAGGTCACTACGCACAGAAGCAGTGATCCTGTTCCTCTGGGCACAGAGGACAGTCCTGTCCCTGACGGCCCAACATCTCCACACAGTACTCCCACTGGAATGGGAATTGAACCAGGAGACCTTTGCACACATTCAGCGGAGATTCGGGGAAATGTCAGTGGACATGTTTGCATCTCATCTCAACGCCAAGCTGAAGCGCTTCTTCACCAGGTTCTTTCACCCAAGTGCGGAGGGAACTGACGCCTTCCGGTCACAGTGCCCAAAAGGCCTCTTGTACTCATTCCCTCCGGTTCCCCCTGATAGGGAAGACGTGCAGAAAAATATGAGCAGAAAGAGTGCAAGTGGTCTTAATCGCGCCACACTGGCCACGCCGACCGTGGTTCTCGGACCTGACAGAGATGTCTGTCGAGCCACCCATGAGGCTCTTCCCACGCCAGGATCTCCTTCACCAGGGCCCAATCACACACCACGACGTGACATGGCTTCAGTTGACAGCATGGAGATTGAGCAGAGAGCTTTAAAGGATTGTGGATACGAGGCCAAGGTAATAGAAACCCTGTTGGCCTCTCCTAGACCATCGACGAGAAGGATATACCAGGCCACCTGGAAAGTGTTCTCGCAGTGGTGCATAAGTGAGAAGGCGGACCCACTGGAAGCTTCGACCAAACATATTCTGGAGTTTTTGCAAGAAGGACTTGAAAAGGGCCTCAGACCGAACACGTTGAAGAGACAGGTCACTGCACTGGCGGCCTTCATACAGTGTCCGCAGGGAAGCAGGATCTCATTGCATCCGCACATTAGGAGATTCTTAAGAGGGGTGACACTAATCTCCCCACCAGTGCACCACAGATTCCGACTAGCTCTCATTGCATTCAGGGATTTGATCAAAGACAAAGTAGTTCTGATTTAGATGGACGATGTCACAATGAAGGCATCGTCAGGGAGGCACCAGATCACACACACTCATGGCAGAAGTGACACGGTTGCTGACGTGGGCAGAGGAGAATTTGATTTTGATAGAACTGGAGCAGCTCCAAGGAGTTCTCAATCTAAAAGCAGATTGGCTCAGTCTCTCAGACATAGATCAGGGCGAATGGAGTCTGCATGAGGAAGTCTTCAACGGCGCCACCCAGATCCTGGGATGTCCGTCCGTCGACCTGTTTGACTCTCCGGTGAATGCAAAGCTTCCCCCGTTCTTCTCCCACTATCTGACAGGGAACAGAGGCCATGGATGCGTTGACAACGTCCTGGCCACAGGAACTACTGTACACATTCCCTCCATTACAACTGATGCACAGGGTGCTCATCAAGATTTGCATAGAGAGAGCAGAAGTCATTTTAATTGCACCAGAATGGCCGTGGAGTGCCTGGTTCCCAGATATACTCAACATGATGATAATGTCGGTTCCCCTACCAGCACAGCCCGATCTGCTAACTCAGGGTCAGATTCATCATCTGGACCCTGCCTGGCTTTAGCTTCGCACATGGAGGTTGAGCGGCAGATGCTATCAGCGAGGGGATATTCCAGTCAGTAGTTGGCATGATATGTGCCTCTAGAAGTGAGTCCCCACAGTGGATTTATGAGTATACCTTCAGAGTGTTTCGCTGCTGGTGCAGGTGTAAGAGAATGGACTTCAAGAAGGTTTCGGTTCCAGCTATTTTGGATTTTCTCCAGGATGGGGTGAGGACTGGCCTCCATCCAAACACAATTAAACGACAGATGGCAGCCATAACATCATTCTTACTATGAGAGAGATCATCGATGATTTCCACTCATCCACACGTGCATCGCTTTGTAAAGGGGCTCAGCAACATAGCTCTGCCAATGGCACACTGGTTCCCATCTTGGGACCTCCACACGGTTCTGAAGGCCCTGAGAGTTCGCCCATTTGAACCCCTCAGAGAGGTATCACTGAAGTTCATGACCTGGAAGGTCTTTTTTCTGGTGGCAATCACGTTGGCATGCAGAATTTCAGAACTGGCGGCGCTGTCAATCAGACAGGACCTATGCATGTTCAGATCAGACTCAGTGGTCCTAAGGCTGCGGCCAAACTTCAAAACAAAGGTCAACTCAGCGTTCCACAGGTCACAGGAGGTGGTCCTACCATCATTTTGCCCTCAACCAGAAAGAGAATTGGAGAGGCTCTGGCACACCCTAGATGTCCGCAGGGCACTCCAAATTTACTTGAAAAGAACTAGATGGTTCCGGGTGTCAGAGGTACTATTTGTGTCCCCACATACTAAGTATTTGGGGCAAAAGGATTTTCCTTCCACGCTGGGATGATGGATCTGGACTTGTATTGCAGCTTCTTATGAATCATTGAAACTATCAGTACCAGAAGGCATATTGGCGCATTCTACCCGTAGTGCGGCTACATCTGTGGCATGGGAAAGGGACGCACCACTGGAAGAAATCTGCAAGGCTGCTATGTGGAAGTCTGCCTCTACGTTCATGCGCCACTACTGACTGGACAAGATGCAATCCGCAGAAGCAGTTTTTGGCAGAAGAGTCCTACAATGTGTGGTTCAAGCATCAGAGTGTGGCTCGCCAGGCCCATCCTAGTTTGGGGCTTTACTATATCCCAAGCTATCGGATGCTCTGGAGCCCTCCCCACTGGGAAAAAGAACATTGGTCTTACCTGTGATACGTTCTTTTCCAGTGGTGAGGTGAAGAGCATCCGGACCTACCCATTGGCGAGATAAGCAGAGGTTGCCAGGGGTGGCTGGAGTGGACAGTGGTAACGATCCTGGATTATCTAATGTTAACAGATATGTTGGACCTTATATGATACTGGTACAGAGAAGTTGCCTCCAGATGCCCGACACGGGATGGTACAGCTTCACGAGGCTGTGATATATACTGGCCAGCCGGGGGTTGTCCCTCTCAGATGACCTCACTGGTGGGCAGTTCAAAAGTCTATTATTTCCTGCCTACTAGGAGCAAGTGGGGAGGGACAACCCAAGCTATTCGATGCTCTTCTCACCACTGGTAAAGAACATATCACAGGTACGACCAACGTTCCTTTTTGTGCCTATCTTTTGTAGGATGCCTTAATGGATGGCTCCTGCATTTTTCAGACAACACTACCATGTTCTGTGCTGGATCCAGGCTACATTAACACTGCATTTTTTACCCCGCTGATTTCGTGATTGATTTCTTTGCTCCTTTAATGGTACTAAATGGTACTAACTATCTTAGTCTACATTCAACACTGTTCTTGGTTAGGGAAAGCATTTCTTGACCTAAGAACATGAGTTCAGTCTAGTCCAGGATTTGTTTCCTACAATAAGCAACTAGGTTTCTCTTGGAAAACTGCAGCAGAAGACAAGGGGGAAATAACTTTCCTCCTCTTGTTCCAAAATAAGTGGTGTTCAGAGACATGTTTCTTTTGCACCGAGAGGCAGCATATAGCCATATCAGCTACTAGCCATTGACAGCCCTGTTTTCATGTCAGGATGGTGTAAGCGTGGTAGGTCAAGGAACAAACCCAAGATTCCACAAGGCAGAGGCATGGTTTGGCAAAGAACAAGCAGCAAGATGTGGAAGGAACCAGTATTTGAGAACTTTCTTTTTTACAGGCTCAGTTCCTGACAGGCTCAGAAAAAACTCCTGTCTGAAACTGTAGAGGTGTTGCCAATGAGTATACACAACAATGAGCTAGTTGGAACAATGGTTTGATTTTGCAGGAGGTAGGCAAAGTGCAGCTTACATGTGGCTCTCTATTCCCTAAGGAAATAACAATAATAACAACAACAATAATAACATGCTAACAAAACTCAGTGGTGCAATCTACTGCAAAAAATGTCAGTGATATGGTAAGTCACTTTCAGCAAGGCTTCTCATTTTGGCTTGATATGGACTATCTTGCAGCTCTCTACCCAATGTGAGTGTCCCTGTAAGTTTCACTAGAGAGGAAATGCAGTACATTCAGGGACACATGGAGGCCTCATCCAGCAGCAGGCAGAGGAGGAGCAGGAGCATAGCAAATGAGAACAGGTGTTCTGGAGAGTAACAAAGTAACTCTCTTGAATCTCCCAACTATATCTTAATCAGATTAACTGTTGTGTATGTGTTTATGTCCCATCAAGTTGCCTGTTGATTTATAGCAAACCCATGAATTTTATCAGTTCCTTCCTCTGAAATACAGCCTATAGTACCTGGTATTCATTGGTGGTCTCCCATCCAAGTATTAGCCAGGGCCGATCCTTCTTAGCTTCCAAGATTAGACAGGATCTGGTGCCTTTTTGGATCCTCATAGTCTGCAATCCAGGCATACAAGCAGTTTCTCGCAAGTAGTGTTACTTGAAGTCTAGAGTAAAAAGCTATGTCTGCCCCCACCCCTGACCTTGCTTAGAATTTTACTTCCAGAACAGCTGTTTTGCTTTCAGTAGAGGTTAAAGTTCTTCTTTGTGGTCTCTGTGCCTCACAGAAATGGGTCTTGCACCTGTGCAGATCCATCCATGGAATCTCTCAGAGCTGAGTATCTTTTGGTGGTAACCCCGCCCTTTCAGGTGCTAGGATAAATACCACCAAGAGCTACACCTTACCTTCAGTGGACGTTAATGGTAGATTGTATACCTGTGTACTTTGTTTTCCTGACACTGTTGGTTTCTACTTCCTACTTTGTGAGGATCATGTTGCTCATACTTGGCATTTACCTCTCAATTTTACTTCTATTTATCATCTTGCTCACATTTGAGATTACATGTAGGAAACTGACTTTGATAATGATGTTACATGATCAGAAAATTGGGATTATGCACCAAGATTTCCTACCTAATGTAGCTATCTCTGTACTGTTTTTGAATGTCACATACATGCATTTTCCTAAGTGGTTGTCCTACTTTAGTCTTCATTTGAGTAGCAGTGTAAGATTTTTCTTTCCAGTTGTGGCCATTACAGTGGGCCCTCAGTATTCACTGTTTGGTTCCAGGACTCCCCATGATACCAAAATTTGTGGATGGCCAAGCCCGAGTATATATACAGTGGTGTAGTAAAATGTATAAAATGATGTATAAAACCCTTGTATAAAATGATGAACAGCAAGGTTTGCTTTTTTTTTTTTTTTTGGAACCACCCTGCCCCCCATATTTTTGAGCCATGGTTCGAGCCATTGCAGAACCCATGGATACAAAGGGCCAACTGTTCTTAAGCTAGTTGAGGTCTAGAAACTTTAAGCAGGAACTGCTTCTGGCAGGTGAAAATCCTTACTTGTTGCTCTCCTGTTTTCCCACTCAATATGCATATCTCGACAGCAGAGATTGCTTACCTTGAATGAGATTAAGCTGTGACTTGTTACTGTCATGATTTCTATAGTCAATTTGTTGCAGCCAATTTGCAGAGCTTCCCCTCCCCCACTACTTTTAGCTAATGGGCAGCAAGCAAATTTATGATCTTTGCTGCTGAAAAAAAGTGAGTTGGAACAGATGGCTTCCTGCTGCACTAAAATTTCAGACGCTAGGAGGCAAAAATACACATGCTGAACCAACAGAGTAAAGTACACATGCAGCAGCTAGAGCTTTCAGAATACCGTAGCTAAAATTCTACAGATAAAGAGTTTTAAGAGAAGATGAGCAGGAATAGAGGCCGAATTCCCCATTTCCCTTTCTCACAGGTGCTGCACAGACTTTTATACTTGATAGATTAGAAAAGGAAATATCTTTGTTCAGTTCCTCCATAAATCTAGAGATGCAGTTGTGGAAGTTTGCTTCTGTCTCAGTGATTTAGCTGGGTTGGTTTGGTTGTTTTTCATGGACTAAAGTTTTTGGAAGTAAGAAACCATTAGAACATAGAAATGATAAACTGGAAATTACATAAATGTTAGAGAATGCAGTAATTACCGATGTTTTCATTTAATTGAAAGTAGTTCGGTTGCTTCCTAGAAATATTATCTGGGAACTAGAACTCCAATTTTTGTCTGTTGAAATGTTTGCTGTCATGATGAGGTTTTTATGAGTAAAGTAGAAGAAACTTGTGATAAGGAAATTCATAAAATGTTTGAAATTATATTTGATAATAAGTTTTATATAATGATTAACTACTGTAGTATTTAGCTAACAAAGTAATTGTTAATGATGTACCTTTTAAGTTTACATTTGCTTGGTTATGATATTTATGTCATCTCTTCTTCTGAGAGGTTAGGAGATCATACATATTCCTTCCCTCTGTTTTTCTCACTATAGCAATCTTGTGAGGTAGAGGCTAGCCTAAAAGAGTGTGATTGGCCCAAGGTCACTTAGGGAGCTCCATGGTTGAGAGTAATTTGAACAATTTTATTCTCAAAACAACTGTAGGAGGCAGGTTAGACCTAGAGATAGTGACTGGCCCAATGTCACTAAGAGGTTTGTGACTGATATGGGACATGAGAAATCAGGTTCAGAGGGTGGAAATCTAGGGGGTCGTTTACACGGGCAAATATTCCCCTAAATATACCGCTAAGATAGCTCATAGTTCCCACGGATCGCAGCGCAGCATCGCCTCATTCAGAAGGGGGGAAGGTAAAACACTCAAATATAGCGTGGCAGGGCATGTCGCTATTTTTGCAGGAATATTTGCAATGTTGTGCTTTATTGGCAGTGTAAACTAGCATTCCGCTAAGGGTTAAAGCACAGCTGCATTGTGATTGGTTGATGATGCAGGGGTGGGCTTAAAAGAGGGGCAGGGAGGAGGCAAAGACAGTAGCCATTAGAGAAGAAACTTGGAAAAATCCTGTCTGCTATTTTGCGAGCCAGTTTGCAGGGAAAAAAAAAAAAGATTCCCAACAACTTTCAGGGAGCATTCCTTCTCATCCTCTCTGCTGTTTTGAAAGTATGTAAAAGCTTGTTCATCACTTTTATCCTGTGCACGGGGGAGGGAGAGAAACCATTTCACAAAGGGCTGTAGCAAGCTGAACTGCTATTTTCCCTCTCTCTCTCTCTGCTTGGGGGAGGGAGGGAGGGGGAAAGAGAGAGAGAGAGAGAGAGAGAGAGAGTGAGCAGCTGGAAAAACTTGTGACCCACGGCATGGCACAAGGTCTTTTAGCAGAGAGATTACTCTCCCTCTGCTTTATGGAGTGAGTTCATTTACAGGCAGATTTACAGAGACACACAGAGCCACACCCCCCACATTTATTCAAGTGTGAACTTCAAAGCGACATAATTAGAAAAAAAAACCTGACTGGCACAGCTGCGGAAAATAATTAAACCGCAAGTTGCCGCAATAAATCTGCTGTGTAAACCGGCCCTAGGAAAATGTTTCTGGAGAAGCTGAAGGGGGAAATATGCATTACCAATTACCCTTGAGCCATAATGGGATGGAAGAAGAAACTCCTGAAAACCTTGTTCAGCGTTAGGCATAGTGAATGGAAGTTAGTAGCTGCCTACGTTTAGCCTTCTACTTCTTCCCAGGTCTTAGTTGAAGTTTGATCCTGTAGGCACTCATACCTCACTACTTTGTGAACTGGAGAGAATTAGTGTTTTACTGCAGATTGGTATAATATACAGTGTTCCCACTGTATCTATGGACTCACAATCCATGGTTTCAGATGTACATGATACTGTACCTTGCACTGTATTGTATTTTACCCAATACACTAATTGGGAAAAAAAACCCTGTCTTCCTTATAAGCCCCTATTAAAAATGGTGTAGGGCAGTAGCAGAAGCAGTGGCAAGCCCTGGCTGCCAGGCAAGTATTCTTCGTGCCCTCTTGCATCCTGCCAGCCACCTGCTTCTGCCTTGTGAAGAAATCCTCCTGCCTCAAAGGCTGATGTGGGCAGCTGCCATGCTCCTTGGAGGTGGGGGAACCCAAAGAATATGCACCACAACTGCTGCTGTCGTACACCATTTTTAATAGGGACCTGAGGATCCACTCTTTTTTTGTATCGCGGGGGGGGGGGTCCCTAGAACCAATCCCCCACAGATATTGAGGGTCCACTGTAATAATTAAAATAGTTAAATGAATTCAGTATTAAGTTATCCCTCCACATTTACAGGTAAAGCATTCGTTAATTTTTATTATTTCCTCATTACTAATTATGTATTCTCTAGGCATTTTCTAGGACCTCTAGCATGATTCCATGGTATGCTTCCACCAGATGTTGACCATAGAGTCACACTGGAGGACCTAGAAAGAATACTTCTTTAGGCATTTGTAGGTCCTCTGGAATGATTCTGTGGTCAACTTTCACTGGACCTTTATTTGTAGTTTTTCTACTTTCGCAGGGATCTTCTGCCCTTGACTCCTGCGATAGTGAGGGCCAACTGTAGTAGAGTTCTGATGACAATGCAGATACATTTAATCAGTGACACATTGGCAAGCCCAATAATAGAATCATAGAGTTGGAAGAGACCAAAAGGGTCACCCAGTCCCAACCCCCTGCCATGCAGGAATACACAATCAAATCATTCCCAACAGATGACTATCCAGCCTCTGCTTAAAAACCTCCAAAGAAGGAGACTCCACCACACTCGGAGACAGTGTTTTCCATTTCCGAACAGCTCTTACTGTCATGAAGTTCTTACTAATGCTTACGTGGAATCTCTTCCTGTAGTTTGAACCCATTGCTTTGTGTTCTAGTCTCTGGAGCAGCAGAAGACAAGCTTGCCCCATCCTCAGTATGACATCCCTTCAAATATTTAAACATGGCTATAATGTCCCCTCTCATTCTTTTCTTCTCCAGACTAAACATGCCCAGCTCCCTAAGCTGCTCCTTGTAGGACATGGCTTCCAGACCTTCCACCAACCTGGTTGCCCTCCTCTGGACACATTCCAGCTTCTCAATATCCTTCCTGAATTGTGGTGCCCAGAACTGGACATAGTATTCCAGATGAGGTCTGACCAAAGCAGAATAGAGTGGCACTATTACTTCCCTTGATCCAGACACTATACTCCTATTAATACAGCCTAGAATTGCATTGACTTTTTTAGTTGCTGCATCACACTGTGGGCCAGTTCCTGTAAAAGGATCCTGGAATAACACTATATGATTTACTTTTTTCTGTCACTGTAGCCTTTGGCTGTTGACGACTCATGGATTGAGAGCAGCAATCTATGCTTTGCATCAAAGAAAATTATAGAGCAGTAAATGTTTTAGGTGCTTTAACAAAATATTTCTGCTGTCTCTGTGTTGATGTCACTCTGACCTACAGAGGCAGCTTGTCAAGAGGACTGGGGAATGCTCCCCCCACCTGCAGTGCCTCTTGACCCCAATATTTTATTAATTTAGGTGACCAGGCAGCACAACAACCACAGCATCTCATTACCACATTGAGGCTATTCTGTTTAAGCTGTTACTCCTCCAACATCTCTTCTGGCTTTACTGTCCTGCCTTCTTCTGGGTGTGCATAGTCCTGCTCTTCTGTTTCTTTCTTCATTCTTTAGATCCTAAATTCTTCTGGATTTCTCTGTGTCCTAAATACACTACTGTGGAAATTTACTGCTTATGCACATATGCTTATATTGCCTGACTGAAGCTAGGGAGTGTGAAGGCTGAAGAAGGATGGTTAGATGGACTGCTCTCATTGTTTCCCCCTTTTCAGTTTGTTTCAGTGCTTCACAACTCCACCTAGAAACAGTGGAGAGGGCAGTAGTTAATAATAACCCCATATCTGATCACTTTATACTAGGGGGCTGGAAATCATGCCGTTCTTGTTTTTGGACTGCTAATGAAAGTTTTAAAAAATGGCTCACAGTAATTTAATAAGGAGGAGAAAGGGGGAGGGAAGCAATGGGAACAATTTAGAAAACTACAATTTAAGTTTCAAAACAAACAGGATGGGGAAGAGTCCAATAAATCAGATATTCACTTACAGTGGAATGGAAATCATTCCATTGTTTAACTGCAACTCTCAGCATTCATCACCATTGACTATACTGGCTAGGGCTGGTTGGAGCTGGTGGTCCAACACCATCTTGAGGGCTGGATTATTCCCATCCCCGCTTTGTAACCTTGCAGCCTCCTCAATTCCTCCTTCCTTATGTCTGTGCAGTCACCACTTTATTTTTATGTTACCGCATGTCTTCCTCACAATAAGGGTGGGAGAGTAGCCACATAAATGTGTCTCTATTTTGGAAATTTCCATACTGGGAAAAGCATGCAAAGATTATGTGAACAGGAGCAGTAGAGAAAAAGGGATTAAACTAGTGGGGTGGGAATGAAAGAGATTATTTCCTTTTTCAATTAGGTTCTCAGGAGCAGAATATTGATCCCTAGGCCTGGCCCAAATGAACACCCTGTTTTAGGGAACATTTAATAAGAGGGGTGTTTCCATCATTGTTTTGTATATGTAATGTAGGTAAACTTTGGGATAACACGCTAAAGATTAATGGACTCTTTAGAAGAATAGAATAGAAGGCTACTCAAAAGCGAAGGCAAACATGGAAAAAATTAATGATCATTCTTTTTAAAACAGTAGGTTTAGATAGATTCTGGTAAAATAACTATGAATTCTACAGCCATATTTTATTTTTTTGCCTCCATCTAATTTGTTGTAAATGGCTAGTGTGACAATCAACATTCAAATTCATCAGGCCTCTAGTCAGAAAAGTCCTACCTTGAATCTAGAAATTGCTTTAAGTTAGTTCTACAAATTGCTTTTAGTTACTATTTATTTTTTAGATTCTTAGCATATTGTTCCTGACCTTGAGTGCTGGGGCCAAGGCTTCTATAATCTTTAAAATGAAATGCAGATTTTCAGTCACACTTTTGATTTTGTAACAGTTAACAGTAAATATGTTCTTGACTTCAGTTTTAATTTTGTAGGAGCAAAAGTTGATAACTTGGCATACACATTATCACTTTGCTACTACCAATAATACTATCATCAAACTATTTTTGCTATCTAGGGATCTCTCTCTCTCTCTCTCTCTCTCTCTCTCTGGCTTTTCTTCACAAATGAAGATTCAGGAAGGACTCATCCTGCGCTTTCTGCAAGCGCGCTGATGACTAAAAAGGCCAATCCGAGATAAGTCCGGTTGCAGAAAGCACAACAGAAAGTCTCCTTGGGTAATGTTTCCGAGCTGTGATTCTTTCTGCATTGTCGTTTCTCTTTAAGACTTGTTTGGTGTGAGTTCTCAAATAAGGCTGCAGCATTGTGGATAGTGCGTCTCCATGCCTCCCAATGTGACCATTGTTGGTGATCAATTTGGCCGAGCCTGAGATGTTGTTTCAGGGAGTCCTTATATCGCTTTTTTGGAGCGCCCCTCTTATGATGACCAGTGGCGAGTTCACCGTAGGGTACTATTCTTGGGAGGCGATGGTCCTCCATCCTCGAAATGTGCCCTGCCCAGCGCAGCAGTGTTCTCAATATCATGGCCTCAATGCTGGTGATCCCTGCTTGCTCAAGGACAGCAACATTTGTCATATAGTCAGTCCAGTGTGTATTTAGGATTGTTCCTATACAGAGAACTACTAACAGCATACTAGGTAGTACAGTACAGTACACTTTGCAGCTTCTGGCACTTAAAAAATGGAAAACAGCCACCATAATTGGAAAGAATACAAAACAAGATAATGTCATTTGCTTAAGAGTTTTTTTTTTTAAATCAAATGTGGATTTGCCTGTGAAGGAAAATAACCAGCTCTTTACCAAAATTAGTTACATTATCAGAAAGTGGTCAACGTACCGTTTATTTATTTATTATATTAAAAAATCAGCAGTGAGTATCCAGGAAATTGGCAAATCTTAAAGTCTGCCTCAGACAATTAAAGTAGATAGAGAAAGCGAGAAGAACAAATGCTACTGAGGAAGATTCAGTGTTGCTTTTGAAGAGGGAAGCTTGTTTTACCAGCCATTTTACATTTCCTCTGAGAACCCTAACAAAAATGACAGTTCCCAGTAGAAGACACTGAATGTGTGAACTTTCAACCTTTAATGGCTAAACTGAGTCTCCTTCACAGCTGGTATGCTTCTGAATGTAAGGTGCCAGGAACACAGGATGTCTGGAACCATTGCATTCTGTGCAGTTTCAGTTTTTACAGTAGCATTTGATTGACTGCTGCTTGAAACAGAATGGTGATTGATGGACTACATAATGTTTATAGCAGTGTTGTTCCTAAGGATCAGAATAGTCTGTTAAGAGCTCTTGAAATTTACTTTTCCTAAGAATAGTATTTGGCAATTTGATAAATTTAAAAATGCCTCTAACACATGCTTACGGTTAAGAGGTTGGATATAAGAAAACCATTCACTGAAAAAGTACAGTCTTTTTGCTTTATTAAACTTGAGTGAACAGTTGTTAACCCCAAGCTGAAGTATTTTCAAAACAGAAAGAGAAGCATCTGTAACTAAACAATGAACACCATTTTGATCTATAAACTTGGATCCGTAAATATTCATAAACAAATAAAAATTAGTTGTTGAACAGTGTCTGCAGAGGAGGAATAGCAGCTTGGTAACCTGCAGATACAGTCGTCCCTCCACATTTGCAGGGGTTAGGGGCGCAAGACCCCCGCGAATGTGAAAAAAACTGCGAATAAAGGCCTCCCACTGCCCGCCCTCAACCCCCCTCCAAAGTGGCAAGGGGGCTTTTCAACCCCATTTGCCACTTTGGGAAGTGCTGGGGGTGGTGGCTCGCAAGCTTCCCTCTCGCTCACCCAGCCACTCCTCCACCCTTCCCGAAGCGCGATGGGGCTGGCTGGACGAGGAGGACCTCCATGCTTCCCGAACCCGTGATGGGGTTGGGGAGCCCCATTGCAGTTTGGTGAAGCGTGGAGTGGTGGGTGGCTGGGCGGGGGAAGGATTGCCAGCCACTCTCTGTGTTTCCCGAACCTGCGATGGAGCTGGGGAGCCCCATTGCAGCTTGGGGAAGCGTGGAGGGGTGGGTGGCTGGATGGGGGAAGGCTTGCCAGCCACCACCCCTGCTTCCCGAACCCGTGATGGGGCTGGGGAGCCCCATCGTGGCTTGGGGAAGAGTGGGGGGGGTGAGTGGCTGGATGGGGAAAGCTTGCCAGCCATCCCCTACGCTTCCCAAACCCTCAATGGGGCTGGGAAGTATGAAGGGGTGGGTGGCTGGACGGGGGAAGGATTGCCAGCCCCCCCATGCTTTGCGAACCCGTGATGGGGCTGGGGAGCCCCATCGTGGATTGGGGAAGCGTGGAGGGGTGGGTGGCTGGATGGGGAAGGCTTGCTAGCCACCCCCGCCCATGCTTCCCGAACCCACAATGGGGCTGGGCTGTCCCATCGTGGATTGGGGAAGTGTGGAGGGGTGGGTGGCTGGACGGGGGAGGACTTGCCAGCTACCCTCCTGTGTTTCCTGAACCTGCGATGGGATTGGGGAGCCCCATCGCGGCTTCGGGAATGGCGGAGGGGTGGCTGACCGGAAATAATCGGAACCGCGAATGTGGAGGGGCAAGTCTATTTTGAACAGCAACAATCATCCCTGACCATTGGCCAAGCTGGAGATGACTTGTGTGCCCTGAAGTTATTTTCATCTTATGGCAATCTTAGGCGAACCTGTCACAGGATTTTCTTGGCAAGATTTGTCCAGAGGGGTTTTCCTTTGATATTCTCTGAGGCTGAGAGAATATGATTTTCCCAGGGTCATCCAGTAGGTTTCCATAGCTAAACAGGGAGTCGAATCCTGGCCTCTAGTGTTGTAGTCCATCCAGTGCCCAAACCAACACTCAGACCACTATACCACACTCTTCTGACTTACAGGTGTTATAGTCCAGAGTCTCTGGAGATCACAAATTTGTATTCCTGTTGGAAGAAGGAATATTCTAAAATCCACTAGGTTTGGCAGCTTCCTAGTTTATGCTGGTTTCAGGTCATAGCATTTTAAAGAAGGGCATGGCTGGATTGCTGGGTCTCTTAACACAAGCACTCCTGTCAGGATAAAATAGCTATGTTTAGTTATAGAGTCTGATGTTTGCAAAGTAAGTTAGGGGAACCAATCAAGCCATTGGCTTTAATGTTTGAGAACTCCTGGAGAACAGGAGAAGTCCCAGCAGACTGGAGGAGGGCAAACGTCCCCATCTTCAAAAAGGGGAAAAAAGAGGATCCCAACAGTTATTGTCCAGTTAGTCTGACATCAATACCAGGGAAGATTCTAGAGCAGATCATTAAACAGAGAGTCTGTAAACATTTAGAAGGCAATGCTATAATCACAAAAGGTCAACATGGGTTTCAAAGAAACAAGTCATGCCAGACTAATCTGATCTCTTTTTTTTTGGATAAAATTACCAGCTTGGTAGATGAAGGGAACGCTGTGAATATCGCATACCTTGATTGCAGTAAGGCCTTTGAGAAGGTTCCCCATGACATTCTTGCAAACAAGCTTGTAAAATGTGGGCTAGACAACTGTTCAATGGATTTGTAATTGGTTGACCGGCCGAACCCAAAGGGTGCTCAGCAGTGGCTCCTCTTTGTCTTGGAAAGATGTGACCAGTGGAGTGTCACAAGGTTCTGTCTTAGGCCCAGTGCTATTCAACATCTTTATCAATGACTTGGATGAGGGATTTAGGGGCATACGTATCAAATTGGCAGATGACTCCAAATTAGGAGGAATAGCTAATACCCTAGAGGACAGGATCAAAATTCAGAGTGACCTGGATAGACTGGAGAGCTGGGCCAAAGTTAACAAAGTGAAATTCAATACGGAGAAATGTGAGGTACTGTACTTAGGGTGGAAAAACGAAATGCATAGATATAGGATGGGGGAGACCTGGCTGAACGAGACTACATGCGAAAGGGATCTAGGAGTCCTAGTAGGCCACAAGTTGAACATGAGTCAACAGTGTGATGCGGCAGAGATTTCTTCAGAGAAAACCTTTTTTGTTTTCTGAAGCTTTTGTAGTTTTAGTTTAATATTATTTTATAATCTTGTATATTTTAATTACATGTTTTTGTCAGTTTGCTTTAAATCATATTGGGGTTTTTTTGTATTTTATCCAAATAATCTGCTCTACAATATTATTGCATAGTTTTATATTTCATTATTCCTTCCTTTCTTCTGGTGTGTGTGTACACGCACACATGTTTTAGATTGTACAACTTTGGCATGTCCTACTGTTCTTGGTTGTTCTACTTGTAAAGTACCATGTGTGTTAATGGCACCATATAAATAAATGATAAAAACATTTTTTCTGATGTTTTGTATTCAAAACATACACAGTGCTTTGAATACACTGTGTATGTTTTTAATAGTAAACATATTAAAGTTTAATTTTTAATAGTAACGTAGTTTTTAATAGTAACGTAGAGAGTGAAACTAACATTCTTGTATTTCCTGGTAGTGACATGCCATTCTAACAAACATGGTTGAATGTTCATATGCTTGCTCATAGGGCTGGTTCATAATTGTATGTACATTTTGTGGTTTTTTTCATCTTGTGATGGCTCCTAGCTAAAAGTGTATACATTATGTCTGAGGTGATACAAAGGTTGCCATTTTTGCTAGATCACCTGTCCATATTGTTCTTGATAATATGATAAAAGGACTAACTCAATATACAGTCATCCCTTCATATTCATGGCTTTGAATTTCGCGGTTTTAAGTATTCATGGTTTGTCCTTCTTCTCCTCCCCTTCCCTGTCCACAGGGTGCTGCGCTTTGACTTGGAGGCATTGGCGGTGGCACGGAAGCAAGGGGACTCCAGCCCCCTCAGGGACTTGGCTCCGTTTGGGGTGGGGAGCCAAGGCACCCAACCACCCTCTCTCCTGGGGCTTGGCTCCATTTGGAGTGTGGAGCCAAGCCCCAGGAGAGCGGGGAGTTCGGCACCTTTGCTCTGAACTCCCCGCTCTCCTGGTGCTTGGCTCTGTTTGGGATGGAGAGCCATACCCCAGGAGCATGGAGAGTTTGGGTCTAAAGCGCCCAACTCCCCACTTTCCCAGGGCTTGGCTCCCCATCCCAAATGGAGCTAAGCCCCAGGAGAGTGGGGAGTTTGGTGCCTTTGCCTGAAACTCCCCATTCTCCTGGGGCTTGGCTCTGTTTGAGGTGGAGAGCCAAACCCCAGGAGCACAGAGAGTTTGGGTCTACAGCGCCCAACTCCCCACTCTCCCGGGGCTTGGCTGCCCACCCCAAACAAAGCTAAGCCCCAGGAGAGCAGGGAGTTTGGTGCCTTTGCCCTGAACCCCCACTCTCCTTGGGCTTGGCTCTGTTTGGAGTGCTTTTGGAGGGGGGGGGGAGGTCCAGTGGTGAGGCTGCCCAAGCCCTGCCACCACTTTTGGAGGGGTATGGAGGGTGGGTGGGAGGGCTGGTGGCAAGGCTGCTCAAGCGCCACCACCGATTTTGGAGGGTTGCCAGGGGGCGGGAGTTCGTTGGGGCGGTGCCAAATGTTATTCATGTTTTTTTTTCAAATTCACGGTGGTGCTTCGCCCCTAACCCTGGCGAATTAGAAGGTAGGACTGTAATTACTTACTTATGCAGCTAATTACTTTTCACAGTAATGAGTTTGCCAGTAACATTTGTAGCTGTACTTCACTACATTTCTATGGAACAGGAATGGATTATCTGTATTTTACTCATTACTGGGTGTATGTGCTGGCAGTCTAAATAATTGGGGGAGGAGAATCATAGCTTTGGAAAGCATCACAATAGCCTAGATTAACTTTGGACCGTGCAGGAATAAGCAGCTAAAGAATTCCTAGATATGGTTACCAAACCTCTGTGTAAAAACTGAAGATAAAATATAGTCCGCCACCCTCTGAGGCAGTCCATTCCACACTTGAACAGCTCTTACTTCTGGGACATCCTGTTCATTGTTTAAGTGGAATTCTTTTATTCTAATTTGAATCCATTTCTAAGTCTCTGGAACAGGAGAAAACAAGTTTTCCCCAGGGCCACATGGCTAGTTGCCTTGTGCTACAATGATTGCTTTGTAAAATGTCTTTCCCCCCCCAGAATTTCCAAAGTGCAATATCTGAAATGACCACATGGTGGAAACGAGAGAACATTTCCCAGTGGGGAGGGCTCCAGAGCATCCGTCTGCTTTGGGTTGTCCCTCCGCATTGCTCCCGGTAGGCAGGAAACAAACTTTTGGGACTGCCCCCGGTGAAGTCATCCAGTAGGGACGACCCCCAGCTGGCCAGTCTGTTGAAAAGCCTCACGCCTCTTCTTGCGCCCTTGTCTCACGACGATGAAGGAAACGTCACTAAAGTTCCTGACCTGGAAGGTACTGTTCCTGGTAGCCATCACGTCCGCACGCAGGATCTCTGAATTGGCGGCACTTTGGATCAGGCGAGACCTATGCATCTTTAGGCCGGACTCGGTAGTCCTACGCCTACGGCCGGACTTCAGACCAAAGGTTAACTCAGCTTTCCATAGGACGCAAGAGGTGGTGCTACCCTCCTTCTGTCCAAGACCGGAGAGGGAGCTGGAGAGAATTTGGCACACCCTGGACGTAAGCAGGGCTCTGCACATCTACATCAACAGGAAAAGGCCTTTCAGGGTGTCAGAAGCATTATTCGTGTCTCCACACGTGAAATTTCTGTAGGTCTAGATGGCAGGAACAATCCGTAAGCATTGGGAACCTAGGACCGCCCAGCTTCGAGCAGGAAGTAGTGCAAAGCCTCTTGGGAGATTTCAGTTCTTTGTTCTCCAGTCCTCCTCTCCCACGAGGCCAGTTCTACTTCCTGCTCAGCCCAGCGAAGCAGGTTTTCCAACTCCTCCGGATTGGTACCGCCATTTTTTCACCTTTTACCTTTCTTTCCCCCCCCCCACCTTCAACTCTACTCTACCCTTTTCCTAACCTCTCCTGCTCCAAAAAAAAAAAACCTGCCTTCAACGCTCTTCTCCCCCGCTTCCCCCCCGCTTCCCCACTCCAATCGACCTCCTATCTATCCGGCGACCACTTCCCTCCCCCAACGGTGCTTTCTCCCTCTCGGGCTCCCCCCCGCCCTAGCGGAGCTTTGCCGAGCCCCCTCCCAGCCAAGCCTCCCGGCACGCGCGGCTCCCTGCGACCGTCTTTCCCCCAGCCGAGACCATGCTGCCCTCCCCTCGCAAGCCGAGTGGCAGAGGCGCCCGCGCATGCTCTGCCCGCACGTGCCCCTCTCCGGCCTCTCCGCGACCGCCTCTCCCCCAGCCGCGACCGCGCTGCCCTCCCCTCGCAAGCCAAGCGGCACGCTCTTCCCGCACGCGCACCTCTCCGGCCCCAGGCACACCAGCCGCGCCGCGATTGCGGTTCCTGGCCCTTATACCTTAGCGGTCACCAGCGCCCTCCCCGGTAGCCACGCCACGTGGACACGTGAAGGGATGGGAGGCATCAGGGGGCCCGCAGAAGGCGCTGCGCAGCGGGCCAAGAGGCAGCAGAAGAAGGGGGCGGAAGGGCGCTCCGGCACCCACAGCGGTGACCGCGAGCTTCCCTCTACGAGCACCGCCACCGCCGGCCTCATACCGGCCCTGGTTCCTCAACGACGGGCAGCACAGGCGGCGGAGAAGGCCCTGGCCAGTGGCCGCCCTCTGAGCACGCCCAGAGCCCTAATCCAGTGGCTGCAAAGGGAAGAAAAGCACCACGAGGGCCAGGGAACTGCGGGGGCCGAGGTCTCTTCCCTGCCCCCCCGGAACTCCCACAAATACCTCGACCTACAGGATGTGACCCAGGAGAAGACACAGGACAAGGTAGGGGAAGCGACGATTTCCAGGTCCAGGCTTATCCTGGACACTATGGAATTTTCTAGCGAGGGGGAGGAGGAGGATGAGTACGGGGACATCCCAAACGAAGCAGAAGAGCCCGTCCAAACAGACGGCCGAGATAGCAACGGGAACCCTAAGGATCTGGTTACCCAGGAGGGGGAGGAGGGAGAACCAGAGCGGGGGAAGAGTAAGGAGAACGAAGTTAAGGCTAAGAAACAGTCCATCAAACTAGCCCTGGCAATGTTGTCCGAAGCACTTCTGTCAGACCAGGAGGAGGAGCAGGAGCCACTCCTGAGTTTAGCAGAATTGCTGAGGAAGCGTAAGGAAAGGGGAAAGACACCCATTCCAAGGAAAAGCAAGGCCCCCCTCCCCCCCAGTAGGCCAACCGGGAAGGGTAAGGGGAAGCAACGGGAAACCCTGTAGTCCCCCCCCACAGGCAAAAAGAGAAAGGAGCCACCTTCGAGGCACTCATCCGAGGAGTCGGATGGGGCCTCAGAAGGGAAGGACCTACTCACACATGTCACCCCGGACCTAGACGACACAGCAGACGACGACGGGGCAGGGGCCCCTGATAGGGAGGAGGGGGAATTGTCAGACTCTGACAATTCAGACAATGAGGCAGCGGACAGAATTTTCCAAGGGGATAAGTTCTCATACCTCCTCAGCAGGGCCTTGTCAGCACTGGGGATCTGCCCCCCCACTGCCAAAGAAGACACAACTGAAGACCCCCACGCTCCCAAGAGCGAGAAGGTGGCAGCACTGATGCCGTCAAACAAGTCAAAGAGGCCACTCTTCCCCTTCCCAAGGTCCTTCTGGAACTTGGTGGCAGAGGAGTGGGACAAGCCAGCCTTGGGAAGGCGGGGCATGTCAGCTGCTCAGAAGTTCTACAACTTCCCCAAAGAGATACTCGACAAACTAAGGACCCCGGTGGTCGACCGGCCGGTCGTATCTATGGTCTCCAACTCCCTGGCGATAAACCACCTACTGGAGATAGAAGCCATAGAAGAAGTACCAGACACGCAACGTTTCTTAGGGGTGTACTCTTACTTCTTCACAGTACCAAAAAAAGATGGAAGTCTAAGGTCCGTACTAGACCTCAAGTTCACAAACTCCTTCATTACCTACAAGCGTTTCAAGATGGAAACACTGTCATCCATACGGGAGGCGGTACAGGAAGGAGACTTCCTGGCCTCTCTCGACCTATCGGAAGCATATCTACACATAAAGATGCACCCAGAAAGCAGGCGTTTCCTCAGATTTGCGTTCGGAGACGAACACTACCAGTTCCGGGCGCTCCCCTTCGGACTAGCGATGGCACCAAGGGTCTTCACCAAGGTGATGGTGGTGATAATCGCTCACCTGAGAACAAAAGGGATACACCTGTACCCTTACTTGGACGACATTCTCCTAAGAGCACCGTCAAGGGACAGGGCCCTCAAAGACCTGAAGATAACCATCAGGTGTCTACAGAATCACGGGTTCATGATAAACTTCAGAAAGAGCACCCTAGTGCCATCGCAATCTATAGTCCACTTAGGAGTCCAGATAGATACAGTAGCCTACTCCGTTGCCCTGTCCACGGAAAGACAGTTGGCCATCAGGAAGGAAGCCGCAATAGCAAGAGGAAAGCGGAGGGCCCAGATCGCGCTCCTAGCGCGGCTTTTCGGGCTCATGATATCAGCCATACAGGTGGTCCCGTGGGCGAGGTTCCACTCCAGGCCTCTCCAGGCACTGCTACTCCCCCACCAGGAAAGAATATCCCGCAAAGATAGGCTCTCCATAGACATCCCACCCACAGTGAGACACTCCTTCACGTGGTGGACACGGACAGAAAACATATCCAAAGGGTCCCCACTGACAGTCCCACATCAAGTAGTAGTGACATCAGACGCCAGGATGGGGGGCGCACTGCCAGGACATGGCAGTGCAAGGCCTATGGTCAAGAGCCGAACAGGAACACAGCATCAACTGGCTGGAGCTCAGGGCAGCCAGACTGGCACTGGAATACTTCTCCGACACACTGAGGGGACAGCATGTGCTGCTCCTCACCGACAACACAACGATGCGATCATACATAGCGAGGCAAGGCGGGTCCAAATCCAGGTCACTGCACTCGGAAGCAGTAACGCTGCTACTTTGGGCGGAAAGGACACTATTGTCCCTGACGGCCCAACACCTTCAAGGGGAAGTCAACACCCAAGCGGACTTCCTGAGCAGACACACGGTTCTCCCGGGAGAATGGGAACTGAACCAGGAGACCTTCAATCACATCCAAGCGAGGTTTGGAGAAATGTCAGTAGACATGTTTGCGTCTCACCTCAACACCAAACTGAACCGCTTCTTCACCAGATTCTTTCACCCGAGAGCGGAGGGAACCGACGCTCTCCGGTCTCGGTGGCCAACAGGCCTCCTGTATCTGTTTCCTCCATTTCCCCTCATAGGGAAAACGTGCAGGAAAGTACGGGCGGAAAGAGCACAAGTGGTTCTGATCGCCCCACACTGGCCACGGCGACCATGGTTCTCCGACCTGACAGAGATGTCGGTCGAGACACCCGTGAGACTCTTTCTATGCCAGGACCTCCTCCTACAAGGCCTGGTGGCGCACCCCGATGTGTCATGGCTCCAGCTGACAGCATGGAGATTGAGCGGAGAGCACTGAGAGCCTGTGGGTACGAAGACAATGTAATACAAACCTTACTGGCCTCACGCAGACCATCAACAAGGAGGATATACCAAGCGACCTGGAAAGTGTTCTCGCAATGGTGCGCAGACGCACAGATAAACCCCCTGAAAGCCTCGACGAAACATATCCTGGAATTCCTGCAAGGAGGCCTCGAAAAGGGCTTCCGACCCAACACATTGAAGAGACAGGTAGCCGCACTGGCGGCATTCATACAGTGCCCACAGGGAAACAGAATCTCGGCACACCCACACATCAGGAGGTTTCTGAGAGGGGCGACTCTCATATCTCCACCAGTGCACCACAGATTCCCGTCATGGAACCTCTCCCTGGTGCTCCGCCAATTAACCAAAAGCCCCTTCGAACCCCTGAGAAGGGTCCCTCTAAGAATAATGACAATTAAGGTGGCCTTCCTAGTGGCAATCACATCAGCCCGGAGAGTATCGGAGCTCACGGCACTGTCTATCAGGGAGCACCTGTGCTCCTTCGAAGAGGATGCGGTGTACCTCAGACCCGATCCATCCTTCAAACCGAAGGTGATCTCCGACTTTCACGTATCCCAGCAAATAATCTTGCCCTCCTTCTGCCCCAGGCCATCTCACCCCACAGAGAAACTGTGGCACAAATTGGACGTCAGGAGGGCCCTGAGGATCTACATTAAACGCACAGCGGCATTCAGATGCTGCGATTCACTGTTTGTGTCATTCACACCGGCATCCATGGGCGCTAAGGTATCTAGACAGACCCTGGCAACATGGATCAAGGCGTGCATTTTCCTGGCCTACGACACCGCGAACACACCACGCCCATCGGAGGTGATGGCACACTCCACCAGGTCAGCAGCAACATCGGCAGTATTTTCAACGAACGCACCCATTCACGAAATCTGCAGGGCTGCGACATGGGCTACTCCATCCACCTTCGTTAGGCACTACAAGGTGGATAAATTCAAGGTATCCGATGCCACCTTCGGGAGAAGAGTCCTCCACGAGGTGGTACACCAGCAGGGAAACTAAAGAACAGTCACTCCCACCCAAGGGAGATAAGGGGCTTGGGTACGTCCCATTGCTTACGGATTGTTCCTGCCATCTAGACCTACAGAATGTTACATTGGGTACTTACCGTGAAGGTACTTTCTGTAGGATAGATGGCAGGAACAATCCGGCCCGCCCCGTGACTGACATACGAGACCACGATGACGGGTACAAGGGGGTTCTAAACATGCATGTATCATGTACCTTTATCTCAACAGTGAGGAGTCTTTGCTTACCTTTTCACAGGGCTTTGCTAGTCAGAGAACTGGCCTCGTGGGAGAGGAGGACTGGAGAACAAAGAACTGAAATCTCCCAAGAGGCTTTGCACTACTTCCTGCTCGAAGCTGGGCGGTCCTAGGTTCCCAATGCTTACGGATTGTTCCTGCCATCTATCCTGCAGAAAGTACCTTCACGGTAAGTACCCAATGTAACAATCTAGGAAGAAAGGTCTCACCATCCACGCTCGGCCGCTGGATCCGTAAATGCTTCGCGACAAGTTATCAGTCCTTACACCTGGAGGTGCCCGAAGGAATACTGGCACACTCAACTCAAAGTGCGGCAACCTCAGCAGCGTGGGAAAAGGACGCGACATTGGAGGAGATTTGCAAAGCAGCAACCTGGAAATCATCCTCCACCTTTGTGCGGCATTACAGACTGGAGAGGATGCAGTCAGCCGAAGCAGCATTTAGCCGACGGGTCCTATAACAAGTAGTACAGACCTAAATTGATCTTCAGTCGCCAGACCCACCCTGGAACTGAGCTTTGTACGTCTCAAAGCTGACAGATGGTCTGGAGCCCTCCCCACTGGGAAAAGTTACTAGTGTCTTTAAAAAGTACTGTTCCAAGTTTTGGATGAAGGATGTGTGTGTGAGAAAGAGACCAATCATGTGCTATCAAACAGCTTGAAAATCTGGAGAGAGAGAGAGAGAGAGAGAGAGAGAGAGAGAGAGAGAGACTTGTGCAATATTTTTTAAAAAATATTTTATTGTCTTTGTTGATAAATGCGTGTTTTGGGAAATGACTAATTTAGTGCCCCCCCTTTTTTTTGCTTCTTTGCGCCTCTCAATTGTAATGTTGTTTTTACTGTTCAGAAGATTACATTTCAGTGGATGTGAGTATATTTAACTTTTTGAACATTATGTTGAAAAATAAGGAAGTAAGTTTCTTTCAGGAATGTAACAGTATCCCTTATTTAAATTTCCAAAATCTGAAATACTCCAAAATCCAAAATTGACCATATGAGGGGCTGAGATAGTAACACCATTGCTTTTAATTGTTCAGTGTTCACAAACTGTGTTTCATGTACAAAATGATTAAAAATATTGTGTATAAAATTACCTTCAGGCTATATGTATAAGGTGCATTTGAAACATATATGAATTTCTTGTTTAGACTTGGGTTCCATTTCCAAGATATCTCATTATGTATATACAAGTATTCCAAAATCATTAATATGAACACTTGGTCCCAGGCATTTTGGATAAGGGATAGTCAATTTGTACAATCATGCAGTAAGACCCCTGTATTCATGGGTGGTGGTGGTGTATATTCCTGGATACCGGAGCTGTGGATAATAGTGAACCCTATCAAAATGAATTACCTCCAACCCAAGCATACCATAGAGTCATGCTGGATGACCTAGAGGTTGCCTAAAGAAAACACCTGTCTAGACTTCTTTTAAGTCCTCCGGCGTGACTATAGTCAACTTCTGGCATGAACATACCATAGAGTTGTGCTAAAGGACCTAGACGAATCCTAGCGAGACCATTTTTTTTGGATGTGACTAAGTGAATCTGCAGGTATGGATCCCACAGATGTGGGGGTCGTACTGTATTGTGTTTCTGGGCCAGAATTCTTCTGTAATATTCTAAATCTTATCTGATGTGGATTCAAATCGACTCTGACTTCCAGCAACTTTGTCCTAGGATATTCTTGGCAAGATTTATTGAAAGGAGGTTTGCCATTGCCTTCCTCTAAGGCTGGGAGTGTGACTTGCCCAAGGTCACCCAGTGGGTTTTCCTTTCATTTGAACCCTTGTATGAAACCTGGTCTCCCAGAGTCCTGGTCCAACAGTCAAACCAGTATACTGGTTCTACTTCCCCATTGTACCTGCCGCCAAATTAACTAATAGGTATATTTGTAAGCATATGTTAACTAATAGAGTGCACCAAAGAATTTTAGAAGAAAATCAGACTGTACTTTATAGGTTTTAGGAAAGCCTTTGATTGTGTAGATCACGAAAAACCATGAAATGCTCTTAAAGAAATGCTGTGCCACAACATTAGATTATCCTGGTGCATAACTTGTACTCAGCGTAAGAAGCTATTGTTAGAGCAGAATATGGAAAAATTGAATGGTTTCCAATTTGCAAAGGGGTCAGGCAAGTATGCATTTTATCACAGTGTTTAACTTGTACACTGAACATATATTTAAAGCAGGCTTAGACTTGGAGGAAGGAGGTGTGAATGTTGGAGGAAGGAACATCAACAGTTTAAGGTAAAGTAGATGACACCATACTACCATCAGCAGATAGCAAATATGTGGAAGGATTACTGAAGAAAGTCAAGGAAGAAAGTGCAAAGACAGATTTACAGTTGAACTTTAAGAAAACAAAAATAATGACCACAGATTATTTGCATATCTTGTCTCAAGTCATTAATCACAGTGGAGGGAGCCTGCAATCAAGAAATGAGAAGACTAGGACTAGGCATCTGTGAAAGAACTAGACAAGATCTTCAAGTGTAAAGATATATCTCAGCATGCTAAAATTAGGATTGTCCATGCTATTTTATTTCCAATTTCTATATATGGCTTTGCATGTTGGTCAGAAAAAAGAGCGGATAGGAAGAAAATAAAGTTGTTGAAAGTGTGGTGCTAGAGAAGAGTTCTGTTGACACTGTGGACTGCTAGAAAGATAAATCAATGGATCCTGAGCAAATCAAGCCGGAACTCTCTTAGCAGCCAAGATGGCTAAACTGAGACTGTTGTACTTTGGTGGTATCATGAAGAGACATGACTAACTAGAAGAGACAATAATGTGTCATTTTGTGAAGTACAGTACTAATAGTTCTCCTTCCCTGTTCTCAAACTTTTACCTATTGTAGTGGGAGGGAGGCAAAATAATTATATTCATGAGAAACTCAGTCTAATTAAAATGAGACAATTACTCTCTTCAGTATTTTGTCCGCAGGATTTCAGAATTCAGATATTGTTTTGTGTTTGCAATTATATCTAAACTTCATGTCAAGAGGTAGCTATGTCTTGGTGACCTGTCTTCTTTAGATCTGGACTAGAGCTCCACCAAGTGATCTTTCAGCATGATACATTTTCTTATTAAAAACTAAGTTAGTTATGTTTCAGCATCACTTAGTGGCAATTTGCATTTTAGCTGCTTCTCCTTGGTAGAGAATTTTTCCTAGAACTCTAGTCTACAACCAACACCTGGTGTTTAATGACAGGTTGATTTGAATTGAAGCATTAGACAGCCCTCATCCCTCAAACATTTGGGTGTGATTTTCAGTTTGGGAATTTGTTTACGACTTGCAGCCTCATGTGTGGTGCGTGAGGGTTATACAGTATTAAAGACCATATAATGATTAGCCAGTAGCCATCATGGTATTATTTTACACATAAATTGGAGATTAAAATCATAGTATTGTCAGCATTGTTAATTTATATGTTTCAATTTATGTTTTCAGTCATTGGAGAAGAAATATCTTGGGTTAAATTGAATAGCTCATACCAACTAGAGGATAATCAGTGGGAACATATTAAACCAGTGCTTAATGTAAGTTCCATTTCATCAGTGGGTCTTGTATAATTGGGACTAGCAATTTGATTTAGCCCTTATTTTGTACAGTGGTGGGTGTGCAGTGCTGTAGCATAGTAATTCTCAGTTTGATTGTGACAGTGGCTGACTGAAACTTCTTTCTTCTAGGTGTAAAATGTCTGCTTTCCCCTTCTGGACAGAAGTTACAGTCCTTGTTAAAAAGTCTATTTCCCTAGTAGCATAACAAGATAGCAGATTCACACATGTGTTATTGATGCGACTGGTTAAATGTCTAAAGTATTTTGGTAGCAGTTTATGTGTTATGCTTGTTTAGGTTTCTTTTCTGTACTGCACAGAGCAATCAGCTTATTACATATAGAAAGTTACATTATTTTTAAAAGAAGTATCCTAACCTTTTACAGAAAAATTGTAAAGGGGTTTGCATATAAGAATTAATACTCAATATAAAATACTAAAATATATAGCGAAAATCATAGGACAACTGAGTAAAAAAGATAGTGGGGAGATTCAGAAATGGGAATCTCATGAATGTAACTGGTTGATGAGTACAGTTGTCCCTCCGTATCTACGGCTTGAAAATATTCTTTAAAAAAATAATTCAAAAAGCAAAGCTTGATTTAGCCATCTTATATAAGGGACACCATTTTGCTATGCCATTGCACATAATGGGACTTGAGTATTCACTGATTTTGGTATCCACAGGGGGTCCTGGAACCAAACCCCAGCGAATATGATGGGACAACTGTATATCTCAGATGATCTCTACAAACTGCTAGTTATGGCCATATGGGTGGGCTACATGAATAGGATTTGGAATAGAATTTCTAAATGTGTTAAAAGATTGCCTTCAAACAAGTGGACAGAGAACTAAGCAGAAGGGGAAATGTTTAAAGGTGTAAAATTTCCAAACGTTTTGTAGCCATGGGGGAAAACCACCTGGAAATCTTTGGGAAAATTCAACATTAGCACCCTTTATAGAGTGCAAGTCACTTTGTTACTTCAGGAGGATAAAATGTGTTATGTATAACTTGTCATGGCATAAAAATATCATGCTTGAGTTCTAGGTATGAAATTTAATGACAGGATGAATGGGCAGAGTCAAAGGGACCAAAAAATTAAATGAACAAAAATGCAAATGGGCACAACTGTTGCAAAACAAAACATGTTTCATCAATAAAGAAAAGGGGGGGTTGAATAAGGTTAACGTGCTGCTTAAGAATATTAAAACAAAATTAGTGATTGAACTGTTACATTGACAAATATGCAAAACAATTAATGGAAGAGGATAAGAGATTGAGGAAAATCTGAACAAATATTGGTTGCATACCTTGTGTCTAAATACACTATAGGCCTCAGATCCTGTCTGATCTTGGAAGTTAATCATGGTCAGCCATAGTTAATACTTGGATGGGAGACCAGCAATAAATACCAGGTGCTGTAGGCTATATGTCAGAGGAGGGAACTGGCAAAACCACCTCTGAATATTTCTTGCCTTTATGAAATTCATGGGGTTTCCATAAGCTGACAGGTAACTTGTAGACACATGCACACACACCTGTGTCTGAACTGTTTGTTTTCTGGTATGGTACAAGAAGTATTAAGTCAAATAGGTAAATTTGATAATGGGCAAATCAGAGAGACTTATAGGTATGCACCTAATTATACCGAAATAGCTCAAATGTGAAATAGTTGATTTTTAATAATACTAAAAAAGACAACGTGCAATTAAAATAGCAGGTAGACTCTTGAAGGTAGTGCCAACGGGATGTCTGCAGAACCCTATAGCCTTTGGTGTATGTCGTTCCACAGGTGCTATGTTGTCCCTAGTACTGCTTAATGTCTACACAACATCCCTGAAAGTTGTTAAGAGATACAGAGTTGGATGTGATTGGAATTAAAGTGATCTCTTTTTCTTCTAATGCTAAAGTGATCTATTTTTCTTCTAATGCTAAGAAAACTGATGAGCTCTGGTCTGATGCCTGACATGGGTTTCAGAGAAACAAGTCATGCCAGACTAATCTCATCTCTTTTTTTGATAAAGTTACCAGCTTGGTAGATGAATGCTGTGGACATCGCATACCTTGATTTCAGTAAGGCCTTTGACAAGGTTCCCCATGACATTCTTGCAAACAAGCTTGTAAAATGTGGGCTAGACAAGTTAACTGTTCAATGGATTTATAATTGGTTGACCGGCCAAACCCAAAGGGTGCTCAGCATTGGCTCCTCTTCGTCTTGGAAAGATGTGACCAGTGGGGTGCCACAGGGTTCTGTCCTGGGCCCAGTGCTATTCAATATCTTTATCAATGATTTGGATGAGGGAATTAGGGGCATACTTATCAAATTTGCAGATGACACCAAATTAGGAGGAGTAGCTAATACCCTAGAGGACAGGATCAAAATTCAGAGTGACCTGGATAGACTGGAGAGCTGGGCCAAAGCTAACAAAATGAAATTCAATACAGAGAAATATAAAGTACTGCATTTAGGGCGGAAAAATGAAATGCATAAATATAGGATGGGAGAGACCTGGCTGAATGAGACTACGTGCGAAAGGGATCTAGGAGTCCTAGTAGACCACAAGTTGAACATGAGCCAACAGTGTGATGCGGCAGCTAAAAAGGCCAATGCAATTTTGGGCTGTATCAATAGAAGTACAGTCATCCCTTCACATTCGCGGGGGTTAGGTTCCCCAGACCCCCACGAATGTGAAAAATCCGTGAATAACAATTGCCCTCCCCCTCAACCGCCAAAGCGACAACAGGGCCTCCGGAGGCCCTATAGTCGCTTTCCCCCGCCTCCCCATGCCTTCATGGGGCCTCCGGAGCGTCTCCAGAGGCCCCATGATCGCCTCCCCGGCCCTCCGCACGCCCTCCCCAGGCCATCATGGGGCCTCCGGAGGCCTCCCCAGCCCTCCCCACGCCCTCCCCAGGCCTGCATGGGGCCTCGGGAGCGTCTCCGGAGGCCCCATGGAGGCCTCCCCGACCCTCCCCACCCCTTCCCTGGGCCTGCATGGGGCCTCCGGAGCGTCTCCGGAGGCCCCATGAGCACCTCCCCAGCCCTCCCCACGCCCTCCCCAGGCCATCATGGGGCCTCTGGAGACACTCCGGAGGCCCCATGGAGGCCTCCCCGGCCCTCCCCACCCCCTCCCCAGGCCTTCATGGGGCCTCCGGAGCGTCTCCGGAGGCCCGATGGAGGCCTCCCCAGCCCTCCCCAGCCCTCCCCACGCCCTCCCCAGGCCTGCATGGGTCCTCCGGAGCGTCTCCGGAGGCCCCATGGAGGCCTCCCTGGCCCTTCCCAGGCCTCACCCGGGCCTGCATGGGGCCTCCGGAGCATCTCTGGAGGCTCCATGAAGGCCTCCCCAGCCCTCCCCACGCCCGCCCCAGGCCTTCATGGGGCCTCCGGAGCATCTCCGGAGGCCCCATGGAGGCCTCCCGGCCTTCCCCACCCCCTTCCCAGGCCTTCCCCACCCCCTCCCCAGGCCTGCATGGGGGCTCCAGAGCGTCTCTGGAGGCCCCATGAAAGCCTCCCCGGCCCTCCCCGCTCCCTCCCCAGGCCTTCATGGGGCCTCCGGAGCGTCTCCGGAGGCCCCATCATCGCCTCCCCAGCCCTCCCCAGCCCTTCCCTGGGCCTTCATGGGGCCTCCGGAGCGTCTCCGGAGGCCCCATGGAGGCCTCCCCGGCCTTCCCCACCCCCTCCCCAGGCCTTCATGGGGCCTCCGGAGCGTCTCCGGAGGCCCGATGGAGGTCTCCCCGGCCCTCCCCAGCCCTTTCCCAGGCCTGCATGGGGCCTCCGGAGGTCTCCCCAGCCCTCCCCAGCCCTTTCCCAGGCCTGCATGGGGCCTCGGGAGCGTCTCCGGAGACCCCATGAGCACCTCCCCAGCCCTCCCCACGCCCTCCCCTGGCCATCATGGGGCCTCTGGAGACACTCCGGAGGCCCCATGGAGGCCTCCCCGGCCCTCCCCACCCCCTCCCCAGGCCTTCATGGGGCCTCCGGAGCGTCTCCGGAGGCCCCATGGAGGCCTCCCCAGCCCTCCCCACGCCCTCCCCAGGCCTGCATGGGGCCTCCGGAGGTCTCCCCGGCCCTCCCCAGCCCCTCCCCAGGCCTTCATGGGGCCTCCGGAGCGTCTCCGGAGGCCCGATGGAGGTCTCCCCGGCCCTCCCCAGCCCTTTCCCAGGCCTGCATGGGGCCTCCGGAGGTCTCCCCGGCCCTCCCCAGCCCTTTCCCAGGCCTGCATGGGGCCTCCGGAGCGTCTCTGGAGGCCCCATGGAGGCCTCCCCGGCCTTCCCCACGCCCTCCCCAGGCCTTCATGGGGCCTCCGGAGCGTCTCCGGAGGCCCCATCATCGCCTCCCCAGCCCTCTCCAGCCGTGGAGGCCTCCCCGCTCCCTCCCAGGGCTTTCACGGGGCCTCCGGAGGCCCCCTGTCGCGGTTTTTGGGGGGCCCGGGGGGCCCTCCCCAAACCATGAATAATCAAAACCGCGAATGTCAAGTTCGCGAATGTGGAGGGACAACTGTATAGTGTCTAGATCAAGGGAAGTAATAGTGCCACTCTATTCTGCCTTGGTCAGACCTCACTTAGAATACTGTGTCCAGTTCTGGGCACCACAATTCAAAAAGGATATTGACAAATTGGAGCGTGTCCAGAGAAGGTCAACTAAAATGGTGTAAGATCTGGAAACAATACCTTATGAGGAGAGACTTAGGGAGCTGGGTATGTTTAGCCTGGAAAAAAGACGGTTAAGAGGCGATATGATAGCCCTGTTTAAGTATATGAAGGGGTGTCACGCTGAGGATGGAGCAGGCTTGTTTTCTGCTGCTCCAGAGACTGGAACACGGAGCAATGGATGCAAGCTCCAGGAACAGAGATTACACCTCAACATTAGGAGGAACTTTTTGACAGTAAGAGCTGTTCGGCAGTGGAACACACTCCCTCGGAGCGTGGTGGGGTCTCCTTCCTTGGAGGTCTTTAAACAGAGGCTGGATTGCCATCTGTCGGGGATGCTTTGATCAAGATTTCCTGTGTGGCAGGGGGTTTGGACTGGATGGCCCTCGTGGTCTCTTCCAACTCTGCAATTCTATGATTCTATGATTCTATAATGATAAAATTTTGAAGGTTGAAGACAGATGTGTGTTTTTTGTCAGTATGAGAACTAACTTGGCTTTGATAGATAGGATTACCCTCTGCTTAAAGGACCAGGCCCTCAGTTTTGGAGTGCTCCAGGAGTTTCCATATGCAGGAGGCCAGAAGTGCCTTTGCTCAACCGTGGCTTGTATATTACAAGCGTATAAGACGACCCCCCAACTTTTCCAGTCAAAATAGAGGGTTTGGGATATACTCGCCGTATAAGACTACCCTTCTTCCAACGCACACCAAATAAAAATTTAAAAAACATCACATTTGATTTCAGTATGGTAATTTTAATTCAAATGCTTATGACATGCAGGTACTTAGCAGGAAAACTGTCACTTATAAACATAAGGCTGTTTGTTATCAAACATGTAAACATAAAACAGTGCAAGTGGATTAAACTTTTCCTAATTCACTCTAAAGCTAAAAGGAAGGATAAGTCAATATAAACCCATGGGAGTTACCATGCTGTTTGTTTTCTAAGCTGTCAACCAAACTGGAACTGATGATGATAGGAGGAAGATAACAAACAATAGAGAGCGCAGGTGCCGGGCAAGACCCTGGCGAGTTAGCAACACCCATCATAACTGCAAGCTATGGTATTTTTACAGGTTTTGCTTGCATGACAGTTTTCCTTTAAAAGCCTTCAAAGTCCTCCTGTTCATCATCTGATACCATAAATACATCAGTGATACCTTGTGATACATTTGTAAGGCAGTCATCATATGGATCAAATTCTGTATCAGAAGGTGTGGTCTCAGGTTCGGCTTCCTCTTCAACTTGCCACAAGTAGTCGTCCTCCGTACCATCTAATGAATATGATATGCCACACTTCTTGAAAGACTTGATGACTGTTTCTGCATCAGTATCATTCCAGGCTTTTATGACAAACTTGCACAAAACATCCAACTGTGGAGCACACGTTTCCTCCTTTTGTGAATGACTTTTCACCGCTAACCATCCATTCATTCCACTGTTCTCGAATGCGATCTTTAAATGGCTTGTTTAGGCACACATCCTGTGGCTGTACCAACGATGTCAATCCTGCAGGAATAGTTGCCACATGTGTGTTTAGTCTTGCAAGCCTTTGCTTGGTGCTGGGAGTTAAATGAGCCCTGAACATATCCCATACCAGTAGACTACATTTTTGAATAAGCCCACCTGGTTGCCTGCTCCATATATTATCAAGCCATAGCTTTACCTCTTCTTCATCTATCCAGCCTTTTTCATCCACATGTACAAAACAACCAACAGGGAACTTGAGTTTTGGCATTGTTTTTCTTTTAAAAATAATCATTGATCTCAGTTCGGCGCCATGAGCTGTGCATCCTAGTACCACTGTAAAATTGGACTTCTCATGTCCTGTTGTTTTAAGTAAAATTGTTTTTTCACCTTTTTGATGGACCGTTTTATTTCCAACCGTATCAAAATTCATTGGAGTTTCATCCATATTTCCAATACCACTTAACGTGTAGCCATGTTTTTACGCAGTTGTATTACATATCGATGGAAACTATTTAGTTTGCTATCAAGATCTGCAGGTAATTTTGCGGCAATTTTCGTCTTTTGCCTCAGTACCATATTATGCCTTTCCATGAATCTAGTACACCAGGATACAGTAGCCTTAAGTCTGTTGCTATGCTCTGGGTTAGATTTGGCCCACTGAACTGCAAACAAACTTATTTTATTTCGTGTCACTACATAACCATTTTGGCGATGCTCATTCACCATGTCTGCTATTATTATTATTATTATTATTATTGTTGTTATTAAAGTTTATTTCTAGAGCGCTGTCAGTGTACACAGTGCTGTATAAAACAATCAAGGATAAAACAGAATGAAACCTGCCGAAGGCGTACAATCTAAGTAAAACAATAGGCAAAATAATAAAAATCTATTAAAACAAGGATAATTACAACAATTAATAACAACATCCACAGTAAACCCAAGTGACAGAAAGAATAAATGTATATCAGACAAAGCCAGGGAATGCCTCCTTGAACACGGTGGTCTTTAACTTGGATTTAAAAGTGGACAAAAAAGTAATGGCCTGTATTTGAGGGGGAAGAAGGTTCCAGAAGTGAGGGGCAGCAAGCGAGAAGGGACGAATCTGGCATGGAGCACTGGAGATCCTAGGTTGGGTCAGTAGGCCTTGCGTGCTACATGTTTTTCCAGTTCTGGCCAATGTGGGGTGCCTCTTCTTAATGCACACTTACCACTTGGCATACTCTTTAATGCTTTTTCATTTGCTTTCCAATCCCGAACCATCTTTTTTGTTACTCTATATTGCCTTGCAGCAGCAGTGTTATTATGTTCCATGGCAAAGTTTACAACTTTAAGTTTGAAACTGGCTTCATATTTCTTTCTTTTTGCTGGTGTAGCCAATCATGATACCGGCAATTGGCTGGTTGTTGCATACAAAGCCTGCTTGGATTAGTCAGGTCTCCCTGCCTGCCCAGCCCTCCCTATGTCTAAGACTATAAGAGCAGCACAAACATACCTCTTTCACCCATCTGGACCGCCCTTGTATCCTATTACCGGTACCTCCTTCCTTGTATCCTATTACTGGCACCTCCTTCTCTATCTCTCAGATCTCGCACATGGCGCCTGCCCCCCGAACCCGCAATGGGGCTCCCAAGCTCCATGGTGGTTATGGGAAGCGTGTGGGGTGACTGGCAAGCCTCTCCCCAGCCAGCCAGCCAACTGTCCTCTCTTCCCCAACTCTCGATGGGCCTGGCCAGGGGAAGTACGGAGATTTGGCTGTCTGGGTGGGCAGAGGTTTGCCAGCCAAAGCTCTACGCTTCCCCAACTTGCAATGAGTCCATCGTAGATTGGGGAAGTGCAGAAGTTTGGCTGGCAAGCCTCTGCCCACCCAGCCAGCCAAACCTCCGCGCTTCCCCTGGCCAGCCCCATTGAGAGTTGGGGAGGCGTGGTGGGTGATTGGCAAGGCTCTCCCCACCTACCCAGCCAAACCTCCGCATTTCCCCTGGCCAAGCCCCATCGAGAGCTGGGGAAACACAGAGGCTTGGCTGGTTGGGTGGGGACAGGCTTGCCAGCCAAATCTCTACGCTCCCCCCAACTCGTGATGAGCCCATTGCGGATTGGGGAAGTGCGGAGGTTTGTCTGGCAAGCCTCTCCCCACCCAGCCTAAGATGACACCTGGCGTATAAGATGACCCCAGACTTTTCAGAAGATTTTCCTGGGTTTAAAAGTCGTCTTATATGCCAGAATATACGGTAGCTGCTAAGCCTTTGTATAATGTGTATCTGTGCCTACTGATCTCCTACTCCGGTGATGGCGAACCTATGACACGCGTAGCCATCTGTGGTGACACGCTGCTATGCCTCCCCCCCCGCAACCTCACCACTATCCCTAAAGTGGCGGGCAGGGCTTCGAAGCCCTGATCACCACTTTTGGGGAGGGGGGAGGAAAGTGGCGGGTGGGGCTATGAAGCCCTGATCGCCACCACCCTGAGGCCTCCTGCTTCCCCGGAGCCCCCTTGGAAAGGCCAGGGAAGGGAGCGAGCGGGTTGGCGGGAGTCTGCCTGGCCTGGCCCCGGCCTTCCCGAGGGGGCTCCGGGGCTTCGAAGCCCTGGAGCTGCGTTGGAAAGGCTGGGGAAGGCGGCAGGCTGGCAGGAGTGTGGGAGGGAGTCTGCCCGGCCTGTCCCTGGCTTTCCCGAGGGGGCTCTGGGGTTTCAAAGCCCTAGAGCCTCCTTGGAAAGGCTGGGGAAGGCAGCAGGCTGGCGGGAGGGTGGACGAGATTCTTCCCGGCCTTCCCGAGGGGGCTCTGGGGCTTCGAAGCTCTGGAGCCACCTTGGAAAGGCTGGGGAAGGCGGTAGGCTGGCGGGAGGGTGGGTGAGAGTCTGCCCGGCCTTCCCGAGGGGGCTCCGGGGCTTTGAAGCCCTGGAGCTGCCTTGGAAAGGCTGGGGAAGGTGGCGGGCCAGCGGGAGGGTGGGTGGGAGTCTGCCCAGCCTTGGAAGGGAGGGGGAAGCGTGTGGATGGGGGGCTCTCCACCCTCCCCTTGCCAAGGCAGTGACAGGCTTCATGAGAAGCCCATTGGTGCCTTGGGAAGGGAGGGGGAAGCATGTGGGTGGGAGGCTCTCCACCTTCCCCTTGCCAAGGCAGCAACAGGCTTCATGAAAAGCCCATCGGTGCCTTGGGAAGGGAGGGGGAAATGTGTGTGGGTGGGAGGTTTTCCACCCTCCCCTTGCCAAGGCAGTGACAGGCTTCATGAGAAGCCCATTGGTGCCTTGGGAAGGGAGGGGGAGAACATGCAGGTTGTAACTTTCCATGAATAGTTGAAGTCGCGAATGCGGATGAGCAACTGTATACATTTATGTTATTTAAACAGTAAATATCACGAAATGATGTTTTTTCTCTAAGTGACACACCACTCTAGTTATGCTCAGTTTTTTGGCGAAGTTTGACACACTAAGCTCAAAAGGTTGCCCATCACTGTCCTACTCTGATCTCATCCAGATGGAACTACTATGCTGTGCTCTTTGTGGGGTCTTTTTTTGAAGAATGTTTGGAAAAATGCAATAGCTGTAGTGGTTCTTGGTGTTTGCTTCTCAAAACATAGTATATAAGTTCTCTCGTTAGCATAACTGAAAATGCTGATTATTTACTTTAAAGATTTCATCAGCTTACAAATAATAGTTGTTGGGGAGGATCTAAGGGAGGCTTCTGTTAGCATCTATTCTAGATTCACAGAAACATCTTGTTCATTAGTGTTGAAAGCTGCATTCTTCCTGGTAAAGACGTTTTAAAAAGTGCTAACATTTTGCCCAGTTTTTTTTTTAAAAGCAGCAAGAAATAATTGATCAAAGAAACCCACATTCCAAGATACTGTGTAGCTAGAGTGAACCATTGGTTTGTTTTAACAGGTATAGGCTACTGCATAAAGAGAAGAAAGTGAAAAGTAAGCAAACTTACCATCTACATCTACTTTTTGAATGTATTTCTAATACATCCGTGCTCCAGAAGATGATAAAGAAATGATAGCAGCTCAAGAAGCAACAACCAATTTTGCTCTGGTTCAGTAAGTAACAGACATTATGAAATTATAAAACTAAAAAACATTTTTTAGATTTCTGTTTTACTAGTAGTAATGGTAGAAACAACATTACATAGCCAATTATGTTTGAAGTTTAATTTAACTCAGAAATCAAGGCATAGTTTGTTCATCAAAGAATTTGTGGTATATTGGTTTTCCACTTCTTGCAAATGACTGGTGAAGGGCATTTCTATGCAGATTTACTGCAAATTTCTTTTTCTGCCTCATGGGCCTTCTTTGGAGTTTTGTGTACAAACCAAAGCAAAACATGAAAGTAGAGGTATAATGGAAATAAATAAATAGTCATTCCTGATAGTCACTTCCTATGCATGTTTACTCAGAAGTAGAGATGAAGGTCCTGGGGCAGATTAAAATCTTTTCTTGTAAGGACAGATTTTCAGTTTTTATGGTGGAAAAAATTGTTAACTTTAAGAAACAAGGGAAAACCTCAAACAAAATATTTTCTTTTTTTGGTAGCTGGTGAAATGCATCTGAAGACAAGGTTTTACTAACTCAGATTGCCATTAGTATGAAAATTTGAATAATAATACTTTTTACAGAATTGGAGAAAGATAGTTCCCGTGTATATATTAGACCAGGAATAGGAAATGTTCACTGACCATATGTGGCCCCCTTTTTCTGGGTCCTCCAGAAACCTGGAAATGGTAACAAGCTGTATCAAAATGGGTGGTTTCTGTATTTGAGCACCCCAGCTGCCACAAGACAGCTGAAAATTGTCTGAAAATTAGGAAGTGCAAACCATCTATTGACCTCTGAGAACTTCTGGGTTGTGTGTTCAGCCAATTTTTGGCTGAAAATGGGAAGATGCAACCAGATAGAGCTGTGGGGATGGGTGGAATTGGCACCAGTTAAAGTTGCCCAGGCAGATACTGGATGCATACAAAATGAAACCTAAGATACACATTTTGGCATCTCGTGGGTGCTGCCATCTTCATGAAAGGGATATATGTGGGGGTCTCAATTGCTTGTGGTAATAAACTATGTATTATCACCATTGAATTACCAAATATGCTGTTAGCCTAATCTGTAGCAATGTGATTCTTTTCCCAGTGGGGAGGGCTCCAGAGCATCCGTCAGCTTTAGGGTTGTCCCTCCCCATTGCTCCCGGTAGGCAGGAAACAAAGTTCTTTGGGACTGCCCCCGGTGAGGTCATCCCTGAGGGACGACCCCTAGCTGGCCAGTCTGCTTCCTGCCTACGCTCCTGGTAAGACGTGGTCTTGCTTGGCTCCCTGACCATCCCTCCACGTGGCCGGTGCCATCTTGGGTCACTCCCCCCCAAAAAGCCTTATTGTTTTAAAATTTTGACTTGGGGGTGCCAACTCACCGGTTGCCAGGAGAGAAGGGAGGACATGGAGCACACCGATATAGATGCAATTATTGCAGCGGCGATTGCCGCGGAGAGGTCCACCCGGCAGAGCAGCGACGGAGGAGGACACACGTGGTGGCATGGTTGGAGCCACTGGTGCTGGCGGCGGCAGCGGCACAGCAGCCGGGAAGGACACCGGCAGGAGAGGCAGCGGCAGGAAGAGGCCGCATAAGGAGGGGAAGACCTCCACCACGGCTGCTGCTCACTGCGCCCTATTCCTTCCCCGCCCGGAAAGGCGCGGGAACAAGTGGGATGTGGAGAATGAGGCGCAGCCTCTCCAGGAGGAGGAGGCGCGGGCTGAGCCCCAGAGCAGGGAGCACGACGCGGCACCGGCGACCAGAGGCTTCCCGGACATCGCGGGAGAGGACAAGCCTCAGCTGGTAGATGCCGTGAGTGGCTCCAGGGCTCCGGGATCAGGGAAGACGGGGGTGGAAGCACCCCTTACCATCCCAGAGTGGTTTAAGGAATCCCTGGCCAGGGAGGCAGCGGGCTGGCTGGCTGTGAGGATTTTCCAGCACGGCCTCCAGGGGTTCCCTGAACCTGGAGGGGAGGGAAACGCGAGCCAGGGGACCCAGTGTCCAAAGCCCTCACCGACACAGGTCGCCAGGCCCCAACAGCAGGAACCCCGGAACCCACCGGCTCCGAGGGGCGACAAGGGGGGTGGGCGCAACAAGGGCAAGGCCAAAAGAATCCCTGCCCGTTTAGGGTCCATGAGGGGGAGGCGATCCCTGGCCCAAGCAACAGGGATCCAGCCCGGCATGACCCAGACGCGGGTGTAGCTAGCCCCCACTCAGAGGAAGAGGACATTGGGGACTCTGACATTGAGGAAGAAGTGACTCAGCAACTTCTCATCAAGTGCCCTAGAGGCCAGCAAGAGCAACTACCCTCAGAGGAGGAAGTACTCTCCACATATTCTTCTGAGGGAGAGGACATTGACCTTTTGGACGATTCAGAAAGAGAGTATGGGGAGCTCTCGGAGGAGGAACATGCAACCACCTCAGAGACACCTCACCCATCGGCCAAGTTATTTGCTGTGGATGACTTCGTCATTATTCTCAAAAAGGCGGTCAGAACCTTGGGGATGAAACTCCCAGCAAATCAACAAGCACAGATGGATCTGGACCAACCAGAAATTTCTGGAGAGTTCTTCCCAGAGGCACAGCCT
This sequence comes from Gambelia wislizenii, assembly GCA_030847615.1. Taxonomy (NCBI): domain Eukaryota; kingdom Metazoa; phylum Chordata; class Lepidosauria; order Squamata; family Crotaphytidae; genus Gambelia; species Gambelia wislizenii. The sequence goes on along the minus strand of JAUMIR010000011.1, from coordinate 26,405,164 downwards.
GTAGCGCTACAAATGCCAGTACCGGCCATTGTGATGCACATAATATACGATTAATTGGGCAGCCCCCGCTATGACCAAGGGACAACCTAGTCACGCCAAAAAACTCTATGCCTTGCCCAAGAAAGTGATGGGCAAATTACAGGTACCCCTTATCGACGCACTGGTCTCAGAGCTGGTCTCCTCTGCAATTTTTTGTTGCGATGGGGAAGAGACTCTGAAGGTGCCAGAGGACAGGAGAATCGACACGGCACTGAAGAGGGCCCACGAGGCAGTATCTTTGGCCATCAGGGCCTCCACCACTGCCGCCATGATCGCTAGGGCAGCTATGCAGTGGTCCAAGGACGCCTTGGCAGATATCCCAAAGTCTCAGACCAGGATACGACAAGACCTCAATAAACTGACAAAGGCGACAGCTTTCCTGGAAGATAGCACCTTAGATTCAGTTTTGTTCCCTGGCTCAGGCAGCAGCAGTGGCGGCCCGTAGACAAGTGTGGCTAAAATCCTGGAACGCAGACTTCAAGTCCAAACAAAACCTGGTGTTGTCGTTCTTTATAGGCGAGAAGCTCTTCGGGGAATCTCTGGAACTGATCCTAGTGGAAGACAAGGACAAGCGCAAGAAGACCTCAGCCTCAGCCAAAAGACGGGAAGAGGGGAGGTCCTCCAGGCGCTACAGGCCTTTTTGCCCCTCAGGGGGGCGACAGGGTACGTCGACAACCTCATCCACCGCAGGCACAGAGACGTCAGAACATCGAGGCCTTTCTGGGGGGACAACCGCTATCAACACCGGCACCAGCAAGGGGAGGCAGCAAAACTAGGCCAGAGCCAGCCCGCCAAGGGTAGCAACAGAAGCCAGCAATGATGCCAGCAACCCGGTGGGGGGACGACTACAGGCCTTCGTGGATGTATGGGAGACTTCTACATTGGACAGGTGGGTCCTCCAGTCAATTCAGGAGGGCTACCAAATAGAATTTTCCCGGCGACCTCCATGTTGGTTCATCCGTACCCCACTTCAAAGAGAGCGTAAAGCAACGTCTGATGGAAGAGGCCATCCACCACCTACTCCAACTGGGGGCAATAGAGGAGGTGGTCAGAGCCGAGCGAAGCAGGGGATGCTACTCCATCCTCTTCCTGGTCCCAAAAAAGAACGGAACCTGGAGAGCGGTACTGGATCTCAAGGGAGTCAACAAGTTTGTCTGCCAACGGAAGTTCAGGATGGAGACTCTGAAACACATCTTGGAGGCCCTGAGACCAGGGGACGTCCTAGCATCCCTAGATTTGCAGAATGTGTACCTCCACATTCCAAGCCACCCAGACCATCACCGCTTCCTACGCTTCTGCTACAACAACAGACATTTTCAATACAAGGCCCTTCCTTTTGGACTCTCCTCGGCACCAGGGGTTTTCACCAAGATCATGGTGGCGCTGGTGGCACGATGGAGGCGATCTGGATTGCATGTCTATCCGTATCTAGATGACTTATTGATATGCTCTTCTTCACCACTTAAGGCAAGAGAAGAAGTACGGTGGATACTGGAATCGCTGCGAGCACACGGGTTCCAGGTCAATTACGAAAAAAGTCAACTGGTACCAGCTCAGTGGATTCAACATCTAGGAGCAATGATAGACATTGCAACAGGACAGGTAGCCCTACCCCAGGAGAGGATACAGGCCATCCAGCGAGCAGTTCAGAGGGTGAGAGGAGATATGAGGATAGATCTCATGCACCTCGCATGGCTCCAAGGGCTGATGATAGCGGCGATAGACTGTCTGCCCTGGGCAAGATTTCATTCCAGAACTTTGCAGTGGTTCTTGCTCCCCTTCCAGAACGAGATTGCCCTCAAGAGACACCAGATGATACGCGTGTCACAGGAGGTCCTGACTTCCCTACAGTGGTGGGAATCACCTGTGATACACTCAGGGTGCCCATTATGGAAACCGGTCACTGTTCAGATCAAAACGGACGCCAGCCTGAGGGGATGGGGTGTCCATTGCGGACCATGGTTAGCCCAGGGCAAATGGATAGAGACGGAAGCGGCACACAGCATCAACTGGCTGGAGCTAAGAGCGGTAAGACCAGCCTTATTAGCCTTCGTGGACCTGGTCAAGGGCAAGGCGGTCCTAATACATACGGACAACATCACAGCGAAGGCGCACATAAATCGCCAGGGGGGAATCAGGTCCTGTGCCCTCATGAAGGAGGCGGCGCGCCTACTGATATGGGCGGAGAAATACTTGATTTCGATAGAAGCGGAGCATTTTCAGGGATCCCTCAACTCCAAAGTGGACTGGCTCAGCTACTCGGACATAGATCAGAGCGAGTGGAGTCTGCACAAGAAGGTATTCGGCACCATCACGCAGCATCTGGGGTAGATCTCTTTGCATCCCCAGTGAATGTGAAACTTCCCCGCTTCTTCTCCAGATACCTCACAGAGGGAGCAGAGGCGATGGACACGCTGACAAGCCCATGGCCACGATCTCTGCTTTATGCGTTTCCCCCTGTACAGCTAATACCAAGAGTATTAAACAGAATCCAGTCTGAAGAGGCAGAAGTGATCCTAGTGGCTCCAGACTGGCCACGACGGGCCTGGTTCCCGGACATGCTGGAAATGGCAGTGGAATCGTTGCAGCTACCAGTGTGGCCGGATCTACTTGCTCAGGGTCACACAGACCCAAGCTGGCTACGGCTCCACGCGTGGAGGTTGAAAGGCAGATGCTAACAGCAAGAGGATACTCTCAGACGGTGATAGGCACCATCATGGTGTCGAGGAGGGAATCTACACAACGGATTTATGAATACACCTTCAGGGTGTTCTGTAGATAGTGCAACCGCAAGGGAGTCGACTTCAAGAAGGTCTCGGTGCCAGCACTACTAGATTTTCTGCAAGATGGAGTAGAGATGGGGCTGAGACCTAACACTATCAAGAGACAGATAGAGGCGGTTATGTCATTCCTACCACCTGAACAGGCATCTCAAATCGCCAATCACCCTCATGTACGATGCTTCGTTAAGGGCCTGGCAAACCTGGCGCCACCTACTGTACATAGATTCCCAATGTGGGATCTTCACACAGTCTCAAGGCATTGACGGTTCGGCCGTTCGAACCGCTGAAGGAAACGTCACTAAAGTTCCTGACCTGGAAGGTACTGTTCCTGGTAGCCATCACGTCTGCATGCAGGATCTCTGAATTGGCTGCACTTTGGATCAGGCGAGACCTATGCATCTTTAGGCCGGACTCGGTAGTCCTACGCCTACGGCCGGACTTCAGACCAAAGGTTAACTCAGCTTTCCATAGGACGCAAGAGGTGGTGCTACCCTCCTTCTGTCCAAGACCGGAGAGGGAGCTGGAGAGAATTTGGCACACCCTGGACGTAAGCAGGGCTCTGCACATCTACATCAACAGGACAAAGTCTTTCAGGGTGTCAGAAGCATTATTCGTGTCTCCACATGTGAAATATCTAGGAAGAAAGGTCTCACCATCCACGCTCGGCCGCTGGATCCGTAAATGCTTCGCGACAAGTTATCAGTCCTTACACCTGGAGGTGCCCGAAGGAATACTGGCACAGTCAACTCAAAGTGCGGCAACCTCAGCAGCGTGGGAAAAGGACGCGACATTGGAGGAGATTTGCAAAGCAGCAACCTGGAAATCATCCTCCACCTTTGTGCGGCATTACAGACTGGAGAGGATGCAGTCAGCTGAAGCAGCATTTGGCTGACGAGTCCTATAAGAAGTAGTACAGACCTAAATTGATCTTCAGTCGCCAGACCCACCCTGGAACTGAGCTTTTGTACGTCTCAAAGCTGACGGATGGTCTGGAGCCCTCCCCACTGGGAAAAGTAATGTTGGTCTTACCTGTGATACGTTCTTTTCCAGTGGTGAGGTGAAGAGCATCCGGACCCACCCTCTGGCGAGAAGAAGGAAGAACACAAAAGGGTGGCTTACAGTGGTTATCAAGGAAATCAGAGTGGGAGAAGGAAAGGATGGTCAACCTCAACCAGGATGGATATCCTGAACTTTACGAAGACTGACGTGAGTCAAGTGCACAAGGAGAGGCACGAGGCTTTTCAACAGACTGGCCAGCCGGGGGTCGTCCCTCAGGGATGACCTCACCGGTGGCAGTCCCAAAGAACTTTGTTTCCTGCCTACTGGGAGCAATGGGGAGGGACAACCCTAAAGCTGACGGATGCTCTTCGCCTCACCACTGGAAAAGAACGTATCACAGGTAAGACCAACGTTCCCTTCTCTCCAAAATACACTTTATTTGGTTCATTACAAAATTTGTGGTTGCTGTTTCTATTTCCCATCTACTTCTGTGATGGGGGAAGATCTAATACAGAGGGTCTTCCATATCCATGGGGCTTTGGTTTCAGGACCCTGCACAGATACCAAATATATGGATGATCAAGTCCCTTATTTATAAAATGGTGCAGGGCAGCAGTGGAGGTGACAGCAAGCCCCAGCCACCATGTGTGCATTCATCTGGCTGCCCTGCCTGTGGGAAGCACACCTTTGAGGCAGCTGCTGCAAGGCTTCTGCTCATTTATTTTCAAGGCAGAAGCAGGTGGTTGGTGTGCTTTCCGGAGGCAAGGGAGCCAGAAGACTGTGCTGCTGGGCAGCCAGGGCTTACCACCACCTCCACCATTTTATAAACAGAGGACTTATAGATACTGTAAGGGGGTTTAAAGAGATTCATCTGCGGGGGACCCTCCTCTGACCAAGGCAGCCAGGACTCACCACTGCAGGAGGCTATGAGAAGTGTGAAGAAAGATCCCTGAGCCCCTGATGGCAAAAGGCATGAATTCACACCAAGCACAACACTTGGATTCCTGCCATTTCAGAGATCCATGCATCTCTGCAGTCTTGTCCGTGCTGCCAACTAGAGTGGGAGAGAAACACCATGGGGTGTGCAAGTGTGGACATCTTTGGGCTCTTAGCAGCACAAATCTGAACCAGGACGCTCTCCAGGCTGAGGCTGTACTCCAGGCTCCAGGCTAGTGTTAGCTGTGAGCCCTCTTGCTCTTCATTAGATAGAACTGGGGCATGGTGCAGTTGAGCAGTTGAGCACGGGAGCGAGTGGCTGCTGGCAACGTGGCGGTGGCACTGTCTCTTTCTTCATGTTCCTTATGGCCTCCTGCAGTGGTGAATCCTAGCTGCCTTCATCAGAGGAGTGTCCCCTGTGAGTGAATCTCTTTAGATCCCCTGTCCCTCTTATAGTATTTGCAGCCTCATGGCCACATCTCTCTGCAGCCTCTCCAGCCTGACAAATATGTTGTTTAAAGTATAGGTATTGTGTATTGTACATTACTAGAGTTTGACTCTGCAGTGGGTTGCAGCCACTGCAGCCCACATTTCCTTAGCCCACGGATACAGTGGGTCCATTGTATTGCCTAAAACCACTAGTCAGTCTCAATTGGTCTAGACCCCTTCAGTCAGTGGGACTTACAGAAGTGTTGATTTATGAAGTTTCCATGATTCAGTGGGTCCACTCTAGTTAGCTACAATAAGGTGCAACAAAATTAAGCTTTTTATATATTTCAAGTTTCATAAATATTTCAAAAATATAATTCTGTATGCTATATTAGTAAAGCATTCAAATATGCTTGTGTTTGATTTGATCATGAAAATAATGCACATATCAGTTTCCTCAAAATTTGGGACCCATTCACTGGCTTCAAAATTCCAAGAAACTACAGTTGTTCCTCCGTATCCATGGATTTGGTATCCACAGATTTAAGTATTCATGGCTTGAAAATATTCTAATCATCATCATCATCATCATCACCATCATCCAAAAAGCAAACCTTGATTTTGCCATCTTATATAAGGGACACCATTTTGCTATGCCGTTGCATATAATGGGACTTGAGTATTCACGGATGTTGGTATCTACGGGGGGTCCTGGAATCAAACCCCAGAAAATATGAAGGGAGAACTGTATATCACTATGAAAAAGTAAGCCTTGTTGACCATATTTGTGTTACTTTTTACTATATTTTGTTTGGATTGTATCCTGCGTAAAACAAGGTAAAACATAAAAACTGATATAGATTAATCTTCTACCTCACGGAAGGATAGTTGTGCAGCCCTACAAATCTACTTGGACTGCAAATCTTGACAGACCTAGCCAGCAATGGAGAATTTTGGGATCTGCAGTCCAGCAGTGTCTGGAGGGTCACATGATTCCCACTCCACATTGTAGATGGTGTGGAATCACCAGCTATCCATACGCTTTCTCTTTGATTTCTGGCGCTAGGAGTTTGTTTCATTGATATATAATTTAGACTTTTGAACATGTAACGTGCACAAACCTGTGTTTTATCCACAAATAAAAAGTTATTTCAGAGTTTATAAGGCAGTGTGCTTTGGTATCCAAGTTCTGTGCTATATATATCTATGAGCTGAATGCAGATTAAAAAACAACAACCTTTACCACTGTATTTCTGTTTGTTATTTTTGCTTCCAAAAATGGAATTAGTGATATAAAATGCTCAATAGATGTATGTATAAGAATATTCTTATTTAGATATTTCTCTTTGTGTTCTTGTGATAGATAAAAATTTTGGTTGTTGTAAAGGGGAGTGGGGAAGCTAGCTTTTAGTGTCCTGGTTTCTTTGATTATCCTTCTGCTTCATTTAGTTCACCTGTGGGTGCCATAATATTATGTGCCATAATATCCTGATGCAAGTCCTCTATCTCCCTTCTCATATTTGAAAAAGTATTTCAGGGACTTCATTTTTCTCCAGAGTGTACTATTATCTGCCAAAGCAATAGTGCAGATATTTTAAATAAAATAGTTTTGAAATTAGGAAATTCTGACCAAAAATCTAAAAATGTATATTTTCAGGGAGTCTGAAACACATTTTTCTTCAGATACTGACTTTGAAGATATTGAAGGAAAAACACAGAAACCAGGAAAAGGAAAGGTACGTGTTTCTGATATTCTGGTATCTTCATAATAGAGTAACAGTTACTGGCAGTGATGTACTGTATTTTATATATTATTGAACTAAAAAAGGTTATGTTATTATCTGTGTTTGCAGTAACTCCTGTATGAATACATAGATTTTGAGGGTGTTTCATGTAGTGTAGTAGTGGTTGGTGTAGGATTTACAGTTCTTTTCAGGCTGAAGCTCTTTCCTTCTAATAGAATGTGCTCCAGAGAGTCCCCAGACCTTTGGAAGCAGCATCCTTGGGGAGGAACCCATGACATAAGGAGTCCAAAAGTCATTGTACATGTACAATCTTTCTGTCTTAGCTTTTGTAGTTAAATTTTGTTACAGCAAATATGAACTAACACATGTGCTAATAAACTATATATGTGCTCATAAAGCTTTGCAGTAATTCAGTATAACTGTCCTTTCAGACTATACAGTTACAGCTGTCCCTTCATATTTGCTGGGGTTTGGTTCTAGTACCCCCTGTGGATACCAACATCCGTGAATATTCAAGTCCCATTATATGCAATGGCATAGCAAAATGGTGTCCCTTACATAAGATGGCAAAATCAAGGTTTGCTTTTTGAATTGTTATTTTTTAAAACATATTTTCAAGCTGTGAATAATTAAATCCTTGGATACCAAATCCGTGGATACGGAGGGACAACCGTATAGCACTTTCCCCCACTTTAGCTGCCATGGCTGAATCCTGTGGAATCCTAGGATTTGCACTTTGAAGGGCACTATAGCTGCCAGGCAGAGAATTCTAAATAACTCATGGAACTACCAATTCCAGGATTTCTTATCATGGAACCATGGCAGTTGAAGTGGAATCAACATGCTGTAATTGTGTAGTATGAAACTGCCCTAAAAGGAACTGGAAAAATACAGTGAAAGCTAGTGAAAATGTGTTGCCAAAATCTGTTGGGCATTTCCACTGTATAAACTTAATCAAGATACTTCAGACTCTGATACCACTTAATATTATGCTAACATATATTTGCTCTTGATTCTTATATAGACTTGTAAGAAGGGGAAAAAGGGTACTGGAGAGAAGGGGAAAGTTGGAAACGGAGGAGGCAAGCCTAGTGGTCCAAATCGAATGAATGGGCATCACCAGCAGAATGGTGTGGAGAACATGATGCTCTTTGAAGTTGTTAAAATGGGCAAGAGTGCTATGCAGGTAAGTCTGTTTTTAGAGGTGTTAAAATGGATGTTTGAATATATTAAGTCATTTATGTAAAAAAGATATCTATAAAACTGAAATGGCCCCAATGTTGTCCACTTTAAGGGTATTGTTGATGCTAAATGTATATTTAAACATATTTATGTGCCTGAACAGAATATGGTACTATGAAGAATTAATAAAAGAACATATTGTTCAGAATGCCAAACCATGGTTTAATCAGTCCTTGGAAAAGTTACTTTTTGGATTACAATCATGGCTATTCTGACTGGGGGATTCCAAGAGTTGTATTCCAAAAAAGTAACATTTTAAAGAACTATGTTATAGTAAAAGAATGATCTGCAATAAACATTCTGTGTGTCCCCCTTCTGATTTTGGTAGGTGATTCTAAGCTTCTACTCTGTTTAGCATGTCTGAATCTTAAACTGTGGTTAAACTTAACTGATTTTCTATAGTAAGCCAGCTTCATAAACTACGCCTTAAAACTTAGAAAGAAAACATAATACTCCTTTTTTCCTTTTTCTTCTCTTTTTGCACTTTAGAGTAAATTGTTCCAAAAAAAATTGTAAGTATACAAAGATTTGTGGAGAAGACTGTTCTTGTTTTTAATGCTGGCTTTTATTTTTTCCTAGTCTGTGGTGGATGACTGGATAGAATCCTACAAACATGATAGGGATATAGCACTTCTTGATCTTATCAACTTTTTTATTCAGTGTTCAGGCTGCAAAGGTAAGCTGTGCATTTTGGAACTGCTGTTTCTTTTGGAATCCTGGGGGCCCACATGTAATGCTGACTTCTAGTTTCCTTTCATCTGGCTAACCTGGCTAGTGTAGGTGAATGGTTGGCTTTAGAAATGAGTAGCTGCTCCCTTCCCTGCCAACCAGAAGGTCCAGCTGTGAATTCAAGGGAAAAATGATTATCAAATTGGGGTTTGCAATCCACAAACATTTTAAAGGATTGGGTTTGTGGAACCATTGGTCTTGAAAAGTTTGGTGGGGAAAATTTCAGAGGATGAAATAATGTGTATCCTTCATCCTCACCTTCAGTTTTTAATGCATGTTTATGATATATTTTACCTTTGAAAATGTGTGCCATAATGTTTCAGGTTTGTGTTGTTGTAGATTTTAAAAAGAACATTTATATGTCATAAGGTGAGATGATAAACAATAAAGCATAAATGATGTTTTACACTCAGTAAAGGTAACATAATCATCATTAAGATTGTCATTGTGGTAGTTACCCTGCTTAGTACAAGAGCAGCCACAGGTTCAAACTTTGGGTGTATGTACTTGGCTGAGCAGCCAGTGAGGTGAACCTATTGTCTGTGGGATTGCGACTGAATACCTCTAAATCAGAATCCTCCAAAATAAAACAATAGTCATCACAATAGTAGTCCTGCTCAGTACAAGAGGGAACTGCAAGTTCATTTAGTTGCTGTATGTGCTTAACAATCATTAAAACAGATCGTACCTTGCTTTATATAATTATGTGTATTTTAAATATTTCAAATATGAAGTTTAAGGTTTTTTTTTTTTATACAATGTGTCTGAGGATTCTTAGGTTATTAATGCTTAGTAACTGTAACTTACAGGCGTTGTAACAGCGGAGATGTTTCGACATATGCAAAATTCTGAAATAATTCGAAAAATGACTGAAGAATTTGATGAGGTAAAACCCTAACATGTTTTTAAAAACAATTTATGTGTCACACAGCAGTATTTTTAATATAAATGTTCATGATAACATATTTAAGATATGGAGATCATTGATGGAAGTTTAATAAGTATAAGCAGTGTAAATGAGTGTTAAACTGGGAACAATGGATATTGAGAGCAAAAACAAAACCTCCCCCTCCCCCTTTTTAATAAAACATTTTTATTATTTGAATGAACCTCCCTTTTGAAGAGATGGTCATGTTTTGATGGGGATGATAAACGTGGGGCAATCAGAAGAGCTGTCTTGAGAGCTTAAAAGTTAGGCCCCAACATGTAAGGAAGAGTTTGTTCAGATGTAGAATGTACTTTTCGAATAAATGTTTAATAGCCATGTAATATAAATGGTGGAAGTGAGTAACAACTAAATTTGGATAAATTAAACATCTTAGCCCATTGCTTTTTAAGAGTTTTCCATATTGGGATTCTTAGATTCAATATTGTGTTTAATATCTAACTTTAGAAATAATAAAGCTGTCCTTAAAATGTGTTTGAAAAGGTTTAGTTGATGCAAAATGCAGGGGCTTGGATGCTTTTGAGGGTGTGCTTTCTAGACCATTTTATTTATTTTTTGAAGCAGGAGTGGACAATTGCTATGTGTTCGGGAGCTACATTGGGCCCCTGTGAAACTTGAAGTGACCCATCTTCTATCTTCAGCATTTTAGAAAACTGTAAAAAAATAATACTTCATTCTAAAAAAGCATCCCTCACATTCCCTAAGGGGTGGGGTAGAGGGGATAATTTAAATATGTTTTGGCATCCTCAGACTGTTTTAGATTCTAGATTATTACTTGATTAAATGAAACCCTCTTTTTGGCCTAAAGTTGCCTTTATTGTTTGCTTTCAGAGAAGTTGCCGTTTTAGTTTCTTGCAGCATAAAAAAGAGGAAGGGAGAGGTGTAGGGGAATGTGGCAGTTCTTTTAAGACTAATTGTTTTTTATTTTAGCCTGAGCATTTGGGGATATAAACCCACATCTTCAGGTGGAGTACAGAGTGATATTAAAGTGATATTTAAGCCTCAGGTTATAAAGCACATTTATACAGTTGTGGGAGTGGGATAGAATGTAACAGGATCCACAAAGATGCAAATAATGTCCCTTGCCTTCAATTTTCAAAGAGCTTAATGAGGTGATGCAGGTCATTCAGATCTTTACAGTGGTCAGTGAGTGTGAAAGCAATAAATCAAAGGACTCTTGTATTAATTTATGTAGTGCACCATGAAGCCACTGTCTCCCTTCCCCCCTTTTTATTCTTGGTGTTATTTGCTGCCAAGTCAACTTCTACTTACGGTGACTCTATGAATGAGAAACTTCCAAGATCCCTGGTCATCAACTGCCTTGCTTGGGTCTTGCAAACTCACTCAAGTAACACCCCCCCTGTGTAGAGGTGCCCCTGCCATCTCCTAGGTAACAATAAAATAAAATAATTTCAAAAATTCAGAAAAATAGCAGGATGTTTTCTCCATCTGTGATTTAAAGCAGTTTTAGTCTGTACTTGAGCCAGAAAGCCGCCTGTAGTGGTCTACAAACAGAAAAGTAAGACAATCCTTGCTCTTGTGCATGCTCAAAAAACATGGCAATCAAAAAATGGGGAGGGAAAAGAAGAACAAGGATACATGAGTACTAATTCTTAATATTATAACAAAATGCTGTAATTATACCGATTTTATATTAAGAAGCTATAATGCAGCTGGACATCATTGTTCTTCACTTGCACTGGTTTCCAATTCATTTCCAGGCTCAGCTCAAGGAGCTGGTTGTTCCTTATAAAGCCTTAAGTGGTTTAGGACTGGGATAGCTGAAAGACCACTCCCAAGAGAGCAGTCCAGAGATTATGATGGTTTTTGGAGGCCCTGCTTTTGTCCCACCACCTAAAGAAGTATAGTTGGTAGGAACTTGAGACAAGATCTTCTCTTTGGTACCACTCTAGTCGTAACTCCATCAACATGAAATCGGACTAGGCTCATTGCTGATAGTTATTAGGCAGTAGAAATGTTTAGTTTTTATTTGGTTAGTAAGACTAGTGAAGTTCAAATTTCTACATCCATTATGCTTTAAATCTTTCACCTTTGTATTGTTTATATTGTTTTAATTTGATATAAACCTCTGTTGAATCTTGTTTAGGCCAAAAATAATCAAGAAATACTCTTGTAAATAAATATTGACAAGGAATATTAAGAAACACTTCATAATCTGGTCACTTATAAATATTTAATGTTTTGTGCCTTGAAATATTGTACTTTCCCACTCTATTTGCTTACTAACTGTTTGCCTTAAAGACCTAGTAGTATTTCCTAGTAGAGTGGTACTAATGCTGCTATTCACAGGAGCTGTAATAACTTCTAATGCTTTATGCCTCAGGGGAAAGTTCTTTTCCAGACATGTAGAACTAGTAGAAGTTTGCAGCTGTGCAGGAAGTTAGATGTATATATAGATTTTTAAAAAAAACAACAAAAGGTCTATTTTTTGTTGAAATCTACTTTTCAGTATCTCCGGATTGTAGTTGTCTTAAAACAACTTCTTGCCCCAGGACTTATCCTGAATAATTATTGTAATACTTGCATGTGCAAGTGCACCTGCTGCTTTGTGTGTTTTTGCTCTTAGTTTTACTGTGGAGGGCAAACAAGATCTGAAATATCTTTTACTGTAGACGATAATAAAAGTAGGATAGTATTTATGTTGTGGGAAGTATCATGTAAATGTTGAAGACTTTAAATTTGTAGATTGTCTCCTGTTTGGGAGACAAAAGTCATCTAAATTTAATTATCCTATGTGTTAAAGCACTGGTGAGAACCATGCAGCCTTCTAGATGTTATTGGACTGCAACTCCCAGCATTCTTTACCATTGTACTGGTTGATGCTCCTAGGACTTTTAGTCCCCGAGTATCTCAGGGAAAAGGTTCACATCACCCCATCCAGGTGTTAAAGGTAATGTAGAAGAACTATTATGTTACTAACATGTACATGTTCTGTGTTCTAGGACAGTGGGGATTATCCACTTACCATGGCTGGTCCTCAGTGGAAGAAATTTAAGTCAAGTTTTTGTGAGTTCATTGGGGTGTTGGTCCGGCAGTGTCAGTACAGTATCATATATGATGAATATATGATGGACACCGTCATTTCACTGCTTACAGGATTATCAGACTCTCAAGTAAGGGCATTTCGACATACTAGCACATTGGCAGGTAAGCCTTTGTTATTTATATGATTTTTGTTCATTTTATGTTTATTTTATCCTACACATTGTTCCCCCCCCCACACACAGAAATATTACTTAATTTGAAAGAGGTGTGTTTAAAAGGCTGAGATAAGCAAAACTGTGAATGTGGTTGTTGGCAGACAGCAAGTTTCTATGTCCAAGCTGGGGTGGGCAAAGTAGGTGCTTCAGGTGATTCCCCAAAGACCCTTTTGTGGCCTGCAACCCGCCCCTCCCCCTGTTGAAATCTTATTATCCTGGAGACCATAGTTTGTGTTTAAATGGAGTGTATGCTTCCCCAGCCCCAAAAAAGGCAAAACAAAGAGGAAAGAAACAAAAGAAAAGTACCAGAAAACAAATCTCTATCAATATTTTGGTATATTTTGCCCTTTCACAATCTGCAGTGGGTCCTAGGCATGAGAAACAGGCTTCCATGATTAGGATGTTGCCGACTCCTAGTTTAAATATGTTTCACTTTCTTTAAGTAATTCCATGTATTTGTGAAGTAAAACAGACAATGGGTTAAATTTGGAGAACCTTCCATGTACTAAGATGCATAAAGGCCCTTCTCTGCTTGCACCTTATTTATTTATTTATTTATTTATTTATTGAGCAAACAAATTTTACATGTATAAAAACATGTTGCTACTGTTTTAAAAATTACAGTACCATTGCATTTCCCCTTTGTTGTTTAAGTTTATGAACACATCCCAAACCCTCTTAAAGTTTACCAAGGATTTTTTCTTGATCACCATTGTCAAATTTTCCATTTTAGCAAATTCTTACACCTTCAATGCCCATTCTTTTGCCGGAATACATGTATTTTTCCATCTGTGAGTGTAGCAAAGTCTATCTGCAGTAATCATATATTGTAGAATGGTTCCATATTTCCTCTCAAGTCGCTTGTCCAGTGAATACCAATAACTAAAATTCAGGTCTGTGTGCACCTACCTTCTGAAGTGAGGCAAGTTGCTGTGCTTAAGTTGTACGTCTTTGAAGATTACATTTCATTTGTGGTGACTTATAATTTATCCAGACCAATATTGTTTTAAGTATCATAAAAATTCATTTTGTTTACTCTGTTATTATTGTTTGTTTACTCTGTTATTATTTAATAGGTGTTACTAAGTCAGTTGTGCTTTTGTCCCATTGAAATTAATCAGTCTTAAATAAAATAAAAGAACCATACATTGAATGCATAGCTGTTCACATTGTATTGCAAATATTTGTGGAAGATCTTGTACCGATTATTCTGCATGCAGAAAAACTTTGTTGGATTTTTTTTCTTTTGTTTTTTGCATAATGCTATCCTGCAAAATGTAAAACTTCCAGTTTTGATCCAACCCAGTTGTACAGTGAAAGTATAAGACAAGTGCTATATGAGGGAAAGTTTTTGTTGTCATTCTTACCAATGACTCCTTTATTCAGTTTGATCATTTTAACCTCGTTCGTTTAATAGGTTGGTAGGTGTAAAGAGTCATGCCAAGCCAGTGGTTTGTTTAACCCAGTATTGTTGGGGTGCAAACAGCAAGCCTGTTTTATAAATGCATCATTTAGAATCTTTATGTAAAGATGTAAAGCAATTCATTCTCAGTGCACTAGGGTGTTCTTATTTTCTTTACATCTTTCCTGTCACTTGTCAGCCTTGTTATTTTTTTAAATTACCAGATATGTCAGAATTTCCCTTCTTGTACTTCTAGCAATGAAGCTGATGACTGCATTAGTGAATGTGGCATTGAATCTAAGCATTAATATGGATAATACACAAAGACAGTATGAAGCAGAACGAAATAAAATAATTGGAAAACGAGCTAATGATAGATTGGAGCTCTTGCTACAGAAACGGAAAGAGGTTAGAACCTTTGTTATTTAATTATTGTTGGACAAATGGGGGAGTTGGAGGACTCCTGTTTCTTGAAAAGGAATTTTGAAAAAGAATTTTATTAAGGCTTAAATTCTGATTAATAAAAATTAGTCATAACATTTTCTGAGTGTATTTTAAAATTAAACACCTAAACATTTTGATGCAAAAAGGAGTGTGCTGTCCATTGATTTTCAGTTTCCCTGTCATCCTTTTACTGAAGTGGATACACTAAAGGTCTGTCCATCTGGGAAAGAAAAGGGCAACAGTGGTTAGTGTATTAAGCAAGGATTACTACAGTTGTGTGAAAAAGAAAGTAGACCCTCTTTGAATTCTACGGTTTTACATATCAGGACATAATAACAATAATCTGTTCCTTAGCAGGTCTTAAAATTAGGTAAATATAACCTCAGATGAACAAGAACACATGACATATTACACTGTGTCATGATTTAGTCAACAAAAATAAATTTTAAGACCTGCTAAGGAACAGATGATTGTTATTATGTCCTGATATGTAAAACCATAGAATTCAAAGAGGGTGTACTTTCTTTTTCACATGACTGTATATTAGGAAAACAGTATTACTTTAAAAAGAAGGTGGGAAGCTGTGGAAGGGTATGGGGCTGCATTAGTACCTGAGGAGACCTGGGAGGGCCTCACCTGCCATGCCCAGTTCTGCCCCCCCCCAAAAAAAACCTTTAGGGGACAATGGGGGAATTTTCACCATGTTTTTGAGCCTTGCGGGGCCATTTAGATCCAGAAAGTGCTTTTTCCTAACAAGAAGTAAGCAGCGTTTACTTCACTTGCTATTTCAAAAAAGGCCTCTCAAGTCTAAATTGACCCTGGATGGCCAAAAACGTGATGGAAATGCCTCCCACTCCCTAGAGAGCTCTTTAGGGTCAAGTCTGCCTATCTATCCACCTACCCACCTACCTATCCATCTATCTCTGGGGCCCACAAAAATGGCCCTGTAGGCTACAAAGATCATGCTTTGCTCACCTCTGCTTTAAAAGCTTTTGTAATATGAATAAAGTAAATTGGTGACTTTACCAGTCTGCGTATTTCCCAGATGGTTGCAAAGAGATTTCTTTTATAGCTCTCTGTGGAGGACATCACGTAGACTAAGACCCTAAGTGTCTTTTTAAAGTGTCTGTTTCCTGTATAGCTGTACCAAAGAATGAATGGAAGCCAGGAAAGCATTCCATTTCAAATGGACTTGCTGTGACACTTGGGCTCAGAGAAGCTCTTCAAGGAACCCAAGGCCATCTAACCACTTTTTCTTCTTTGTGGTTTTTGTGACTCACACAAATGGGTTTACTGCACCTGCACATTGCATTGTTTGGAATCTTCTGGAACTGTCATGTAAGCATTTTGGTGGTAGTGTCTCCTCCCTGGTCCATGTGACCAGCCAATTCTCACTTGGACTCTCTGTTTCTTTCCGTCTGCCACTGCTGCAGCATTGAAGGACCTGTTACTGGATTTGGACTGTTTTCTCTCTCCCTCTCTCCCAGACTTTGATTTGGCTTTCATCTTTGGATTCTGTTCATCGGCTTGACCTGGCCTTTTTTTTTCTGATTCTGACTGGATTTCGCTAACGTTTTTTCAGTAATGATATGGCCTCCTTTGGATTGTTCAAGAAACGTTTAATTTGTGGGGGAAAACTCCCCTACAATGACAGGCACATATATATATATATATATATATATATATATATATTGCCTTGACACAATATTACAGCTTATTGGCATTGGTAAGGCCTTTACTCTTCAGGTGAGAAAAAACTGGTCATCTCATCTTAAGGCTCTTATTTATGAGGAGGCCCTCTTGACCATGGGTAAGCCAGCCCAGGCTTCATCTTCCTCGATCCCAACCACTTCATGCTCATTTGTTAGGTTGGTGGTAAAAAGGTTGTTGCATGAGGCCTCAGATCATCCAAGCAAATCTAAGGTTCTAAGGTTCCCAGCTTTGAATCCAACAGGGCTTCCCCACTCTAACATGGTTTCAGCACTGGCCTTGGAATCAACTTGAGTGGTTGAGTCAGATCCTCCCACCCATAGCCTCTTGACACCAGGCCATTCCTTGGATTTGGAACCCCCTGTTGCTTCTTCAGAACATTAATTGGAACACAGGCATCACAACAAAAAGTAGAGGTCTAAGGAGGACATACGTCTCCCTATCTTCCCTCTGCCAGTACTGGTCCTGGAGAGTTACATGTTGACATAATACCTGAAAGGGAACTCTTGGTACTGAGCATGCTGGAAATTCATATCTGTTCTACTCTTCTGGCACAGCAAGAGTTTTAGCCTATTTTGTCTCCTTAAGGGATGGTGAGTTGCATTGCTTCTGAAGGAGAATTTTCAGAATTGCCATCTGTGCGCTTTGCCCTCTGCTCCACCAGTCATTCAGGAGGTCTGGTCCCCAGGTAGAAGGGAACCCACTCTATGTTCTCAGCAATTATCTCATTGCTGTGATCTCTCCTCTTCTGTTTCTCCTTCTGGTTCCTCCTCTTCCAAGTGTGTCCTCAGTACTATGCTAGGGCAAGTCACCATTGTCACAATTCAAGGTGCTACAACTGTAGTGATTGTGATTCACCTGCTTCACATCCACATCCTTGCAGATATTGACACAATGCTCTCTCTTTGACTGTGTATTCCTGCATGGCAGGGGGTTGGACTGGATGGCCCTTGAGGTTTCTTCCAACTCTGTAATTCTGTAATTCTTCTGGACTCTGGGTCTGATCATCAATTTCAACAAATCTTGGTTATAACCATTTCAGACTGTCCAATTCATCAGTGTGGTCCTGGATTCAAACCTCTCTGCTGCATTCCTCCCAGACAAGAGGTGTTGATCTCCGCACACTGCTCTTCTCTGTTGCCTTTGGAACCAAAGGGTGTACACACAAGACATTAAAATCCTTCTAGGTCTCATGGCCTCTACAACGGCAGTTGAGATGCTTTGGATGCGACACCTTCAATCCTGGTTCCTCACCTGTTTTGATCTGCATCTTTGAATGCATCTTACCATACTGAGGATTGTCCATGCTTTGTCCCGAAAATGTAAAGATGGGTATGTATCGGTGACATCGGGTGCTTTGCACTCACATGGAAGGCCTCTCCATCGAGGGCCATTGGACAACTGAAGAAAGAGTGGGCCATATCAGTGCTCTGGAACTGGTAATGGAAAAGGTTTTTCAGGCCTTCACACTTCTTCTCAAAGGCAAGGTTGTTCAGGTAGTCTGCGACAAAACAATGGTAGTATACTACCTGAACAAACAGGATGAAATGAAGTCAAGTGCCCTTTTCCATTTCACACTTCACCTGTAGATGTGATGTGTCGAAAGGAACATTTCCATCTTGGCAATCTCCCTGCCTGGAGAAGAGAATGTATTTGCTGATACCCTCACCAGGCTGCCAATCTCCTGCCACAAGTGGATTCTTGATCCCGAGACACTTCGATGGGTGTTCGAAACATGGGGCACTCCAGAAGCGGACCTTTTTGCTTTGGTAAACAAGCAATGTTGGACTTGCTGCCCCAGGTCTTACAAGGTTAATGGCTCTCATGAGGATGCCTTCCTGTTTCAATGGAGAGGTCTCATTGTCTACGCTTTAATTCGGTTTCCCCTCACCACCAGAGTGATAGTGAAGATTCGAAGAAACAGAACAAGATGCATTCTGTTAGCACCGTGGTGGCCCAGATAACCATGTTTTGCTCTACTCTTATACACCTGGCTCAGGGCACTTGCCTCCTGTTGCCTCTTCACCTGGATCTCGTGGTGATGCGTGACGAACCTGGACATGCTTTGACTGACGGCATGGAAGATATTCCTCTAGAATCTTTGCCAGAGCAAGTTTGGCTTATCTTTGCCACTGTGCATAGACCTGCCTCTTAGCAGTCCTATACGTATAACTGGAAGAGGTTACCCATCAATGTGTAAGCGCACCTCAGTGAGTTTCTGCAGGGATGTTGGGGGGGGGTCAGTCTAGCCAGACGGAGGTGGTATACATGATCCCTTCCCTTGGTGGAGGTGATGGATGAGTCTTTGACCTTTTTGGCTTTCACAGAGTCCTTCCATTCCCCCCTTGTTTCCTGAAGAAAGGCAGCCAGGTTGTTCAGGACAGGGCTTAACTGAAGAGAAAGGGGGTGGCCCATTTTGCAGCTTGGTCAGTAAGCATACTGTGAAGTTAAAGGCTTTCACGGCCAGCATCCATAGATTTTCCTCCCCCCCCCCCCCGGGCTGTGAGGCTGTGTTCTGGAATAGTTTCTTTCAGACGTTTCGTCTGCATCTGTGGCTGTTATCTTCAGAGTATGGTTGGGTAGGAGTGTGTGTGGAGTTTATATATTGTGAACCCCTGTTGGGGAGTATATGTAATTTCCCAGTGGAGAGGGCTCCAGAGCATGCGTATGCTTGGGTTGTCCCTCCCACTTGCTCCTAGTAGGCAGGTTACAGAGTACTTTTGAACTGCCCACCGGTGAGGTAATCTAGGAGAGACGACCCCCCCCCCCAGCTGGCCAGTCTGTTTCCTGCCTACGCTCCTGGTAGGACGTGGTTTTTCCTTTGTCCTCTCCTGCCCTCTTCCCACGTGGCCACATAATTGAATGGTTAGCTTCTGGGTAAAGAAATGCAATGATGATTAGTGTCTGTTTCGCTAATGGTTGGTTGGTGGCCCATTATCTGCTGGAAATCCCCCTGTCCCTAGGTGGAATGCCATCTTTACCTGATCAGTTGGGAAATACTCAGAACAGAGCAGCATGTAGAGCTGGTAATGAACCAAAATGGCCTGATGGTCTGGGGAGCCATCATTTTTTTCTGGAAGAGAAACAAGGTACCTGCACCATGGAAGCTGAAGTGGAGGTGTCTGCTGCCAGTTTAGCTGCACCTGCAAATTGGCCACAGCTGTGGTAAGCTGCTCAGCCAAAGCCTGGTTCTGTAGAATGAGAGCCTTCATGCTGCCAGCGTTTGCTTGAGTGCTTGACAATCTGCTCTGAATGCCAGTCAGCAAGTGCCCAAGGAAGCAGCGGGTTGATGTGCAAGAGCTATGGAGTAAACAGTCCAGTCAGAGTCATTCACGGGTTGTCAGGGCAAGATGAAAGGACAAGCACAAGAGAGAGTGGTCAATAGCTGGACCAGAAGTAATTTTCAGCAGTTCAGTAATCCAGGTACTCGAGCCAACAAGGAGTTAACAGAGTAGTCCAGAAACTTAGTCAGTCCAAAGTCAAGATGATACAGGAACATGAGAAGTGATGCCAAACAACCACATAAGACAGTTGTCAGCACTAAGGCTGGTAGAGAAATGCTGGTCACCTGTGCCTCATCCATGGCTGTGGTGGCTTCTTGGCTTTGTCAGCAGGGCATCATTCTCTTCCCTTTTACAGAGAATTGGTTGATCATTGGTTATTCTTGCATTCAGCTTCTAGCTGACATTCATGTCACTTTAGATCTTCTCAACTCTTTAGGCCTCTTTGTGAACTGTGTGAAACCACACTTTCAATCCTTCCAAAAGATAAGGTTCATTGGAGCTCTACTAGATTCTCAGGCCCAGGCAGCATGTCTGCCCGAGGACAGATACCTGGCCCTTCAAAATGTTACCCTTTGATGTCTTTGAAACTGGTATTGCTAGGCTACATCGCATGCCTCTACCACCTCTGTGACTCTTGTTTGTGCTAATTTGGATGACACCTATCCAGACCTGGTTCCTTTCATGCTTTGGCCCCTTGTTGAACCCTCCCTGCATGAAGCTCAGCATTGCTCACAGCATACATCACTCTTTGAAGTGAGAGTGTGCATGCCCTTTCTACCTCCTCAACCAATAGCAGTACTTCCCATGAACACTTTCATGGCAGGATGGGGAGCTCATCTCAAAGGTTTCTCAGTCAAGGGATATTATACTGTTCAGGAGAGCAACTTGCACATCAATGTGCTCAAGATGCTGGCAGTGCAAAAAGCCTTTCAGGCATTCAGAGTACTTCTTTGAGGCAAAGTGATTTAGGTGGTGACTGAAAACAACTCGGTAATGTATTACTTGAATAAACAAGGAGGCATAAGATCCCACACCCTGCTTCAGATCACTCCCTGCCTTTGGGATTGGTGCATGAGCAAAGGCAGTTCCATCTTGACTATCTATCTTCCAGGAGAGGAGAATGTCTTGGCATATGTTCTCAGCAGAGCCTTGGATTCGTGTCGCAAGTGGAAGCTACACCTGGATACTCTATGAAAGATTGTTCTAACGTATGGGACACTCCAGAAGTAGATCTCTCTGCCTTGTCCCAAAACGACCAGTGCAGGATATACTGTTCCAGGGCCAGTGATGCCTTCCTGTTTCACTGGGGAGAGACTGTCATGTCTGCTTTTCCTCTGTTTCCCCTTATCACCAGGGTGATGGCCAAACCTATTTATTTATTTATACCCCACTCTTCAGCCACAAGGCCATCAGAGCGGCTTACAAATTGTTTTTTAAGCAATAGCAATTTACACATCTACACTGCATTAAGCAGCTTCCAATGTGTGTTAGCTTATTGCCCCCACAAGCTGGGGTACTCATTTTACCGACCTACGAAAGGATGGAACAATGCAGGGACAATGCCAAGTGCATTCTCATCACGTTGTGTTGGGCCAGATAGCTGTGATACACCCCACTCCTGCATCTGTCCCAAGGTATCTATTTCAAGCTTCTGTACTGTCCCAACCTCCTGATGTTATACACAGGGAAGGTGAGGCATCCGGATCTGGACATTGATGGCATGGAGAGTATTTCTTTAGTTAATCTTCCTAAGCCTATTCAAAACATATATGCAGCAGTGCATATACCTTGTCATCTGCTGGGATTGCTCCAGGGCATGTACAGATTCCTCCTCTTCATCTCAGACAGATGCCTTTCTCCCCCCTCCCCCATTAAGTGTTCACTACAGTATCAGCCAATTTTCAAATCATCATCAAATTCTCCTGCTTCCAGAATCCATGGGCTAAGACCAATTACAAGAATTTCCATCCTCCTGTATCGATACAGTAAAGCCTAGAATTAGTATTGTCTGAGCTCTACAGGAAACTGTTTGATTCAGTAACATCTTGTGACCTCCATCTACTGATCTGGAAGACTGCCTTCTTCGTGGCAATTACACCTGCAATTAGAGTAGGAGAGTTATGTGCACTTAGGGTGGACCAGTCATATACCGGCATTTTCATTGGGATAAGGTTGCCCTTAGGCTGGATATCTCTTTTCTGCCTAAGGTTGTATTGGTGTTGAATATTAGCCAAGACACAGTATTGCTTGCTTTAATGCAGTATCCATCTTCTGAATTGGAAAGGACTCTTTATTGTTTGGATGTCAGCAGTGCTCTTGCCTTTTGTGTGGATAAAACTGCGGGTTTCCATACTTAGGAATAGCATACTTTGTCTCTCTCTGGCTTTTCTTCGCAAACGAAGATTCAGGAAGGACTCATCCTGCGCTTTCTGCAAGCGCGCTGATGACTAAAAAGGCCAATCCGAGATAAACAAGTCTGGTTGCAAAAAGCACAGCAGAAGGTCTCATTGGGTGATGTTTTTGGGTTGTGATTCTTTCTGCGTTGTCGTTTCTCTTCAAGACTTGTTTGGCATGAGTTCTCAAATAAGGCTTTATTTGTATGCTATTCCTTAAATAGGAACTTTGTATGCTATTCCTTAAAGAGGAAAGGTCTCCCAGTATTGAAATTACATTTCTCTTAAGTGGGTGTGTTCTACTATACATTTCGCTTATGCACTTACAAAGAGGGAACCACCAGTTGCTGTATGTAGCCATTCTATGAGAGCTATGGCTACATCATTGGCCTTTCTGAGGGGAGTTTTCTTGGATGACGTCTGTAGTACTTACATAGTCACAATCCTTGACTTTCATTTCCCATTTCAGGCTGGACACATGATCTAAAGATGATGCAACTTTTGGGAGGGCTGTTTTGTATTCATGTCTGGCATGACACTCACTCCTCCTATTGGTAGTAGTTTGCTAGTCTCCGATTTGTGTGAGTCACAGAGACCACAAAGAAGAACAGGTTACTTACTGTGGTTCTTCAAGTGGTCATCTGTGAACTCACAGAACACCTGGCCATCCTCCCCTCATAGTGTCCTGCCTTTTCTTAGCTCCTTGGACTGCTGCATCAGCATTCATAGTACTGACAGCTTAGGTGGTAAGGGCACTATATAGTTGCACTGAAGGTGGGAAGGGCTACTGCTGAAAAGCTTACGAAAGAGTCTGGAGTAACAATGCACTGCACAGGTGCAGATAACTCGATTTGTGTGAATTCACAGATGACCACTTGAAGAACCATGTTTACTGGTAGGCAGTATGTTCTAATGCAGTCTTCTGAGTGTGCCCATTGCACAATGCAGTGTTCTGCAGACCGTAGCTTCCACTGTTGCTTGCTGCATTTGTCTGTTGCACAATGGCGAGTTCTTTGCATTGTGCACGTAGCACCTATTCTGCATGCCTGTGTCATTTCCTGAATTCAGGCCTTAATATATAGTAGTGCCCCCGTATCCGCTGATTCGCCAACTGCTGCTGATAGTTTCTTGATAGTTGAGTGTACAGAAACTTTGTTTCATGCATAAATTATTAAAAATATTGTGTATAAAATTACCTTCAGGCTATGTGTATAATGCATAATAAAACATAAATGAATCTCATGTTTAGACTTGGGTCCCATCTCTAAGACATCTTTATGTATATGCAAGTATTCCAAAATCCAAAATACCTCTGGTCCCAAGCATTTCAAATAAGGGATACTCTGCTTGTACTGGTATTATATTGATCTGTTTCTTTGTTCTGTGCTTGTCATGTTTTTCAGCTTCAAGAAAACCAAGATGAAATAGAAAATATGATGAATGCAATTTTTAAAGGTGTATTTGTACATAGATATCGGTAAGTTCAGTTGGCTGGTACAAGTGTCAAGAGCTTTTATTTGTGTGTACTTACCTTTTCTTCACATACTTCTGATTTTCTTTATATTTTTCCTGTTCCAGGGATGCAATAGCTGAAATAAGGGCAATTTGTATTGAAGAAATTGGAATTTGGATGAAAATGTATAGTGATGCCTTTCTCAATGACAGCTATTTAAAATATGTGGGATGGACAATGCATGATAAGGTGAGGTTCTTTGTGCTGGTTTCCACTGATTTTAGAAGTATGCAAATTTAATAACTGAGCAAACAGCAAAACCAGTTAAACCAAATATCTGTATTGGAATAATTTGTTCGTTTTTACATAAGTACTGAAGTGTGTGTGCACACTTGCATGTCTGCAATTAATTCCATTTTAACTCTTTTGAGAGCCATCCTGAGAACTTGTTCAAAGGAAGGGATAGAAATCTTAATAATCACAGTAATAAAGGTA
Source organism: Gambelia wislizenii (assembly GCA_030847615.1). Classification (NCBI taxonomy): domain Eukaryota; kingdom Metazoa; phylum Chordata; class Lepidosauria; order Squamata; family Crotaphytidae; genus Gambelia; species Gambelia wislizenii. The sequence goes on along the minus strand of JAUMIR010000011.1, from coordinate 26,380,914 downwards.
CTTGGTAATCATTCTTCTAGAACAAAACAGCCTCAGTTTCCACATAGTAGTTGGCTTGTGCAACTTCTGAAACCAGTTTGTCATGTTCAAAGAGAAAAAGAAAAAAACTTAACTGGGCATACCCAAGTGTACACTGGTTCTTCAGAATCCTAGCCTTTCTCTGATTTATAGTGAAGGATTATAATATTTTGGGCGATAACTATATTTGTTTTGTAGAAAGGGTTGGGTTGGGGTTTTTTTGCGGGGTCATAATTAAAAAGGTAGAATTGTGAAAACACAGAGGATTTAACTTTGATACAAGTGTAGAGATGCTCAGTTTAATGTCTGATGCTGAAAAATAAAAAGTTCTACATGTATAGAATCTTCTCCTGCTTTATCTTTTTCTCTAGCAAGGAGAGGTAAGACTGAAATGTCTTACGGCTTTGCAAGGACTTTACTATAACAAAGAACTTAATTCCAAATTGGAACTCTTCACCAGTCGGTTCAAGGTTAGTATTTGCTTTCATGTAAGTAACTGCTTTCCATTTTTGGACTTTCCATTGTCAAGATTTTCCATTTTTCAAATGGTGTTTTCCTCCATTAGGATAGAATTGTATCTATGACTCTCGACAAAGAATACGATGTTGCAGTACAAGCAATAAAACTACTTACTCTTGTTTTACAGTAAGTATTTCAAACTAGTCAGTAAGCTAAATGCATGTAATTAATGTGTACAACTTATTCATCTTGAAATGAAATTAAATGAAATGACACCACACCTTTTTTTGGCGATGTTGCTTTTCAGCATTATGAAAAGAGTTTGAACTAGATAAATGAATAAAGAAATAAATCCAAATGTGATTTGCATGGAATTTTGTACTACATGTCCTACTGAAAATTAATTGTATTTTAGGCAACCAAAGTACGTTGCCAATATGATATTCTTGTCTAGTCAGGCTTTCATGTGCTCTTCCTCTCCTGCTTCAGAAGTTTCAGAAATCTTTTTTCAAAATGAAAGTTGAGATTTTTTGTATTCGGTTAGTGGCCTAAGTTTTTGTGGAGCCTTTTCAGATCCAGAGATTAATGAATACCAAATATTGTAACTGACATTGTAGTTGCCTCATCTTTTAACCTGGTTTTGTCAGGTTACCATTAAATTTAGGTTGTCTGTATTCTTTAGCCAAGTGGAAAGCCTTACTGCAACCTCTGTGATTTCAAACATTCAATCAGTTTCCAGCAACCTGATCCACCCCACCTTCACCCCCTGATAATGCACAGACACAGAAAAACAATAGCAGGAATAAGATTCTTTATAACAGTTGTTGTTGGTCAGAATCTTAACTAGCAATTTCTGAAGGTTTTCTGAATATTAAACATTTGGACAAATTTTAAAAAGGCAATTGATCAGTTAAAATAGTTTAAAACCAGAACATGTGCAGATACGGATAAAATCGATTAAACCTGCAAGGCATTAATAAAAAGCCATGTTTCAGTTGGTACTTGAATGACACCACTGTTGGTGCCCTTCAGGCTGGTGTTGGGGGGGAGGTGTTCCACCACAGAGAAATTCTCCCCCCCCCCCCGTGTCCTTCTACATAGTGTTTCCGTCATTTGTGGGAACACAGGAGGCCCCTCTTGCAGATCTCCTTGGCAGGTATATACAGGAAAGTTGTGCTGCTTCAAATATTAAGGCATCAAGCTGTTTAGTGCTTTTAGTAACATCATTAGCACCTTGAATTCGGACCAAAGGTATATTAACTCTCAGTGCACCTCCTTTAAGACTAGTGTTATATGTTTTCGACACAATGTTCCACTCAACAATACAGCTGTGAGTTTTGCACTAGCTACAGCTTCCAAATTGTCCTCAATAACAGCCCCTTGTAAAGCACATTGCAATAGCCTGATCTGGATGTTACCAGTGCAGGAACTACTGTGGCTAAGGTTTTCTGTCCAGGAAAGGCCTCAACTGGTGGACTAGTGAAAGCTGCCACAGGAAATCAGAGGGCCTTGCAGGTGTTATCTGGAATTGGTATCTGTAATTGACAAATCACCTCTGAATATTCCTTGCCTAAGAAAATCCTATGAAATTCATGGGATTGCGCCGTCTCATGCAATCACATACATACATTAAAGTAAATAATTTATCTGTGCAGGTGTCATATTCTTAATGTTATTTGTTGGTACTTAAAAAAAGATACTTTGAATACCTTCCCTTCTTCCTTAGTATTCTGGTTTACATTTCTAGGAGTAGTGAAGAAGTACTGACTGCGGAAGACTGTGAAAATGTCTATCATCTAGTGTATTCAGCTCATCGACCAGTGGCTGTAGCAGCAGGAGAATTTCTTTATAAAAAGTAAGTAGAAACAACTTTTTATATAGGTACTATATTTCAAAGCCACTGTCCTTAGTATACTTAGCTTACCAATATTCTATTAGTGTAGCCAATGAAATAAGCATTTTTTTTTATCCTATATAAACTTCTCCTACCCCAGTTCATTTTTATTTTCCCTAAGCAAAAAATCGAAGGGCCTTAGGAGTGTCATTTCCAACAGAATAAGGCTTGATATATTAGAGTTTACAGTTTATCCCCCCCCCCTTTTTCCCCCTGGCTTTTCTTTGCAAACGAAGATTCAGAAAGGATTCATCCTACGCTTTCTGCAAGCGCACCGATGACTAAAAAGGCCAATGCGAGATAAACAAGTCCAGTTGCAGAAAGCACAGCAGAAAGTCTCCTTGGTTGTTGTTTCTGGGTTGTAATTCTTTCTGCTTTGTCGTTTCTCTTCAAGACTTGTTCGGTGTGAGCTCTCAAATAAGGCTGCAGCATTGTGGATAGTGCGTCTCCATGCCTCCCGATGTGAGGCCATGGCGGACAATTGTTGGTGATTAATTTGGCCAAGCCTGAGATGTTGTTTCAGGGAGTCCTTGTATTGCTTTTTTGGAGCACCCCCCTTACGCTGACCTGTGGCGAGTTCACCGTAGAGTACTATTTTTGGGAGGCGATGGTCCTCCATCCTAGAAACGTGCCCTGCCCAGTGCAGCTGTGTTCTCAATGCTGGTGATCCCTGCTTGCTCAAGGACAGCAACATTCGTCACATAGTCAGTCCAGTGTATATTTAGGATTGTGTGTATACAGCGCTGATGAAAGCGTTCGAGGAGTCGTAAGTGTTGGCGATAGGTGACCCATGTTTCAGACCCATAAAGGAGAATACACAGTACAATGGCTCTATGCACACTAATTTTTGTGCTTCGCCTCATGTTTGTTACTCCAGACTCTTTTGTAAAGTCTTCCAAATGTGCTATATGCCTTTGCTAGTCTGTTTATCCATTCAGGTACTAAATAGTACTTTTAAAATTTGTTATTTCCTACTCTCCTTGAAGACAGCAGTTGTTACAGTTCTTGTAACTCTAGTAAAGGCAGAATCAGAATATCCTAATGACAGTTCATCTTGGTGGCTAGGATCAGTGTTGTACTTTGGCTGGATCTTACTGTTTTCTGCCAGAATTCGCAGAGTTTCTCCTTTGTCCTTTTGCTTCCTGCACACCCTAACAAACCTGCTCCAGAGGGTTGGAAAACTCTGGAGTAAGCTTTTTGTACTGCAAAGAACTGTAGTCTCAGTTCTTCTGGCGCTTGATACCAAAATAAACCAATAAATCTTAGCCATAGATTGTTTCTTTTGCCTTAATGGGAATTAGTGTGATTCTTGAAATAACAAATCATAGCTTGAATTTTGCTGTCAAACTAGGGATTGGAAACCAAAGTTTGAGAGGATTTGCAAACTCTAATATGGCATGTTTTAAATGATCAGATCATAGCTATTATTGCTTTGTCTCTGGCGCCTATTACAGCTAAAAATTGCTGTGCTAAGCACATGAAGAATGAAAGCAGACAAACAGTGTTTACCTATATGTTTGGGAGCTCAAACCATGGTTGATGAGATGTCTGAATTAAACTATTTTACATCTTGGAGAAGTAGAGCTTATTACAGGCAACCTTCTTTGAGAAAGATTGTTACTATTGTCTGCCTTCAAGTTGATTCAGGCTTATGGTGACCCTATCATGATGATAATGAGTATAAGTAAATATATTATTAAAATACTGTCAGAACTTATCTCCTGACAGTACAGATATTCATTTGGAAGAATAACATTCTTCCCATAATATATGATCTTCGCTCTGGAAAATTTTATCTAAACCTGTACAAAGTACACACATAATAATTTTTGTCTTAACAGAAAATAAAGTTATGTGGGTTTTTTCTTGTTTGGAAAGGCTTTTTAGTCGCAGAGACCCTGAAGAAGATGGAATTCTTAAAAGAAGAGGAAGGCAAAGTCCAAATGCTAACCTTGTGAAGACATTAGTTTTTTTCTTTTTGGAAAGTGAGGTAAGTTTGAGTAACTTGTTCATTTTATAGAGCTAGTTAATAGAAGCATTTTAATGGTTTTTTTCTATTCTAATCTGTGCTTCAGCCAACGAAGAATCACTTCCAGGACTGCAGAGTATTCTAATGTAATGCAGTAGATAGAAGCAGTTTCCCCTGTGTGGTATATTCTTTAACTGAAGCTTACTTTATAAATTTGTTATTAAAAGGACCATTTCCTTTTTTGGAAGACAACAGTTTTGATGATAATTACAAAGGCCTGCGAAGTTTTTAAATAACCAGCTTACTAGAAGTTTTGAGTTTTTTAAAAGTGAATGGTATTCTGTCCATAATGGTATTCCGGCATAAGCAACATGGCAAAGGAATGTTGAATTTATGGGCTGTATTCTCAGGATGGCACGGAGGATGAATCCACCACCAGTGGGGTTATCCTTGCATGCCAACCCAACTGGCAGGAGTCCAACGTTCTTTTAAGTTAACTTCGTTAAGACCCACCCACCCACCCTGGCAGTTTTTTCTTTCCTGCCCTTTTAAACTGACATGCTTTAATCTCCTCTGGTATAGATTAGTAAAGAATAGGATTATAGCACAAGAACAAGGGATTAAGCAGTGAAGACAATAAAAGAAAAGAAAGGGAATCCTCAGGAACTCAAAGAGAAGGTGACAGAATGAGAGAAAGGTCTCACAGAGATGAAACTCTGAAGAGATTAAGAGAGCAGAACTGAGAAAATTTTTCCAAAGTTCCAGTGAAAGTGATACGGATGAAGTAAAATTTTTTGGGGAGAATACAGACATTGGAAACAAAAAGTGTGAGTCACAAACAAATTCTAAGGAGCTGATCAGAAACAAAGTTATGGAGCTAAGAAAAGCAAAGGGACAACTCAAACCTTGGAGAAACTGGCTGTAGTGGTAGCAAAGCCTCCGAAGGAATCAGGGCCTGAGATAGCAACAGAACTGGCTGCAGTAGTGGCTAAGTTACCAAAAGAGCTAAAGCCTGTAAAAGTAGCTAACACAGACAGGCCCACCTTGGAGAAGGACGATGCAGCAGCAGCGAAATCTCTAGACAAGAGTTCCAGACAAAATCACCAGGTCCAAAAACAAGGGGCAGAGGCATGGTATTGCATGACAGAATGCAGAAAGCAGGAGCAAATGACGCAACTGCATCTGCAGCAGTAGACACAGAACATAGATACAAGGAAATATTAGCAAATAATGGGGAAGTGTTTCAACCCAAATATACATAGAACCCAAGAGTTCCTGTCTTACTTAAAACAAATGTTCACACAGATATTCTGCAGTCAAATAAGGCTATATTAACTCAACAGAAGGTTGAAGATGAAACCTCAGCCACAGTCAGGCGTCAGTAGTCCTGATAGTGCCATATTGGCCCAGAAGGCCATGGTTCCTGTTACTACTGCAATTGGCAGTTGAACTACCATGGACATTACTGCATAGGACAGATCTCTTAATGCAGGATCCATTAAGTCATCTGGATCCAGAATGGTTGGCCATAATGGCCTAGAGGTTGAGAGGAGATCTTTTGAGATGAGTGGCTATTCGGAAGAGGTCATAGCTACTATTTTAGCAGCTTGCAGAGCGTCCACTCAGGAAATTTATAAGAGAATATGGTGTTTCCCAAATTGTGCGAGTCAAGAAGCTTACAGACATACTTTGATTTTGAATAGACTTACCAAGGCTCCGTTTGAACCTCTCAAGGAAACAGCTCTTAAAATAACGTTTTGTAAAGTAGTTTTCCTTGTGGCAGTTATGTCGGCGAAGAGAGTTTTTGGAATTGGCAGTATTGTTGGTCAATCCCAATGTATGAACTTGAACTCCTCACACTACAAAACAAATATGATATAATAGGCATTACTGAAACCTGGTGGGACGAGTCTCATGATTGGAATGTAGGAATAGAGGGGTATAACCTTTATAGGAGAAACAGGCCAAACAGGAAAGGAGGAGGAATAGCATTATATGTCAGGGATATTTACACCAGTGAAGTGATCCATGACATCAATACTGGAAGCCAGGTGGAGAGCATCTGGATAAAAATTAAAGGGGAGGGGAACAACAGGGATGTTATTGTGGGACTCTACTGCAGACCCCCAAACCAGACGGAGGAATTGGATGATGCCTTTCTAGAACAGATGAACACACATGCAGAAAGGAGAGATGTAGTAGTGATGGGTGACTTCAACTATCCTGATATTTGCTGGCAATCTAACTCAGCCAAAACTTCAAGGTCTAGCAAATTCCTTACATGCCTGGAAGACAATTTCATGGTCCAAAAGGTGGAAGAGGCAACAAGGGGGTCAGCTATTTTAGATCTGATCCTAACCAACAGGAATGACCTGGTTAATGGGGTGCAAGTGGTGGGATCCTTAGGTGAGAGTGATCATGTTCTCCTGGAGTTTGTTATACAATGGAAAGGAGAAGCCAGGCATAGTCAGACACGCATTCTTGACTTTAGGAGAGCTGATTTCAATAAACTCAGGGAAATACTGGGGGTGATCCCATGGTCAGGAATGTTAAAAGAGAAGAGACCTCAAGACGGATGGGACTTTCTCAAAAGGGAGATACTGAAGGCACAATTTCAAACAGTACCATTGAGGAAGAAAAATGGGAGGTGTCTCAAGAAACCAGGATGGATGACTAAAGAACTTTCAATGGAGCTAAGTTTTAAACGGAACATGTATAGGAAATGAAAAAGGGGAGAAATCACTAAAGAAGAATTCAAACAGATAGCGAACACTTGTAGGAGTAAAGTCAGAAAAGCTAAAGCACAGAATGAGCTCAGGCTTGCTAGGGAGGTTAAGGACAATAAAAAGGGTTTTTGTGGGTATGTCCGCAGCAAAAGGAGGAAGAAGGAAATGATAGGGCCACTACGTGGAGAAGATGGCAAAATGCTAACAGGGGACAGAGAAAAGGCAGAATTACTCAACACCTTCTTTGCCTCAGTGTTTTCAGAAAAGGAAAAGGAGGACCAACCTGAGGAGAATGGAACAGAGGACACAATAGGGGAAATCCAGCTCAAAATAAGTAAAGAGGTAGTACAGGAATACCTTCTTAATCTAAATGAATTTAAATCTCCAGGACCAGATGAACTACATCCAAGAGTATTAAAAGAGCTGGCAAATATAAGCTCAGAGCCATTGGCAATAATCTTTGAGAACTCCTGGAGAACAGGAGAAGTCCCAGCAGACTGGAGGAGGGCAAACGTTCCATCTTCAAAAAGGGGAAAAAAGAGGATCCCAACAATTATCGTCCAGTTAGTCTGACATCAATACCAGGGGAGATTCTAGAGCACATCATTAAACAGAGAGTCTGTGAACATTTAGAAGGCAATGCCATAATCACAAAAAGTCAACATGGGTTTCAGAGAAACAAGTCATGCCAGACTAATCTGATCTCTTTTTTTGATAAAGTTACCAGCTTGGTAGATGAAGGGAATGCTGTGGACATCGCATACCTTGATTTCAGTAAGGCCTTTGACAAGGCTCCCCATGACATTCTTGCAAACAAGCTTGTAAAATGTGGGCTAGACAAGTTAACTGTTCAATGGATTTGTAATTGGTTGACCGGCCGAACCCAAAGGGTGCTCAGCAGTGGCTCCTCTTCGTCTTGGAAAGATGTGACCAGTGGGGTGCCACAGGGTTCTGTCCTTGGCCCAGTGCTATTCAACATCTTTATCAATGACTCGGATGAGGGAATTAGTGGCATACTTATCAAATTTGCAGATGACACCAAATTAGGAGGAGTAGCTAATACCCTAGAGGACAGGATCAAAATTCAGAATGACCTGGATAGACTGGAGAGCTGGGCCAAAGCTAACAAAATGAAATTCAATACGGAGAAATGTAAAGTACTGCATTTAGGGCGGAAAAATGAAATGCATAAATATAGGATGGGAGAGACCTGGCTGAATGAGAGTACGTGCGAAAGGGATCTAGGAGTCCTAGTAGACCACAAGTTGAACATGAGCCAACAGTGTGATGCGGCAGCTAAAAAGGCCAATGCGATTTTGGGCTGTATGAATAGAAGTATAGTGTCTAGATCAAGGGAAGTAATAGTGCCACTCTATTCTGCCTTGGTCAGACCTCACTTAGAATACTGTGTCCAGTTCTGGGCACCACAATTCAAAAAGGATATTGACAAATTGGAGCGTGTCTAGAGAAGGGCAACTACAATGGTGAAAGGTCTGGAAACGATGCCTTATGAGGAGAGACTTAGGGAGCTGGGTATGTTTAGCCTGGAAAAAGGATGTTTAAGAGGCGATATGATAGCCCTGTTTAAGTATTTGAAGGGGTGTCATATTGAGGATGGAACAGGCTTGTTTTCTGCTGCTCCAGAGACTGGAACACGGAGCAATGGGTGCAAGCTCCAGAAACAGAGATTCCACCTGAACATGAGGAGGAACTTTTTGACAGTAAGAGATGTTCGGCAGTGGAACACACTCCCTTGGAACGTGGTGGGGTCTCCTTCCTTGGAGGTCTTTAAACAGAGGCTGGATTGCCATCTGTCAGGGATGCTTTGATCAAGATTTCCTGTGTGGCAGGGGGGTTGGATTGGATGGCCCTCGTGGTCTCTTCCAACTCTACAATTCTATGATTCTATGATTTTGTTTTTACTACTTGTACTTAAGCTAAATGAGAAGCAAGAGGTTTTGTAAAATGCAAGAATCTCTTCCAACTCTGCAATTCTATGACTCTATGTAAATCTGAAGAGAACAGATTGGTGCTAATATTGGATCCACTTTTTTTTTTTTAACCAGAATGTGTTTCCAGGCAAGGGAAAAGTGATCCAATTTATTTACCCGATTTCTGACCTAGTCCAATCCATCTTTGAGAAAAGCAATAGCATACTCTTGATGTTAAGAGAGCTATTGGAATATATATGAAAAAAACAAAAATACTGAGACATACAGAAGCTCTGTTTGTGCTGTTCAATCCTAGATCATTAGATCAGAAAGCATCTAAAATGGTACTTGCCAGTTGGATGAAGTCTTGCATTTTCACATGCTGTGATTTGGAAAATAAACTGAGACCTCAGTCAGTTTGGCCACATTCAACTAGGCCTGTGTCTACAATGACAGCATACTGGGTTTCTTCATCTCTGCAAGATATTTGCGATGCAGCTGGTTGGTCTGAAGTTACCATCAACCTTCATTAAACATTATAAATTGGAAAAGTATAAGTCAGCACAGGCATCATTTGGGAGAATGACATTTCAAACAGTAGTAAACTCAGATACATAGTAATACCCATCCATTATGGGAAGCTTGGGCATATCCCAGTGGTGGTGGATTGATCCTCCATGCCATTCCGAGAGTGAGAAATTGTACTTACCGAAAATATTGATTCTGTGATGGCAGGAGGAACAATCCACGCCCGCCGAAAGGCAGGAAAAAAGAGGTTAGACAAAACGATTGTAGGTTTGATCAGGGCTATATAACAAAACTGCTGGAGAAATGGTGGGTGTCCTAACAAAGGTAATTGAAAAGAACTTTGGATTCCTGCCAGTTGGGTTGGCACACGAGGATAAACCCAGTGGTGCTGGATTATTTCTCCTGCCATCCCAGAATGAACATTCTCGGATTCTCGGTAAGTACAGCTTCCCATTTCCTTTGCTGTTCTGTGCATATGTTTATAGGGACCTTCAAATCTGTCCCTATGTAAGTATTGTCTGCACCGTTCGGTGTTTTACAAGTTTGATACTTAGCAGCATGCAAAGACAATGTGAGTTGGGCTTCTTTGACACATTTTTTGCTATTAGAACTTTCAAGTAAAAAATGCAATGTCAATTAAAATACTATATACATTAGCAAACTGGAGTGCTGAAATACACAATTTAAATGTTTGGGCTTGATCATAAGAGTGAGCAAAATGAAACAGTATCTTGGATATTGCCCAACAATTTCCCATTGTTTTGTTGCATCCATTTTTTCTTGTTTTAAAATTATATACCATAGGAACAAGATCTGTTTGCCTCTGTGGCAGGTTAAACAGCACTAAGGCCTTTTGGTGGGTAAGGGGTTGTGCATATTAACTCTCACTTGACAAACTCTTACTTGACAACTAAATCTTTTTTTAGTTACATGAGCACGCTGCTTACTTGGTAGACAGCATGTGGGATTGTGCAACTGACCTCTTGAAGGACTGGGAATGTATGAATAGTCTTCTGTTGGAGGAGCCACTCAATGGAGAAGAACGTAAGATTTCACTGTATTTTTGAAAGCAAGCTTTTTTAAAAAAAAATCCCCACTGAACATGCAGACATTTCTTTTCTCATGTAAGAGAAAGAGAAGTCCTTTTTGTGCACAATCTGGATCATAGCCATCGGTGGTTGTTGTTAACTTTTGTCAAGTCTTTAAACAGAGGCTGCATGGCCATCTGTCAGGGCTGCTTAGATTGTGATTTCCTGTGTGGCAGGGGGTTGGACTGGATGGCCCTCATGGTCTTTTCCAACTCTATGGATTCTATGATTTCTTCTCATTATGACCCTATGAACGAGACACCTCCAGGTCTCCCTGTTACCAGCAGCTCTACTCAGATCTTCCAAACTCAGGACTGTGGCTTCCTTGATTGTGTCTACCCACCTGTAATGCAGTCTTTCTCTTTTTCTACTACCTTCCACCTTGCCAAGCATTATTGTCTTTTCTAGTGCATCATGTCTTCCTATCATATGTCCAAAGTATGACAATTTCAGTTTAGTCATCTTGGGTTCTAAGGAGAGTTTAGGTCTGATTTGTTCTAGGACCCATTTATTTGTCTTTTTGGCAGACCAGGGTATCTGCAGATTGTCTTCCTATAGCTTTTTTCAGTCAGTCCTGTTCTGTTTTATGGATTAATATGCTAAATGACTATGCTTAGGTTATGGCCCAAAGATGTTAAATTGCTTGTAATTGTCTGAAAGTTGGGGCCAGACTTGCCATTCATGTATTCATGTCCTTACTGGTTTGACAATAAATTAATGAAAGGATCACTTGGTGAAGTGGGTGAAACTTAATCCCCTACCATACAGTCCTGTTCTCTGCTGTTTTATTTATTTTTCCCTGGTAGCTCATCTTCTGCAGGGAAAATAGGCAGAGAAGAATGCCCATAAAACTGCAGAGCATTTGGGAGGATGTTTATTGCTTTCCTCCTATGTGTGAACTTATTGTAAATAATGTTAACTCCTTCTCCTTCTCTAACACCAAACAGTGAACATATATCAAGCCTTATGTGCATGTCTAATCTGCCCCTCAGTTTTTCTATATTACGATTCTAAGAATAATGTTGACTTGAAGATTTATACTGAAAGACGCTTTGAAACATTTTTCTAAAGTATATGAAACAAGTTTCCTGAAAATCAGTAGTTTGAATTAAAGAGACACTCCTTCTTGGTTTTGTTTTTTGTTTTTAATTTTTGCTACCACAGATTATTTCCCCATTTGTAAAACTCTAATGTATTTTTTTTTCAAATATTGAAATGTAAACACAGTCTTGCTTATGGAAAATGTTTTCTGCTGTGAGTTATTGATGACCACAAATTTGATGGGCTAGCAGCAGCTTTAAATGTCTGGGGTACTGTTGACTGTAGTGCAAAATGTTATGATTGTGTTTGAGTTTTTGTAAATAGGTATGCTGTTAGGAAATATGCATTGAAATCTTGTGAAATCTTTTTTCCTAATAATTACAGCTTTGACAGACAAACAGGAAAGTGCACTAATTGAAATAATGCTCTGTACAATTAGACAAGCAGCAGAATGTCATCCCCCTGTAGGAAGAGGCACAGGAAAACGGGTATGGTCCTTCCCTCCTTTCCTTCCTTCCATCCTTCCTTTTTTTTCAGAGGGTAGCATGGAAGAATTTGTATTGTGGATAGTAGAGTTTAAATTTATTCTTCTGGTCATAAGTTTATGAGGCTTTCTGTCCAAAGATGACCTCAGTGTATTGGGTTGTGGTGAACACTTGAAGACAGTGTACACCACAACATAAGAAAGTTGCACCAAATACAGGTTAATATGTCCATACTCAAACAAACAAACAAACCCACAGTTAACTTTTCACATCTGTTGAAATATTATAATGTTTTATCATATGTAAATCTGAGACATATGTGGTAATTAGAAGAACTCACAAATGAGGCACATCCTAATTGGAGGCTTTATAGAATGACATTAGAACATTGTATTTTTTCCAAAATTACTTTTTGTCTTAGAGACAAGCATAAGGTGTAATACTATAGCCTGTTCCTGGAATTGTGAAATTTGTAGCACTAAGCAATTGTGACATTTATTCATTATTCTAAGTGAGAATGTTGTTTTCATTTATTATTATTTATTTAGCAAATATATAAAGATTTGTAGTATGTCTTGATGTCTGTTGAAAACACAATTCTATCCCCCCATTGCCAGCTGTTGAGACATCAATATTTTAAAGAAGATACTTCTTGTTATCTCTCTGAATCTGCTTAGACTTAGACATTTCTACCAAATTTCACCACATAGTTATCACTGATTAAGTGTGAATAGAAGGACTGGAGATACCATTTAGCAGGAGCAGCATGTCTGAACCAGCCCAGTTCTTTGTTTTCAAGAGAGTCTTGCTTATCAAAGTATAGTGGAGGCATTTTGCTTAGTTGGGGAAATTCTGTGTGCTGTTACTTACAATTGTATTATTTGTTAAAATATGTTTTGCTAAATATGTGTAAATACCAGTTATAAGTATGACTTTTTCTGTTCTCATAACCTAGGTGCTTACAGCAAAGGAGAAGAAAACACAATTGGATGACAGAACAAGAATCACAGAACTTTTTGCTGTTGCACTCCCTCAACTGTTAGCAAAAGTGAGCATGATTTTTTTATTTTTAATTATGTAGGAACTTGACTTATACCAAATCAAACCATTGACCAGTCTATCTCAGTATTTTTTACACTGACTGACTGTGGTTCTCCTAGATTGTATCCCAGCCCTTCTTGTAAATACCATGATTAAACCAGATACTGCCAGGTGATGTACCACTGAGCTATAGACAATTCTGAGCAATTTTTCTAAAACTCTGAATTTAATCTATATGCTGGTCTATGATTGAAATAAAATTTGATTGTTAAATTTAATTGTTTTAAAAGGATTTTAAAGTTTAGAGAAGGGATAGAGGAAATCTGCCCCCCCCCCCAAGACATTTTTGCGATCTCCCATATTTCAAAAATTCCTGATTAAAGAAAGTTCTCACCTGGGCCTGCAGTGTGTGGGTGATATTGGTGATATTACTCCTATGTCCCCTGTGGGGAATGAAGAGAGAGCATATTTTTAAAAAAGTGATACTTTGGGGCATACCCCTCTCAGGTTCCAAATGGAGGGCTAATGCAGCCCCCAACCTCTGGCAGTTGCCCACTTCAGATTTAGAGTAGGTAGACTGTTAATGGCATTAACGGTATTAATATTGAACTTGTTTGGTTATGTTATTGTAATGAAGCTCAGCTTTTGAGTTGTGCTTTAAATGGGATGGGATTTTGACTTTGTTGAAAAATGTATGGACTTCAATTTTTTTAAAAAAATTGTTTCCACAGTATTCTGTAGATGCAGAGAAAGTCACTAACTTATTACAGTTGCCACAATATTTTGATTTGGAAATCTACACAACAGGGAGATTAGAAAAGGTAAGCAAATCTATTAGTCTGACAGAATTGAAGTGGAAAAGATCCAAATAAATAATCTTCCTTCACTTAGACCCCTAACTGTATAGATTTGGCAAGTACCCGTTTTGAACTTAGCTGTGGGATAATAACATTGTTCTAAGAGAATGCGCTAATATTGCAGCAATCAGATAGAATTAATTTCCTTGTTAAAAACAGCTTCAGTGGCTACTGGTTCATTTCTTGGTGCAATTCAAAGTGTTGGTCATGACCTATAAAGCCCTATATGGCTTAGGTCCAGGGTATCTGAAAGACCTTATCTCCTAATATGAATCTACCAGAGCTCTAAGACCATCAGGGGAAGGCTTTTTCTCAGTCCTGCCACCATCACAGGCCCACTTGGTAATGACACTCGAGGGAACCTAGTGGCTGTTCCCACACTCTGGAATTCCCTTCCACAGGAGGCTAGGTTTCCCCCCTCCCCCGGCTTTCCTTTTGCTGGCAGGCAAAGATGCTTCTGTTAAAGCAGGCTTTTAATATGTAATAATTCTCAGGGAGGGTTTTTATTGGGGTGCATGCTGTGTTTATTTATGTTTTTAATTTTTGTATTGTTTTGCATAATTTTATATTGTTTTAAAGACATGATTTTAATTGTTTTAAAAATTGTATTGTTGGATTTTAACTCATTTTAGTTGTGAGCCGCCTTGGGTTTCACTCTGGGAGAAAGTGAGCATATAAGTAAAACAAAACAAAATGGTTGTTGCAGTGCTGATCACCTTGATCAAACACACCAGAAAATTTTTGCTTGTCTCGCTTAATATTTTTGCAACTTGTCTTTTACAGCATTTGGATGCCTTACTGCGACAGATCCGAGATATTGTCGAAAAGCACACAGACACAGATGTTTTGGAAGCTTGCTCTAAAACATACCATGCACTCTGCAATGAGGAATTTACAATCTTTAACAGAGTGGATATTGCAAGAAGTCAGCTAATAGATGAACTAGCAGACAAATTCAACAGACTTCTTGAAGATTTTCTGCAAGAGGCATGTATCTTTCTAATTTTTTACATTTCTTGTTCCATAGTTAGCATTTAATCAAAATAAAATTTCTTTTGTTTAAAAAAACACACCCATAGACCTGTACATGTAGGATTTCTTCTGTAATGCAGTTCGAGAATCAATACAGATTTGCTTCTCATTGGTCATAGCCTGAAATGAAAACAGTCTCTAGTTGTCATTATTTTTGTGGGTATGTTTTATTTGATCTGTTATTAATAGCCATAGCAATAGCATTTATATTTTTATACTGCTTATCAGTGCCAAAAGCACTCTCTAAGCTGTTTACAAAGGTGTGTTAGCTAAATTGCCCCCAACAAGCTGGGTACTCATTTTACCGACCTGTGGAAGGATGGAAGGCTGAGTGAACCTTGGAACCCTCTGGGATCAAACTCATAATGTTGTGGCTGCAGTACCAGCATTTAACCACTGCACCACCAGTGCTCCTAATATTAATACAGTTGTCCCTTCATATTCGCTGGGGTTTGGTTGCAGGACCCCCCGTGGATACCAAAATCCGTGTATATTCAAGTCCCATTATATGCAATGGCGTAGCAAAATGGTGTCCCTTACAAAAGATGGCAAAATCAAGGTTTACTTTTTTGGATTATTATTTTTTAAAGAATATTTTCAAGCCATGAATACTTAAATCTGTGAATATCAAATCCGTGGATACGGAGGAACAACTGTAACCACATAATTTCTCCACCTTTTGAAAGTACCTGCTTTTATTATAATACTGAACTTTTTAAAAATAGGGTGAAGAGCCTGATGAAGATGATGCTTATCAAGTCTTATCAACATTAAAGCGAATCACTGCTTTTCATAAGTAAGTGGAGGAAATATCCTAGCTACTTCGTGCAACTTTTATCTTCATATTCAGTGTAAAATTTACTTTGTTTTAATATATCTGCTTAGATAACTATAATTAAAAAGTGCACACCATTTGTGTATGTACATTTTTGTGGTTGTTAACTGCTGTCAAGTCAACTTTGACTTAGGGCAGCCCCATGAAGGAGAGACCTGCAAGTCACCCTATCACCACAGCCCTGCTCAGGTTTTGCAGACTCAGGGTTATGGCTTCCTTGATTGAGTCTATACATCTGGAATGTGGTCCTCCTCTTCTACTGTCTTCTGCCTTACCATATTTAATGTTCTGTAAATCTTAACTATAGTAAATATGTGTATGTTTAAGCAACCTGAATCTTTAAGCAGTTGTGAATCAGTGTCCATGTAAATATGTGCTAAGGAGATATTTGCTTACTTTTCTGCTCCACAGGTCCTAACTTGTGAGAGTGCTTTTCAGTTAGGCTTTAGGCTTTTGCTATCTCTGTGGTTAGGCTTGTTAAGCCAGAAGAAATTGTACTTGATTGTCTGTCTAGGGGTGTATATGTGTGTGTGTGTGTGTGTGTGTGTGTGTGTGAGAGAGAGAGAGAGAGAGAGAGAGAGAGAGACTTTGGAGATTTTCACACAGGGCCAAAATGCCCCGTTACTGCCCCGCCACCTCCTCTCCTGTTCCTGCCACAGAATAACGTAAATCTTTCACACACTTACCTTAATTCCACAGCAGGAACGGGCTCCCCCTCCCCTCGCTGGCTGTCCGTAAATGCAGCTGTCGTAAGGCTGCTTTTACGACAGGCCGTCTGAAACGTTATCATGTTATCGTGTGATAATGGCCGGGCGGTAAATTTAAAAAATAAAACTCCCCCAAACATAAAATCAGTTCACCAAGCATAAAAACACACTTTAAATCACACAAACAAAACAGGGAGGGTAAAATAAAGGGTGCCACTTACCTGGATATCCAGATCATACCAGGAAGTGCTTGGAATTGACCTCCCCTTTGTGGCTGTCATTTTGGAACAGGAACAGGGCTCCTGTTCACACGCCTGTGGTTGCGTGATAGCGACAGAACGGGAGGTCTGTTCACGTTGAAAAATTGTGATTACATTGTTCCGGAACAGTCATGGGAGCAGGATGGATGCAGGACAGAATGGGGTCAACGTCGTCCGAACAGGAAAACCTTTCCAGACCCTGTTCTGTTCCTGCCACGGGATATACATCCCGTGTGAAAATCTCCTTTATGTACCATTTTTTAAACTCCCAAGGTTGGAGACAAAGTGGGAGAGCCAGAGCTAGTTACAATGCAGCATCCATGGATTTGTGCTGTGCTAAACAGTGAAATTCTACCATAGTAACATGAATAGCTCTGTTACAGTGACAGTGATTTGGGTGCTTGCTTGAGGGTTAGAATTATGACTGAAACTGTTCAGTGAATATTATAATAATCAATGCAAAGAGATAGAAGAGGATAACAAAGTTAGAAAAAGATACCTCTCCCAAAAGATCAATGGGAAATTTAAAATGAAGCATATCAACACTTAATTATCAATAGGGTAACACATGGTATGTTCAGGACAAAATAAAAACATCATGGAAGCAACATACTGAACTATGGAAGTGAGATGAAAGATTGACAGATTTCTCTAAAGTAGAAGTTCTCAGAGTACTTGGAAGAAATAAATCACCAAGAACAGACAGCATACCAATAAACCTGTTTTAAACTATAGAGAACAAATCTATTCAAAGTCTGACAAAAATCTGCTGACCAATAGGCCAAAAAACCAAAACAAACAAAAATCCAATGGCCCACAGATTGGAACCAGCTCAATGTGCATTTCTGCCAGTCAGAGTCAACAACACAGACATAGATGGACCAAGGGGGTTTAAGGCAGGGCAGTTGTAAGGCAGCTTCCTATGTTCCTGTGATCAATATTGATCAGTTCACTTTTTTCTGTTTTCAGTGCTCATGATCTGTCAAGATGGGACTTGTTTAGTTGTAACTACAAGCTACTAAAAACAGGCATTGAAAATGGAGACATGCCAGAACAGGTCTGTGTTTGTGGTTCCCCCCTGCTCATAAATGAAAATATATACTTAAAACAAAAATGTAGTTCTTAGGTTCTTTTTAAAACAACACATTTTTCTTTTCTTTCTTTTTTTTTAATGCAGATTGTTATTCATGCACTGCAGTGTACTCACTATGTAATCCTTTGGCAGCTAGCAAAAGTCACTGAGAGCAGTTCTACAAAAGTAAGTCTTTTTGGGTGGACAGGCAACTTGAAGGTACATATACACACAATGACAATTTAACCACCTCTTGAGTATTCCTTGCTTAAGAAAACTGTGAAGTTCATGGGGGTCGCATGTAAGTCATCAGGTGATATAAAGTGGACAGGTGACATACACACAATGGCAATTTACTTTTCCGCTGAATGGAAGCAGATTGAGGAACAGTAATTGTAATGTATAATGACACAAACCTCTTTTGTTTTTCTTGAAATTTGTACCAGTAGGCAAGAGAGAAGGGTAAGATGGGGACAAGAGAGGTGGGGAGATAAATCTTTGGGTTTGTCTAGACGAGAAGAAATAATGCTCATACCTGTGCATTATAGCAAATTCGCAGCATCATCCTTTTGTTTCAATGGTCTTTCCACAAAAACAATAGGCTGCAAAGCTCTCCACACTTGACATTCACACACCCGCAAATCTAGATGGCAGGTGTGTTATGCGCTCCTGCAGCTGCAGAGGTTTTGTTTGTTTGTTTGTTTGTTTGTTTGTTTTTTGGCTGTTGGGGCTGATTGGGGGGACATTCAGAGTGGGAAGGCAAAGGGAACCTGGCAGTGCCTGGAGACAAGGAGGGTGCTCACCGCGTGGAATAGGAGGGGAGACTTGAGCCACGAGCCCTTCATTTATCCTGGCAGTGGAGGCATCCAAATCTGGCTGCAATTAAAGGGATGGGAGGAGCCGCCTGGCCAGCACCGGTTGCAGAGAAGTAAGAGGAGGAGGGTGGCGGCTAGATGAAGCCAGAGCATCAAAGGGCCGCCCTTTTCCGCAACCAGCAGCTGGCCAGGCGACTCCGCCAATCCCTTTAATTGCAGCCGGATTTGGATGCCACCACTGCTGGGATAGGTGAAGAGCTGGTGGCTCCGGTCTCTCCTTCTGTTCCTTGTGGCGGCCACTCTCCTTGTTGTCTCTGGACACTGCTGGGTTCCCTTTGCCATGAAAAATTGTTCTCTGTACTGTACAATTCAAAGGGTAAAGAGAGGGGGGACAAAAAAAAAAGCACAGAGTTACTAGTGTGAAAAGTGCTTCTTGGTGCTTGACGACAAGCCCGACTCCAGCACACGTTTGACCAATCAGACCTCCAGTTCCACCATCTCCAGACTGTGTAGCAAATTGAATTGGTTGTCCCAACAAGCTGGAATGTGCATTTCACTCACAATTTTAAAAAAAACTTTGGGGAAAGCCGCTAGGGCTTTTCCTGCATAGTATATGGCGTTTTTGCACCCCCCCTTCCAAATATGGCGAATTGCCGTGGGATCCAACTTGGGCAAAAGGTATTCTTGAATTCTGTGAGGAGTATTTTCACTGTGTAGACAAGCCCTTTTTATGAGATGGCAATATTGCTGGAAGTCAGGGAGATTGCACATTCAAAGAAAATACGTAGAGCACTTATTTTTTCAGTTGCTCAGTTTCTTCTGTGGTGAGGAGAATGGAGGTGGGGGGAACAGGGTTCATGAGCCTGAGATCCATTTCTCACCTAACACAGGCCACATAGGGCTGTATAAGTGGGCTGCAAGTATTCTGGATTTTTTTTTTTTTGCTTTTTTGTTACTTTTATATTTAATAGTTCATGTTTATTTGTGACAGATTATTAGAAAGTTTACACTTCTCTTCAAAAAAAGTATAATTTGAATAATCTTTGTTAATGTTTAATAATATTGTTTCTTTCAAAGGAGGACCTTCTACGCTTAAAGAAGCAGATGAGAGTGTTTTGTCAAATCTGCCAGCACTACCTTACTAATGTAAATACTGCTGTTAAAGAACAGGTTAGTTATCAAGTAGTCAGGCTTTGTTTATATCTAAATGCTTTATCATGATTTTTTTTTAAATAATAAATAATGCTTTGGTTTCTGCACTTGTGTGGGAGACAGCACATTATTTTGGCACCCACATTTAGAATAGTGGAAAAAGTATCTATAGAAATCTCAGCATGTGGCATACTTCTGGAAAAGAGACAGGGCTCTTTTATTTCATTTCAATATTTTATGTCCTGTCTTCCCACAGTACAGTGTGCTCAGGGTTGCTCAGAACAGGACCTAGAATTCATAAAATATTATAAACTCATAAGTGCAGCTCTACAATAAAGCAGTAAATCAGCAGTTAAAAACATAATTGGAACTAAGTTAGGAAAATGCTCACTAGTTACGTTTTTTGACTCATTATAAGTTGTGTACTTCCTATTAATAATCAATATGACATATTTCATTTTCTTACTCTTTTTTTTTGTAGGCCTTCACTATTTTGTGTGATGTATTAATGATCTTCAGCCATCAGATTATGTCAGGAGGACGTGACATGCTAGAGCCACTAGTTTACACTCCCGATTCTTCATTGCAGTCTGAATTGTTGAGTTTTATCCTTGATCATGTCTTCATTGACCAGGATGATGATAGCAACAGTGCAGGTATGGGGGTATAAAACTATCTTCTCATCATTTTGACAGCCAGAGCTGCATTGCTCTGCCATTACTGGTTTGGAAGATAGTATCCACTCTCACAATACTGAAAGGTAAAGATCAGCAACGGGAGGCTGAAGGGTTAGATCCAGGCTTTAAGAATATTCTGGTTAGCTTCTTAAAGAATTTGTTAATCTGGAGGAAAGTGGTGTCTTTAGCAGTAGAATTTGGTATCAGATCACTTTAAACGGTGGGGATGGAGCTTGATCTGTCTTAACCTTGCCATAAAAGTTAGCTATAAGTATTATAGAGAAATAGTTGCAGTGGTTAAAAAAACATCTGGTCCCCCCTCTTATTTCTACTGTAACAACACTTACAGTAGCATTAGGGCAACAATGTTTGCATAATTTCAGCTGATAAAAGTAGTGCACAAATTCAAATTCTTCATAGTGTTCATCTTCTTGTTTTTTAGATGGACAGCAGGATGATGAAGCTAGCAAGATTGAAGCCTTGCACAAAAGAAGAAATTTGCTTGCAGCTTTTTGTAAACTTATTGTATATACTGTGGTGGAAATGAATACTGCTGCAGATATTTTTAAGCAATACATGAAGGTAGTATTCAAGATTCCTGATTTCTCTAAAGATTGGGTGTCACGGAGAAATGAATTTTAACTGTTAGCAATAAACTAATGTGTTCTTGATTTTTCTCTTGGGAGAATCTTAACATGCTAAAATTAATCACTCCACTGATAATGTGTGGGCCTCTTCTGGGCACTGATTTTTTTTTTTAAAGCAAGCAGTGGTAGTTAAATATGAATATTTTAAATCAGCTTTTTTAGTATTTTAAAATTTTACTTTTGATGCTTCTTCTTAACATAAAACTTGTAGAATAGCATTTTCTTCTTTCATAAACTAAAGTTAAAGTTATTTTCTCTGTGTTTTCCCCCTTGTTAGTATTACAATGACTATGGCGATATTATCAAAGAAACCATGAGTAAAACAAGGCAGATAGACAAAATTCAATGTGCAAAGACTCTGATTCTCAGTTTACAACAGGTGAGTACTATGTTAAACAAAGTACCTACTGTGGACATTCACTAAAGATTGACTGTTTTTAAAAGGTAGACTAATTAGTCCAACTCAAATCACAGAATAGATTCTATTCATATCTGAATCCATCTTTGTCTCTTCGCAGTTCTTAGGGTATTGAAATTAAATGAGTATTGATATTCTGTGTGTTTCTTATATCTTTTGTGTTTTGTGGAAGCCTTTACAATATAAAGAAAACACAAAAAGGTTTTCCCCATACACCTGAGTCATTAAGAAATTAGATTTGTGGGAAACAATTAAAATACTCGTGTTTGTGGGAAGAATTTTAAAAAGTTACCATAACATTTTAGTTCTGCCATTAAGAGAAGTTCTAAAATCTAATCAAGTGTCTTTGTCAGATCTGAGCGCTGTAGTTCTTGAAATAGTTTAGAAATCTGTGATGTGATTTTTAGAGGAAAATCAGAATGACAATCTGTGCTTAATTATTTAAATAATTAAGGGATCCTTCAAATATATACATGTTGAACATTTATGTTTGGAGTGGGCAGCATGTGACGTGTGGTTCTCCCCCCCCCCCACATCTTATAGCCCCTGGAGCAAATGGTTTTAGTGATGCCCACTCCCACTCCTGTTAGCATTAAAACAAGATCATAGGGCCAGTGTTTCCCTTCTGCAACCCATGAATGGAATTGGAGAAGAAAACCACTGATACTGTATGCTGCACTGTCAAAAATTAACATGGTGACGTGTGACTCACAGTGAAATCTCATGGGCTAAGAGCCCCCCCACACACACCGTCTGAAGTTGCCCATCTTTGTATACTATAACTCTAATTGTAGACCCTGGCTTGAGGGATTAAGTTAGGCTCTTCAAGTGATACTCCCATGGGTTGCATTAGGAATAAGGGAAAGTATGCATCAGCAGCAGAGTTACCCACTTCTGTCCTGTTCCTGTCAGCTTCAAGTGGAGCAAGTGAACGGGAAAATCTTGAGTTCAAGTGAACCAGGAGCTCCACATTTATTTCCTAATTAATCTCCACATGGGCTTTGAGATCAAAATATTATTCATAGCACTACTTAAGTGATTTCTGCTTTCAGCACTGACCATATGCTAGTTAAAATTAGTATAAGTTTCTAGATGTTCCTAACTGTGGCACTCTAAATTCATTAAGCCCAGTTCTTCTGGCCTGAGTTCTTTAGCTCATTTTTGTTTTAGAACTAGTCACAGGTGTGTGTGTGTCTGCGCACACCTTCAAATCACCTGTCAACTTAGTGCAACCTCATGAATTTCATAGGGTTTTCTTAGGCAAAGAGTACTCAGAGGTGGTTTTGCCAGTTCATTCCTCTAAAATATAGCCTACAGTAGTTGGTATTTGTTGGCAGTTTCCCATCCAAGTACTAACCAGAGCTGAACCTGCTTAGCTTCCAAGATCAGACAGGACCTGGTGCCTTTAGGTTATTTTGGCCAGTCACAAATACCACATTGTGTAAATGGTTCCGTGCGAGAAGTAGTGTTGCAATATGCATGCCATACATTAGCCTAGATTCTTTGATATCCTTTGAGACTTGCAGCTCCTGCTACAGATCTCCATAGCCCCTAAAACCTAATCCACCACCCTCTGGAGCAGGATTTCAGGGAGTTGGTAGGGGTTGGAGGTGGGAAGGGGTGTTTCCATTTGTGACAAAAACAGCAGGATCCAGCATTAGTTCCTGGCTATATTAATTAGCACGTTTAAGCTTTGATCAAATGTTTGGTTTCCAGGCCAGTTCTTAGAACATTGTTAATGTTATAGTGTTTATATAGAATAATACTTACCACCTACACACATTGATAATGCTTCCCTGTCTTACTGAAGTATGCACTATATGTAATACTTGAACCAGCTGTATCTTGAAAGACTCTCTCTCAAAACTGTTTTGGTTAAGATTATTAGACAAGTTATTTTACAATAGATAACAAAGTAAGAGTACACTTAACATGCACAAATTTTCTGAAATACAGTTGTCCCTCCATATCCACGGATTTGGTATCCATGGATTTAAGTATTCACAGCTTGAAAATATTCTTAAAAAAATAATAATCCAAAAAGCAAACCTTGATTTTGCCATCTTATATAAGGGACACCATTTTGCTATGCCATTGCATATAATGGGACTTGAGTAGTCACAGATTTTGGTATCTACCGGGGGGGGGGTTTCCTGGAACCAAACCTCAGCAAATATGAAGGGGCAACTGTACTGCTATTAAATACAAACGTTTTATTAAGAATGAAAAATACTTTTCTTCATGCAGCTTTTCAATGAGATGATTCAAGAAAACGGATATAATTTTGATAGATCGTCACCAACTTTCAGTGGCATTAAAGAATTAGCTCGACGTTTTGCTTTGACATTTGGACTTGATCAGCTGAAAACAAGAGAAGCCATTGCTATGTTGCACAAGTAATTGCTAACTTTCTTGTTTGTAAACAAATGTGTAACCTGCTGTGAAGTTACTGATGTAATTGTTTTCCTATATTCACAATTTCTGGAATGTGAAGAGAGATCCCAAATAGTAGAGTTAAATTGCAAGTAACTTAAACAAATTTGCCCAGCTTGTGGATTTGAAGCCAGTCTGTGATGTTAAAGTAACAGTTAAAAGAATTTAATTCTTTTATCAAGAGTTAGTTGCTGCATACATCTGGGTAGGCAACTGTGGAGAGGGTGGGGGCACTCCCTCCCACAAACACTGGTGGGCTGCACTGGTACACCTAACACAACTGGAAGTAATATCACAAACACTTCTGATTTTTGAAGGATTGTAAAAGCATTTTTAAGGTTCATGGGTAGATTGGAGGGCTAAAGAGCTGTGTCTTTCAGTGGTTTTAAGTAATTTCTGGAGGGTTTAAGGGTAAAAATAAAATCATTCAATTAAAAAAATATTGGTGTAGTCAGGGATTTCAGGGGCCCATGGAGACCTACTTTGGGGGGGACTTCAGGGGCTGCAAAGTAGGTCTCCATGGGCCACACTTTCCCCATTCCTGTTATACATAGTTTCCCAAATTTGTAGGAAAGCTCAAAGACTAAGTTGGCCATTTCAGAGAAGGCCTACCCAGCCAATATGAAATCTGTGCTAGTGTCCCTTCTAATGATTTCAGTATGACACCACACTCAGACCTTTAAAAACCTTGTATATTTGATTCCATCTTCTGAGCTAGAGTGTACAGTCGTCCCTCCACATTCGCGGGGGTTAGGGGTGCAAGAACCCCGCGAATGTGAAAATACTGCAAATAAAATACACCTCCCCCACCCACCCGCAAACCACAACCCCCCTTCCAAAGTGGTGACTGGGCTTTTGAAGCCTCGTAGCCACTTCTCAGCTGCCACACCTGCCCTCCCAAAGCTGCTCTCCACTCCAAACAGCGAAGCCCAGGGAGAGCAGGTCTAAATCGCCTCCCTCCTTGCTCTCTGGGGCTTGGCTTTCAAGCCCCAGGAAAGTGGGGGGAGGGGGTGCTTTAGACCCCATCTCACCACTCTCCCTGGGCTGGGCTCTGTTTGGAGTGGGAGCCAACCCTGAGGGAGCAGGGATCACCCCCCTCCTTGCTCTCTCTGGCTTGGCTTTCCATTTCAAAAGGAGGCAAGCCCCAAGAAAGTGGGGAGGGTGTGCTTTAGACTCTTATCTCTCCACTCTCCCTGGGCTTGGCTCTGTTTGGAGTGGGGAACCTACCCTCAAGGGAGCAGGGAGTTTGGGTCTAAATCGTCCCCCTCCTTGCTCTCTCAGGGCTTGGCTCTCCATTTCAAAGGGAGGGAAGCCCCAGGAATGTGGGGAGGGGGTGCTTTAGACCCCATATCCCCACTCTCCCTGGGACTGTCTCTGATTTGAGTGCGGAGACAACCCCCAAGGGAGCAGGAGATCAGGTCTAAATCGCCCCCTCCTTGCTCTCTTGGGGCTTGGCTTTCCATTTCAAACAGACGCGAGCCCAGGAAAGTGGGGAGGGGGTGCTTTAGACCCCACTTCCCCACTCTCCGTGGGCTTGGCTCTGTTTGGAGTGGGGAGCCAACCCCCGAGGTAGCTGGGAGATTCGGGTCTAAATCACCCCCCTCCTTGCTCTCTCGGGGCTTGGCTTTCCATTTCAAACAGAGGCAAGCAGAGGAGTTCCCTCCTGGGGAGGGGGAGGAGAACGAGGAGAAACCGCGAATAGTCAAAACCGCGAACTCAAAGCCGCAAATGTGGAGGGACGACTGTACTTTCTTCATCTATGGCTGGCAGGGATACTTGTGCATATATTCGTTAGAAGGGCTACAGCTCATTGAGGAAGCACACGTTTTTCATGAAGCAGATCCCAGATTGAATCCTTGTCTTCACCTACTTATTTCCAGTGGATTGGACAAGAAGGTGCTGGCTTTAGGCTTGGCAGAGACCCATTGAATAAAATGAGATTTGACTTGATGACTCACGCATGTCCACTTGAATTTCATTCAGTCTATTTTAAATATTACTTGCATCCAACACAACAGAACTTTTACTTCACACTTGCAAAGTCATTGTGACTTGCAGTACATTAAATGTAAACAAAACTGGATTGAATAACACTATTTACTCCTTTGAAATACTCTTTTTAAAGCATTTGATGTGGTTTTAAAATACCCTCCCCATAGAGAGAGGCCAAGTTGGCACTTGTGTTGGCTTCATCTTGGTACTAATTAAAACATAGGGGTTTTTTAAATTAAAGCCCAAGCTTTAGGGGTTTTTTGTGTACATGAGTATGGTTTTAACTTGTTTTGAATTATTGTATAATTTAATATGATTTTAGACTGTAATTTATTTTTACTGTTTGAAAAGTTAAATTGTTTTAAAATAGTTGGAATTGATAATTTAACCATATGTAGCTCGACATCCTTGGGTTGATGTATAAGTATCAAGAAGAATAAATAAATAATATAAATAATGTGAAAAACAGGAAATACCATTTATTATATTAATTCTATTACTATGATTTTTTTAGAAATGCTCACTTAAATTCTTAATTGTTTTCAGAGATGGCATAGAGTTTGCTTTTAAAGATCCTAACCCACAAGGTGAAAGCCATCCACCTTTAAATTTGGCATTTCTTGATATATTGAGCGAGTTCTCTTCCAAACTTCTTAGGCAAGACAAAAAAACAGTGTAAGTATTTTGTGCAAATTCTTGATATTGTCAATTTTTTATGTTGTATTTAGGTGTCACTGTTTTTAAAGCCTGTTTATATCATACAATTGTATGAGAACAGCTGTGATTTAATGTAGAAACGAAGTTGAGTAAATATGTTTCATAAGACTTCAGATAACTTGAGCTTGCTTAAAAATTAGTTCTTCTATATGATTTCCCTAAGTTAGCTGTTTAACGTAATGAATAAGCATCAGGGATAAAATACGATTGCAATGTGTTTATAGAAGAGGATCCAAGAGTCATCATTGTTTTAGACACTGGTTTTAAATCGATGATGTAGTAGATTATCATGATGTTTTTACCAAGAACACTGAATGAGAACTTAAAAATGGTTCCAGAGCCAGAATTTCATTCTTGCCATAGAAATCTGGTTATGTCTTATACTGCTGTTGCAGTTCAGTTTAGGATCAACTCAGCAGTCTTTTTCTAGCTTTGCGTAGTTTTCCTTTTTGGTTAGAGAATGGTCAGATGTAAGAGCAGTTAGGAGATCAGGAAAGACTATGGGTTGATTAACACAATTGCACAATTTACATGTTTGTGTTGACAAAAGAATACATGGATAGTGAAGATTTCCAGCTATTTTCATTACCAGTGTGCGCTACACATGACCCATAATTGTCATCTGTCTTTAGAATTTTGAAATTTAAAAACTTAAATAAATGTATAATAGATTTAATGGTGCATTTATGTGTTTAAACTACATCCAATGTGTTAGTAATAATTACTTGTTCCTTTCTTTTAAAAGATATGTTTACTTGGAGAAGTTTATGACCTTTCAGATGTCTCTCCGAAGAGAAGATGTGTGGCTTCCACTCATGTCATACAGGAACTCTTTGCTAGCTGGGGGTGATGATGATACTATGTCTGTCATCAGTGGAATCAGTAACCGAGGGTCTACAGTACGGAACAAGAAAACAAAACCAGCCACAGGGAAGCGGAAACTACCTGAAGGTGTGGTTTTATTAATTCTTTTTTTCAAATACAGTGTGCTTGAATTTTTAACCTGGGGATATTAGTGTAAATTACTGTATGCAATAATTCCAAGTTTCACTAAATATAGGAGTCCCCCTCACTTAAAAAACTTAGTTTATACTGTTGGGATACTGGTGATGGGATTCTGCTAAATTCTTTGCTCAACAGTCTCCCTTACTGAGCTGGCACAGTTGGACTCCATAGTGGTATTGAAGTCCTCATGGCTTGTTGTGCTGGGGGACTTCACCATCTATGCTGAGACAGCTCTTTTGGTATAGCCTCAGAACCTCATATCCTCCATGATGACCCAGGGTGTATCCCTTGTAATACCATTGCCACATATGTGTCAGGATACACTGACCTGATTTACTGTGCTAAATATGACAGTGACCTGGATGTGGAGAAAGGATAGTTCTGTTGTCATGATCACTACCTCGTGGGGTTTAGACTTAATGGGACTCAGTCTCTGCAGGAGAGTGTGTATGTGTTGTTGGGGGGGGGGACAATTAAGATAGACCTCTCTAGGAGACTTATGGACCCAGTTGGATTCCTGATGGCTTTTGGGGAGTTACCTCTTGCCGATCTTTTGGCAGTCGTGGCTGATCTCTGAAATAGGGAAATGGCCAGAACAGTGGACACAATTGTTCCTAAGTGTCCTTTTCCATGGAGTGGAGCCACAAGAGCCTTCTGGTTTAGGGAGCTGGCAGTGATGAAACAAATGTGACAGAGACTACAGAGAGTTTTCTGAGTGGAAAACTCAGGCTTTCCAATGGGCTAGAGCCCATTGGAAAGCCTGTGCTATGGTGGCGGGACTGAAGAAATCATACTTCTCTGCCACCATTGTATCTGCATGTTGTTGTGCAGTCGAGCTGTCTCAAGCTGTCAGGGGCTTCTACTCTCTGTTGCACAAGAAGTGAACAGAGGCCACTTTATAGCCTACTGGAGAATTTGCACAACACTTTGCCAACAAAATCGTTCGGATCTGTGCTGATTTGAATGCTGTAGTTGGTACAGTTCCTGCTTGTCCTGTGTTATTGGACTTCAGTTTGTGCAGCCTGAGGATGTGGACAGGACCCTGGAGAGGTGAAAGTCACCACACACATACTGGAACCATACCCTTCCTAGCTTATAAAGGCTAGAGGGGGACTAGCTGACTGGGTAAGAGGAGTGGTGAACTATGCTTTCTCCACATTGGAGTTGTATCCTGCTTAAAAGAGGCTGTGGTGAGGCCTTTGCTGAAAAAAACCCTCCCCAAATCCAGCCATACTGGATTACTACCAGCCATTCTACCTTGTTTGGGCAAGGTTCTGGAGCCTTTGGTGGCCTCCTAGCTGCTGGTGTCTTTGGAAGAGATTATCTAGATCCGTTTAAATCTGCTTCAGGTCTGGCTTTGGTCACCTTGTCGATGACCTATGCCAGGAACTGGACAGGGGAGTGTGTCCCTGTTGTTTCTGCTAGAAATTTAAGTGGCTTTTGATATCACTGACCATGGTTTCCTTTTGGGCTGCCTTTCTGGGATGGGACATCAGTAGTTCCAGTCCTTGGAGGAGAGAATTCAGAAGAGAGTACTGGGGAATTCCTGTTCAACCCTCTGGCTGTTGGCTCAGATGTGACCCCCATGCTGTTTAATATCTACACGAAACTGCTGAGAGAGGTTATCCAGTGTTTTAGGGTTCAGCTTACCATTATGCTGATGACAACCAACTCTATCACTCCTTTCCAAGGAAGCTGTTTTGTTGCTAAACCACTTCCTGCTGTCAGTAATGGATGGAATAAAGGCAAACAAATTGAAGCTTAATATAGACAAGACAGATGTACTCTTGGTCAATCAAAAATCAGATCAAGAAATTGGGCTTCTTCTTATACTGGATGGGGTTACACTTCTCGGTTTTGGCAGTGGCCAGAAGTACATTTGCATAGCTGAAGCTAGTGCACAAGTGTCATTTGTTCCTTGAGATGTCAGATTTGGTTGCATGTCTTGCTTATATCCTGGTTGGATTATCATAATGCATTCTGCGTGGGCCACCCTTTGAAAACTGTTTGGGAACTTCAGCATATCCGAAAGGAAGTGGCCAGGTTGTTGACTGGGGCTGGCTACAGGGATCATGTGACTCCTCTGTTGAAACAGCTGCATTGACTACCAATGCAAGTATTCCAAATTCCGAAGTATTCCAAAATACCTCTGGTCCCAAGCATTTCAGATAAAGGAGACTCAACCTATACTAATAGCTGTGGTGGTGGTGTGCCTTCAAATCATTTCTGACTTAATGGTGATGCTGTCATGGGGTTTTCTTGGGAGAATTTCTTGGGAGTTTGCCCTTGCCTTCCTCTGAGGCTGAGAGAATGTGATTTCCCAAGGTCACCTAGTGGGTTTCCATGGCTGAGTGGGGAGGTAAACCCTGGTCTCCCAATGTCCTAGTTAAGGACTCAAACCACTAAACCACACTGTTTTTTCCCCCCCCTGTACCTTGTTACAAGGTACATGTTTTAAATGCATATAAGCAGCCTTCAGTCCTGTGCATGGAGAAAGGATGGATATAATTGGAATGAATAAGTAAATAAAATTTAAATTCTTCAGTTTTTGGAGATTATCAATATAGATAAGGTACTGCATGTTATTTTCCAGCAGTGTGGGGACGGAGTTCTTAGACTGGTTTTGGCTCCTCCTCCACTGAAGACAGGCAGGGCCATCAGCCAATTAATTTAACTTACCCTAGGGAGGAGAACCAGCCCAACCTTCCCAGGTCTGTCCTGCCTCACAGTGAGTGCACAGGTCGTTCTTCAGGGTCTTTTTTTCTAGCACTTCAGGACTGCTATTCCCCAGGAGGATGGCCAGTTTTGCAGCCCATACTCTCCCAGTCTCAGACCTTTTGTCTGAGGGGGAGATGGAATACTCACGGCTCTTGCCTTTAGCAGGGCTGAGGATGCCAAGGGAGCAGGGTGTTCTCTCCGGATGTCCAGCCATTAGCTCCCTGGGATTTGCCACTCTGGTGACAGAGCGTGATGTGGTCCTAGTCTCTGGGGTGGACCACAAGGCAGAGATTTTAGCGGCAGCAGCAGTGGGGGGCAATGGACGCCTCTAGCTGGACATGTAAGTAATGGGTTGTTTCCTCCCCTCCCCCCTCTATGGTCAATGGTACTGAACTGCTGCCGCAGCTGGCTGATTAGATCACTTTGATCGCGTGGTACGCGGTTGCAGCAGACAAGTCGGAGGGTCAGATTTGGCCCTGGAAGCAGCACCTACGGGGACAGAGGCTTCGCACCAAAAAGGCCCCAGTGGGGATGGAGCTTCCCTGCCTCCTGATTCAGGCCGTGTACATGGCAAGCGCAAGCAGCCTGTCTCCCCTCTGGCTCAGTCTCTTCATTTTCAGGAAGGTAATGAGCCTGTTCCCTCTCAACAAGTAGAATCTCCTCCTCCAATAAAGTGAGGAAGAAGCAGAAGAATAAGATTGTGACTTCCTGGGAGGAAGGAGATTCAGAGGTCTCTGTCACAGTATCTGATAAGGAGGAGGGGGAATTATCCTCACAGGAGGATGTTCTCTGCATGGATCAAGTTTCTCCAAGCTTTTTGAACCAGGTAGCTTCCAGTTACTGGTGTGGAAGGTTCAGAAATCTCTGAACCCCACCCCCCCACCTGCTTTGCCCTTGGAGGAGATGGGGTTTCCAGAATTGAGAACAAAGGGTAGGACAGGCTATCAAGTCATTCCCTTTCCTACCATGTTTAAGGACGTGATGGAGGGAGAGGATGAACACCACCATCCACACATTGCTGTAGGCAAATCTGTACTTAAGTCCATTCAGCAGTTCACCTA
This sequence comes from Gambelia wislizenii, assembly GCA_030847615.1. Classification (NCBI taxonomy): domain Eukaryota; kingdom Metazoa; phylum Chordata; class Lepidosauria; order Squamata; family Crotaphytidae; genus Gambelia; species Gambelia wislizenii. Next base: position 26,349,336 of record JAUMIR010000011.1, on the reverse strand, counting down.
TCTGGGAAGTATCATCTCCTCAGATGCCAAGATTGACAAAGAGATTGATCACAGATTAGCAAAGGCATATAGATCATTTGGAAGACTTTACAAAAGAGTCTGGAGTAACAAACACCTGAAGCGAAGCACAAAAATCCGTGTGTATAGAGCCATTGTACTGTCTATTCTCCTTTACGGGTCTGAAACATGGGTCACCTATCGCCAACACTTACGACTCCTCGAACGCTTTTATCAGTGCTGTATATGCACAATCCTAAATATACACTAGATTGACTATGTGACGAATGTTGCTGTCCTTGAGCAAGCAGGGATCACTAGCATTGAGGCCATGATATTGAGAACACAGCTGCGCTGGGCAGGGCACGTTTCTAGGATGGAGGACCATCGCCTCCCAAAAATAGTACTCTATGGTGAACTCGCCTCGGGTCAGCGTAAGAGGGGTGCTCCCCAAAAAAAAAAAAAAAAAAAAAAAAAAAAAAAAAAAAAAGATACAAGGACTCCCTGAAACAACATCTTAGGCTCGGCCAAATTGATCACCTACAACGGTCCGCCATGGCCTCACATTGGGACGCTTGGAGACGCATTATCCACAATGCTGCAGCCTTATTTGAGAACTCACGCCGAACAAGTCTTGAAGAGAAATGACAACGCAGAAAGAATCACAACCTGGAAACATCACCCAAGGAGACTTTCTGCTGTGCTTTCTGCAACCGGACATGTTTATCTCGGATTGGCTTTTTAGTCATCAGCGCGCTTGCAGAAAGCGTGGGATGAGTCCTTCCTGAATCTTCATTTACGAAGAAAAGCCAGAGAGAGAGAGAGAGAGAGAGAGGAGGGAGAGTGGCTGCACCCTGGTGCTGTTAAGGCTTCACCCTAGGTGGCTAAGTCATCCTACACCTTACCTACTGAGGTTATGGACTAGCTTAAACTGCCTGCTGTTGATGCCCTGGTGGCAGGTTTGGTTTGGGGCTCTCTTTTTCCTTGGGATGATGATGACACCCTAAAAAGTCCTGAGGGCAAACGGGTGGATATCTTTTTGCATAAATCCCATGAGGCTGTTGCCAACTGGTTAAGCAGGCAGTCTCTGGATCAAGGGAGGTGGGGTCTCAATTCATTGGTTTTCCAGATGGTGGTGAACAGATTCAGCCTTTCGTGGGTGGATCTGTTTGCATCAAAGGAGAATCACAAACTGCTTCACTTCATATCCAGATTCTCGGCCGGGGGGCATTAGCCTTCAATATTCTCATGATAGCGTGGCCTCAGGTTTCATGCTACACTTTTCCTCCAGTAGCTCTTTTGGCCAGGGTGCTCCGGAAGATCAGGTCAGAAAGGGCGGAGGTGATTCTCATTGCCCCCAAATGGCCTCGTCGTCCGTAGCTCCAGGACTTGTTAGAGTTACAGACGGAAGACAGTTGGCTTCTTCCTCTTTGCTTCGGTCTTCTATTTCAACAGGCCCTCATTCATCCAGATCCAGGTTGGTTACAACTTCATGCCTGGAGGTTGAGAGGAAAAGGCTTGTAGCAGCTAGTTATGATCATCTGATTAGTGAAACCATTTTAGCTGCTAGGAGGCCTTCTACGATTTGCTTATACGAATCCACTTGGAGGGCTTTTTGTAAGTGGGGTCATTTTAAGGGAATTTTACCCCCAAAGGCTTCAGTGGGTACTGTGTTAGCCTTTTTACTGTCTGGGCTTCAGAAGGGTCTCAGTGCTAACACTTTGAGACATCATGTTTCTGCTTTGGGTTCCATCTTGAAAGGTGTGCAGAATAACTCTTTAGCATCTCATCTGCATTTTCACAGTTTTTAATTTTAAAAAGGAGTTGCACTATTGAAACTGCCCACAGTTCATCATTTTCCCTCTTGGTGCTTGCATGTAGTCTTGCAGGCCTTGATTAAGGCTCCATTTGAACCTTTGCATTCGGTTGGCTTAAAGTTTCTTTCTCTTAAGGTCACCTTTTTAGTCATTACTATTGCACATCGAGTTTCCAAGCTAGGAGCTTTATCTGTTAGAGAGGAATTAAACGTTTTCCACCAGGATTCGGTGGTTCTTCATTTAGACCCTTCTTTTATTCTGAAGGTTAATTCTGTTTTTCATAGAACTCAGGAGTTAGTTCTTCCTTCTTTTTGTCCCAATCCATCAGCAGTTCAGGAAAAGAATTGGCATTAGTTGGATGTGCAGAGAGCACTCGGATTTTATTTGGATAGGATTCCAGAGTTCTGAAAGTCAGGTTCTTTGTTTCCTTTGCTAAGGCTTCTTTGGGGAAGAAAGTTTCTTCTTTTACCATTGCAAAGTGGTTGTACATGTGCATTGAGGCTGCTTATGTTCATAGTTCTCTACCTATTCCTGGTGGGGTGCAGGCTCATTCAATTTGAAGTGCTGCTACATTGGCAGCATTAGATACTTCAGCTTCTTTAGGGGAGATTTGTAAGGTGGCCACTTGGTCTTCTTCAGCTTCCTTTGTCAGACATTACCAGATTGACAAGTATGCCTCAGCCGAGGCTGCCTTTGGTGGTTAGGTGTTGCAACAAGTTCTTCCATAGTTTTAGGTGGGTTTCCCATCCAAGTAGGGACCACTTTGGTAGGTCTTAGTCTAAGGACTTCCTCTTCACACTGCTGGAAAACGGAACATTTGTACTCACCGTGAAGGTTCATTTTCAGCAGTCATGGGGAGGGAATCCTTTCCCACCTGTGTTGGTGGCTTTATTTTTTGGGTTTTTTTGGGGGGGGGTTGTTTTGTTTTGTTTTGTTCGTGGAGCTCATTTTGATATCCATGGGAAGGTTGGGCTGGCTCTCCTCCCTAGGGTAAGTTAAATTTCATTGGCTGATGGCCCTTCCTGTCTTCACTGGAGGAGGAGCCAAACCTAGTCTAAGGATTCCCTCCTCACGACTGCTGAAAAGGAACCTTCACAGTGAGTACCGATGTTCCGTTTCCATACTGCCCCGCTTCCTCCCCATTACTGCTAGGTACATAGTGCATGGAGATCAGCCTGGTGTATGGGGGGAGAGAGATCTGGCCAGTGGGAAGGGGGAAGAGAGAGTGGTCTGGCAGAGGGAGGAAAGAGAGATTGGGCTGTGCGGGGAGAGTAGTCTGGTGGGAGGGGAAAAGCTTGGGCCAGTGGATCACAGACAAATAAATAATAAATAGATATGAAAGGCACAGCTTGGACTGCTTAAGAATAGTGTGGGGAAGGGGAAGAGGAGAATCCCACCATTTCATGCCATGTGACTGCTGTGTCTTCCATTTTTGAAGCAGAAGAGATTATCGTACAAGGGGGATTAGTGGGATAGCAGTGCTATTGGGAATCATTGATGGGTTTTTCCCATCAATGACAAGGTGCACTTCAGACATGACTGAAGTACACACCAGCAATGGGATGAAGATGATGTCATGCAGTAGGTAGTGCCCAATAAAATGCTACTAACTTGCTCTAGTCCTGCAATAGAAGCCTTGTGTGATAATCTCCTTTAAGGATCTGACCTTGCACTCTTTTACAAAACAAGCAAGTTTTTAGCTTCAACCTTGTTTCAATTGAGATGGTGCAGTTTTGTCCTTCAAGACAGAGATTCACGTGCACCCTTCTTCCTAGCATGTTGCAATCATAGCTTGATGTTACGCCTGTTAGACCTTGGGCAATCTTTGGCAAATGGTGGACAGAAATTTCTTCAAACCCATGATTACAAATACGAATGGAAGAGGCTTGCAAGCAGTGCTAGTTAGAGCTATTAGTTTGCCTGAAGTTTGCCAGAGGTCATGATAAGTTGTGGTGGTGGCAAACCAGAAAATGGTGAGGAGTTGTTGTTGTTGTTGTTGTTGTTGTTGTTATTTTATATTGCTGGGTCAGATCCATAGAAATGGAAGGATATAAACACATGAAGTTTTATGAGAGACAAATCAGCTTGGGGACAGGAGTGAGGCTGTAGCAAGTTCCACATCTCCAAATAACAATTTCAAGATTGAGAAGTGTAGTGTATTTATTGAGCTATTGTATGCTGATTGATTAGTTGGTTTGTTGATTTTGATAAGCCACCGGGACATATCAAAAATGGGCTATTAATAGACCTAAGTACAGGTTGAGTATCCCGTATCTGAGACCAGAAGTGTCCAGTAAAAAAAGATATCTTGGAGATGGGATCTAAGTCTAAACATAAAATTCATTTACACCTTATGCATGGCCTGAAGGTAATTTTATACACAGTATTTTGAATAATTTTGTGCATGAAAAAAGCTTGTATACAATGAACCATCAGAAAGCAAAGTTGTCACTAAGTAATTAGTAATTAAACAACTAAAAATAAGAAATAACTTGCTGACTATGTTCTGACTCAGAAATGTGACAAGCCATAAAAGAAGAATGATTAATAATATGAAAGATCTAGTTGATTTTTAGTGCACTGACTGTTTTGCAGGTGAGATGCAAGAAATGTTAACATTTTAAAGATCAAGTGTTGTGAAGTGATCTAATGCAGTTTTCTCCTTCTAGCTGAGGAAAGCAGCAGTAGTGACAGCATGTGGATGAACAGGGAGCAGACAATGCACACGCCTGTCATGATGCAAACACCACAACTCACTTCCACTATCATGCGGGAACCCAAAAGATTGCGACCTGAAGAGAGTTACATAGGTGTCTATCCAATGCAAGCTGAACACCATCAACCACCCATTGATTACAAGTATATACACTTTTTAAAATCAGTGTTGTCACTTCTCAAATATTTGGTCTATCCATATTTTAAATAAAGATATTTTTCTTTCAAGTACACAGGTAACATGGATGTTGGCTCAAAGGCAGCAAGAAGAAGTAGCCAGGCAGCAGCAGGAGAGAGCGGCCATGAACTATGTGAAGCTGAGAACCAATTTGCAACAGGCCATGTAAGCAAGCACAAGCAACAGTTTTCCCAAAAAAGAAAGAACTGTCTTCCTTGAATTTATTTTCTTCTTTTGCTGGTGTTCATAATCTTTGCCACTAATTGCTAAGTGCCATGAAGCAGAAATCCAGATAATGCTCAAACAAGCTCCACTGGGATGCATTTTTTAAGATACAAGTCTCTGCCAATGCAATATAGCAAAACATTTTGGAAATTGAAGGGATGTTGAAAGTGTTTTGTGGCATCATGCAGTTCAGATATTTTGAAAAATTAAACTAGTCTAAGCCTGATACCAAAGCAGCAGTTTGCAATCTAAATATTTTTTTCATTTAGAAATACCTACAGCAGACATTCTCAGTTGGTGATCTTTCCTTCGCCCCCACGTTGATGCAAAGGGAGCAGTGTCACTGTACTGGGCACAACTTTATTTAAGTAAAACATCAAACTTGTGCTTGTGTGTCTTGTGTAGTAGGTAGCTCCTGTAAAGACTAAAGTGCAGAGCATATTCACTACCCTGTTGACATGGGGGCCACTAGCCCCTTCCCCTGAAGAACAGGATTCAGTGAAACTTGGATGCTATAGTTTATAGTGATCTAGTGGATGTAACTAAGGCTCCTGCTTGTCCAGTGATACAGTAGGACTCCCTTATCTGCTGGGTATTGATTCTGGGGGCCCACGTGGATACCAAAAAATGTGGATAATCACCAACGCCATTGAAAATAATGGGACTTATGGTTTAAAATACCATAGAGTTGCCTTGGAGGACCTAGAAAATGGCTAGAGAGGGCACATTTTCTAGGAAGATTATGGTAGGTGTGCTGTTTTGTGTTCCATGGATAACTGAATCAGTGGATACGGGGGTCCTACTGTAATGAATATTTTTCAGTCTGTGCAGCACAAGAATATGGACACGATCTCAGGAGAGGTGGAAGCCACCACATATATTCTAGTCCCTTGCCCCTCCTAGCTCAGTAGACAGACCAGAGGGGATCTGGCTGAGTGAGTAAAGGGAGTGGTCAGTGCCTCTTTACTGGAAGGAAGGGGCCTAGCATGCCTAAAAGAAACTGTTTTTAGACTGCTATTGAAAAACCTTCCCTGGATCCCACTTTATTGGATAATTATCACAGTGTTCTTAGTATTCCATTTTTAGGCAAGGCACTGGAGCATGTCATTCTCTCTCAGCCCTAGGGTTTCTGGACGAGATGGATTATCTAGAGCTATTTCAGTCTGGCTTCAGCCCTGGTTATGGAATGAAGACAATTTTTGGTCACCTTGGTGGATGACCTATGCAGGGAACTAGACACAGCGAGTACATCCTTATTGATTTTCCTGGACCTATCTGTAGCTTTTGATACCATTGACCATGGTATCAGTGTGCCATTTCTCTGAGATGGGACTTGGAAACACTATTTTGTAATGGCTCCATTCTTTTCTGGGTTGGAGAACCCACAAGGTGTTGCTGGGGCACTCCAGTTCGCTCCTTAGGCATTGGCCTGTGGAGTCCCTTAGGGTTTCCCCTATCCTTTTGCTAGTTGAGGTTTAAATACAGCACAGTCCTCCAGCGAAAGTGAAAAAAACACACAGAAACTGACCCAGCCTCTGAGCAGTTAAGGAGGAAAGAAAAGCACAGCCCCATGCTGTGAGCACAAGCAAAGTCCCTCCCTTGCCACTCCCCTCTCTGTGTTTTAACAAACAATGGCTTTTTTAAAACTCACATTTCGCCCCATGTCTCCTCATGGCCCAAAGAAAAGCACAGCTGCATGCTTGTCACCCCCTCTGTGTCTCAACAAACTCACGTTTCAAACCTTTCCTACACACATTCACACACAGGGAAGGTGAGGGTGGCATCTCCCAGCAAGCCTCCTTAAATGCCTCTGTGCATTTAAGGAGGAGGGCTTCCTGCTAGCCAAAGAAAAGCACAGTCTCATACTGTGAGCATGTAAGCTTTCCTCCTTAAATGCTCAGAGGCTGGTTGCTGGGAGATCCACCTGTATCTTCCCTGTGTGTGAATGTGTGTAGGAAAAGTTCGAAATGTGAGTTTTAAAGAAGCAGAGTTTTAAATTCAGTTTGTTGAGACACAGAGAGGGGGTGGTAAGCATGCGGCTGTGCCTTTCTTTGGGCCATGAGGAGACATGGGGCGAAATGTGAGTTTTAAAAAAGCCATTCAGTTTGTTAAAACACAGAGAGGGGAGTGGCAAGGGGGGGACTTTGCTTGCGTGCTCCCAGCATGGGGTTGTGCTTTTCTTTCGCCTCAGACCCTCAGACGCTGGTGGGGGGGGGGTTGGTTGCTTGCTGGGATCTTCCCTGTGTGTGTATGTGTGCAGGAAGTTTTCCTCCTTAAATGCTCAGAGGCTGCGTTGGGCGAAAGTCAAAGCCGCGAATGTAAAGGGACAACTGTACAACCCCTGCATCCGTGGGCCCAGTACCTGTGGTTACACTTAGCTGCATTTGGAAAAATATGTTACCTCTAGGCATTTTCTAGCTCCTCCAGCATGTTGGACCTAGCTGAGCAGCTTAAATCCCACCTACGTCAGTGGCACCTAAAAGCTGACCTGTGGTCAGGATTATTGTTGCGCTTCCCCTTTGAGAAAATCTTTTTATTTCCCCCCTCAGAACCACTCTTTTAATGGAAATAAGCGATGTTGCTAATACAAAGCAACAGGGTGCTCCCTAGATGTCTGAAGGCAATGGTAGTTCTAGTCCAACACATCTGAATAATCTTGCCATTCAAGGTGATATGTAAGGCTGATATAGAAGAATGCTATTTACACCTGGAACAGGAAAAGAACTTGCTAAAAAAAGTTCTTGCTGTCAGTGATACTTCTAATAATGTCAAGCTTGACAGAGATTCCACCTCAACATGAGGAGGAACTTTTTGACAGTAAGAGCTGTTCGGCAGTGGAACACGCTCCCTCGGAGCGTAGTGGGGTCTCCTTCCTTGGAGGTCTTTAAACAGAGGCTGGATTGCCATCTGTCGGGGATGCTTTGATCAAGATTTCCTGCGTGGCAGGGGGTTGGACTGGATGGCCCTCGTGGTCTCTTCCAACTCTGCAATTCTATGATTCTATGATTCCACCAGAAGTTGATGATAGAGTCATACTGGATGAATTAGAAATGCCTAGAGGTGTTCTCTCTAGGGATCTTAAGTCCTTCAGTGCGACTCTATGGTATGGTTGGGCCAGAAGTGATTCATTTTAATAGGGTTCACTGTTATCTGCAGTTTTGTGTTTCCATGGTAAGTCTAGGCATGTATCCCCCACAAATATGGGGGTTGTATTGTAAACGGCTAGGAGTAGTTGTCTGGAGTTTGGGATCAGATGCCTTCAGTATGCTGATGATACCCACCTCTATTTCTCCTTTCTGCTTAATTCCAAGGAAGTAGTGTCCGTACTAAATCAGTGTTTCTTGTCAGTAATGGCCTGGATGAGGACAAACAAATTGGAGCTTAATCCAGACAAGCCACAAAGTCCTTCTGGGCAATTGAAAGGCAGATCTGGGAACACGGATTCAGCCTGTCCCCTGGAGGTTTCTGGGTACTGGATCTGGAGAACCAGGTTTCAGAGGTGGCCAGAGTGCATTTGCACACTTAAAACTAGTGCACCCACTATACCCATGCCTGGAAATGCCTGATTTGGCCACAGTGGCCCATGCCCCAGTTACAGTCCATTTGGACTATTGCAAAGTCCTCTATGTAGGGCTGCTTTGAAAAATGCCCAGAAATTTCAGCTGGTCCAAAGAACTTCAGCCAGATAGTTAACTGGGGCTGGCTGCAGGGATCGTACAACTTCTGGGAACAGCTTCACTGGCTGCTAGTCCACTTCAAGGTACAATTCAAAGTGTGGGCTATGACTTACAAAGCCCCATACAGCTCAGGTCCAGGCTGTGTGAAGGATGGCATCTTCTCATATGTGTCTGCCTAGGTTCTAAAATCTTAGGGGGAGAACCTTCTCTTGTTCCTGCCAGCCTCTCAGGCATGCTTTGTGGAAACAAGGGAGAGGGCCTACTCATTGAGCTACTCCTAGGCTTTGGAATTTACTCTCCAGGGAGGCATGGATGGCTCCCTTCTTGCTGTCTCTCTGTTGGCAATATAGATATAGATATAGTTTAATTAGATTGTTCAGTTTTGTATGTTAATTTTTAGCCATGTTTGTTTTAAATGTTGTAAGCTGCCTTGGGTCCTGAACTGGGAAAATGGTGGTGGTGGGGGTAATAATAGTAGTAGTGGTTATTGTAGCAACAACGATATGATGATGATGGGGATATGAAAGCTTCGCTCTTCTGACAGGCTTTTAGATGTTGACTGCTACAACTTGATAGTGTGCTGTTTTGATTATCTTAATGTTTTCATGGATTCCTTCTAATTGGTTTTAATTTCTGTGGATAATCTATTTGCATTTTAATAATAACTTTTTATATGTTTTTATTTATAACTCTAAGTATTTTAACAGCATGTGTTTTTCCCAATTGGAGAAAAGATGGGATATAAATGATTGATGACAACTACCAGCACAAGAAGAAATGGAATGGGGGCAGTGCATCTGGTTACTTGCACACATAACATCCCCCTCCCCAAAGTAATATGAACAGGTTGTTCATTGAGGCTTGTATTGAACAAAGAATGAACTACATTGTAAAAGATATGTTATAATCTGGTAGGGAAGTTGCTCTAAAGAAAGTGTTATTTCTCAGTCTTTATGCATATTATGGAAAGATCAGGTGTCTCATATATATATATATATATATATATATATACACACACACACACACACACACAGAGAGAGAGAGAGAGAGAGAGAGAGAGAGAGAGAAATTTTGCCTCTTACACAGTTGTAATTAAAGCAGACAAAAATGTAGCCAAATCTGTACCACTTAAGCACAAGATAGAAGTATCAGCACGATCCGGGTAACTCTAAAGTTTGCAACAGTACAAAAAGGCTTAGGAAAAATAAATCCTGTGGGTCACTTCCCCTTCCAACAGCTTAGTGGAATTGAGTGGCTGGAACTCTGAAATGCTCCATACTGTAGCATTTTCCACATTTGTGAGGATTTATATTGCTAATTTTACTTTGTATTTTACCTATATAAAGAGATTTTTGATATGTCAGGTCATGTGTTATATGTCTAAGTAAAATTCAATATTAATGTTTATCCTTCAGTCGACGTGGCTCAAGCCTAATGGAGGATGACGAGGAGCCAATTGTTGAAGATGTTATGATGTCTTCAGAAGGGCGCATTGAGGATCTCAACGAGGGCATGGATTTCGATACCATGGACATAGATCTAGTAAGAAAAATAGGTTGCTTCTGGCTTACCTGAGTCCCAAGATATCTATCTTCAGAAGATGGGCTGTATTGCTAAACCTGTACAGCAGATTATAGGACACAACTATAAATGCTGGTTTTGTACTGAGAGGGGAGAATGGGTAGGATATTTCTTTTAATCTGGAACATGCTAAGTAGATAATGAAAAATGGTCAAATATTAATTACTGGCTGACTTGAATTATAAACAAGTATTGTAAAAGTATTTCTGTCTCTTATCAAATCAGGTTACATACATAAACTAAATATCTAATATGATGATATCTGGTTTCTTTTTTAGCCACCGTCAAAGAACAGGAGAGAAAGAACAGAGCTAAAGCCGGATTTTTTTGATCCTGCGTCAATCATGGATGAATCTGTAAGTGTGGTGAAACTAAAATATTTGATTAGAATATTTGGTGGTCACTGCTTTACTTGCTAGGGCAGGCATTCCTTTGGCAAGTGTTAACAAATCTATGTTCTTCCTGAATTTGGAACTGGGAGGGTGGTGAGGGGGGAAAATTGCCTTCATGCTTCATTACATATGCTCCATGTGGACAGTCACTGTGAAATGGACAACCCTCTTCCTGTGATTACAACTGGTGAGGGAGTTGTTCCTGATCTTGTGCTGCAGTTCCAGTGCATCTGATGCTAGTGATGATAACAGAGACAGGACCTGCTTTTCCCCTGAGTCAGAGGTAGAGTAAGAGTCAGGACAACAATTCACTTTTCCATCCACACCAACCAAATTGCTGCATACAGGATAAAGTTAAAATAGCAGAGTTTTTATATATGTATACTATACAACATCCACTTTAGATCTCACCCCAGAGAAAGGCAGGGTGTAAATTCAATAAAATAAACAAACTTCACTGAAACTCTCTTCAGTATAAAAAGACATACATTTATTTTCTTGACTCTGTGTATATATATTGACTTAAATTATTGGTCTTGTGTTCCGTTTATATATAAATAGATAAAGGTAAGTCCAGTTAGAGCTAGGGTGGCATGGTGGTTTGAATGTTGGACTACAACTCTGAAGACCAGTGTTCGAATCCCTGCTCAGCCATGAAAACCCACTGGGTGATCTTAGGCGAGTCGACAGAAAACCCTCTGATAGGTTCACCTTATGTGTCTCCATAAGTCAGAAATGACTTGAAAAGGCGCACAACAACAAGAAGAAGTCCAGTTAGGATGTAAGAAATAATCTTTGAAGATTTGCAAATGAATGTTTTACAGTTTTTGTCAATGTTTTTCAGTTTTACAGTCGGCATCAGCTAGTTGCCAACTTCTAAAAGTGTCTTAGATCAAGCAGTGGTCAGTACATAATGGCCAAAGTCCATTTCACAGTAATTCATAATCCTATTTTTAAAATATGTACCATGATTTCCCTGCTTTTTGACAGACTGTTACTATATTCTTTCATTTGAATTAGAAAAGCTGTAGTTCACAAGTGACACCACATGGTGGAAGCAGAGGTCAAATAAAGTCCTAGTTACTTTATGCTGATTTTGCCTTTTTGTTTCAGAAGAAAACCTAACTTTTAGTGTGTGGGAGCGGTCAACTCCCCTAACCTATAACCATAAGTATGATTTCTCTCTTTCCCGTTATAGGTATCAGAAACAAAAGAGTTGGTTAAAAGAGCCCTATTGGAGGGGGGGAGGGAGAGTAGCTTCTAATGGTATGACTACTGTATGCCATGTTATATACTTATATCTCTTCACATCTACTAACTAAATTTATTATGCATCAGTACATTTGTTCATGTAAGTTGCATAAATCTCTGAATTTGGATTTCTTTTTATATTTCCCCTTAACCAATTTTATATTAATAAAAAGAAAAAAAACTTTTGTTAATCACCTCTGCGCTGTTAACTGGTATGTTTTTGTATTCTCAGGTATATAAGCTGTAATAGTATTTGTAAAACCTGCTAAAAGATTTTGATGAAAAAACATAGCATGTGGTCTTCCTAAATTTATACATTTTCCCCCTCTTCTAGGTTCTTGGAGTATCGATGTTTTAATACCAGTACATCATATAACTCCGTGGTGAAGTCATTTTGGAAGAAGAGATTTTTAAAATAAAAATTGGGTAGATACAGTGATATTCTGAACAAGACTTTTTCTCTAAGGAGAATGATGTGCTTAAAGATCCAGTACATTGGAGGGGCAGTTTTGTTTGCCTGAACATAAAGGACAAGTAAACAACTTGAGGATAAGCTATAGTTTCTGTTGGAAAACCAGTATTTTATTTATGTAATATTAGTTTATTTCCAAATCATAGTAAATACCGCCATTTTGAAATTCATAGCTGTTAGGGAGATGCTTGATTCATTTTCAAGCCCCTCCTTATAATCCGTTGGATGTATTCAAATAATGACTTCTTCTAGATGATTGTGGAAATTCTGAGCTGAAATAATGGGATGGCTTAACTTCAAAGCCTAGGATTTGTAGAATTAGGAAAGAGACAAAGCTGAAGCATTTTTGGTGAAATACTTAAAGTGCTGGTCAATACAGTTGATACAGTTATGATAATCATAGAAAAAATTAACTTGCAAGCTGATTAGTTAAAGGCTATTTTAGAATCTTTAAAAATAAAGAAGACACAAAACATACCAATATTTCCTTGCTGCGTATTCATTAAATATCCAGGAACCATAAACTGCCAGAAAGCACTGAGATCAGTCTTGCTTACCCATTTACAACCCTGAGAGTTTGCTTGTCCTTTAAGAAAAATGTAATGTTGTGAAATTCCTTCCAGTAGTGCCACTGTATTTTGTCTCCAAATAAAGAAGCTTATTGTAGTATGTTTGCAGAAAAAAAATTCTAAACAAAAAATATACAGCTTATTAGAGTGTGGGAATAGGGGTCTAAATTTTAAATAAAATATATATATATATATAAATTGGTGCTGATTTTATAATTGCGCAGTTTGTTTAGTTTTTTCTTACTTTTAAATTCCAACTTAAAAATTATGAGGTTTCAGAAATATATTGAAAGTTTAACAATGTTTAAAAATAGATAAGCATGAGAATTCATGCTTTAAAATGATTTTTAAATTTGTATTTTATATTGTTTTATCTATCTCTTGTCTTTGCAAGCAGTCTTCAGGTTAATGATACTTCTAACAGGTTACAGTACATTTCCTCTGTATGTAAATTAAATTGGATAATAGAAATTCTTCAATACCCCCCATAATATTCTTTGAAAGCTAAGCTTTAAACATCATTTTGTGACTTTCTTTCACTATTAAATTTAAATCATTCTAAACAAAAAACATGGAACTATGCCATTTTGACATCCACTCACTCAGCAAGGCTTAGGCAGCTAGACATCATTTAAAGGAAACGTTAACTTATATTACATATGTATATTTTTTGTCAGTTGTCTCTCAGTTCTTGAGGTATATTATTTCTAATCATTCCATGCGCCTTAATATGCTTGCAATACAATTTCCTCAAATGAGCGAACATTTTAAAAAGCCTCTTCATTAAAAAAAAAAACACACACACACCTTGGGCTGTGGTAGCCATAAACCATGTGTTCTCTAAAGGATCATGATAACATAATTATTTTGAAAAATCATGAGTTAACAAACACAAAGCCAGATCTGCCTAGCTCCATTTTGCATAAATAGTCATGTCTAAAAATACTGCCTATATCATTTTTTCCTTCCCTTCTTTACACCACTGCATTTAAATAGAACTGCTGAGAGGACTGTATATATGATTTTAAACTTAAGTTGATTTTTTTTCTTACTCTTGAAGGAGTGTTTCTTTGTGAAAGCAGTTCTTACAGCTTTATGTTTTCAGACTAAAAACGTTTTATATATTTACCTTAACCTGTTGTCCTCCACATTCTATTGTCCTAATTGTACTGTTTTCTGATTTGTATTTATGTCTTGAGACAAGTAACTTTTTGAATAAAAATAAACCTACAGTATGTTGTAAGTTTGATCTTTTTGAATCAAGGGTAGAGGAAGAAAATAAAGAGTGTGAATGGTGCAAATGTTATGTTTATAAAAATTAAAGCTTTTTCCATGTCTTTTAAGTGTTTGTCTCAGACTTGGGATAATGTATGGAAAACTGCACTGTTTTATATTTGTAATAAATTGTACAAGTTTTTAAAATGTGAATAAAGCACTAATTGGGTTAATAATTTAAAGTAGAGATGTTATGAAATCATGACTGGTCTAAATATTTCTTCAGTTGGGGATAAGTTTGTCTTCTCTCCCACCTTCCACTCAAATTATTAATGTGTTTATTAAGTTTATCTGAAAATTGATCTTGGAATTGCATACAGTTCACTCATTGATTTGTGGAAAGTCCAAGCAAGCATTGTAAGTGAAATTTATCATGCATGAGCCAAGCAGGCTCTTGCGGACATAAAAAAAGTGCAACAAAAAGCATCAATTTACATTAAAAACAAACAACCACCAAGATTATTAATCAAAATAACAATACAGAAAGGCTAAAAACCAACAAATATCAAAATTCAAAACTCTCAATTATGCTATATAATACAATTGAACCTTTACTCCTTAGTAAAACTATGAACAGTTAACAGCTAATACAGATTATAAATTAGAAATCAAGAACTAGACTATGTCTGGCAAATTTTCAGTAAGATCAGCAATTTGTTAAGAACTCTTGCCTCATCTTCTTAGCAGACTTAATACATTTTGTTCTTCTAAAATTCTAAGATTTAGTAAATGTGATTAGAACAACATTGTAGAATGGCTTCATAATGTTCTGGAAGATTTCCAGCCTCCACCAACTTTATACTGGTCTAATTCTGTGCTGTGCCTGGAATTAACATGCATACCAATCCCATTTCAAATTAAGACACCAGTAAGACATAATTAATGTTCCAGTCCTATGCACACGTAGGTGGCAGTAAGAAGTATTTGGCAAGATGTTTAAATAAATGTGCACAGGACAGCACCAGAATTCCTGTTGAAATCGGTGGGACTTCACTGGGCTAAATTTCTCTTCCCTCAATAAAGCTTCTGCAGAATAGTGGAACATGCCTAGACATGATTAATACAAGCAATCACTTATAATATTCATTGAAATCTAGAAACGTTTAGATACCCAGTCACATTTTGCTTTCTAAAGGTTTTGTTGTGTGCCTTCAAGTCATTTTTTATTTATGGCAACCCTAAGGTGAAGAAGCTGTCAGGTTTTTTTTGGGCAAGATTTGTTTAGAGGAGGTTTGCCTTTGCCTTCTTCTGAGGCTGAGAGAGTGTGATTTGCCCATGGTCACCCAATAGGTTTCCATGACTGAGCAAGGATTTGAACCCTGGTCTCCAGAATCCTAGTCCAATGCTTAAACCGCTATACCACACTGGCCCTCTTGTAAAGGTTTTACAATGAGATTATTTTATTAATTTGACTTTGGTAGGCAACACTGATTGAGATTTCTGGCTGCAGTGGTTCCCGTTTAATTTTCTTTTAATTCCAACCAGAACACATTGGCTCTAATTACTTGGCATAGTTTTATCACTTTCTAGCACAGTTCTCATGGGTGCATTTGGTAAGAGACTGTCATGATGTTACCCATTCAAACATGACAGAGAAGGAGACTGAAGCATGTATGAGAAGTTGGACTATGCCAGAGGTGGGGATGTTGATAGTGGAAAATAACATGATGGAAGATCCCAACCCTTAAAAGGAAATGCATTCATTCTCATGCTGTTCTTCATATATTCCCCTCACCCATGTCTCCAGTTATTGGAGAATTGTACCTCATGGCTTTAATAATCAGACAACTCCTACTTGTGATGTTACCAAGCTGGGCAGTATAAATACAAGGTGTCTTTTAAGAGAAGTCCCTTATTAAACAAGTAAGAGCAATAGCAAACAGACATGTTGTTGAATTATGCCTGTTCTGTTGGTCAATTTATATTCAAGGTGCCATTGTGGCTTTTAAGTCTTGAAGCAAGAAGTCTTCCATGATCACAGTCAACTTTTGTTGGTGTTTTCTGTTTCTAAATAGCAAAGCAATTCCCTCTTCTGAGCCACTTTACAGTTTTTCTAAAGTTCCAGTTTGGATTCCATAGACATTATGATGAATGTTCTCTTTGGTTTTGGGAAGCAAAATCCAAAGGGAAAGATTTGCATTTTGGTTTACTCAGTGCTGAACAGTGTATCTTAGGAGTGGGGGATATGCGACCCTCCAAATTTTTGATTGCAACTCCCATCATCCCTCAATACTTGCAGTGCAAACAAGGGCTGATGCAGGTTGCAGTTGTAACAGCTGCTCCCCACTCCTAATTTGCACAACAGTTTGTACGCATATAATGTTGTAAAGACTCATTTTGCTGAAGGGATCAGGGACTGAGATTGTGTTTACTGTCCATGTGACAATCCCCACCTGAGCAAAAACTTTGGTCAGTCTGGCACCCTCCAGATATTTTGGCCTACCATGTCCATCCTCCCTGATCACTGGCTATGCTGAGTGAGGCTGAAGGTAATTGTCCAGTGACAGGCACCAGGGTTGGTGGAGGTAGGAGTAAAGCTGGCAAGGGTACCAGTTATGTGCTGGCTCCCTCTGCATTATCAGGAGCCATTAAAAAGACAGAAGTATGAGATCTCTGCCTTACAGTTCATATAGGATATTAAGGCGAACACATGAAGGTTGGAGCACAGGCCAGTAGGCATGATCCCAATTCCTTCTGCCCAAAGAAATCACTGAACATCTGAAGGAACATCACTCAGAGGTAGAGTACATACAGTCGGACCCCTGTAGTTCTCTGTGGAACCAATATCTGAGGTTGCAGTTATTTGTGGGACACAAAATAGCGACACATTCCATAGAGTCACACTAGAAAATGCCTAGAGAGGCATTTTCTAGGTTCTCCAACGCAACTCTTCAACTCTTTTATCAAAAGTCCTTTATTTTAATAGGGTTTGTGGTTATCTGCCGTTTCTAGTATCTGGGGTAAGTCCAATTGTAGTTTATATACAAATACATCCCAAGTTCAGTCCCTGGTATCTCAAGCTAAGGCTGGAAAAACAGGGTAAATGATGTAACCAACAGATGGACCAATGGTCTGATTTTGTGTAATTACCGTAGTCTTTCTTACCAGATGAAGAGTATACAGCACTGCCTAGGCCCATGCCTACTACAACAAAATGGATCCATAGAGCCTTCTATTTCCCCATTTTCTCCCTTTATTACTTCAGAAATCATGTCATTGATAGGCCCCACATTCTTCCTCCCAGGAAGTCTCCTATTTGGAATGTTGACTTGATTTTAGCCAGTGCAACTTGGATGACAACTAAAAGCTGTCACATTTTGAAGCACCTACCACAATATTACAACAAGTTATGGAAGCTCCCCTTTTGGGCTCTAGGAAAACTTCCATTTGCAATGTTGACTTTTCTTGAAACAGAGCACAGAAACTTGAATGATAACCAAACACTTGCCAAATTTTGAGGCCTCTACCACAATTTCATAAGTTATGACTGCCCCCCTGTGTTGTTTTAATGATGATGATGATGATGATTTGTATCCCGCCTCTCCCATCAGGATCAGGGTGGCAAACATAAAATGTTGGACAACAATCCAACATAATGTTAAAAAACAAATTTAAAATGGCACAACTGTTAAAATGATACATATGTTAAAACATTATATCACTAAAACATCTCTACAGGGCAAACGTTATCCCCATCTTAAAAATGGGGGAAAAGAGGATCCTAACAATTATCATCCAGTTACTCTGACATCAATACCAGGGAAGATTCTAGAGCAGATCATTAAACAGAGAGTCTGAACATTTAGAAGGCAATGCCATAATCAAAAAGTCAACATGGGTTTCAGAGAAACAAGTCATGCCAGGCTAATCTGATCTCTCTTTTTGATAAAGTTATCACCTTGGTAGATGAAGGCAACACTGTGGATATCGCATACCTTGATTTCAGTAAGGCCTTTGACAAGGTTCCCCATGACATTCTTGCACAATGTGGGCTAGACAAGTTAACTGTTAAATGGATTTGTAATTGGTTGACTGGCCGAACCCAAAGGGTGCTCCTCAGTGGCTCCTCTTTGTCTTGGAAAGATGTGACCAGTGGGGTGCCACAGGGTTCTGTCCTAGGCCCAGTGCTATTCAACATCTTTATTAATGACTTGGATGATGGAATTAGGGGCATACTTATCAAATTTGCAGATGACACCAAATTAGGAGGAGTAGCTAATACCCTAGAGGACAGGATCAAAATTCAGAATGACCTGGATAGACTGGAGAGCTGGGCCAAAGCTAACAAAGTGAAATTCAATATGGAGAAATGTAAGGTTCTGCACTTAGGGCAGAAAAACGAAATGCATAGATACAGGATGGGGGAGACCTGGCTGAACGAGACTACATGCGAAAGGGATCTAGGTGTCCTAGTAGACCACAAGTTGAACATGAGTCAACAGTGTGATGCAGCAGCAAAAAAGGCCAATGTGATTTTGGGCTGCATCAATAGAAGTATAGTGTCTAGATCAAGGGAAGTCATAGTGTCACTCTATTCTGCCTTGGTCAGGGCTCACCTAGAATACTATGTCCAGTTCTGGGCACCACAATTCAAAAAGGATATTGACAAATTGGAGTGTGTCCAGAGAAAGGCGACTAAAATGGTGAAAAGTCTGGAAACCATGCCTTATGAGGAGAGACTTAGGGAGCTGGGTATGTTTAGCCTGGAAAAAAGACGGTTTAGAGGCAATATGATAGCCCTGTTTAAGTATATGAAAGAGATGTCACATTGAGGATGGAGTAAGCTTGTTTTCTGCTGCTCCAGAGACTAGAACACGGAACAATGAATGCAAGCTCCAGGAACAGAGATTCCACCTCAACATGAGGAGGAACTTTTTGACAGTAAGAGCTGTTCGGCAGTGGAACACACTCCCTCGGAGCGTGGTGGGGTCTCCTTCCTTGGAGGTCTTCAAAAAGAAGCTGGATTGCCATCTGTCAGGGATGCTTTGATTGTGATTTCCTGCATGGCAGGGGGTTGGACTGGATGGCCCTTGTGGTCTCTTCCAACTCTACAATTATATGATTCTCTACAATTATATACGTTTAAATAGAAAATACAGATATTAATATACACATAAAATGAAAAATGTATAAAATGGGAATAAAAGTAACAAGGTGGAGAGTATGAAAGTAATGTCTGGGCATTTGACCTAATCTGGAAAGGCCTGCCGGGAGAGATCTGTCTTAACAGCTTTCTTAAAAGCACCCAGATCATCAAGGTACTGGATCTCCTCCAGCAAGCCTTTCCACAATCTGAGAGCGGTGGTGGAAAAGGTCCTCTGGGTCACTGTAGTCAGCCTAGTTCTCATCATCTGAAGTAAATTTTCCCCAGAGGACCGAAGGGTACAAGGTGGATTGTGCTGGAGAAGGCAATCCTGTAGGTAGCCTGGCCCCAAGCTGTAAAGGACTTTAGAGGTAATGACCAACAGCGTGTACCTTACCTGGAAACTGATTGGCAGCCAGTGAAGAGATTTTAATATTGGTGTAATATGGTCACCCTTGGATGTTCCGGTGACCAGTCTGTCTGCCATATTTTGAACCAGCTGAAGTTTCCAGAGCAGCCCCATGTAGAGCGCATTCCAGAAATCAAGCCTTGAAGTTACCAGCATGTGTGCTACCATATTTAGATCTTTTGTTGCAGAACAAGGGTCTCTATGTAACATTTGTCGACCTCACCAAAGCCTTTGACACTGTAAGTAGAAAAGGTCTGTGGCAGATCCTGGAAAGACTAGGATGTCCCCCCAAATTCCTTAAAATGATTATCTTGCTACACGAGGGCCAGCTTGGTCAAGTCAGATATGGCGATGCTCTTTCAGAGGCCTTTCTAATAACTAATGGAGTGAAGCAAGGTTGTGTTCTTGCACCAACTTTATTTACAATCTTCTTTAGCACGATGCTCCAAAGGGCTATGGCAGAGCTTGAAGAAGACGACGGCATCTATATACGCTACCATACTGATGGTAGCTTGTTTAACTTAAGCCGTCTGAGGGCTCACACTAAGACTCTAAACTATCTAGTCCGTGAGCTGCTCTTCGCCGATGATGCTGCCCTTGTTGCCCACACAGAAGCAGCTCTGCAGCGCCTAACGTCCTGCTTTGCAACTGCTGCAGAGCTGTTTGGGCTAGAAGTCAACCTGAAGAAAACAGAAGTTCTTTACCAGCCTGCACCACAGGACGAACACCACCATCCCCACATTGCCGTCGGCAAATCAGTGCTCAAGTCCGTTCAGCAGTTCACCTACCTGGGAAGCATCATCTCCTCAGATGCCAAGATTGACAAAGAGATCGATCACAGATTAGCAAAGGCATATAGTGCATTTGGAAGACTTCACAAAAGAGTCTGGAGCAATAAACACCTGAGGCAAAGCACAAAAATCAGTGTGTATAGAGCCATCGTACTGTCTATCCTCCTTTATGGATCTGAAACATGGGTCACCTATCGCCACCACCTACGACTCCTCGAGCGCTTTCATCAGCGCTGTCTACGCACAATCCTAAATATACACTGGACTGACTATGTGACAAATGTTGCTGTCCTTGAGCAAGCAGGGATCACCAGCATTGAGGCCATGATATTGAGAACACAGCTGCGCTGGGCAGGGCACGTTTCTAGGATGGAGGACCATCGCCTCCCAAAAATACTACTCTACGGTGAACTCGCCACGGGTCAGCGTAAGAGGGGCGCTCCAAAAAAGCGATACAAAGACTCCCTGAAACAACATCTCAGGCTTGGCCAAATTGATCACCAACAGTGGTCCGCCCTGGCCTCACATCGGGAGGCATGGAGACGCACTATCCACAGTGCTGCAGCCTTATTTGAGAACTCACGACGAACAAGTCTTGAAGAGAAACGACAACGCAGAAAGAATCACAACCCAAAAACATCACCCAAGGAGACCTTCTGCTGTGCTTTTTGCAACCGGACTTGTTTATCTCAGATTGGCCTTTTTAGTCATCAGCACGCTTGCAGAAAGCGCGGGATGAGTCCTTCCTGAATCTTCGTTTGCGAAGAAAAGCCAGAGAGAGAGAGGTGTTGTTGTTTTTGAGTCTATCAAGTTTTCTGTTTGGAATTTCAACATGAAATTCAGACTACAACCAAAAACGTTTTGTTACATCTTGAGGAATCTTGAGATATGTCCTAATGAGTTATGGCTAACACAGGCATGCAAACATATTTTTAAAAATTGTTATTATTATAGATGTTGCTCATACACAAATTTTGAAAACACTGAGTAGGGGAATGCAAGTCTGCGAGATGCAAAACTCCAAAAAGTCTATTAAATTTCCCATGCCTAAAGAAGTACAATGCCTAACATACCCACTACTGTGTGTTACTTTTTAGTTCTCTTGTAAAGTGGACTGATAAACTGAATCATCACTTGAAACTTTTCTGTATAGCCACCAGAGGGCGTCCCTGTGAGAAAACAGCTTCCCTTTATAAAAAAAATGGTGAGGCATCTATTGAACAACAAAATGCAAAGATGGTGAAGGAAAGGAGTAGGGAAACCTGTGTGGCCCTCCTCATATTGTTAGGCTCCAATTCCCATAAGTCCTAGGCAGCATGGTGATGATAAGGAATTATGAGACATATTCAGGGATGGCCATGTTGGCCATATAGCAAATGAAACAAAATCCAAAATACACAAAGGAGCAATACCTTTTATGGGCCAACCAAAATGCACAAAACATATCATGCAAGCTGTTGAAGCTACACTGGCTTCTTCATCAGACAAAAGACGTTTAAAAAATCATACAGGAGAAGAAGAAGATGAAAAAGTGATGGTGTTGGAGTTACAGGCATACATTTTGTATCAGGTGTTATTTCTGTTGTTCCATTAATTTGGAAGGCCACTCCCCTTTTTTGGCCATGTGGGGACCAAGACACAGGACAGCAAAATTTAAACTCCATTAGTAGCAGTAAAGTAACTCCTCTTGGGATCCAGAGTCTCTCTCTCTCTCTCTCATATGAAAGTTGGAGTCCAATAACCCATATATTCTTCATCCCTGCTTTAGGGGTATCAAAGAGGACTTGGAAGTGTGACCTGCAAGAAAATATTATAGTGCAGTCCTCCCTATTCAGGATTTCAGCCATCCCATTCCCTTCCATTTCTCCCTTGTTTTCTGTTTTCCCCTGCAACTGATAGCGTTCTCTGGCCACTTAGAATATAAAGTCTGCAGCAGGCTGTTGGGGTTATGTGTGCTTCTCTTGTTTTTATGCTTTCTTTTTTAACTCCTGAAAACCTCAGCATTTTCTCACATCTGCTGATAATTCTCTCTTCTTAATGTGGGTGCCATTTTGGTTATGTAAGCAATAGCACTGACAACTATTCCAGGTATAAAAGGAATGATAAAGTGATAAGAAAATATCCTCTCGGACCTGTAAGAAATTGCAGAGAAGAAATTATTTCTATGAACAATATGGAAGAAAAATATACTGAATTATAATTATAAATGCAAATCTACTGCAGTAAATAAATCTTCAGAGAGGCAGTGTGGTATAGATTGTTGGACTAGAACTCTGGAAGACCACAGAACAAAATCCTCACTAAGACATGGAAATCCCACTGTGTGATCTTGGGCAAGCCACACCCTCTCACTCTTAGGCGATTACCAGATGCAGCAAAAAGTACCTTAGCAAAACACCAGGACGACATTCCTGTTCCACGAACGGGACCTTCCCATCAATGAAAAGCAGGACTCCTTATTAACCGCTGCAGCACAGGAGCAGAATGCGATGAGGACGTCTGAAACCTGGGTCCTGTTTGCAGGACAGGAAAGACATCTTGGCATTCTGCTAAGGTACTTTTTGGACACGTCTGATAATCTCCTCAGAGGAGGGCAATGGCAAACCTCCTGTGAATAAGTCTTGCCAAGAAAACTCTATGATAACATCATCATAAGTTGGAGTAAACTTGAAGGCACACCACCAAATAGATCTTTAAAGGAAGCCAGCAGGATAAGAACAAAAGGCAAAAGGATAAGAACAAAAGAACAAAAGGAAGCCAGCAGGATAAGAACAAAAGGGAATGGAGGAAGAGGCAGAATAAGAATAAGCTCTTAGATGTCAGGGCTCATCTACACAAGCCAGAATATGCCAGTTCCCCACCAGCATATCCTGCCCATGGATGTGGCCCATTCCTCCCCCATTACCATCACCAAATAGGCCGAAGTCTGCTGCTGCCATCTCCTTTGCTCTCCCAGAAGTGAGGAAGCCGCCCTGCAACATGTGACCAAGGACCCCTGCCTGTGACCAGCCATGGTCAGATGCTGCGGGACTCCTTCCTGCTTCAGAAGAGCAAGGCAGATTGGCAGCTGCAGCAACAAGTCAGCCTGATGGGATGGGCTCCTGCAGGGCCTGATATATTTTTTACCAGCAGGACCAGATTTTGCCAGGTATTTTTTACAACGTTTTATCAAGCCCTGCCCCATCTTTGCCCCATCTGACCCCATCTTTGCCCTGGGGGTCATGAGGACTTCTTTGGGGCAGAACAGGGCAAATGCTCTGCATCGTCAAGATTGCAGGGCTCTCAGATGGAGGCAAGACAGGATAAATTGCCTATGTAGATAAGCCCCAAGTCATGGGTTTCTGGGGAACTGTAACAGTTACAGATTAAGGACTTTTTTGGATGTCTTAAATGTAACGGAAGCACCTTGCCACGTTGCGAGGCTGCTGCGCTGCAGGGCGTCCCTTTCGCATGACGCCCGTCCCTGCCGGTACTGTTGCGGTACTGCAGGGACATTTGAGTGATATATTTCGGCGATTTTTACTCACAAAAGTTGATCGTGAGTAAAAATCGCTGAAATATAACACTCAAATGTCCCTGCGGTACCGCAACAGTACCGGCAGGGACGGGCGTCATGCGAAAGGGACGCCATGCAGCGCAGCAGCCTCGCAACGTGGCGAGGCTGCTTCCGTTACATTTAAGACATCCAAAAAAGTCCTAACTGATATTTGGCAACAGACATACAAATCCTTCAAATAAAAGATAGGGTCAAGGAACCACACCTGATCCTCATCTAGCTTTCCCCCTCCTGATGTTGTATGAGCTCCTCCAATGTCAGAGACTATTTCCCCCATGAGACCTCTTGGAAAACCTCTGGAAGTGGGGAGAAAAATGATTAAGTTATTCATTCATTCTTTATGGGAATGAATAGTTTAACACAGCATATCCCTAATGTGGAGATGATGATGAGATACTAACAGGGGACAGAGGAAAGGCAGAACTGCTAAACATCTACTTTGCCTCAGTCTTCTCCTGAAAGGAAACAGAGCTTTAACTGGTGAAAACAGAACAAATGAGGTAGTAAGGGGACTGCAAACCAGAAGAGGTAAAGAGGCAGTAAAGAAATACCCAGCTACTCTAAATGAATTCAAGACTTTAGGGCCAGACGATCTGCATCTGAGAGTACTAAAGAAACTTACAGAGGTAATCTCAGAGCCAAAGTAAGTAATCTTTGAGAATTCTTGGAGAATAGGAGAGGCCAATTGTGGATGTAAAAATATTTGTCAAACTTTATGTTGATATTGTCAACAATTGCTGAAAAAGAGCTGTCTTTGGTTATAATTATTCTGTATTAAGTTAGTGAGGATCATTATGGTGTATTAAGCTGTTTGTGTATGTAAAAATTGTAAGCTTTATGCTGGCATAGTGGGTTTTGCATGCTGAAAAAAAGCCTTTTGTGGTTGTATTGCTTTAAATTGAATTCATCATATTGAAAAATCTTTAAAATAGCATTGTATTAACAAACTAGTTATATATATATATATATATATATATATATATATATATATAAATTATTATCACACTTCCTTTGTTGTTTTGGAGTGCCATATCAGACACCCTCCGTCAGAGTTATTTGGTTAATTGCTTGAATATGCCAGGTGCTGTTTTTGGTTTTGAAGTTCTGGTAACAGGTTGGGAGAGACCCAAGACCCAGATCAAAAACCATCTGATTCCCATGGTGTCTGGAGGAGTTTTGGAGGGTAGGAGTGGGAGACAATGGCTGCAGAAATAATGCAGTTTGACACTGCCTTAACTATCATGGCTCCATCCTATGGAATTCTGGTATTTGTAGTTTGTTGTGGCACTGGAGCTGACAGAGAAACTGTGGTACTGTCGAGAAGCCAACTCAATAGCTGATAAGGAGCCTGGCTCGGCAACAACCCAGTTGAAAAGTACTGTACTTGGTGTTGTCAGTAGCAGTCCTACAGGGTCAGAAGTACACAGAGAGAGAGAGTGCAGAACGAAGAGGCAGTCCAAGGTCAAAAGGGTTCCGGCAGGTGGGTCAATGAAGGCAGTCCAAGGTCAAGATATCCAAAGTCTCAAGATAGCAAGGGTCCAGGAGAGTCACAGGCAGAGGCTTCCTCCAGGTAACGCAGACTGCCTGAAACAAGGAACTCAGCCTCCCCCAGCTGCTTATGTTGGCCCCGCTCCCATTCCCAGCTGCGGGGTGATTGATGAGCTTCTGTCTCTTAATCTCTGGGAACGATGAAGCCATGCCTTCTCTGCTCTCCTTTGGCTAAAGGTACGTACCTGCTTTTCTACCTCTTGTTCTTGCTCCATTATGTCTCCCAGGCTTGGACCCTGAGCTGGGGGAGGGCTAGGCTGCTGAGCCCTGGGTTCTTCAGGGCTAGACTCAGACTCAGCCAGCTCTTCTGCTACTGGCTCAGCCTCCTCACCTTCTGAGTCCTCAGAGTCCTGACTGACCATGACAGGTACATGCACTGGTAACCTCCCATCTTGATTTCTGTAATGCGCTCTACATGGAGCTACCCTTGTGCTTGACTCGGAAACTTCAACTAGTTCAGAACATGGCAGCCAGGTTGATTTCTGGTGTTTCCAGTAGAGAGCACATAATACCTGTGCTAAAAGCTCTCCACTGGCTGCCTATTAGTTTCCGGGCACAGTACAAGGTGTTGGTTATGACCTTTAAAGCCCTACATGGCTTGGGTCCAGCTTACCTCCCGGACCACCTCATCCCGTACGACCCTCCCCGCGCACTTCAGTCCTCTGGGAGGAACCTGTTACAACCAATGAAAACAAGGCTGTCGGTGACCTCCCAGAGGGCCTTCTCTGCTGCCGCTCCCAGATTATGGAATGGCCTGCCGGACGAGACCTGTCTTATGACCACCTTAGACAGTTTTAAAAAAGCTGTCAAGATGGATCTTTTCCGGCAGGCCTTTCCTGAATAACTATTCCAGCCCAAGACTCGACTGTCCTTTCCCTCTGAGCTGCAATTGGATTTTTTTAAAAAAAATATTGTATGTTTTTTTCTAATTTAATATATTTTTAATTATTGCATGTTTTTAATCCTTTATAATTTAATATTATTTTAAGGGGTGGGTAGGCTAGGGTACTGTAATTATGGAGTTTTTATATTGTAAGCCACCCCGATTGCATTGCAGAGGGGCGGGATAGAAATAAATTTTATTATTATTATTATTATTATTATTATTATTATATCCCACAAAACTACAAATCCCAGAATTCCATAGCATTGAGCCATGGCAGTTAAAGCAGTGTCAAACTGCATTATTTTTGTAGTGTGGCAGCAGCCAATGAAAGTCTGCCATGTTTATTGCCATGTTTTTATTTGCTTTAAGAAGGGTTTTGTTAAATAACATTTTTGGCCCAAAATGGGGATCTGGAGGCTTCAAAGGAGCAGTCTCGGTAAAGAGTGGCATCCACCATTTTTTTAAAAGTTGCTTTTAAAGCACATTTGAAGTCATTTTAGAGGTTTGAGGTAGTCAGTTGCTAAATGTTTCAAGATATGGTAACTCTATTCTCAAGCCTCTCTTATCAGGGAGAAATGTGCATCCTTGTATTTCCACCTTAGTTGGTTAGAACTAAGGAATTCTATCCTCTTTTCTATCACAATATACCGTACGTATTTTCTGCAACAAATAACAATGTATTTGTTTCATGTCTTCAAGGATAAAGCATGTTCTTCCATGTTGGAGAATTCCAGCATTCTTCTCCCCAACCTCATTTCAGTGGCTCACCATATAAAGCTAAAATTTAGCATACGTTTTCTCAGAGGCACTTCCCATTTATCTAAGTAAATATGTATCCATGTGATCAGTTTTAGCTTCATTTATTTGTCTTGGCATTAAGAGATCCATTCACCAGAAAGAGGCTCACTTTTATTGTTAATATTGATTCAGACCAATAAAAGGATGAAAATGTAACATCTCTGAAGATATTATGATGTTGGTGTTTTTAATAGGCAGAGGCAGAAATATTAATTCTCGGAAGTGGAACGTGAAAGGTCTGGGATGAGAGGTTTAAGGCTGCAAGTGAAAGCATACTTAACAGAAACTAAGCTCCACTGAACCCAATGGGACTTATTTCTGAGTAAACATTAAAAATTAGTCAAATGCCAGTCCAATGTGGAGCTCAGGCCTGACTTTATTGCATGAAAGTGACAGGGATATATATAGGCATGTGCGTAAAAATACACATGTGAATTAGCTCAGAAGTCAGTAAAAGAAATCCTGTACTAAGAAGACAATAAGCTTAAAAATCCTTGCTTTGAGGACAAAATTTCACTGGAGTCAGGCCAGCCCACGACATTTAGGTGTCTGAGGCAGTGCCCCCAATCCATCCACCCATATCAAGGCACATAAATAGCTAAAATCAGCCAAGTTATTTTGGTACCTGAGGCCAAAAACCCTACAAGCACAAAATACAATACAATAATAAAAAAATTAAATAACCATTTGTTACCCTTCCATGATACCCAGAACTTGCTACATGAGATGGACATCTCACTCTGCCTAACAATAGGGCTGGCACTATTACAGACAATAGATCTTTTCAAGTTCAGCCATATCAAAACATTATACTATACAGGCATACCTCAGTTAACAAAGTAAATACTGTATATTCCTGGGCATTGCTTCTTTAATGGGAACTTTGGTACCTAAGGCAGAAATAACATGATGGGTGCATCTACACTGTAGAAATAATGCCGTTTGACACCACTTTAAGTGCTGTAGCTCCATCCTATGGAATACTGGGATTTGTAGTTTTACAAGGTCTTTAGCCTTCTCCGCCAAAGAGTGCTGGTGCCTCAAAAAATGACAAATCCCAGGATTCTTTAGGATGGAGCCATGGCAGTTAAAGTGGTGTCAAGCTTCATTATTTCTACATCGTAGATGCACCCATGGGCAAAACAGGGATAGGTTCCTACACCTGTCCCCAAAAATAAAGACAAAAAAAGAGGAAGAGCAGCTTGAACATGTTTCATTAGACTTTTCATTCAGAACTAAAGATATGCACATGAGAAATGAAACCACCAGGTCAGGTAAGTATTCCATGAGTAAACAAAAACATTTGGAATTTTCTAGACACCACTTCAAGGTCTCATCTACATGAGCCAGGCTACGCCGGGTTTCCACTGGCATATCTTGGCTGCAGGTCTGGCCCATTCATCCCTTGTTACCTCTATGAAATGGACCAGAATCCAGACAGGCATGCTGGCCCATCACTGCCACTACCGTCATCTCCCTGGCTTTTTCAGAAGTGAGGCAGCCAGCCTGGAACATGTGACCAAGGCTCCCTGCGTGTTACCAGTCTTGATCACGTGTTACAGGACTCCTTCCTGCTTCGGAGAGAGGCAGGGAGACTGGCAGCTCGTGTGATGAGCCAGCCTGCCGGGATAGGCTTCTGTGAACATGTGGGGCCTCATCTGTTCCTTCCCGGTGGGAATGGATTAACCCCGGTATTATTTTAAAACACGGTAAAGGGTCCTACCCTGTCTTAGCCCCATCTGAGCCCCAGTCATAATGACTGCCTGGGGGAAGAACACAGCAAAAAGCCCAGCATCATCAGGACTGCAGGGCTCCAAGACGAGGTGGGGGAGCAAGATGGGGTAAGTTGCCCATGTAGACAAACCCCTAGTTAACTGAGGTATGCCTGTACGTCTAGAAATCAATGTCTACAATCAGTAAAAACAAGAATGTAATTTTTATCTTTAAATCTTGCATTTTACATTACATTGGAAGATAACAGTGGCACAACACACACACAAATCAATGTCTGAAAGTGATTTTTAAAAAAAGCAATAAAAAACTACAGCCTGGCAATTCAATCTCATATTGACTAAACAGTCGTTTACAATGAATGGCTGAGACTGAAAAAGAAAATTATTTTGTAGGTGCTCTGCAGTGTTTTATTGATCTCCACAAGTGTTTTCTTTGTAAGTATGATTTAGTATGTGAGCTAAAATGCATCAAGCGATGGAGACTCCCAAAGGACGTTCAAGAACAGCTTTTCTACAGCAAACTGTGGACTATATGGTCTAGCTGTTTATGTCTGGGATCTTATGTTGGGGTTGCAGTAGCCCCAATGTCCACATCAGAGTTTTGCATTCATTGTGCTATGTGTCCTTTGTGTAGACTGGCAACATTATGGAACTGAATGTAGAACCAGAGGCATAACAAAGGAAACTGCACAATTTCAGCAAGGGCAGATAGAAATTCATTGGCCAAGAATGCAAATCTACATGTACAATAGCATGATGAGTACAATTCCACTTTTGTGACCTTGATCTGAATGTGGAAATTGTGCATTAGAGAAAAATGTCCAGGCACTTCCACAGGGGAACTTATGCATGTGTATGACTTCAACAATGTTGAACAAAGGGTGCTTAGCTATCTTTAGGAAGCTCACAAATGGTACAACACTCTGTCCTGATTCTTGTCCCTAGGACTGAATATTCAGAGGATTAATTTATGATCCAGTGTTTAGATGTTAAACTGGGGCATGGATGATGTAGGTACAAGTTTCCACACAGCCATGAAATTCACTGGGTGACCTTGGGCCTGACCAGTCTCACAGGGGATTGTGAGGATAAAATAGGGAGGAGAGTCATCTTGAACTCACTGGTGGGTAGGGGCAAAAGCAATGAATAAGCAAACCCCTTTCAAAGGCCATCTAAGCTAATGATCTGCCATCTGTTCTCACTAGAGACCTTCACCCAACCAGCAAATACAGTAGGACACCTGTATCCATGAGGGATTGGTTCTAGGCCCCACCGTGAATAATGAATTCCAAGGATAATAATGAACGCTCTTGCTGCTGCCACCTTCTCCGTTTACCCCCCACCAGCCATGCCATGCTGCCCCCCCACAGTCCCACACACACACAGAGAAGGGAGAAAGTTGCTGAGCTACCTCCTCCCTCCCTTCTCCTTCTAATCCCGCCAGCCATGCCATACTGCTGGACCACCCCCCCCAATGAAGAAGGGAGAAAGGAGGTGAGCTCCCTTCTCTGTCTATACCCCCCGCGAGCTATGCCGTGCCACCAGAAATCCCTCCCCCCCCCACAGAAAAGGGAGAAAGGAGGTGAGCTCCCTCCTCCCTCCCTTATCTGTCTACCCCCCATCCACCAGTCATGCCGCGCTGCTGGACACCCCACCCCCACCCCACGGAGAAGGGAGAAAGGAGGTGAGCTCCCTCCTCCCTCCCGTCTCCATCTATCCCCTGCCAGCTCTGCCGCAACCATCCTTGGGAAGAGAGGGGGGAGGAGAGCTCATCTCCTCCCTTCCTCCTTTGCCCACCCCCTGACATTGCCATCTGTGGATAATTGAATCAGCGGATGGTGAATCAGCGGATGTGTGGGTGTGACTGTAAACAAATATTTTTTATATCACCCAAGCAAACCTGCTAAGTTATAATGAAATATACAATTTATTAAAAATAGACAATCCACTCCCCTTATCCATTTTCTTAGTGTTCTTCCCATTATATCAGGGCCCCCTCTAACTATAGGTCTATCTAAAGTGTATCTCTCTAAGCAGTGGTGCAATTAGGGTAGGGGTGGGCAGCTGGGGCTTGGGCTAGATGGCCAAGACATTTGGGAGGTCCGATTCCCCACTCCTGAATTAGACAATTGTAGATGTGAACTTGATGGTCTTATGGAAGCCTTTCTCTTTAGATGGCAATGTGTATATCGTCACTTCCTTTGAAGTCTGTCAAGACAGCCTGGGGGGGGGGGTTGGTTCTGCTAAGCAGAAGCCTGGACCTGTGCTCCAGAGTCCTATTCTAATGGTCAGGGCCGGTTTAAAGCACCAGCGGCCTCAGCATCGGCAGGGGGCCCCATCATTGTGGGGGCCTCCATACTAACCCTCCTCCTGTAAAAACATTATTAGTAATTATCTGAATATCTTGTACTGTGAATAGCTTAGGTTGAGTTAGGTGACATTGACCTGAGATAAACATATGGCCCCTCCAAAATAAAGCATTGCAGGGCCCCCCTTTCCTTAAACCAGTCCTGCTAATGGTACCATTGTCTCCATTCTTCATGAATCAAGTCATGAATAGTTAGGTCTTCTTGGGCCTTGTCTTCACTGGCCACTTAATCTGGGGCCAGTCTGGAGCATTATGCTCAGGATCACATGCCCAGGGCCCAATCTAGTGCAGTGGTGCATTGTTGTCCACATGGGCCAGCCAGGCCAATACCACATCGGCCCTGCTGTCCCATTCCCTTGTCCCTGGGGCTGCTGCCACCTCGCCAGCCAAACAGCTCCCTGGGAGAGCCTGGCTGGTGTCGTTGCCACTGCTGAAGACAGAAACAGGTGCCTGGACATGTGGTCAACAAGGAGGTGGTCGCTCTACCCCTCCTTGTTGATCATATGGGTGCTCCATTCTGCCCTCAGCAGAAGCAGCCACACTGGGCAAGCTTCCACAGCTGCTTAGCTGGCGAGGCAGTAACAGTAGGAGCACAGGGAAAGGGATGAATCTCATCAGAGCCACCGCCTCCTCACAAGCAGGCACTCTATGGAAAGCCTTCCCGGGGTGCCACCATTTCTGCTGAGGGCCCATGCAATCAATGAGGACAGGGTAGAGTGACACCCCCCCTTGTTGATTACATGTCTGGGTTCATTTCTGGCCTCAGCAGAAGTGGTGGCATGCCAGGCAGGCTTTCCATTGAGCTCCTGCTTGTGAAGAGGAGGCAGTGGCAGCTCTGAAGGTTGGCCATCCCCCCCTGCACTGCTCAATGAGGAGACGAGGAATGGCACTGCTCTTGCCATGTGGACAACTGGATCAGCTGAACTGGACCTGATCCAGCTGTTCTCATGTCAGCAGAATCAGAAGCCCAGGTTTCCAGAAAAGACTGGACTTTCCCCCAACTTTGCTTTGTGCAGGGCAAAGTCAGGTTAAGGGCTAAAAACTGCGCTTATCTCCCTGGAGACAGCTGTATGTCATGAGGACTGCCAGCACCAGATTCAAAGTGAGTATAGTGTTTTTGGCCCATGCAGACATGGCCTGGGTATCTTTTAAAACAGTAATAAATGGTTAGGAATGGTGAAGAGGATGGGAATGATACAGAGGTGCATATATATTTTGTTTGTTTTATCATTTGGCTCCAATGGAAACATCCTCTGCCCTGTGCCAGAAAAGAGTTTTCAGGTGCATCCATCTGGATTTACACTAAATACAAACTCCCTCCCTTATTGTACTATACTTATTGAAGAAGACGACGGCATCTATATACGTTACCGTACTGATGGTAGCTTGTTAGGGCTCACACTAAGACTCTAAACTATCTAGTCCGTGAGCTGCTCTTCGCCGATGATGCTGCCCTTGTTGCCCACACAGAAGCAGCTCTGCAGCGCCTAATGTCCTGCTTTGCAACAGCTGCAGAGCTGTTTGGGCTAGAAGTCAACCTGAAGAAAACAGAAATTCTTTACCAGCCTGCACCACAGGACGAACACCACCATCCCCACATTGCCGTCGGCAAATCTGTGCTCAAGTCCGTTCAGCAGTTCACCTACCTGGGAAGCATCATCTCCTCAGATGCCAAGATTGACAAAGAGATCAATCACAGATTAGCAAAGGCATATAGTGCATTTGGAAGACTTCACAAAAGAGTCTGGAGCAATAAACACCTGAGGCAAAGCACAAAAATCAGTGTGTATAGAGCCATCGTACTGTCTATCCTCCTTTATGGATCTGAAACATGGGTCACCTATCGCCACCACCTACGACTCCTCGAGCGCTTTCATGAGCGCTGTCTACGCACAATCCTAAATATACACTGGACTGACTCTGTGACGAATGTTGCTGTCCTTGAGCAAGCAGGGATTACCAGCATTGAGGCCATGATATTGAGAACACAGCTGCGCTAGGCAGGGCACGTTTCTAGGATGGAGGACCATCGCCTCCCAAAAATACTACTCTACGGTGAACTCGCCTCGGGTCAGCGTAAGAGGGGCGCTCCAAAAAAGTGATACAAAGACTCCCTGAAACAACATCTCAGGCTCAACCAAATTGATCACCAACAGTGGTCCGCCCTGGCCTCACATCGGGAGGCATGGAGACGCACTATCCACAATGCTGCAGCCTTATTTGAGAACTCACGATGAACAAGTCTTGAAGAGAAATGACAATGCAGAAAGAATCACAACCCAAAAACATCACCCAAGGAGACCTTCTGCTGTGCTTTTTGCAACCGGACTTGTTTATCTTGGATTGGCCTTTTTAGTCATCAGCGCGCTTGCAGAAAGCGCGGGATGAGTCCTTCCTGAATCTTCGTTTGCGAAGAAAAAAAGCCAGCTAATTATATATTAATTACAGAAATAAATGTTGCTGGTCAAGTTATGTGTTTGACACATCTCTAGCTAGGGTTGTCAACTAAGAGTTAAGCACCATTAAGACTTAAGAATGGATAAGTATCTGTAATTCTAGACCATTGGCAGTGAGCAGACATGATGGCTTTTTAATTATCTTATGTGTTGCTAAAAAAGAAGAAAAGGAAGAAACAAAAAAGGCCTCAGGAAATTATTGTTTAATGTAGATTGGGAGGGAAGTTCAACAGGAATTTCCACCCCAAGAGGAAGAGAAGTTGTTGTTTTAGGGAAAATGCAAATATTACTCAGCACGCTCCCAGCAAAGGAAACAGGAAGCTGGTGAGAGCAAGGTCCGATACAATCTGTCACGGAGTAGTGTAAGGAGGAGGCACATTTGCTTATCAGTGATGTTTTGCTTTTAAACTCCAGATAAGTGATACATCTTTGCATCCCCAGAATGCATGAGATGGTGTAATCCTTGCATGTGTAATCTTTTGAAAAAGGGGAAAAAATGTCACAGTATTTATTTATATGATAGGAATAGTTTCTCGATGTTACCCACTAATGATGGCTTGAATTATTTAGATCAAGTTAGTTTCAAGTTCTGTTGAAATAAATGGGAAAAGTAGAGTGCAACCCTTTACATGTCTGATCAGAGATTCAGTGGATGCCATATTCACAGGAAGAATTTGCAGCCACCAAATCCACTTGTCAATCTCAACTAGAGTACAGTTGTCCCTTCACATTCACTGGGGTTTGGTTCCAGGACCCCCCATGAATACTCAAGTCCCATTATATGCAATGGCATGGCAAAATGGTGTCCCTTATAAAGATGGCAAAATCAAGGTTTGTTTTTTGGATTATTATTTTTTAAAGAATATTTTCAAGCCATGAATACTTAAAATCATGAATGCCAAATCCGTGAATGTGAAGGGACAACTGTACAGCCATTGAATTAATAGGAACTTAACTAATAGTTATGCAAGTTCCATTGATTTAATGGGGCCACTGTAGCACACTCTCCAATGTTTCACATTTCACAGATAAAATTAGGGACATGTTTGGCCAAGTGGCATCAGCGTGTGGTCAAGATGGCAAAAGTTATTTATAAGGAAGAACGCACAAGCTCAGAGAGGCTTCAGCTGTTTGTTTTTGCCTGAGCCTATGGGGAAGGACCAAATTCTGCCCCCACCTCTCTTCTCCCCCTGCTGAGTTGAGTGCAAACTACTTGTGCCCTTTGAACTCAGTTTGCAGCAAATGAAGTATGCTGAGGACAAAGGGGAAAAGTAAGAGGAGGAGAGAGAAACTGGGACATTTTAAAAACAACTGAAAAAAGTGGGACAACTAAGGATTAATTGGGATTGTCCTTGCCAAGTTGGGACAGTTGGCAGGTATGCTCTAGTTGGGACTAACAACTGGATTTAAGTGATAGCCATCATTACTAAATTAAGTTCCATTGGTTTCAGTGGCATCTAAATGCAGCTAAATTAGCCTGGATACAACATACCTTAATTCAACAAACACCATGATCTAGTCTAGGGGTGGGTAATTTCTGGCCCTCAAGATGTTTTGGATTGCAATCACAACCACAGTTTACCACAGGCCATGATGACTGGGGGTGATGAAGATTATAGCCTAAAATCTGAAGGACCAAATGTCCCCCAGTGCTATCTAGCCCAAACTAAGGCCCCGTCCACATGATTTAAATAATACGTACGGCATGCGGAAGTTCGCTGTTCGGTACACACAGCCGTTCGGATTCACACGCATCCAAAGGAAGGGTGGCTCATTTTTCCACCCTGAAATATGCTCATCCGGCGTTCGGGAGGGAAAGCGGATCGCGAAGAGAAATCTGTTCGCCATTCGGATGGCTGATGGTCTGTATGCTCCGTTTGCACACATACGAACAGGCAGTGTAATATGATTGGCTGGCCGAGTAGACAGGGCGGGGCTAGCACAGAGGGGAATTGGGAGCGGCCGCCATGTTGGTTTCCTGGCTAGCGAGAGTTCGGTAAGTCGGTGCATTATATATGTTTATTTATTTTTATTTTATATTGTAAATAGGGAAAACTGACTTTCCGCAAAGCAGGAACCTTTTTTTAAAATCCCCGTTTGGCTTGCTCGCTCCAGCCAGCTTGGGGAAGAGGGGTCATATGGAATTTAGGGGGGTAAAAAATTGTGTAGGCGGATCGTATACATACGAACAATGGCCTATTCGTATTTTTTACCCCCCAA
This sequence comes from Gambelia wislizenii, assembly GCA_030847615.1. NCBI lineage: Eukaryota > Metazoa > Chordata > Lepidosauria > Squamata > Crotaphytidae > Gambelia > Gambelia wislizenii. Next base: position 26,313,339 of record JAUMIR010000011.1, on the reverse strand, counting down.
ATGGATTTTTTTTATAATCGTATAGACGCACCCTAAGTATACACGTTGTCTTCATTTCAGTTCGGAAAAAAAAAATCAACAGCTGATTTTATTTATTGCTTTAATAGCTCACCTTTCTTCCATCATGGACATTAAAATGCATGAGTTTCTTCAGGTTGTATTTTAGCATGATGGTTGGTTTAGTGTTTGTTCATGGTTTGCGTCACACTCTGCTCCTGGTCTTGTTTTTGCAGAGAGAATGGAGCTCCATCTTCTTCTACCAATGATCTAGTCTATTTGATTTCTATATTGGCCATCATATGATGACCATGTATACAGTCATTTCTTTGGTTGCCTAAAGACTGTGTTTGCAATGAACAAACTGTTGGCCTCACAAAATTCAGTCAGTCACTCTTCTGCTTCGTTTCTTGATCCTAGGCCAAATTTTCCTACAATCTTTGGTTCTGCTGTTTCCTACTTCTGTATTCTAATAGCCTATGATTAACAAGAATTCCTGTTTTGGTGTGTGATCAGTTTACTCATTTTATTGACCTACAGAAGGATGGAAGGCTGAGTCAATCTGGAGCCCTGCAGGATCAAACTCACAATGTTGTGGCTGCAGTACCAGCATTTAACCACTGCACTATCAGGGCTCCTTAAGTGTCACCACTGAGAAGTCTCCATTGTAGGTACCTACCAACCTCATAGCAGATAATGGTGATGTGAGGAGCAGAGCTTCTAAAGATCTCAATAGTTATATTCATATGGAAGAAAATGGCTCTTCAAACAGCCAGGACTCAAGCCATTTAGAGCTTTCAAAACAGATGCCCAAATAGAGGTGGGTGTGGCCCTCTGAGATCCTGGTGCCCATATGAACACCGGACCTCTGGGAGCTGCCCACCCTGTCCTAGGATATGTCATAATCTTCCATGATGTGCAGGCTATATCTAATCATAGTCAACATGCAGGGGTTTCTCATGTGTAGGGGAAATACCAGGGAGAAGTGTAGTTCCAGGATTTTTTCTAAAGTGGGAGTGGTGTCATGATTTTGCACAGAGGTGGTAATTATGCAGCTGTCCAGATGTTTAGGTTTTCCATGAGTTTTTTTCCAGGCTGTGTTCTGGAAGAGTTTCTTTCTGATGTTTTGCCTGCATCTGTGGCTGGCATCTTTAGAAAATGGTTGGGTAGGAGTGTGCGTGGGGTTTATATACTGTGAGCCCCTGTTGGGGAGGATAATTAAATAGTTAATTAAAATTATTTATTTGTTAATTTTAATTAAATTTTTAAATTAACTATTTAATTAATAAATTTAATAAATTTAATTATTTTAAAACACCAAAATTCTGGACCAGGCCAACAACTATCCTGTCAGAATGCACAGAGAGGCCATTGAAATCCACAAACACCTAGACGACTTCAACCGGAAAGAAGAAACCCTAAAAGTAAACAAAATATGGCTACCAGTCCTGAAGAACACTACAATCAAAACTCAACACATGCAAATGAACTCCACCCAGGGACAGGGGGATTTCCAGCAGATAATGGACCATTAGCCAACCATTAGCCAAACAGACACTAATCCTCCTTGCATATCTCCACCCAGAAACTAGCCATTCAAATACACAAATTTACATATCCTCCCCAACAGGGGCTCATAGTATGTAACCTCCCCACTCCTACCTAACCATTCCCTGAAGATGCCAGCCACAGATGCAGGTGAAACATCAGAAAGAAACTCTTCCAGAACATGGCTTCACAGCTTGGGAAAAACGCACGGAAAACCTATGGATGCCGGCCGTGAAAGCCTTTGACTTCACATTGTCCAGATGTTGTTGCACTGCAATTTCTGGCAGCTCCAGTCAGCAAAGCCAATAAATTTCTGGGAATTGCAGTTCCACAACATCTACAAAGCTGCACAGTTCCTACACTTGATCTACCAAAAGACCAGGAAAATGGATGGAATTTCCTTGCTTGGGGAAATGAAGATAGTGACCAAAAAGTTTCTAAGATTTACAAGTGTCTGTGACACTTGTCACAGAGGAACAAGTGGAAGAGGAAGTCCCAGAATGAGAAAAATAATCAAGCAGAAGCTAAACACCTCTTTCCTTACCTCTGATGGAGGTCTGTCTTCATGCTGGCAACTTAAATGGTAACAGGTCTTTGCATGATTGCTTGCATCTCTAATCGAAAGATAGAAGATTGCGTTTCAGCTGGCTGGAGAGCTCTTGTTAAAGCTCAATATGGTGCTTTACATGTTGAACCCATGGAGTCATATGCCCCACAGGGCTTTGCCTACACTGGGGGTAAAAATCTGATCAAAATTCAGGCTACTCTGGCCCAGATTTAAGCACCACACTTTGGCCAAGGCCTCAATCTGATTCATCCAGATTTTTATCCCCAATGCAGCTGCTTGCTCTGACCTTCACATGCAGGACATTGCTTTTCTGGTGTCCTGAGGTCATATGTGGCTGCTGGTGTGTGTGTGTGTGTGAGAGAGAGAGAGAGAGAGAGAGAGAGAGAGAGAGAGAGAGATATTCTGTCTACCATCACAGATTAACTATCATTAGGAACTCTTGCACTTTAATATTTTCCACTATACCACCTTCCTAAGATGCTAGCCATCAATATTGTTTCCTGGAAGCAGAAACTTTGACACATGCTCAGCTAAAAGCATTAATAAACCATACTGTAAAATGTCAGGAAGGACCAATGACTTCCTGAAAACATATGAAGAACCAATTTAATTTTTCCCATTGCTCAGTACAAAATTGTCAGTATAAATTGACAATCCCCTGAAGGTTGCAAAATCTTTTCATTTTGCTTTCCCTCCACTCACTGAAATACAGAACCTTGATTTTAAAAAAAAGAGCTTCCTTTGGCTTTACATACTGCTACATTTTATGTGAATCCAAATGGTGTTTTAGGTGAAGCTAAATCTCTTGCAACAGAGGGAAAGGGCTCTGGATGAGCAGAGGGAAACATTAATTTACTGTGTTGGAGAAGTGTAATAAAACAACTAGAGACCTAAGCAGAAGTGCTCATTTGTTCCTTCCCTTTGGTCCATCCAGATGAGCCAATGCTTCCCAGAATGTGCCAAACCTTCCCTGTAAACATGTTCAAAGTGCAATTGGGATGGTTTGGTAGGGCTTCCTACATATCTGAGGACATTATCAGACTAGCATTTAAAGATGCTGTAATTCTACAAATGAAAATAGTGGGAACATCATGGCATCATAACACTTATTATCGCATATATTTTTTATGTTAACTGTTTTGATATGGTCAACTGACTAATCAAATAAACTGTAACTAACTAACTATTATCGCAAGTAGCTGTAATCATGCGAAAGAAATGCCACAGAATTATAGCATGACAACTACTAGTGCTTTAAGAATGAGAGTTTACTTTGGCAATTTGGCATGGATGAGATTTCAGCTGTTCTCACAAGAAGACATGAGCATGCTTAAAACTCCAAAAACCCCTTAATTAACAAAGTAAATGAACACACAAGCAAACCTAAAAATGTGCAAACTAAATGGGACAGTTCATAAAAAGACTGTCCTGTGCTTTGTTTTTGCGTTCTTACCCGGAAGTTTTCTTGCTGAGAATGGGGAGGGGGGAAAGAACACTGCCCATTCATGCTGTAATCTCACAATTACAATGGGATGTGGTTTTGCACACTGTCAATAGCACAAAAAAGTGCTATTGACAGCCTGTCACATGAATTGTAAATAATACCTTTTTTCGCAGCTGGAGAATGGTGTAAGAATGTGAAGATGGCAATGTTGTGTGATAGCGGGGCCCATTCACACTGCCCTGATGTTGTGATCCTGCAATTTTTGCTGTGTCTGATAATGTCCCGAGTCTCGTGCTACCTTTTACCTCTGTAGAAAGGAATCATTTTCTATGATTTTTATTTAATCATAGTAATTTCCACCACTTTCTACAATTGCTTCTAACTCAGAGCCAAGTCTGCCAAAAGTTTAACAGAGGAGTAGCCAAATGGACTTCTTGAGGGGGCATTTCTGAGGTCTAGGTGCCACAACTGAGAAGACAAGAGTCTGGTGTGAGGGGATAAAATCATTAAACATTATCTATAATCATCATTCTGTAATAATTCATATGGGGATAATACAGTCAATGCTTCATGATGTCAACTTTCAGAGGTGTGTGTGTGTGTGTGCACGCCAGTGTTAAGTGTCATTTCAGCTCTCACTCTCCCATTTCCACAAGTGACTTCAAAACAGCTTGCAGCTGCAATCCTTCATTAGGAGACAAAGCTACAACAGTCTCCCATCCAACCCACCTAACCCAGTTTTGCTCAGCTGCAACCTCTAAACTTGGCCCTTTGCTGGTTGGTAGAGAGCAGGGGAAGTAGTGGACAAGTATCCATCTGTTTTCCTATAGCTGGAAACAGAGCATCAGGCATCTGGATGTTCTCTGCAATTGATGCCATTGTTATGAATTCATGGGCCTTGAAGGCTGGAGAAAACAGGCTACCTAAAATGGAGATCCTCGCAATGCATGATAAAATGGAGACATGACACATGAAGTAAGGAAGCAAGGACCTTGAGAACCTGATCTTTTTTATTGCTAAAGTGGAAATGACAAGAAGAATAGACCTGATCAAAATCTGTTCTGACCCTGGTGGAAATTACAGGAAAGGCAGATCTGATTCGGATCAAAGGAATACCTGTTCACACCCACAAAGGACCGTGGTGGGCAGCTGTTAGCCTGACAGCAGCCCAGGTGTAATTCAGCTGAAAGGACTATAATAACAGGGACTTTTTGACCACTGGGCATGCAAAAGGCAGCACTGTGATTTGCATCCATCAGCCCTATGGAAATTTGATCAACTTCCATGAGGAGCCTGCTTTGTGAATATGGGGTTTTGAATATGTGAGTGAATGAAACTCTTGGTACCAAAAGTTATTGTGTGATTGCATAATAAATGTTACATATGATTGTATATGCCTAATAAATGTTCCATGAAATAAGTTTTTAAAACCAAATTTGGTGTCACAAGTATATGTCTTTTCCTACAGTCCTGGTGATTGAACTCTATTCTCTCTCCTCTCTGGATCAAAATAAGAACCTTGTCACAAAAACACAGTCGTCTTGTAACACCATCACTCTGTATCCAGCTATAGGAAATAGGTGGATGCTTGCCTGCTGCTTCCCTCACTCTCCACCAACCAGGAAATGGCCACATTTGGAGGGCTTCAGCTAAGAAAAAGTGGGCTCATTTGGAGGAGATTTTGATCACTGCATGGTCAATAGTGAATTCTGACTGCTGCAATGACCAAAGATACAAGTCACAAAGGCATAAGGCTGACTTATGCCACTGTAGTTCACCAACAGAATGCCAGCCAACATTTTCATAGAAAACAAAACCCAGAAAAAATGTCAAAGACTCTCAAAATCCTCAATCCCACATAGCCAGTAAGAGAATGTTTCCAAGGGCCTTGTCTAAATGGCTAAATAAAATGACCTCACCTCATTGTATCCATGAGCTGTACAGACAATGTATGGCTTAAATCCAGCACTTTTCAGCATCAGGGTTTTAATCCCCATCGAAAAAAGTGGGGATTTACTCTGTATTCTAGTGAAAAATCTGGATATTCACATGCCTGTATGGGCTGGGCTCCATTGCAATGTTGGTGTGAGGCCAGGGGAAGGAGTTTTTGGTGGATGGGTGGAAGAAGGTGGGAGGAGACACCCTGGGCCAAGTGATCAGCTGACCTTTCCTGCTGTTTCAATTTCACTTTTTAGTGGTTCCTCTTTTTTTTTTTTTTTTTTGCATATGCAGCAATTGTTTGGAGAAGCACATATCAGCATACCCATATTGTTAGCGGTGCATACCTCTGCTTAATAGGATGTCTGAAGCCCCTCCAAGATGTGCAAAAAGACATACGTACATATTTATTTTTTAATTTTTTAAATTTATTTATACCCCGCTCTTCAGCCACAAGCCTATCAGAGCGGCTTACACATTGTTTTAAGCAATAGCTATTTACACTGCATTAAACAGTGTAAAATTTATTTACACTGCATTAAACAGTTTCCAATGTGTGTTAGCTAATTGCCCCCCACAAGCTGGGTACTCAATTTACCGACCTACAAAAGGATGGAAGGCTGAGTGAACCTTGGAGCCGGCTGGAATCGAACTTGCGATGTGGTGGCTTGCAGTACTGGCATTTAACCACTGCGCCACCAGAGCTCCTTATGTATATGCATGCATGGGAGGCAGGAAAAACTCTCAGATGGTGCAGAAGATGAGGGGAGGAATGTACAGAAGAAAGCAGTTCTTGAGGTGCCAAGGGCCTAAGATGTTTTGGACTTTAAAATTATAAGAGATGTCTATTTCTCTCCTCGTTTTACAAAAAGTTTGAATAATATAGATTCTGGGCCATGGTATGAGCCCTCTGAAGCATGCCATTATTGCTCCCATGTCTCAGGGCCTGGATCTCCTTCTCCATTACTCAAGATGAGAGGTGGAATCTCTGGACAAGATCATTGCCTTGAAAAGTGTGTACACATAGACATTCCTCATTTGTTAGACTTTTAAAAAATTTAACGGCATATGATTCATGCTTAATGTATCATGTTTCATGACATCACCAAGGGTTCCTGCTTATAACATCACCGTTGTAACATCACAAGGCTTTGCTTCCTTATGACATCACAAGGGGTCAGCCCTGACTGAAGCCTGGGCCCTGAAATCTCAGGATATTGCTGATCTGGCAACCCTGCCCACAGTTTGGGGCCTCAGCATGTTGTAATTCATCCCTGGTCCTAGCCAATGAGATGCAAATTTTAGTTGCCTGCTGGAAAACAATTTTGATCAATGTGGTAAGCTGCCATATCAACACAAGTCACTGCTTAGAGTGGTTGTAGACCGCTGCTTTTTAAAATTATGTTGAGATGTACGGTAGAGGAAGCCTCCACTTCTCTGATGGGTTAGGGACCAGAGGACTGTCAGAAAGTGGAATTGGTTGAAAATTGGAACCTGGATTTTTTTAGCTTGCAAATGCATTTTGGCCACAAAAACACATAAATAACACACTTTTGAATGCATGCAAAAGCTAAAACAACTCACTATATATACACAAAAGTACACTATATATATATATGTGTGTGTGTGTGTGTGTGTGTGCAAAAGTATGAGCAGGTCCAAGCAAGCCTCATAGGCAAGAACTGACAAAAGAGTAGATCTCCTATCAAATTAATGAAATTTGTCTGTCATTTGCAAGCACTGAAAGAGTGAGTTGTCAGAAAGCGAGGTGTTGGAAAGCGAGGCATCAGAAAGCGGGGGAGTCCTGTACTTTCTTTAAATTGTCCCCCTTCAGACTTTGTAGGGGCCTCCACGTTTTGTGTGGAACAATTTGCAGAATCTCAGCCAGAGCTTAAAGGGTCATTGGGTCCTGACAGAACCCATAGGATGTATGTTTGGGAACACCTCTTTGATTCTCATCTCCCTGAAATAACACAAGCAAACAATGGGAGCTGGTCATCTTTGTTGACAATGGAAACAACACTGCAGTGAAATTTTCCAGAACATAAAAACATGTTGAAATTGCCATCCCTCTATCATCCAAGGTCACAAGCAGGCAAGGCTGAAAGCACCACTTTAGAAAGAACTGATGGCATAGTTGCCCACAACAACAGGAGAGTTTCTCTACCATGCATTGGGGGAAATCAAGGGGAAGAGAAAGCTTGGCTCACTTAAGAACCAAACTACATGATCAGCAACAAGCCTGGACCTTCACTAAGAGCTTGTCAACATGGACAATTAACCCCGTCTTGCCCTCGTTTTGGAGATTTGCAGTCCTGGTGACACAAGGCTTTTGCCCCCAGGCAGTCCTCACAACCCCCGGGCAAAGGGGCTAAGATGAGGGGAAGACAGGGTAGGGCCAAATAAAACAATTTAAATAATACCTGTTTAAGTGCGTTCAGCAAGCAAAAAACAGATCAGGCCCTGTGTGACTGCAGGAATGCACACAGTCATGCCAGCTTATCACTGCAGCCATCTGTGCCTTTCAGTAGCTAGGAAGGGGGTCCACAGCCTGTGACTAAGGCTGTTCACATGCAGGGTGGCCTGCTCACATGCTGTTGGCCCCTTCCCAACATCAGAGAGAGCAACGTGGAGGGCAGTGGCAGAAACTGTGGCCGCACGGAGGGCCAGTGTGCTCAGCTGGACTTCCTGGGGGAGGAACAAGCCAGATCCATGGGCAGGATACACCAGCAGAGAGCTGGCATATCCTGGCCCATGTAGATGAGCCCTAGGTCACTTCTGAGCCTTCAATAAGCAGGTGTAATGCAGCAAGCAGGGGAAGATACAATCTGCCATGGAAACTTCTTCCCTCTCCCCATATTTCCACTTCAAATCACATCCTCCCTGGGTTGCTTTACAGTTGCTCAGCAAAGACAGAAGCTTGCTATCAAGCATAGAATAGAATCATAGAATCATAGAATTGCGGAGTTGGAAGAGACCACGAGGGCCATCCAGTCTAACCCCCCTGCCATGCAGGAAATCTTGATCAAAGCATCCTCGACAGATGGCCATCCAGCCTCTGTTTAAAGACCTCCAAGGAAGGAGTCCCCACCACGCTCCGAGGGAGTGTGTTCCACTGCCGAACAGCTCTTACTGTCAAAAAGTTCCTCCTCATGTTGAGGTGGAATCTCTGTTCCTGGAGCTTGCACCCATTGCTCCGTGTTCCAGTCTCTGGAGCAGCAGAAAACAAGCTTGCTCCATCCTCAGCGTGACATCCCTTCAAATACTTAAACAGGGCTATCATATCGCCTCTTAACCGTCTTTTTTCCAGGCTAAATATACCCAGCTCCCTAAGTCTCTCCTCATAAGGCATCGTTTCCAGACCTTTCACCATTTTAGTTGCCCTTCTCTGGGCACGCTCCAATTTGTCAATATCCTTTCTGAATTGTGGTGCCCAGAACTGCACACAGTATTCTAAGTGAGATCTGACCAAGGCAGAATAGAGTGGCACTATTACTTCCCTTGATCTAGACACTATACTTCTATTGATACAGCCCAAAATCGCATTGGCCTTTTTAGCTGCCTCATCACACTGTTGGCTCATGTTCAACTTGTGGTCTACTAGGACTCCTAGATCCCTTTCGCACGTAGTCTCATTCAGCCAGGTCTCTCCCATCCTATATTTATGCATTTCATTTTTCCGCCCTAAATGCAGTACTTTACATTTCTCCATATTGAATTTCATTTTGTTAGCTTTGGCCCAGCTCTCCAGTCTATCCAGGTCATTCTGAATTTTGATCCTGTCCTCTAGGGTATTAGCTACTCCTCCCAATTTGGTGTCATCTGCAAATTTAATAAGTATGCCCCTAATTCCCTCAACCAAGTCATTGATAAAGATGTTGAATAGCACTGGGCCCAGGACAGAACCCTGTGGCACCCCACTGGTCACATCTTTCCAAGACGAAAAGGAGCCACTGCTGAGCACCCTTTGGGTTCGGCCGGTCAACCAATTACAAATCCATTGAACAGTTAACTTGTCTAGCCCACATTTTACAAGCTTGTTTGCAAGAATGTCATGGGGAACCTTGTCAAAGGCCTTACTGAAATCAAGGTATGCAATGTCCACAGCATTCCCTTCATCTACCAAGCTGGTAACTTTATCAAAAAAAGAGATCAGATTAGTCTGGCATGACTTGTTTCTCTGAAACCCATGTTGACTTTTTGTGATTATGGCATTGCCTTCTAAATGTTCACAGACTCTCTGTTTAATGATCTGCTCTAGAATCTTCCCTGGTATTGATGTCAGACTAACTGGACGATAATTGTTGGGATCCTCTTTTTCCCCCTTTTTGAAGATGGGAACTACGTTTGCCCTCCTCCAGTCTGCTGGGACTTCTCCTGTTCTCCAGGAGTTCTCAAATATTATTGCCAATGGCTCTGAGATTATATTTGCCAGCTCTTTTAATACTCTTGGATGTAGTTCATCTGGTCCTGGAGATTTAAATTCATTTAGATTAAGAAGGTATTCCTGTACTACCTCTTTACTTATTTTGAGCTGGATTTCCCCTATTGTGTCCTCTGTTCCATTATCCTCAGGTTGGTCCTCCTTTTCCTTTTCTGAAAACACTGAGGCAAAGAAGGTGTTGAGTAATTCTGCCTTTTCTCTGTCCCCTGTTAGCATTTTGCCATCTTCTCCACGTAGCGGCCCTATCATTTCCTTCTTCCTCCTTTTGCTGCGGACATACCCCAAAAAAACCCTTTTTATTGTTCTTAACCTCCCTGGCAAGCCTGAGCTCATTCTGCGCTTTAGCTTTTCTGACTTTACTCCTACACGTGTTCGCTATAGGAGTAAAGTCAGAAAAGCCTATAGTTTAGCCCTAAGTTTCATACTGTGAATAAAATGCCAGTTAAGTGTTGATAATAAATAAGCAAACTTTTGAGAGTATTTATTTTATTTATTAAAATATTCATACCCTATCCTATGTCATGGGATCTCAGGGTGGCATAACCATAAAATCAGCTTACCTAATTTAAAACTATTTCAAAACAGTTAAAACTATTTAAGCAAATAGCCTAAAGCAAAGCAGTTTAAAATAATTTAAAACAGTTTAAGGCAATCTTAAAACCATGTTCTTGTGAAGATTTGAATGAAATCAATTAGTCTCAAATTTGGTAATGGGAACAACACCAGGGGTGGAGCCATTTGAGCCTCTAAGGGAAGGTTATTCCACAAGCAGAGATAGCTTTTCCTGTGTTCTCCCACAGTTTATCGGTTCTGAAGGAGGGATACAGAAGAATACCCATCGGTGGCACTAGGGGCGGGGTAAAATAGGTGGCACTAGGGGTGGGGTAATTATTATTATTATTATTATTATTATTATTGGGGGACGTCGAGAGGCCAAACCACACCAGGTGATACCATTGGGGGGGCGCGTGACCCAGGCCTTAGTAATGCCACAGGAAAGACCCAGCAGCAGACCCCAGGCAGGCATATATAGGAAGAGGTGCTTCCACAAGTACTAAAAGCTCAGAGTTCTTTAATTATTACTATTATTATTTTATTATTTTTATTTTATTTGTTTATATCCTGCCTTTCTTCCATCAATGGAACTCAAGGCAGCTGACAACATCAACAACAACAAATTTATTGATTAATCAACTGACCATATCAACAGTAGAATACAATAGAATACAAAGTATCTGAATATCAAAGTACATACAAAAATGAATTAGATCACGTCTAAAACTCATATATAAAATTAACTAGGAAATTAAACCCTATAATTGGGGATATGAAGAAACACATAAAAGTTAGATAAAATAAATCAGATAAAATAAAGTACAAGATAAAATAAAATGTCATGTGAAATAGAACAAGCTAAAACGAGGGGGTTAAAGGAGCTCTATAGGAAGATTTAAATAAACTCATCACTATGGCACAGAACCCCATTTTGTGTTATAAACTGATCTCTTAGGTGGGCAGCTTTTATGATAAATTTTGCAGTACATCGCACTAGTTGTAGATTCTCTCCAACAAGGAAATGGGACAATTTAACAGTGAGATCCCAGTTGTTCATTCTAACCAAAAATGGTTGTAAAAAATGGGACCTCTCGTTATCATAAATGACAACATCATTATAAAACAATACAATCTAAAAACAGTACAAAGTTAAAATCACATTATAAATATAAGATTTTAAAAAAGAATTTAAAAATTTACAAGTTAAAAACATTACAGTAAAAATTAAAATGCCTTAAAAACCCTTAATTTTTTTTTTAAAAAAAACGCACAGTGCAGCCTCACTAGCCCACCTGTTGTTAGTTCATAAATACCTGGAAGCATAAAATTGTCTTAACCTGGCTTCCCTAGGGAGGAATTCCAAGCTGGGAGCCGCTACCAAGAAGGTCCTCTCCCTTGTTCCCACCAAATGAGCCTGAGGAGGCCGTGGGACGAGAGAAGGGCCTTTCCAGATTATCTAAGAGCTCTAATGGGCTCATAGAGATACTGTCCTTCAAACAACCTGGACTGAAGCTGCATAGGCCTTTATAGGTCAAAGCCAGCACTTTGAATTGTGCTCAGAAACAAACTGGCAGCCAATGGAGCTTTAAAGCATTTAAGGCACTTTAAGTCTTTGAATGCCATCACCAGTACCTTGAATTTAGACCAGAAGACTACATATTGACAGAGGGTTAAACTCCTTTTAACACCTCCTTTTAACATTGCTAACCAATTTCTATAAGATGTGCTGGTCAACCATCTGTAAAGTGTTACTCATTTGACCCCAAAAGTGATATTGCTCTTACTCATTATTTTTGAAATGTGGCTTTGCTATACCCTCATTACCCCAACAGGGGTGTAGCTATGGAGGGCGGCTGAGTGGGAAAAATAAGGGCATTTCCCCACTCCACCCCCAATAAAAATATCTTCCAGTGAATTTTTTTTCTTCAGGAACTGAAATTGTCAGTTGATCATTTTAAAATAAAAGTTTAAGTTATTTAAGAAATAGAAAATAAGTTTAAGGGGCTGTGGTAATGGAAAGACCCCATTTCCCATTATCTGCCAGCTCAGCAATCAGGTAACAAAGGGTTAATTAGGGTCTGGAGAAAGGTAACACTTTTAGGGTTAGCATCATCACAGATGGCATAGGTCACAAGAGATACTGACCAATCAAGGATTCCAGAGTGGCAAACCTTCAAGATGCTTTGAGGAAGAGGTAATAAATACTGCCTCAGAGCCACGAGGGAGAGGCGAACAAAGAGACCCTGGGATGGGGAACATCTCATCTCAGGTGGAGAGACAACAAAGAACCATCCTGGGGTGAGAGGAAGCTGCTAGAGGAAGGCTGTTGGAGATGGGCTGGATAGCCATGGCTCACAGCCTCCCCTGAATTCAGCAGACTGAACTTCATGGTCAGTGAGTAGATCAGGAGATGTATTAGTAGATTGCATTAGGGAATTATGTTTATTCCCCCCCCCCCGGCTGAATGCTTAACTATATCTGTAACTTCTATGTATGTACCTGGGAGGGAGGAGCCTTTCCATGAGAATTACCTGCATGTTATGAACTCTGCTTAGAATAAATAAGCTTTTTCTAATCTTTCTTCAGCAGATGCGTACATGTGCCTTGTTTGCTCAGTCATTTCTCTCCTCTTCAGGACAGAGGGAAGGGGAAGGTAACAATACTGCAAGTGGCAGGGAGTAGAGAAGGAACCCCCACAGTCTCCTTTCAGACTGTGTTGTAAAGGGTGTAGAATTCAAAAGGCGGTGGCAGCTAGAAAGGAGGCACAATTAAGGGAATTACCAGGCAGAGAAACCCCAAGATTGTATCTCACAAAGGCAGCAGAGTCCTCCAAGCATGCCCATGACCATGCACTGAGGCAAGGCTGTATCACAGGGGCTTATCACACGAAGGAAGTGAAGTGGAAGTGAAGTCTGAGAGTAGCATGTTCCACCTCGCCTTATTGCACGACATTGGCATGTTTCAGTTGTTCTCCCATTCCGGTCCCATGGGAGACAGTGGTAAAAGCAGTACTAGAATACGAGAACAGATGAAATGTGCCAATGTTGTGTGATAAGGCAAGGGGGTGGTGCTATTGGGGTGCACTGCTCCTCCCTCCCTCATGCAATACGCCCCTAAGTTTAAGTAAAGAAGAAAAGTGACCAAGGAAATGTGAATGCAGTGAATATAAAAGTTCTAGGTGTAAATGATTTTCTATGTCTCGTTCTTTGCAATACTAGAAATGTGGGGACTGAAGGAAACAAATTCATTAGGGAGGCAAAATTCTGATTTAAGGGGGAAATACCTCCATTTTGTCCTCCCAGTTGCTACATCCCTGACTCCCAAATGTGTCTAATCACAGGCAGTGTTAATTATAAGCTGCTACTTCCAAAATCAGAGTCAAACACTTGATGTTTGACACTGTAACCCTAAAGCTGCCTCTTTATACTTTGTCTATAGGGGTTGCCCTATGTCAGTGATGGTGAACCTATGACACACGTGTCAGCACTGACACATGTAGCCATTTCTGTTGACACTTAGCCGCATGCTGAGAAGGATGTTTCACACACCCCACCCTCCCTAAAGTGGTGATTGGGGCTTCAAAGCCCCGGTCACCACTTTCCTCCCCCCTTCCACCCTCCCTAAAGTGGCGATCAGGGCTTCGAAGCCCCGGTCGCCACTTTCCTCCACCCACCCACCCCTGCCTCCCTAAAGTTTTTTTCCTCAAAGTGACACACCACCTGAATTATGCTCAGTTTTTTTGGCAAAGTTTGACACACCAAGCTCAAAAGGTTGCCCATCACTGCCCTATGTGTACTGAAACTTCTGCTAAGTCACAAAGACCCTCATGATTCACAATCCTGGAATTATAATCTTGCCCAAGTGCACCTGCAGTTTTCTGGACTGTAGCCCAGACATGGTTGATATTTTTTAAAAACATGAATTCCCTTTAACCTTAAAAATTTTTTGGGGGGAAAAATAGATGTGTGCTAGTCTTATTTTTCCCCTTGGAACAAGAAAAAACCCTGGCACATTAAACGAAATGTCAGCAAATCATTTTTTGATAATAGGACTGCTTATTTATATAGTTGAAGTGCCATGTATTGGTCTACCCAAATATGCTTGGTAGGGTGAAATCTCATTGTGTTTCCATGATCACCAAAACAAAATAGTTCTAGTGAGGTCCTGAGAAAGAAGTTAGAGGAAGCAGGGAAAATGCTGAAAACAAGCTGTCAGGAAGTCGTTGGACAGCTTTCTAGAGACTGCAAGTTGGATCAACAAGGAAATTCAATTTTTTGTTTGGAGTTCCAATAAATTAAGATACAGTGATCTCAGACTTCAAATAGAGGGACAAAATATTAAGGCAAATGATCAAACAAGATGTTCTGCAGAGATCTGGGACACTGTACATTGAGAAAGCACTGGAAGGTGTGTGATCGGGGTAATGATGGGTACTTAACCCTTTACCCAAATTGCTGTTTCTCGTGTGCATTCCTCTCTTATCCACAGTACAGTTATAGCACTTTGATACTGTTTCAACTGTCATAGCTCCATCCTATGGAATCCTGGAAATTGTCGTTTTGTGAGGTACTTATAAAGAGAGCTCTAGTAGCTGTAATTCAGGTGAGATCAAGCTAGAAATCCCAGGAATCCATAGGAGGGATGCATAGGAGTTAAGTGGGATCAAACTGTAATAATCGTGCAGTTTAGACACAGGCCTGGGTTGCAGCTTCAGTATCCGAAGAGTCTAACCTAATCTGATCCCAGATTCCCTTTATAAGAAGAAGTCAAAAGATCAAAATTTAGGTCCATGAAATATACTCAACAGCCATTTTCCTGAGCAGATGGATCCAGACTTTCAGACATTTATACATGCCATCTCCCATATTATAGGATATTGTGGAACAGCCCTGCTAGGTTTGCCACCCTATTTGCAGGTGTCAATCCAATACGTGTGGGTAAGAAAACATTTCAACATTTTTTGGGGGAGGTGGGAATTTAAGGGGCTTACTGAACACCAAAGTAAAGCAGCAGTGCAGCAGGAAGGTTCCATCTTCTGCGCTGCCTTGCTGCATGACTTGGTAGTTCTTCTGCTCTGGTCCCATTGGAGACTGAGGTAAAACCATGGGGGTTTTTTGCTAATGGGAAAAACCTGTTAGCAAAAAGACGTGGTTTTACCTTGGTCTCCCATGGGACCAGAATGCCAGAACACCAGAAGAACGATGACATCATGCAGTCTCTCTCTCTCTCTCTCTGGCTTCCCTTCGCAAACGAAGATTCAGGAAGGACTCATCCCGCGCTTTCTGCAAGTGCGCTGATGACTAAAAAGGCCAATCCGAGATAGACAAGTCCGGTTGTAGAAAGCACAGCAGAAAGTTTCCTTGGGTGATGTTTCCGGGTTGTGATTCTTTCTGCGTTGTCGTTTCTCTTCAAGACTTGTTCGGCGTGAATTCTCAAATAAGGCTGCAGCATTGTGGATAGTGTGTCTCCATGCCTCCCAATGTGAGGCCAGGGCGGACCATTGTTGGTGATCAATTTGGCCGAGCCTGAGATGTTGTTTCAGGGAGTCCTTGTATCGCTTTTTTGGAGCGCCCCTCTTATGCTGACCCATGGTGAGTTCACCGTAGAGTACTATTTTGGGGAGGCGATGGTCCTCCATCCTAGAAACATGCCCTGCCCAGCACAGCTGTGTTCTCAATATCATGGCCTCAATGCTGGTGATCCCTGCTTGCTCAAGGACAGCAACATTTGTCACATAGTCAGTCCAGTGTATATTTAGGATTGTGCGTAAACAGCGGTGATGGAAGCGTTCGAAGAGTCGTAAGTGGTGGCGATAGGTGACCCATGTTTCAGACCCATAAAGGAGAATAGACAGTACAATGGCTCTATACACACTGATTTTTGTGTTTTGCCTCAAGTGTTTATTACTCCAGACTCTTTTGTAAAGTCTTCCAAATGCACTATGTGCCTTTGCTAATCTGTGATCAATCTCTTTGTCAATCTTGGCATCTGAGGAGATGATGCTTCCCAGGTAGGTGAACTGCTGAACGGACTTAAGCACAGAGTTGCCGACGGCAATGTGGGGATGGTGGTGTTCGTCCTGTGGTGCAGGCTGGTAAAGAACTTCCGTTTTCTTCAGGTTGACTTCTAGCCCAAACAGCTCTGCAGCTGTTGCGAAGCAGGATGTTAGGCGCTGCAGAGCTGCTTCTGTGTGGGCAACAAGGGCAGCATCATCAGCGAAGAGCAGCTCACAGACTAGATAGTTTAGAGTCTTAGTGCGAGCCCCCAGACGGCTTAAGTTAAACAAGCTACCATCAGTACGGTTACATATATAGATGGCGTTGTCTTCTTCGAGGTCTGCTGTAGCCCTTTGGAGCATCATGTTGAAGCAGATTGTAAATAAAGTTGGCACAAGAACACAACCTTGCTTCACTCCATTAGTTATTAGAAAGGGCTCTGAAAGAGCATCGCCATATCTGACTTGACCGCGCTGGCCCTCGTGTAGCAAGATAATCATTTTAAGGAATTTGGGTGGACATCCTAGTCTTTCCAGGATCTGGCACAGACCTTTCCTACTCATGGTGTCGAAGGCTTTGGTGAGATCAACAAATGTTACATAGAGACCCTTGTTCTGCTCCCTACATTTTTCTTGCAGTTGTCTAAGGGCAAATACCATATCTGTAGTACTCCTATTGGCTCTGAAGCCACATTGGCTTTCAGGAAGAAGTTCTTCGGCAATGGCAGGAACAAATCTGTTCAGGAGTATCCATGCAAGGATTTTTCCAGCAATAGAGAGCAGTGTTATGCTTCAATAGTATGAGCAATTGGAATTTGCTCCTTTTTGCTTGTACAGGGTGATGATGACTGCATCTCGGAGATCTGGTGGCAGTTCCCCTTTTTCCCAGCAATTCACAAGGAGTTCGTGGAATTTATCATGGAGTACATGACTTCCGTGTTTCCAAACTTCAGGTGGGATTCCATCAATCCCAGCTGCCTTGTAGTTTTTCATCTGCTGTATGGCCTTAAGGGTCTCTTCCAAAGTGGGAGCTATGTCCAATTAATTTTTCACCGGTTTTTGTATCATATGTTGGATGATACCTAAAACATCATGCAGTAGGGCAGAACTGAAAGTGGAAGCTTCAGGCTGCTCTACCGCTTTACTTTGGTGTGTGGTAAGCCTCTAACTAAGGGGTTGTCTAAATGGCAAAAATACTCCTCATGGAATACGGGACAAAGACGACCTGTCCTAATGGTAATTCACGTTGTTTCACCTTATTGTGAAAGAGAGAGGCCAAAACTGGCAAAAACTCTGCAGGAAAAGCCTTTGTGGCTTTTCCTGGAGTTAAGAAAAACAAAAAACAAAACTCAGAGGGAAATGCACACCTCTGACCATTAAGACAACTGTGCAAAATGTTGCACAGTCTGGATGGGAAAGAACAGAACTTCTGATTGGTTGGGAGTATGCAGATGTGATCGTGGACGTTACCTTTTTTTTTTTTTGACACTGGTGCAGAGGGCAGCCACATGGAGGGGGAAGATGGCTCTCTCCTCCTCTCCCCCGCCATGGGTGCCTTCCTACCAGTGCTGCCACCACAGGGACCAGGGAAGGGAGGATGGCTCTCTCCAACTTGTCCCTCCTGCGGGTGTCTTCCTGCCACTGGCACCACTGCCAGCGGACCGGGGAAAGGAGGGTGACTTTCTCCTTCTCTTTCCCCCCACAGGTGCCTTCCTGTCACTGCTGGCACCACCACAGAGATCAGGGAAGGGAGGATGATTCCCTGCAGGTAACCTCCATGGCACTGAAACCTATGGGGGCCAAAAAAACCAAACTGCTATTAAGACAAATCGCAGCTGCAATTTGACATTACTGTGGAGCAATCCACAGTATTGGGGGAGCTTGTAGAGTTGTTGTTTTAATGTCCAAGAAACTTTTTATTTTTATTTTTTGAGATAATGTTTTCCCTTTCTCTCTCTTTTTGCTGTGGCTACCTTTTCTTTTTAATTTTTTTTAAAAGGTCTTTTTAAAAAGAAAGTTGAGGAGCTACAATAGGACAAAATGGGATATGCCTCCAGCTTGGCAAATGGTGAAAGATGATGGGCAATATTGTCCAGTGATGACTGAGGTCCAAGCATGGGAACCACTACATTAATGTGTAAAACTGTCAGTATCTGTGTTCAAGCTCTTGCTCAACAATAAGCCTCACTCATAGCACATCACTGTTTTTCTGCCTGCACTACCTCACAGGATTGCTGTGAAGAAAAATGAGCATGGCCTCAAAAGAAGGACAAGATAGACATGGGATTACCAACCAGGTTGCCACATAATTGAAGACTTTTTAATCATGTGCACTTTAGTAGACTGATATTTAAAATTAATGTGAATTTGCATTGGACTCAGAATAGCTCTGAAGAAAAAGCCACACTTTGGTTGCAATCCTATTCCTGGGTTGTGTAGTGTAAAATTAGACATGTGTAGCTATGCTGCAGTACTGGATTTTCTTGTTGCATAATCAATAGTGTAATAGTATAATACAGTAATGCATCCATCTGTTGTTCAACAGTCAGGTCAATTCCCCAATCACTTCTAGGACCATATTTACTGAAGCTCCTAGTGAATGCTCCTAGGACTGGACAGTGGTTTAGATTGGCATCACTGGGATTGTGCAACCTGAAGAGCATGGCATCTTTGGGCAACTTCCAAGGAAGTCCAACTACAATAGTTGTTTAACAGCATTTACACCACTGTAAAGCAACAACAGGATTCTGACCTTTGTTTTTAGATGAATTAAAATGGCTCATATTGCTGCCTCTTAACAGAAGCACTCTCTTCTTTGGAAAGAATGTGGGCAACATATTTACCATGGTGTTGCAGGCAGTCATGTATTTTCCAGACTTTCATTATTCATTTGAATCAGGAATTTAATCTGAGGTGATCAAGAAGCTTTGCTGAGTAAAACCAATCAATGAAGCTTTCCAGTACTAAATATTAATAGCTCACATTTCAATAAGCAAAAAACCTCTTTTGCTCCTCATTTATTGTGTGTGTTACGTAGCAATGTCATTGGCTATCATCCCCTTTTCGTGAATTGCAAATTTTCTCTGTCAACACATAGCTTATGTTTCCTCTCAATAAGCTAGTGTGGATTGTGCTATAAGTATTCCCACTATTCAAGGTAAACTTGGCAAGATATTCTATATATTAATTATTCATTGTGGAGGATATTCTATTGGTCTAAATACCAAATATTAGCAGGAAGGAAGGAAATGGCCATTATCATTGTTCTTCTTCAGAATGTTGTATCCTCTTCTTTGTCTCATTATCCCCTACATTGTCTGAAATACAGACATTTATATTTCCTTCCTTTCTTTCCACCTGTAATATGGTGACCCCATGAGAAGGTGCAGCCATAAGAAGCAAATTATGAGTGAGAGTCTTGAAAAATAATTCAAAAGTATTGCAGAAAAAGTTGTTAATCTATCAGTAAGTCAACAACTTCATCTTAATCTCATGTGGTGATATGTCTGCTGGAGTAATACACAGATGTAAAAGTATTGGGACTTTGTCACACGATGGGTTTCTTGCACGATTGCACTGGCTTAGTTCTATGTTTGATCTTTCCTTGTCACACAACATCATCATAACTCTTCCCTTGTTGCATTGCATTTCCATCATTACTGGATCACATCTTTGCATTGACCGGGGGGGGGGGGACCATCAATGGCTGCAGTATTGCTGCTGTTCAGCTACTGTTTCTGGTGTGATCATTTTGTTCCGCTGCAGTTCTGATATTCTGGCATGTGGTGTGAGTGGGTGTGGTTCTCCTCTTCTCCCCTCCCTATCTCCGAGTAAAGTCATGTTGCTTTTACTCCATCCCCTGGATAATTGCGTAATTGTGCTGCTGTGGTGGGTTGCCAGCATGCTGCAATTATGCAATTACAGGAGTGCCCTCCATTTGTGAGAAGTCTTGACATTGGTGCAATTGTGGCATTAAAAAAAGAAAAAAATTAAGCAGCACACTTGTACTATGTAGGGTGGACATGGGTTTGAAGACAGGGTCAAGCAAGGCAGTTTGGAAAACTGTGAAGTCGAAGGCTTTCACAGCCAGCATCCATAGATTTTCCTTGTTTTTTTTTTTTTCCAGGCTGTGAGACAGTGTTCTGGAATAGTTTCTTTCTGACGTTTCACCTCTGAAGATGCCAGCCACAGATGCATCTCACAGCCCCGAAAAAACCCAAGGAAAATCTATAGTGTGGAAAACTGATTGTGGGAATGTGCATCACTGAAGGAGCTCCATAGTGCTGTTGGAGATAAGGTGTGAAAGTGATTGTTTCCATATTGGTATACTTCCATTTACTTAAACAATGTGATTGCTGCAAGACAACAGACTGGTGTGGTAAATCCCTTGGACTGGATCCAGAGATGACCTTCTACAAACGGAAAGATTCTTCATCAAGTAGAATGGCTTCTTGGAGTAATGACTTATTGAAACTTCCTTTCATGAAAGGAGAACTGAAACCTAATGCTGAGCTTCTGTTACTGCAAAGAGGGGAGAACATGTGGACCTCCAGATGCTGTGGGAGTGCTGCTCTTATTTCTCTATCCAACATAAACAATACTGAGCAATGATCTGTACAACACCTGGGTGGTCACACATTCTCTCTCTCTCTCCTCACCATCTCTCTCTCTATATATACACCGGCTATACCCGGTGTAACACACACTGTTATCTACACATATAAAACACACTACACACACAGCATGCTACATACACCACATGCAGCAGGACGTGAGAGTCCTGCTGCTATCATGCATACAAACACACCATGCTAAACACACACCACACATGCCAGGATGTGAGGCCCCCTCCGCTGCTGTCACCATGCAATCACACATACACACACCACACTGCACACCAATGCCACACCCCCCAGGCTACACACACACGCACACACACCATGCTACACACACCCTCAATGCTACACACACACACACACCATGATACACACACACACATCCACAGGGCAACGGGCACTCCCCCATGCTGCTGCTGTGCACCCCCACGCCACCACCCGCACGCCCCCAGGCTGCCAGACATGCTCTCCACATGCCGCCACAGATGCTTCCCCCACACCACCTCTGCATGCCCCCATGCTGCCATATGTGTTCCCCCCAACTCCACTTTTTTCCCCCATACCACTGCTGTGTTCCCCCACACCACCACAGGTCCTCCCACCATGCTGCTGCTACATGCCCCCACACTGCTACACGTGCGCCCCCATGCTGCCACTGTGCACTGCCCACGCTGCCACACATGTGCTCCCCAAGCTGCCACACATGCTCCCCCCACAATGATGCCATGATCCCCCCCACGCCACTGCCGTGTACCTCACACCCCCCACACCCCCATGCCACTGCCGCGTTCCCCCCACACTTCCACATGTGTGCCCCCATGCCACCGTGGCCGTACTCCCCCATGCCCATGCTACTCACACCCACACCCAGCAACAACATCTGCAAAAACAGACAGCCCCTCTCCTGCTGCCATGTTTAGAAAGGGCTTAAACTTACACATGTTTCCACCCCTAATGTGCTGATTTGCTGCCCAACAGAGATCTTTGATTGGTTGGTATGTTTCCTAAGCAGCCAATCAGCACACTGCAAATGCCAACATACCCAAGAGAATTATATATTAAGATTTCTGTGCCTAGCTGAAGTATGAGAAGAGCTTCAGCTGCATGATCACATGAACATGGTCTTGTACCGTATCTCTCAAGATTTGTGCCAAGTCTGCATTGCCATACAAAGTCTTTCACTAGCTCTTGTGAAATAGTCTACAAAAGACATTGCTACCAGAATTTCTTCCATTGTCATACCTCTATTTCCAACACCTTGGCCAGAAATCTGTGGCAACATACCCATGTATAGCTCAAGGTAACACATGCATATGTCTTGTTTTGGACAAGATGTCTTTCTGAGAGAGGCATGGCAAACAAGTGCCGTGAGGGGGCTTTAATCTCCCCCTCTCCTTCTCTTTCCCCCTCCCACTCTCTATTCCAAAGCAGGCTAACTCCATGCCTGTTAGTTTTTTATTTTTTAAATTTTTTTGCTGTGCTTGCATAATTATGGCAAAAATGGTTAAAATTATTTATTATTTTGCTGTAAGTATCCAAACATAGCAAAGATAAAAATAAAAGCAAGTGGGAGGGGGACAGGGCAGGAGAGGACAGCCAGGCCCCCTCATGGACTGACTGCTGTAATGTTGGAACTGCAGCAAAGAGACTTGTCACACTGGTGGTGGTGGGGAGCTTCAGTGCAAAAGAAGAGAGGTGTGATAAGAAATGTTTTCAAATCGGTATTTTCCTGATGCCTTTCATAATGTAATTGCCCCGAGATACTAGCCTCATGTGATACTCTCCTTAGTTGTATATGTGTATTTACTCCATATTTGTATATCTTTTTTTCTTCTTGCTTTTGTTCTTCACTCTACTTTGATTGTGAACTATACTGTCTATGTTAAAACTAATACATAAATAATACATTAAAAACAGAAAGGGCCTAGGAAGCTGACCAATCAATCAATCAATTTCTAACATCTCCATTTTTCATCCTATTCATGGAAGGTTAAATGGGGTAGGAAGAGCTGTGGCATTTTTTTTGAAAGGGAGATGGAGCAGTAGCACCAGTAGCAGTCTACATAGCACCCCGATGGATGGATTCTGTATTTTAAAAATGATGGCCATGAAACAACAGCTCCCACAGCGAGCTCTGTTTGGCTTTGCTGCCATACTCTCAGAGTGGGCAGCAGTAGGGAACAGGGTGAGGAAGGTTGGCTTGGCAATGACATTTACATTACATTTGCCACTGAATTCCTGGGGTGTTGAAGGGATGACCCTCCCCTAGTTCATTCCTAGCAAATGTGGCTAGAAGTCTAAAGCCCTTCTAAATTTTAATTACTTCTTGAATTTACACATGAAAACACGCTGCTGCTGAAACAACTTGCTGGCTATGAAATTAGTGGGTTTGCTATTAATATCCACTGTTTATCTCCAGTAATGAGATCTTGGGCTTAAACAGCCAGAGTGTACAAAGCTGTGTTGCTTTGCAGTCAGAATATACACTCCAATACTGGAAGCTTAAGTCAGCACTCACAAATATATATCTGTACTAACCTGTGCTCAGCTGAGGTGTGCATGAGAGGAAGGATGGCCCTTTGGCACACCCATAAATGAAGAGGTGTGCGTGTACATTTGTGAAACTCCACTTGACCTACCTCACAAGGTTGGTGAAAAGATTTAACTGGGGAGGAGGAGAGCAACACACACCACTTTGAGCTTATCTGAATAAAGGTAAGATATAAGTGTAACCATCCAACCAATAAATAATCACCTACTCCCATAATTTGGGGACTGTGGTAACCCCATTGGTTGTGGTGCTGCTAAGGCCAGTGTCACCCATCCCTCTGATGGTGTCATCTGGTGTGGTTCCACTTCTCTGCATTCCCCTAGTCCCACCACTGCTCACTGGATCGTATCAGGATCTTCCCCCAGTCATACATAAAGCAGAAAAGTTCAGTTAGTAAGACATGATTTTTAGCTGTGTGCTAGTACTTCCACGCACATAATGGATTCTTGTGCTATTCATATGCATTCATAGTTCTATTCAAAGAAGAAGAAAAGCACCAGGAGGAAGACACAGGTCCCTTCCCCTGAATGGCCCCTTTGTTCTAAAATACTGACGATTTATATCACCTCACCCCATTTGTAATTGGGAAAATCCCAATTTAAAATGGTTTTAAATGGCACTGATCTGAGTGTTCTCAAATGAAACCCTTTGGCAGAATGGGCCAAGGGATGAGGTAGTCCACGAAAGTTGAGAGATTCTGAATGGGGGAGAATTACTAATGCTGACCCACTGAGGTCCCACTCTACTGGGAGCTGCCATTTTTGTTTCTCTGCAGTGTCCTGGAATAAATACTATATCAAGGGCATCATTCACAACATTCATTGGTGACTCTCAAAAGAGCCTGTGATCCGCATGTCTCAAAAATATGCCGGATCTTTCTGCTCAGGCAGCAACTTCAGACAAAGAAATCTTCACATCCAGTTTGACCCAAATTCCAGAACAACTTCTTAGGTGTGAAGTAAAACTCATGGAAAGTTTCACAACCAAAATTTCTGAGAAACCACTAGGAAGTGGCATTATAGTTCAGATCTAAAGGCAAAAAGGAGAGGAAATGGAGCAGGGGGGGGGACGACGACACCAAGCCAACCTAAACCTTCACATCTTCTTTCTAAGAGGAAGATATTTTTATCCAGTGCTGTGGCATCTCTGACGGCTTTGCACCTATTGTTCAGGCTTTAAAACCCTGTTCTCATTCTCAGCTCCTTGGTGACTAATCTCAGAACTTCAAATATTAAACGTTTCAGTACATCATGTTCTTTTCCAGACGTTTTCAGCCTTTGCTAAAGAGATACAAGGACATCTAGGCAAATGCCACATAAGCTTGAGGGGGAGACAAATAATAATGTAATGATAATAAAAATGAAGGAGAGGGAAAAGGAGAGGAGAAGGATGCCACCCACTCTTAAAAAACTCAAAAAACTGAGCCCAGGAAGCTTCACAGCAAGCATCTCAAGGGCTTTCCCTTCCCGCTGCAGGCCTATAAAACTGATGAAGCCAATTACAAAAATCTTAACAAAAAGCCAAAACAAATGTGTATGTCTAGGAGGGAAAAACATATCATGTTATACACATCTAATGTCAGATGACAGCAAGTGCTTACAGCTCTGTGAAAAGAAACTTTCATTTCAAAACAGGGGTGCCTCCTGGGACCTGATCCTCCGGCCTCTCGTAAACAAATACAATTTAACAAAGTACCAAGAGACAGACTAAACAGTGCCAGCTTTTCAGTAAGGGGTGGGAGAAGGCAAGTGTGTGTGTGCGCGCGCGTGCATAGGGTGGTATGTGTGTGTTGGAGGGCAGGCAGAATAACACAACCCCATAGGGAGTTTAAACTTATTACTATTGATTGCCTTATTGAAGTCAATATTAGCATTCACTCACAGAGAAGGGATTAAGCAACTCATTAATAGCCTCTATTCACTTCATTAGGATTAACCTGGAGTGCATAGATTTTGAGAAGTGTTTTTTAAACATATAGCAAGATTCTGAATGTTTATTTAGAGAGACCCATTCAATCTGAACAAAATAATTTGCAAGAGTAAAATTTCAGAAGGCCAGATGGAGCTCCTTCTTCTCGCTGACTAATTATGGATTTGTCAAAAACAGCATAATTCCTGTGTCCCTTAGAGCTCATCTACATTAGCCAGGATACACTGGCTCCCTGCTGGAGTACCCCGGCCATGGATCTGGCCCGTTGTTCCTCCATTCCCTGCAGGGAACAGGAGGAAATCCTGACCGGCATGCTGGCCTGTCACTGCAGCCATCACTGCAATGTGACTGAGGTTCCCTGCATGTGACCAGCCTTGGCCACACACTGCAGGACTCCTTCCTGCCTTCAGGGAGCACCAGGGAGATGGTGGCAGTGGTGGTGGTAAGGACTGCCCTGCCGGGATGAGCTCCTGTGGACACTTGGGGACCAATCTGTTTTTGTGCCGCTGGTAATGGAGTAAACTGGGTATTATTTAAAAAGTGTTATTGGGCTGTGCTTTGCTTCCCATGCCTCAGCCCCATATCTGGGCATGGTGAGGACTGCCCAGGGGCAGAATGGGGCAAATGCCCTGTGTTGTATGGACTGCAGGGCTCTGACACAGGACAAGATGGGATATATTGCCCATGTAGACAAGCCTTGAGTGTACAATATCTACATTATAGAGCTATAAGCAGTTTGGTACACTTTGACTGCCATAGAGCTGTCCTACAGAATCCTGGGATTTGTAGATTGGTGAGGTACTTAGAGTTCTCCGCTAGGCTCTTCTGCTCATGTGCTCCCCTGAACTACCATGCTACTGCTCTCTAGCAGAGAATTAAACACTGTGATAGCCAAAGGCTCCTGTCTCCACATCAGATCACTAGAGACACAGTCAGTGCCCTAAGATGTTCTGTCTCTTATGTCTGTTTTCATTTCTGTCCATCTCAAATTGCCTTTTCCCTTCACATATATTTAGATCACATCATCCTTACCTGGGGCTGAGGAAGAGAAAAATCCCCTTCAGATTTTTCTTAGCTGTTCAGAAGGCCGGCTATTGAAGGCAATCATCCAATCTCACTAATACAAGGAAGGTACTTGGTAATCTTGCTAGGACTATTAAGGCAGTTTCTAGATACATTAGCCCTCTCCTGTCTGCCCATACAATATTTCCCCCCTCCTGGCTTGGTCAAGGCAACTACTGGATATGGGAAAATAGCATGCGTCTGCACATTGCACTCATACCTATCTTACACATTTAAAACCATGGCTGGAGCCCTGACAGAAATATAGAGCAAGTAAGAGGATTCATTTGGATCCATCAATGATTTTCAGAAAGTAAGCTTTCTTGTTATGCAGAGCTTTTCTTTGGTGGCATATGTACAGAGAAGACATCTGTGCAACTTGAAAAAACACTTTCAACATTCTGGAAATGGGCTTGTCTAGAAAAAAATGCTACCTCACTGCATTATTGCTAAATGTTTTCCTGAAATTTGGGGGGCTATTCTAGAAGAAAGTGTACAATCGCATCTGTAGGGGATTTCTAAGATTTATTTTTTTTTTAATTTATGTAGTTTAGATATCATGTCCTAAACGCATCTTGTTTCCTTGCCAGCTAATGGGTTGCATTTCTGTGCAATTGTGTCTGTTTGCATAAATAAATGCCTCCAGGAATAAAACCTCCTCCATCAATACACAAGCTCTACAGTATTTATATGCTTGTCAAAGTTCATCAAGCAGAATCAATTAGCAGCAAGGGTATTCACATTTTCTCTGTTTTTAAACTTCAGCCTGCCAGCTAAATAAATAAAATAAACAAACAAAAGTGCTCCATACCATGATTTTGTCCCAAATTCCCATCTCTGTCACATTTAAAGACTAAAGACTCCACTAGTGTGCTACCTCACAGCATCATCCTAGGAGCTGTTGTCCAATGTGGCAGATCAATGAATCAGGAAGCTTGACAAGATCTCCATGGCAACCTTGCATACATAAACCTGTGAAATTGCCATGGTCCAAATTTAATTCCCCCAGAAGAATATTCTTTGCAGCTACCTCTCATTTAGGAGGGAAACGTGTGTTGAACATCTTTAAAAATACGGATCAAAACAACCAAGAAATGCTATTGCTGCTGCTTCAATGGCAGCCAGATTTCATGGCTTAGCTTTACACCAGGCATGGCTACAGCACGGCTCAGGGCAGACAGTGGTTTTTATGGCAAGGGTACCATGTTTCTGTTCTATGTTCTAGTCTGAACTTTAAAGAAGTTGTTCAAGGTGCTGAATCCTATCCTGCAAATACAAGAGTCTGACAGAGAGCTCCTTTGGAGTCTGGAATAAAACCCAGAATGCATTCACCACAGTGATTCAATCAAGGAAGGTACAGCCCTGAGTTTGTCAGACCTGAGTTGAGCAGTTGATGACCGGGACTTTTGGAAATCCCTTATTCATAGGGTTGTTATATGTTGAAGCCGAAGAGTACTGGTGCCTCACCAAACTACAAATCCCAGGATTCCATAAGAAAGAGCCATGGCAAATAATCCAGTTTTAAGATGGATTATTTGTGTAGCGTGGAAACTTCCAAGCCAGCCCTGGTGTACTCCAAGGTGTTTTCTGGCCCTAGGGCCCTGCCCGTACCCCCTGAGTATGGTTTGTAAAAATCAGTTTCCAACCTGGAAATATGTAGCAGCAATGCATTTGTCTTCCTGTGGCTTTGCCCCCAAGCTACAAACATCAAAAACAAAACAAGAAGTGGCTTTCCGGTCACTTGCATTTTTGATGTATTTCCTCTTTCTGGAGCTTTCAAAATTATTGGCCTACAGTGAGTCCTGGCGTACAATTCCCCCTCTCTCATCCCACGCTTGTCTTCTCATGCCCTACCCAAGCATGCCTTCTGCTTATGCACTCTGCAGAAATCCCAAAGCTTACTTCCTCTCTGTTGACAAATCATAGTTTAAAGTCACATCAAAATGTGGCTGCAATGGTTTGCACAAACCACAGCTTGCCCATGCACTAGGCTCTGAAATCACAGAGTACACATGAGTACAAGGCTCCTACAAGTTCAACATGATAACACATTGGATGGCATCCTGTTGGTAATGCAAGCCTAAATCCAATTTACTCCTGTCTTTTTTTATCATTGCAAAGGCTGGAATTCTCTTCATCCCTCCACAATTATCAAAGGTCCTCCAGAACACACCATTTAAAATAACTGCAACCCCCAATCCTTGCCTATTCAGTGGCTGGTCAAGTGTCTGTGTGTGTCTCTGTGTGTAAAAGCATCTGGCTATGGTCTTGTCTGCATGGGCCAAATGAAATGACCTCCCCCTGTTCCCAGGCCCAGCTGTTCAGATAATGCCTGTTTTGGCCCTGATTCTAGGACTTTATCAGACAAGCCTCTACATTCATTCTTTTGCTGGCATATTTTGTACCGTTTTTATGCCCCTTCTACCAGACCTACCTTTTTTATCCATGAATAGGCAGCCCCAGCATTGACAGAGAGTGAACTGAGCTCTGTTAACTTCTGTGCTTGTGATCTCGCAGATTCTCGACACAAGTGCGGTAAATGTAAAAAAATAAAGAAAAAGAAACACACACAAAGTACACATAAGCACAGAAATACACTTTACAAGTTAAAAGTGAACCAGGGAGGTTCATGAGAAGAGCGTCTCCTACCTGGCTGTCGTGATCTCACCCGGAGGTGTTCTGTCATTGATGCTGTATTCACATGGCGTGAGGTTTCAAGCACCAGCAATACTGGCAAAAAAGCCCACAGGAGATCTATTGATGGCTTGGCCCATCAAAACAAAACAAAACAAAACAAAACAAAACAAAACAAAACAAAACAAAACAAAACAAAACAAAACAAAACAATGGCTCATTTACATTACATGATTGAAAAAGGACGATGTCATCTGATATGTGCACCCTTTTGCATTCATTCATTCATTAGGCATCGTTATGATGCCATATTTGCTGCAGCTAATAAAGTCCCTAGTCTGAACTGTTAGGACAACATCTATGTAGTTCCGACTAGAAACTCGGGCAGCCTCCCTTAAAACAGCTTTTAAAAATATCTGGGAAAACCCGATCTTGCAGGAAAAACCAGAGTGTTCTATAGTAGGAACAGGCAGGTGTCTGTATGGGTGCACTGAGCGGTATCAGTGGATGCCTCTGCCACTGGCATAGCACATCATACTCTTTACAGTCACAACAAAGCCGCCAACATGTGATCAAAGCTGGGACTCTCGTTTCTGGCCTCAGAGAGCGCAACATGTGATGCCAAAGGCAGTGGTGTCCGCTGATACTTCCCAGCATGTGCATGCAGACAGCTGCCTGTTCCTACCATAGAACACAAGTTAATGGGGGAAATTCGGGGTAGCTCTGGGGCCAAAATATTCCAGCCAGAATGTGGAGTATTAAGGCCAGTGCAAACAAGACCTATGTCTCCATAGCCAACTCAGAACAATGACATCGTCTGCCAAGGAACCTGGGAGATCTTAGCAGATGATGTCAGCAGTTTTCTTCTGGCTATGGGGACATAAGCTGTTGATTCTCTGATCGCTCTTGCTGTCTACTACCCTCTGACTGGCTGCCGAGTGAGGGATGCAGCAGCTAAACAGTGTGTCCTAGGGAGGTGAGAGGGCAGTTGCAGTGTAGCCCCACCCACTGAATTTTTATTCTACACTCTGTGATACAGGATCTTGGCTGCATGAGAAGAGGTTGGGGTTTTTTTTGTTTTGTTTTTTTTTTTTGGTATTATATCTAATTTTTAATGACTTTTAATTCTCTTATTGGCATTATGTCTAAGCCAGAACTTGGTCGAGGGATTCTGGGGAGTTGTAGCCTGGAATCTGATTAGAGTTTTACATGTGTGTAAGTAGTTTTCATGTCAGACAAAAGTATTGGACATTTTTGTTTGACATGAAATGTCCACATTTAGTTTAAGGGTGCACGACTGGCATTGCACATGTGGTGTCACTGTACATGTTGATGCACATTGTGTTCAGTAATGTTGCCATTCATGGTTGGAATCAATGTGTAACTCTACATATGGAGATTTACACTGTACAACCCTGATTTAGGGTCTCTGTTATAGTTTGAACACGTGCTTTTATAAAACTCTGATCTAAATGAAACTTTAGAGGGACTCAGGACTACAGAAACTGGATGCTTTTTAATCTGTGGTTGTAAAGTTTATGACAGAAACAATTCTCTTTTGTTGGTGGACAAACCACCTCAAAGTGATCTTGTACTGAGTAAATGGTTGATTGTTTGGAGCTCTGTATCACATCTCAGTGGAACCTCTACTTCCTAAGAACATGATATCATGCAGATAACATCTGACTACTTTTCCTGATAAAGACACACTCTGGTGTAATTTCCTTGGCATGGATAGACTGCTAGTAATGGTAGGCACATTCATATTGGTTATTCACTATGCTTGAGGCTCTGTGAGATACATATGCCATATAGATAATGTCATGTTGTGTGGGAAAAACAGGAAAACAGTATACAAGTTTGACAGTCAGGAAAGAAGAATGTGACTGATTACACAAATTAAGTTCTGCCATTTCAGAAATGTAGATATTTGTCCCAAGTTAACGGAAATTATTTCACAGAATCATAGAGCTGGAAGAGACCACAAGGGTCATCTAGTACAATCCCCTCCCATGTGGAGGAATACACAATCAAAGCATTTATGTTGTTTGGTAACAGATATTATCAACCACTTCACAAAGCTAATAATCCTGAGTTAAGAAAGTAGAAAAGAGATTGCCCAACAATATCTCCCCCTGCTTTTTGCTTTGACTAGCCAGCCAAAACATTAGAATATAGGTGTTTATCTCTTACAAAGAAAACCATTCTTCCATATTTCTTCCAAACCTCAGCTCTCACACCATATTTCTGGCAAAAAAAATGATAATTCCAAATCAACAATAAAAAACAACACAGTTGTGTGGTCCAGAAGCAAAATCCAAAAAACAGGGTTGGCCACAAAAATTCAGAGATGCCAAACTTCTTCAGCATCCCTATCTGGAACTTTTTGGAGATTTTCACACCCGGGGCTAAAAGCCCCAGTTCTGTCCCGCAAACCTCCTCTCCCATTCCTGCAATGGAATGGAGGTAAATGTTTGCAAACTTACCTCCTTTCTGCTGCAGGAACGGGTGTTCTCCCTCCTTGCCCGGCTGGCCATAAATGCAGCCACCGTAAGGCTGCTTTTACGACCGGCCAGGGGAAATCCCACTCGTTCTCACAAGAGAGCGAGCGGGAGAGAAATTCAAATTAAACCCCCCCCAGCTGTCAAATAAAAGAATAAATATATATATATTTTAAATACAAGTAACCCGGGGAGGGGGGTGGGAAGGGTGGCACTTACCTGGATGTCCCAATCTTTGTAGGAAGTGCTCATCACAGAGCTCCTCCACCGTCCCTGTCATTCCAGAACAGGGACGGGATCCAATTTGCACACCCGTGTTCCATTACAGAAACGGAACCGGGTGCTTAATAACAACTTCTACCCATGAATACTATGGAGATTTTCAGACAACACTGTTATAGTGTTACTCTTCCACGTTATTTGCTATGGCTGCCTCCTGCTGAATCCTGGGATTTGCAGTTTAGGGAGGGGCATTTACAACTCTCAGCCAGAGAGATCTTAGGCCTCACTAAACTACAAACCCCAGAATTCCACAGGAGGAAGCCAGAGCAGTTAAAGTGGAATAGTAGCACTATAACAGTGTAGTCTGAAAATCTGCTATATCACAGGGAGAAAACAGAATGATGACAATTAGGGAACGGAACAGAGTCAACATCATCCGAAAGGGAAAACCTTTCCCAACCCTGTTCTGTTCCTGCCACAGGATATATAGCCCGTGTGAAAATCTCCTTTGTGTGAAACATACATGCTGTACTGCTGAGTTACAATTCTTTCTTAAATATGTTTTAACTTCAGTCTTGTCTGCACAGGCTGAATGAAATGGCCTCCCCCTGTTCCCATGCCCAGCTGTTCAGACGATGCAAGGGTTTTGGCCCCAATTCTAATCTGAACTGTCTGGACAACGTCTAGACAGTATTGACTAGAAACGGGGCAAACCCCCTTAAATAGAATTTTAAAAATAGTTGGAAAAACCTGGTCCTGTAGGGAAAAATTAGAGTGCTCCATGGTGGGAACGGGCAGCTGTCTGCATGCGTGTGCTGCGCGGTATTGTCAGGTGCCTCTGCTGCAGCCACTGGTGTCACACTCTCTAAGGTCACAACAAAGCCTCCAGTGTGTGATCAAGGCTGGGTGCCTCATTTCTGGCCTCAGAAAATGTGATGCATGACACGAACGGCAGCAGCAGAGACGCCCACTGATACCGCGCAGTGCACGTGTGCAGAGGAACGCAAGGTAATGGGGCAAATCTAGGGCAGCTCCGGGGCCAGAATACACCAGCCAGTGCAGACAAGATGTTAGTCCCCCACCCTCCATAGGAGAGGAGATAATGGCACATCTTGCTGCAAGATCCTGAAACAGCTGTCTCTTCTTTCTGGAAACTACCAGGCAACTGCACATCAGCTGATACTATTTCATGCAGATTCCCTGGGCATTATTTAGCTGGTAAACAAAACAGCAATATGGGAGATAGATATGAATATAGTTTTCTCAAAGATCTGTCACATCTGCATCTTGTAGCCACTGATACAAACCAGTATTGACTGATCTATTTCTGACACAGTGTTGATGTCTCTTAGGACACAGGGAATCATTGCCAGGTTCCTTAAAATGCAGAATTGCAAACAGTCACTTTTTGCCTCCTAGACACTTTTGTCTTCTATTTTCGCACCATGACTCATGGTGTGGGGAGGCGGGAGAGAAGGAGGAAGAGTGAGGTTGTACATATGGTAAAAAAAAAAAAAAACCAGAAAAGGAAACAGGAACATTTTTACCACTGTGGCATAGTAGTTAGGGCAGCCTTTTCCACCATAGTGACTTCCACAGGTTTTAGGCTGCGACCCGTATCACCCCCTGACAGGGGTTGTAATCCAACACCTTTGGAGGGCACTAGTTTGAGAAAAATTGGTCTAGCTTGTTGGATTAAGACATGGGAGATCCTTTGCTCAGCCACAACTATCATTGGGCAGCCTCTCTCCCCATCTGCCTAAACTACCTCAAAGGGTTGTTGTAGGAGCAAAAGGAGGAGCAGAAAGTCATGTGCATACCACCTCAGCTCCTTGGAGAAAGGGAGCAATAAAAACAGCAACAAAAGCTTTCACAATGTAGTTACAGAGAATTCAATGGGCACACAGAGAGAAGGGGTGGGAAAGTGTGGGCTGTGGGCTGCCTATAGGGGACCCCTTTTTGCAGCTTCTGAAGCACTACAAAATTTTACTGCAAAACAGGGGGGGGGGAAGAGAATCACTTAAAATATCACAAAAACATACCCATTTGTGTTCTGTTGCCAACCTTGGCTTAACAGCAGTACATGCAAAGGGGATCTAGGAGTCCTAGTAGACCACAAGTTGAACATGAGCCAACAGTGTGATGCGGCAGCTAAAAAAGCCAATGCAATTCCAGGCTGCATTAGTAGGAGTATAGTTTCTAGATCGAGGGAAGTAATAGTGTCACTCTATTCTGCTTTGGTCAGACCTCACCTGGAAGACTGTGCCCAGTTCTGGGCACCACAATTCAAGTGTGGGGGAAATCTCTCTCTCTCTCTCTCTCTCTGCAGTCGCTCACCTGCAGCACCATTCTGTGCTAAGGTAAAGAGCAAGTGCAAAACTTTGCCAGTCTGTACTAACAAAGAATTTGATGCCAAATGATGAAACCACAAGAAAATATGACAGGGATGGCAGATCCTCTTCTCAGGGTTCATACATCTCTGACACATATTATCTGATATCTTCCTTCTCACATGCACACTGCTCTTCCTGTCCAATCACTGCCAACAATATGTTGTGACAGCACATTCCAGCCCACCACATAGTCTGCTCCTCTGGGAGCCTTATGCCACACATGCACCTACTGATTATATTGATTGTTGATGAACCAGTCTTATCAGTCATGGATGGTACTGTGAGCATGTTCCAGAAACTCCTGCAAAAATATCAAGAAATATGGCAAATGGGTTTTCATCATGGGTGACCGGGATGAGAAACATCCAGGAAAAAGGATGATGGGACTGAGGGTGCTGCTTTATATCAAATTAGATTGAATTAGTACATGCTGCTCAGTATTATCTATGTTGACTGGGAATGGCTCTTTGGGTTTTGAGAGAGGAATTGTTAGAGATGCTGGGGATTTAATGAGTGATTACGATCCATTATCTGTGCAAAAGACCTGCTTCTGGTGGAAATGAAGGAATGGTTTGTCGATATGGATCAACACAGCTGCCTGCCTTTGGGGATTTTCCTTGGGAGTATGGCTATTATGATCAACCACTTCAAAATTTGTCACTGCACTGCTGTTGTTTTCCCTTTATAACATTAAAGCTAACACACACACTAAGATATAGGAGATTTTCAGATGGGGCCAAAATGCCCCGTTACTGCCCCACCACCTTCTTTCCTGGTCCTGCCATGGAATGGAGAAAAATGCTCACACACTTACCTCCATTCTATGGCAGGAACATCCTCCCTGTCCCCGAGCTGGCCAGCTGTAAATGCAGCCGTAAGGCTGCATTTACGACCGAGAACTCAAATCCTGGCTGTTCTTGCAAGAGCAAATTCAAAATTACTCCCCCCAAGTCAAAACAAGAAACAAAATACAAAAATAAGTTTTTAAAAATACAAGTATCCTGGGGAGGGGAACAAAAGGGTGCCACTTACCTGGGTGTCCCGTTCCTGCCCAGAAGTGTCCAGAATGGACCTCCCCACTGCAGTTGTCATCATGGGGGAGGAATGGGAGACCTTTCAAACCACCCGTGATTCCATGAGAGAAACAGAATGGGTGGTCATTAACAACTTCTCCCCGTGAATACAATATCACAGGGAGAAAACAGAATGTTAACGTTGAGGGCACAGAAGAAGATGAACATCATCTGAAAGAAAAAGATTTCAGCGACGCTGTTCCATGCCTGCAACGGAACAGATAGCTAGTGTGAAAATCTCCATACTGTGTATGCATGAAAGTGCAGATCTGGTTCATGTGGAATTGGACACCATGTACAAACACATGACTTAGATATCAAACTTTTCTTTAAATCCCTTCACGTATATAGCAGTGGGACATTAAAGTAGGAAACCAATACAGCTGTAGAACAAAATTAAACCCATCCAGAGAGGAAAACAACATGGATTTAAGAGGTCTCAATTTCATTTGCTTTTAGGGTGGATCTGCATATGTTGAGATCAGCAGCAAAGAATACCATTCAAGCATTTCCTCCCATTATTCTACTGGACTGTCTGTCTGCACTGAAAATAATAAAACTGGGAGAATTTGTTCTAGGGGGAAAAAAGGCATATAGATAAACAAACATTCTAATTTTTGCCTCCAA
This sequence comes from Gambelia wislizenii, assembly GCA_030847615.1. Lineage (NCBI taxonomy): Eukaryota > Metazoa > Chordata > Lepidosauria > Squamata > Crotaphytidae > Gambelia > Gambelia wislizenii. The sequence continues at coordinate 26,277,242 of JAUMIR010000011.1, read as the reverse complement.
AAATAACATTTATTGTTGGACATGTGGTTGATGTGCTGAGTATGCTCTTAGGTTTAGGATGTCCTATATCAAGCAATAAGCTAATGTTGATAGCCAGGAGGAACAGAGTTTTGAAAAGTTGCTGTTAGTACTACCGTACCAAATTCTGGAAGCTGTATCTTTTTTCTTTTTTTTAAAGCAACTTTCCTGAGGTCTGTGATATGTCTATGACAATAAATCACTACATAACCGGGTAAGAACAAATAATTTTAAAAATTTCCTCTAACTGGCTGAGATAATGAGAGTTTCTGTGCATTATGAGGATTTTCTTTTCTTTTTTTTTTTTGCATGTTGGATATTTTAAAAAAGAAAAAAATGTGCAATAACTTTGCTTTTTTGGAAAAAAGTTTCAGCACAGAAAATAATGTATTTTGTGCAGAATACCCAGTTATCTGCACAAACTTCTTTGTGTGTGCACGCAAAGATACTTCTTTTGCACAAAATGGTTTTTGCCATTTTTTTTTTTGCAAAATAAATCCCAGTTATCCATATCTCTCAGCAGCTGACCATCTTTTTCTCAATGTGTTGAGATGCCCTTTCTCTGTGAAGATGAAAAAGATGAGCATATTTTTTCCCGTTTCTAACAGACTGAATCTCTGGGAACAGCAGTCTGATAGGACCATCTGTACAAAGCTGCAGACAAGTTAAGTTTGAGGAGACAGGGCTTCTGTCCAGCACACTGATCCTAAGCTATTTTGGGTTGTAGAACTTGCAAGAGAGAAAGACTGCTGGAACTGCCAGCTTTTCTTTGCTACACAGTACTGAGTCTCCACTCTCTCATAACCTTTCTCCTCTTCCAACAGTGATATTTATAGCTTCACCCATGATGATCTGTGGCTTAATATACAACCTCATTGCTGATGGAGCAAATGAGACACTTGCTTTGCTCCCCAGGTGAGCATCACCCTCTGGCCCTCTCTTTCACTGCCTTCCACATAGAAATTCAGCCTGTTCCAAAATGCCAATGCATTCTGTGCCAAGATCTTTGCTAGTCACTTCTATAATGAGACATTGAAGCCTTTAAAATAAGTGAGCATAGCTATCCCTGTCAAAGCTAACATACAGAGGGCAGTATGTGGATGTGGAGTAATACAAATGACTCCAAGGTATTGGTATTTCATATTACCTGCCAATGAAAAAATGCCTTGCAGTAACTAAGGGCTTGTCTAGATGTGCCGTTTACCCTGGCTTGCCCTCGTGTTGGAGCCTTTCAGTCCAAACGACGAAAAGCTCTTGCCCCGATTTGCTTCTGAACAGTCCTGATGATATCTGAGGTGAAACCGAGGGGTCGGGGGAGAAGCCAGGACAATCCCTTTAAAATGTTTCAAAATAACCCCTGGGAAAACCCACATTATGAGGGAAAACCCAGGTGCAGTAATGCAGGAGTCCATACCTGCACGCTAGTCTGTATCGCTGGACACCTTTGCCTCTGCTGTTGGTGTTGCTGTGAAGCTGAGAAGGAGGCCCACAGCATGTGATCAAACCCTTTGCATTTGACCAGCCTTGATCACATACTGTGGACCTCCTTCCTGGCTTCACAGAGTGCGATGACAGCAGTGGAGGTGCTCGCTGATACTGGCCAGCATGGGTATGGAGACTTTTGCCCATTTCATTGCAGTAACAGGAGGGGGGATCTGGGCCAACTCTGGGACTAGAATACTCCGGTATTCTGGCCATTGTAGACAAGACCTAACACACAGGCAGCTTGAATTAAGGAAGCCACGGCTGCCCTGAACTTGCAAGACTTGATCAAAGCTGTTAATCCCAGGATTTCTTGGAGGTCTCTTTTTTTCATATAGGACATTTTCAGACAGGAAAAAGTCATCCTGAGGGCTTGGGAGAGGAATGCAGCTGTTTCGTGGCAGGGGGCCAGTTTCTGATGCCGCCGTCCCTCTCGCGTTACCCTCCGTGTTCCTTCTGTATTGCATGGAAGGAAAAGACACCACTTTTTACTCACAGAAGTTCTTCGTGAATAAAAAGTGGTGCCTTTTTCCATGTGACACGGAAGGAACACGGAGGGTAACGCGAGAGGGACGGCGTCGTCAGAAACTGGTCCCTGCTGTGGAGCAGCTGCGTTCCTCTCCCGATGGCTCCTTCTGGATTTAAGGTATGTCTGAAAAAGTCCATAGTCTCCATAAATCAAAGCCAATTTGATGTGACATCACAATAAAGCCACAACTAACACAAACATGTACAATTGCATAAAAATAGCAAAATAGGCCCCAAGGTTGTCAGGTCTCTTTTGGGATGCTTTTATAAATGAGGTCCACATTCAAAATATATTATTAGGTTATTACTTATCATTTTATTTAGACACAACTGATCATTGTAGTAGTTCTTTATCATCTCACTTATTAGATTTGCACCCCACTCTTCTCACTCAAATTGGGAAGGCCCATTTTAAAGTAAATAAAATAAATGTACTAACTTTTCTTCAAATAAGATTAAAACCCCCAAGTATAGTTAACATAAAACAGATTAATTAACAAGACTCTCGTCTACATGTGCAAAAAACCCTGTACTCACCTCGTAGTTGCGGCGCAGTTGCCATACAATGTTTGTGACAATTTCCTTTTTTTTTTTTTTTTTAGTCTGAACAAGCTATCCTGGATAGCTCCTTTAAAGTTCTTTTTTTGGGGGAATATTTTTATTAAAAATAAAAATAGAATCACATATATAAAAACCCACCACTACAATCATGTTACATAACATAAATCAACCATCTTATTAAGTTTGTTACAATCTGCCTTCCACACATATCGCTCATTCATTCTGTCCTAACTTCCTTCCAGCTTTCTCATGAGTGTTTAGTTTGTATATTGATTATGAAACCTGTTTGTGACAATTTCCATCTTCAGTGGGGTTTCTGTAGGAAAATCCGGGTTGAAAAGATTTGTGGTTGCTCATTTCAGGGGAAAACCTGGATTATTGGCCATGTGGTGGTTGTGAATTGGCTTCTGTGGTTTGGGGAATATATGTTGAAATGCAAACATCTTTTTTTGGCAGGGAGAAGAATGAGCCAGACACAATACACTTGGGCTCTATCAATTCCTGACTAAGGAAGAATAAATGAATTTAATGGTTTTTTATTGAACTCCAGAAGCCAATGATGTCACCGGTGCCCATTAATCAATGTCATGGTGCTTTAGAGGGTCCCATGAAACCCAGGTCATAGGATGAGCAAAATAAATTCTCCTGATTGATAATTACTCAAATGGGTTATTCTAGATGGGCTGCTACTCACACAGTAAAAATGAGCAAGGCTGCTTTGGTCCAGTGTTCTATAAAATATAGGCCCTTTTGATCTGCAGTGGAGCTGACTGCAAAGTATTCCCAGGCAGGAGGCAGAGCTTATTGAAAGATGATACCTCGCTTGATGCACAATGGTGGCACAGAAGCTAGAATTGATTACCAATGATCTCATATATACATAGACACTTATATTCGAGGCTGCTGCCACACTGCAGAAATAATGCAGTTTGCACCGCTTTAACTACCATGGCTCAATGTTATGGAATTCTGGTATTTGTAGTTTTGTGAGTGTCAGGACGTCCCTGAATTCTGGGCTCCATCCGGCCCCGGAGGCCGCACCGCAGCCGATCCTGGTGGATCAAGACCAACATTTTGAAATCTCAGAGATCTTGGACTCTAGGGTTCATCGGGGAGTGTTACAGTGTTTGGTGAAATGGAAACACCTGCCTTTGGGTCATGCCGAATGGGTTGTCTCTGAGCATGTCAATGCGCCGTGCTTGTTGAGAAAGTTCCATGCCCGCTTTCCCGATAAGCCCAGCTGACAGCGGGGGAGGGGAAGGGTGGTCTTCAGGGGGGCAGTATGTCAGGACGTCCCTGAATTCTGGGCTTTGGAGTGGAATTCATGAAGGCCCTGACATGTAGTTGGTTTGGGCCTGATACTTTCTCAGGCCTTGGAATGTCTGGGAGTCGAGCCAGGCCTCTTGGTTGGCATGGTAACGCTGGTCCTACCAGGAGCTCAAGGTCGGCCAGATGGCTTAGTGGCCCTTTTCACTCCCCCCTATGACTCCCTCCTTTTCTCACACTAGATGCCTTTTATCTATAGCTTTTTCTGTGTATACCTCAGTAGCAGCTTTGACTATGTTCCTGACACATGATTCCTCATCAATAAAGAAGATTATTGATTGTAAGTGAGCGTGTGTTCTCTGTACATCACAGTGAGATACTTAGCCTTATCTGTCAGAGAGATCTGGTGCCACAACAAACTACAAATCCCAGGATTCCATAGGATGGAGCCATGATAGTTAAAGCGGTGTCAAACTGCATTATTTCTGCAGTGTGGCAGCAGACTGAATTACTACTGAACAGCAATGAGAATGGCTTAATTTGGGGAGGGGCACAGGAGCAGAGAAGCCTTCTTGTTGTTATTCTGAAACACAGAGGAGTCCAACACCTCCACCAACCTATTGTATATCACCCAGTGACCTACCAGTAGATCTCAATGAAGATCTGGCCACCCCAGCTTACATGCCCTAGATCAACAGATTTAAATTGAGAGCTTGGGCCCCCTTAGAGGTACACATTCCATGGGAAGATAATTGCTCTGCATCTCCCCCCCCTCATTCCCCCTCAGAGGTAATAAATACCAGAGGTCTATAAATGCCACATGGTGACCCACCATTATATGAGGGAAGATGGGCAGTATACAAGATAGATCAATGTCAATGGACCTCTCCCCTGAATATCAGGGATTGGCTTAAACAAATGCCTGCTTTCAGATGTCATAGCTACCTATAAAAGGCAGGGTCATTTTTATAGTTCTTTGTCCCTAATCTGGCACCCCAAGCGCACTTGGCATAGTTTTGTATTCTTGTAGTAAAAGTTTCCTGATTCAAGAAACTCCTGTCTTCGTCTGATTGTTGAAAGCCGAGGTTGTTCCTCTTAAAGGGAGAGTGAGGTGTCAGTACGGCAATGGCAACACTGAGTCCAGCAGGATCTGCTGGATTGTGGTGACCCTGGAAAAGCACAAAGTGCTCATACCCTCCTAGTGTCCTAATTTGTTGCAGACAGTCCTAATTAATCCTCTGCTATCCCATTTTTCCGGCTAGTTTTAAAATCTCAGTTTCTCTCTCATCTTCCAGCCCCCCCCCCCGCATTGTCTGCAGCTTACTTCAGTTGCTTCAAACTGAGTTCAAAGTGGAAAAGTACAGTAGCACCCCTGTATCCACTGATTTGCCAACTGCTGATTCAATTATCCATGACTGGTGCCAGTGGAGGGGGTGGATGTGGGAGTGAGAGGAGGCTTCTGAATGGTTCTGGTGGCTGCAATGGTGATGGGGGGGCAAGGGGAGGGGAGGGGTGGTCTCACTTCCCTTCTCCCTTCACCCCCCAGGAGGGCTCCAGTGGCTGCAAGGGCAACGGGGGGGTTGGGGCAAAGGGAGGGTAGGGTAGGTCTCGCTTACCTTCTCCCTTCACCCCCCCCCAGGAGGGCTCTGGGGGCTGGAATGGTGACCGGGGGGGCAAAGGGAGGGGAGGTCTCTCTTACCTTCTCCCTTCCCTCCCCAGATGGCTTCTGTGGCAGCAGTGGCAATGGGGGGCATTCACTATTATCCATGGAATTCATTATCTGTGGGGGCCCCTGGACTCAATCCCCCATGGATATGGGGGTGCTACTGTAGTTTGTACTCAGTTAGGTTGGCAGTGGGGAGAGGAGAGGAGAGGAGAGGAGGGGACAGAATGTTGCTCTTTCCAGTAGGCTTAGGCAAAAGCAAACTGCTATAGCATCTATTTGCTTGTGTGTTCTTCTTCATTAATATATTTTGCCATCTTGATCATGTTCTGATGTTGCTTGGCCACACATGTCCAGGTTTTCATCTGTGAAATGTTGGAGGACATGAGCGTTCAGGGAATGGTGGCAACATCCACCCGTAGAGGCCCAATCAGAATGAATATCAGCGTACCTTTCCAATCCCCCTGCTTGACAAACTGCACCATGAATTTGGAACATACCTGGTTCATGATTCATTTGAGTGACAAAATCCATTTCGCCCACCCATTATCTCCCTTTTCTGGGAAATGTGTTCTGTTTGGCTTTTAGCCTTTAGATTTCCCAGGGTAAGACATAGATGACCTTTTCTGAGACCTGGGGTACCGCATCTCAAGCAAAGGGGTGGAAATGGACCCAGAGAAGGTAAAGGGGGTGCTTGCATGGGAGGCCCCCAGGACCAGGAAGCAACTGCACAGCTTCCTAGGGTTTGCTAACTTTTACCAGTCCTTCATCCCTGGCTTTGCTGCAGTAGCCCTTTGCTGTGCTGTTTCCCTTGTGGGAGGTCACACTGATGAACCAAATCAATAATATTAATACACAATTTCTGAGGTCTCCAGAAGTGGGGTGCAGGCCATGCTAACAGTGGTAATACCTTTGTTAGGCCAACCAAAAAAGGTACACAAAATTCTCTGTGCCAGCTTTTAAACTACAGATTTCCCCATTAAGTGAAGATGGTTTAAAAAGCATGCAAGGGAAAGGGTGGTATTGAGCCACATAGTTGGCACATTGTGTTGAGATGGTGTGGATGAGAGGATCTGCAGATTATCAAATTACATCCATCAGATCATATACTCCAACATATCCGGGCTCAAGAAAGGCAATAAAAGCAGAGTAACAAAAATTGGTTCTCCATTTGGGAATATTGTCCTTTCCTTGAATACGTTAACCTGTCTCTATTCCATGAGAGACTCACAGGGTCTTTGGAGAAAGTGAGGAGAGTGTTCTGTACATTGTCAAGGCTGGAGATAAATTTGGGCACAGATTAGGCAAACCCTGTCAACAGAAGCCAAACTGGGTAGCTTTATCTTTGAATAACATTTTTTTTTTAAACAGAGCCATCCATCCATACCAGAGAAATTCCCAATCCTATATATAGCCTATAGTTCCATTATCATGATGGGGGTTAGATTTGCTAGGACTCCGAACCTCTGCAGGGGTGGGGACCCATTAAAGGTTTTTCTACACTGTCAGGAAACCCAGAACACACCTTGTAGCTGCTGCAGATGTTTTTGAACCACAACAACCCTGTAAATATCACATTCACTGGGATTTGTCCAATGGGAGACTGGAGTATCCCCCACACAATGTAATTGTAGGTGAAGTCACATCAATGTCAAATGGCGGTCCTACACCGATCATGTGTCCTGTGCATTTGATGTGCTAAGAACACACACTCACATTCACTCAATAAGAATTCTTTATTGGTAAGGAAACGTGTGTCAGGAACATAGAACAAAGCCAAAACTAAACACAGACTAGCACAAACACCAGATAAACCCTTACAGCGTGAGAATGACATTTAGGGAGGAGAAACAGTCCGGTCAGCACCTGGAGCTGCGACCTTGAGCTGCTGTGGAGAACAGCATTCCCAGGCCAACAAGGCGGGGTGGCACCCCTCCAAATACAGAGGGGCCCAAGCAAATGAAACAGGCCAAAGCCAGCCTCATGTCAGGGTCCTCCATGAATTCCACTCTAAACCCCAGAATTCAGGGATGAGCCTGCCATACCGCCCTCCCAAAGAGAAACTCCCCCCCCCTTCAGCCCGGCTTATCAGGAAAGCAGGCATGGAACTTTCGTAATAAGTGCGGAGCATTCACATGTTCAACATTAACCCACTCAGCATGGCCCAAAGGCAAATGTTTCCATTTCACCAGATATTGTAAGCCCCCCCTGTGTACTCGAGAGTCCAATACATCAGAAATTTTGAAATGTTGATCTTTGTCGACCAGGATAGGACAGGGTGCAGGCTTGGACAACCAAAACGTTCTGCACTTTTCACATCATGGCACTGTTTTAGGATGGTAAACCTCATGGCCTCTGGAACATACAGGTGCTCTCCCTTCCAAGCTAGGCCCTCTCGTAGAGCTATATCCCCTTGGTGAGCCAAAAACCACAGGTCCTTGGGGAGGGCCGTCGCCATTTGGGCCCACCACCTACCCCCATTGTCTGTGGAGGCTGGGGCAGAGGGTGCCAAGGAGGTTGGAGTCGGTGGTACACTGGGGTCTGAGGTCTCTGCGGGTGGCCCGCCATTCTCACTTGCCCCAGAGTCCAAGCCTGGCCCCAAAGAGGGGCCTGCCGTGGTCTCCTAACGTTTGGCCTTACTGCGGGTGAGAACTGCCAACCCCAAATGGGAGGGGGAGAAGACTGTGTCAATAACCTCCTCCCGTTTACTGTCATGTTGAGGGAGCCTGGACAAAGCATCAGCTAGAAAATGCTTTTTTTCCTGGGATGAACTTTAGGGTGAAATTGAACTGGTAAAAGAAACTGGCCCACCGAACCTGTTTAGGGTTCAAATGCCTTGGGGTTCTCAAAACTTCCAAGTTCTTGTGATCTGTCCAAACTTCAAAAGGTTTGGAAGATCCTTCCAGCAGGTGGCGCCAGGTCTCTAAGGCCAATTTGATTGCACCCGCCTCCTTCTCTCACACCGGCCAATTTCACTCAGTCTCATTGAATTTTTTGGACAAATATGCACAAGGCTGAAGTTCCCCCTCTTCATCCCGTTGTAACAACACCCCTCCCATCACCACGTCTGAAGCGTCTACTTGAACCACAAAAGGTTGGGAAGGGTCTGAGTGTTTAAGAATCGGTTCAGAGGTAAAAAGCTTCTTCAGCTTATCAAAGGCCCTTTGGCATTGATCAGACCATACCATCTTTTGGGGAGGATTCTCTGCCTTCCCCTTCCCCGTCTGTTTCTTTACACCCACCCCCTTGGTTTTCAGCAGGTCAGTCAGAGGAAGGGCTACCGCAGCAAAGCCAGGGATGAAGGACTGGTAAAAGTTAGCAAACCCTAGGAAGCTGTGCAGTTGCTTCCTGGTCCTGGGGGCCTCCCATGCAAGCACCCCCTTTACCTTCTCTGGGTCCATTTCCACCCCTTTGCTTGAGATGCGGTACCCCAGGTAATCTAAGAGGCTTTGATGGAATTCACACTTTGACATTTTGACAAACAAATGGTTCTCCCCCAAGTTAGTAAGAACCTTTTTGACCAATTTCACATAGGACGTATAGTCCTCGGAATAAATAAGTACATCATCTAAATATACCAGTACCCCTTTGTACAAAAACTCTCTCAGTACATTAAGTTCTGAAAAATTACTGGGGCCCCAATGAGTCCAAAAGGCATCACACAGAACTCGAAGGCCCCTAACGGGCAATTAAAAGCAGTTTTCCATTCATCCCCTTCTTTGATCCGCACCCTGTAATAGGCTTCCCACAAGTCCAGTTTGGTAAATATCTTCCCCTTGGCTAAATGAGCCAGTATGTCCTTCATCAAGGGGAGGGAATACTGATTTGACAGGCTGATAGCATTTAGGGATCTGAAGTCCTGGCAGAGACGAAGAGTCTCATCTGCCTTGTGTCTAAACAACACAGGGCCCCCCAAAGGGGAGGTCGAGGGTCTAATGAAACCCCGGGCCAAGTTTTTGTCTATGAACTCCCGGAGGCCGTCCATCTCAGCTGGCGTCATGGAATAGATCCTGGGTTTGGGCAGCTTGGTATCAGGGAGTATCTCAATAGCACAGTCAAAGGGTCGGTGGGGTGGGAAAATGTCACATTCCTTCTCCTCAAACACATACTGCCACTGTTTATATTCCACCGGTAACCCTTTCAGTTCCCCTTGGACAAGAGCGGTTTTGCAGTTCTGAGGTTTGGCCCCTAGAGGGATCCCCCCTAGGGAGGCCTCCCCCACCCTGTGCTCCTGCACACACACAGGATCTGCAAAAGTCACTGTCTCTTTTACTCAGTCAATAACGGGGTTGTGGAATTTCAGCCAGTTTAAGCCCACCACTGCAGCAGGAACAAGGCCTGGGGCTATCACAAATTGAAGCTCCTCCTGATGATTCCCCATCCTCATGTGTACTGGGCCACTCATTCACCTTGCAGGGCCCCCCTTCATCATCCCTCCGTCCATCTGGGACAGCTACACTGGCTTGTCCAGCTTGATGGTGCTAACTTCAAGTTCACTAACCAAGGAGGGGTGAATTAACACTTGGGTACATCCGCAATCAACATTAACATTACTTTTCAGGTACCCCCACTGTTTGCAACCCCTATTTTGGCTTTTAGGGAAAAAAAGGCCTTTTACACCATTCACCACAGAACTTGGGTGCCCTTTGGGATTAGCCCGACCTCGGGCACTTAGTAGGGCGGGCTGGAGCCATTTCCTGCCGGCTCCACGTCAGAAGAGGAAGACCCGCTCTCATCTGGTTCCTCCGAAGATTTCCCTGCCGCGTGGCCTGGTACCAAGGCATGTACTGCTACTTGGGCTTGAACGGTGTCTTGGGTGCCATCGACTTCCCCTCCGCCCTCTTGGGCTTCTCTGCTGCCGCTGGTTCCCAAGGGTTCTTCTCTGGGCATTCGGTTATGTGGTGGCCACCCTTCCTGCAGTGTAAGCACAGCCCTTTCCTCATCCTTTGCTCCCTCTCCAACTCCCCCACAGTGGTCCCAGCTGATCGGCCCGCTTTAATTTTCTTCCCGGTGGACCTAGTGGGCTTTCGCTCGGATTCTTGCTGGTGCCGAGCCAGCTTGACGCTCTGCCTCAGCATCTCTACTTCTCCAGCTAGCTGCACCCATCCCAAAAGGGTCTCGGGGTTCCCCTGGAACAGTGCGCACTCAAGGATGTCTGCGTTTAGGCCATCTTGGAAGTACTGTACCTTAATGGCTTCAGTCCAGTCAGGAACCTGGCTGGCCAGGCAGTGGAATTCGGAGGCATAGTCGGCCACGGATCTTGAACCTTGCCTCAGTTGCCAGAGCTCCATGCGGGCCTGTCTCACTCTCAGGAGGTCTTCAAATTGAGCCCGTAAGGCCATCATGAAGTTGTGGAAACTCCCTAATTCTGGAGCCCCCATGTCATAGAGCCCCACCAGCCACTGCGCCGCCTCCCCCTCCAGCTGGTTGGATACATACTGCACCTTCTCAGCCTCTGTCTGGAACCCCTCATCCCACTGGGACATAAACACCATCATCTGGGTTAGGAAGTATGGTAGCTTCGTTGCATCTCCATCAAAGGTTGCCTTTAGATCTCGTTGCTTCAGCCCCCGCAGCCTTTCCCATGGCTTGACCGGGCCAGCTCCCCCAGGGGGTACTGGTCCAGGAGCTGGCGGGCCAGGGACCCCAGCAGGGATGGTGGGATCCCTTCCCCCAGGTACTGGGACTGGCACTTGTGGAACCTGGGGAGGTCTGCCTCCTCCCGGGGCAGCTGGTGGCTGAGGTAGTCTCTGCAGAATCTCTAGGAGGCTCGTCTGCATAACCTCCATCTGCTGCTCTAGCTGCTGGACCTCAGCTTCCAAGTCTGCATGCGAAGAAAGCATCCCTGTTTCTTGGTACCCCTCACCTAGGGGCTTGTCCCACTGACGGGACCTGCGTTCCTCCCAGCCTCGTTCTTCTGGCCAGAGCCAACTGGCTCCCATGGCCATTCCAGCTCCCCACACTGGAGTCTCAGAGAAGGGTAGGCTGCCCCTCCCCAGGGCTTGCCTGGCTCCCAGCTCCATCAGGTCGAGGGGATGTGTCAGCCTTCCAGCCCTCCGGCGGGCTCGGCTCCGCTTTTCTTCAGACACTCCTGCAGCGTCCCCCCCACGTGTCTGCACCATCCCCCGGTGCACCAGCTCCCTGGCTGCCGGCTGCTGCCAGGTCTTTCATCGTCTGGGTTCCAACCTCTGCGTCGTCTGACATTGCGGGTAGAACTCCCAAGAATAAGCAGGTTTGTGAGTTTCGGCTTACTGTGATGTGCTAAGAGCACACGCTCACATTCACTCAATAAGAATTCTTTATTGGTAAGGAAATGTGTGTCAGGAACGTAGAACAAAGCCAAAACTAAACACAGACTAGCACAAACCCCAGATAAACCCTTACAGCATGAGAATGGCATTAGGGAGGAGAAACGGTCCAGTCAGCACCTGGAGCTGCGACCTTGAGCTGCTGTGGAGAACAGCATTCCCAGGCCAACAAGGCGGGCTGGCACCCCTCCAAATGCAGAGGGGCCCAAGCAAATGAAACAGGCCAAAGCCAGCCTCATGTCAGGGTCCTCCATGAATTCCACTCTGAACCCCAGAATTCAGGGATGAACCTGACAGTGCATTGCATTATTTCTGGCCATACGGCTGGGGCTGCTCTGTTTTTTTCTTTTTCTTTCCCCCTGTTCGCTCATGCATGAGAATATATGTTGTCCCACAGTACTGTATTACTGGATAAGTGGAGATATGCTTATACAGATATGTGTAATGTATAATAATTTTTTTTTAAAAAGCACCAGCAAACTGGCAGAATGGAGTCCTATCCACTGGAAGCCCCGCTCCTAGTTTTGCACTGAAGCCAATCCACAGCTGCCACATCCAGGTTTTCTCTTGAAATGTAGAGCAAGCTGCAAATCTTTTAGACCCAGATTGTCCTGCACAAACCCCAATGAAGCTGTGAATTGTCACAAACATTGTGTGGCAACTGCACAACGAATACGAGGTGAGTATGGGATTTTTGACTAGTGTAGACAAGCCCTAAGATATTCTGCCCCAGGAGATTCATGGATCCAGGTGGTATCTTGATGGCTCTTGGGGAATTTCCTGCTGCCTTTGATTCTCTCAAAATCTTTGTTGACTTCTGGAATGGGGAACTGGCCAGGACAATGGACACATTCGTTTCCAAGCATCCCCCTGGAGTGAAGCCCAAGCAACTCCCTGGTTTTCCAAGGAGCTTGTGGCAATGAAACAAGTGAGAAGGTGACTAGAGCAATGTTGGCAGAAAATTGGGAGTGGAACTGAGCAAACATAGGTTAAAGCTTATCTGAGGACCTACTTTGGGGCAATTTGGGCAGCAAAGACAAATTTCTTTTCTGTCTTCATTGTCGCTTCAAAGAGTAGACCAGCAAAGCTATATAGTATTGAGTGGCCAGGGGTCTTTTACATGTGGGTTCATGAGTGGAAAATCCAGACCATTTGATGGCCCACTGTAAACAACATGCCTAGCACTTTGCTGATAAAATTGCTCGGATCTACTCTTAGATGCTATAATTGTTACAGACAAGTACCGTAGATGTAACTTTTGCTCCTGCTTGTCCAGTGACAATGGATATCTTTCAGTTTGTGTAACCAGAGGATGTGGACAGGATTCTTGGAGAGAGAAGAGCCACTTCAGTCTGGTTTTCAGGCCAGGTTATAGGAGAAAGACAGCTCTGGTCACTTTAGTGAATGACTTATGCTGGGCACTGGACAGGAGAAGTGTGTCCTTATTAGTTCTGCTGGAATTCTTGGTGGTTTTTGATATCATTGACCATGGTATCATTCTGGGCTATCTTGTTAGGATAGGACTTGCACTCTTTTATAGTGGCTCCATTCCTTCCTGGAGAAGGTGGTGCCAGGTGACTCCTGTTTCACCCTTTAGCCATTGGCCTGTGGAGTCCCTCAGGGTTTCTGTTCCCCATGCTGTTTAACTTATACAAGGAACCACTGGGAGAGGTTGTCTGGAGTTTTGGGGTCTGGTGTCATCATTACACAGGTGATACCCAACTCTATTACAGTGGGCTCTTTGTATCCATAGATTCTGCATCCATGGATTCCATCATTCACAGCTTGAAAATATTTCCTCCAAAAATAAATTCCAAGAAGCAAATCTTGATTTTGCCATTTTATATAAGAGATGGTATTTTACTACACCATTGCATATATTGGGACTTGAGCATCCATGGATTTCGGTATCCATGCGGGGTCCTGGAACCAAACCCCAATGGATACCAAGGGTCCACTATAATCCTTTCCACCTCAATCCAAGGAAGCTGCTTTAGCCCTAAACTGGTGCTTGTCCTCAGTAATGGACAGGATGAAAGCTAACAAATTGAAATTTAGGAGATTATCAGATGCATTAAAAGTGGTGTTATACTAACGCCAGCAGATTGCAAAAGGGCTCCCTTTTCAGATGACGTTGTTCCCCCCTTGTTATGCACCCATTCTGCTGCTGTTCTGCCAGTGCTGCTTTTTATTGATGGGATAAGCCATCAATAGATCCCATGTTCTGTTTGTCACGGATGTTCCTGCAAGCAAAAAGGTGTCCCATTATGCTGGCGAGATCCCAGTGTCAATGGGAGGTCCCTGCCAGAACACTTCCAGGTGAGACCGGGACATCCAAGTAAGTGACACACTTTTTATCACCCTCCCCAGGTTACTTCTACCTTTTAAAGTGTGTTTTTGTGCTTGCTGTAATTTTTTTCATGTTTTTTTTTTAATTTTTATTTTTGAATTTCCCATGCTCATGTCTTCTTGTGAGAATCTGTGGGATTTTGATCCAGGAAGTGAAGGGAGTTCCGTTAGAGCTCCATTGACACATGTAGGTATACAAATAGGTTTTCCTTCTTCCAGATGATCACATTTTATGCAGACATGGTTTCATCGGTTTACATATCAGACCTACTAGGCATGTAATGAAGCAAGAATTTTTGTCAAAGCATACCAGCTCCATTGAGAGTGATAGTGAGTGGGGAGGGTGATTGTGGTGGAACAGCGACGGGACAGGGGTGGGAATGGAGATTGTGGGACAGGAACACTTTTTTTGTTCCTGTCTGATAATCTCTTTAATCTAAACAAGACAGAGGGAGAAAGCTCACTTATCACTCTCAACGGAGCTGGTATGCTTTGACAAACATTCTTGTTTCATTACATGCTGGTAGTTCTGATATGTAAACCTGATGAAACTGTGTCAGCATAAAATGTGATCATCTGGAAGAAGGAAAACCTATTTGTATACTTACATGTTGGTTTCCCATAGAGACAAGTTGCTCCTATTTTGGTCAGAAAAAGACAATCTGGTGGAGGCTCAGTGGCGGCACTGGGGGGGGGGGACGTGCAGAGAGGCCAAACCGCACCAGGTAATACAGTTGAAGGGAGGGGTGAAACCGCCTTAGTAATGTCACAGGGGACACTGGATGGGTGAAGCACCACAAAATAGCCTTGGGGGATGCATGTGGCACACCCTTGGTCTAGCATTTTGTGGAGCACTGTTTGTGCAGTACTGTTTTGCATAGCAGAAAACAATATGGCAGACTTATAGGGTGGCATATGAGTAGAGGGAGCAGTGAAAAGTTTAGGCTGTTTAGCATCCAAGGGTAAGAAAGCAAGCATATAGGCAAGTGGGACTAGTCCTAAAGCCGCTTCAGTTCTCCCCATCCCCAGCAACATGGTAACCCTCCCAAAGGTTGCATCTTGCCACCCAGACCCCCGCCCCAAATGATTTAATCCTCATGAAATCGAAGGCTTTCACGGCCAGCATCCATAGTTTTTCCTTGGGTTTTTTCTGGGCTGTGAGGCCATATTCTGGAATAGTTTCTTTCTGAGTTTCGCCTGCATCTGTGGCTGGCATCCTTAGAGAATTCTCTGAGGATGCCAGCCACAGATGCAGGCGAAACATCAGAAAGAAACTTCCAGAATATGGCCTCACAGCCCAGAAAAAAAACAAGGACAACTTGACAACTTGAATTCCAGCTTAGTCTCAGGTTGCTGCAATAGTCCACTTTAACCTTGTTATAGAAAGGCCCCATTCTAACCCAGCTGATCTGGAGAGAGTCACTTTACATGGGCAATATAATTAATGGGGTAATATGCATTATAGCAGTGGGTCTTAACCTGTGGTCTGTGGACCCCCAGGGGACCACAGTGTCCTCACAGGGGGTCTGTGAAGGCTTGAAGACTGCTTGGCTCACCTCCTCCCCACAGTGGAGCAGCCATGTGACAGGATCCAAGGCAAAGGCAGGCTGGTTGCCCTTCAATCCACTCCAGCCACAAACTTGCAGGAAGAAGCAGGAGAAAAGTCTTCCCTACCTCCAGTGCCTCTGAGAGAAGGTTTAATGGATGGTATAATTATATTGTTGTGCTGTTGTTGTTGTTATTATTATTTTAAATCTTGAGTTAGGTCTTGGGCAGCAAAAGATATTTAAATGGGGTCCCTGGTAAATAAAAGGTTAAGAGACACTCTGTTAAAGCATGGTAATTGCATATGCACCTTTTCTTTAAGTAAAGGCATTTACTTTGACAGTGGACAGAACACCTCTCAGATTTTTAAAAAAAGAGTTCCAGAGACTGACCTTAGGCACTTGTGTTCTTATTCTGTCAAGACTTAGAGATGCTCTTTGATGAAGATCCACAGTGATGAATGCCAAGCACTATTGGTAACTTTGTTTAGGGGGTTGTCAGAACCTTTCTAGACAACTTTAAATTTTCACTAAATATTGCTACTAGATATGACAAGTTATAAGAAAGGTCACAACTTCAAGGCCAGAATGGAAAGTGGAGTGCCGTTCAAGTTACAGGTATTTTACTGCTGTCAACATGCTCTGGAACAATTTAATACAGCATCTAGTTCTCATAAACCCAATTCTTAGCTTGAGAGTGTGGCTGAGGGTTAACATGAATGAATACTTCTCCATTGAATAAAACTAGTATGTCAGGGAGTTTCTCCTTGACTTTTCTTGAATCCAGGGAGTTTTTTTTTTTCTGAAGGAATATTTCATTGTGAATGGGCTCTGCTACTGACATGAGGTGGAACTTACTAGTTAGATTTCAAATGGAAAACATACTATGCCTTAGATCCAGATGTGTGCATACTTGGAACAGATGAACACTGAAAGCTACCAGACTTAGGTTAGTTAGTAAAGACATGGGATCTGCCCTAAGCATCCAAGTCCAATTTCTTAACTGCGTCATCTGCCCAGCATCTCTACAATTTCTTGAATAAAGTGCATGTATCCTGCTTTAGCATAACAATACAGTGACCATAAAGAAATATTGTGGCTAGAAAAGCTGCAGTTAAAAGAAGCATTAAAAAGTTCTAACAATTCAAGTCGACGTGCAAGCAAGAAATGAAGCTCAGGAATAAGGTTCTTCTGCTGCAAACTAAACATTTATATGTACATGAATGGTTATGCTGCAACAGACATAGGACTTTATCACACAAGGCTGCTAAAGTGGAATTTCAGCAGGACAGTAATGAATTTGGCCAAGTACTTATCAGACCATGTCATGGCTATCCTGTTGCTGCTTCCCATTCTAGTCATCATTGTTGCACCCCTTTCAATTGATGGGAAAATCCCATCAATACCTGCCAATATTGCTATTGTTCCACTGCTGCCCCTGGTGTGATAGGTCCGCTTCAGTTCCTGGATGACTACAGTCACATGGCATGAGGGGGCCAGCGTAGCCAATTAAAGCCTAATTCAGGTATTGCCATGATACATATTGGTGGATTTTTCTTATGGCCAGTGACATGGATATCCTTCCTCCTGGATGGCCATCTGTCAGATGTGCTTTCATTGTGTATTCCTGCATGGCAGGGGGTTGGACTGGATGGCCCTTATGTTCTCTTCCAACTCTTGTATGATTCTATGGTTCCTAATTTCATAGTAGGTATGTCTTTGGAACTGGTTTGTGTTTGGTGTTACATTTGGTTTCAAGGAAGGGAAGTGGAGAGAATTGGGTCACTTTGTAAAAATGTCTGGACCCAATAATATATATATATATATTTTGCCCATTCCAATTGATGCTGCATTTAGGAAGTTAAACATCAAGGTTTACTTCTGACTGAGGGCTTATCCAGAAATGATAAAAAGTCCCTGGAAGTGTTGATACTTTCCAGTTCTTTTTCTTTTAATTTTACCTGCATTTTCATGGTTTGCATCCAAACTCTTGCTTGAAATATGCCAGGTTTCCTTCCTTTCCCCCTTCCTTCAATTCTTCCCTCTCCCCCTCCCATTGATCACATGTCTCATCCACTCTCAATGTTTCAGAAACTGACTTTCATCAATTTTCACTGAGCCCTTTTTAATTATTATTTAGGAGTTAAAGTGTTAAAGGGCTTCAGCAGTATTATACAGTTGGCCCTCCACATTTGCTGGGGCTAGGGGTGTAGGCAGCCCACAAAAGTGGAAAACCACAGATAGAACTTTGAGCTGTTCTATCTCTGCAGATAGAACAGCCCAAAAAAGGGAGAGGAGAAGGGGAGAAGTGATGGAGGAGCTGAGTTTGGCCACATCCTAGCATCCTCTAGCCCAGTGACAGAGCTACAATGTCAGCACAAAGTTAGGCCAGGACTAGGGTAGGCCTACTGCATGCCTTTTCCAACACCCCTAAGCTGAGAGTTAGATTCAACAGTGATTCAGTTGGCCTGTTGTTGACTTTGTTGGCCCATGGCCACCTTGACAGTCCAAGTCTGGATCTAACCTACACTGACCAAATGAGGAAAACAAGGGGACTTCTGTGTCTCACACAAATGAGATGGATTTTGTTGAGAATTACTCCTCTTGTCCTTACTTATTGAAAATGCCTCTCCTACACTGCTATTTAGTGCACAGGTGGGAAACTTGTGGCCCACCAGATTTTGTGGGATTGCAAATCCCATCATCCACCAACACTAGCTATGTTGGACAAGGCTTATGGGAGTTTGTAGTCCATAAGTGGAAGATTACAAGTTACCTGCTCTCAATTTAGATCAAGGGTGGGCAAAGCACAGCTCACAGGTGTCATGGCCTGTGAGCCTGATGAGGGTATAGAATCAGAGGAGGAGAACATGGCAGGAAATGGTTTACCTACACCTGTGTCAGCCGGGAACCCTGCCAACCTAGAGGCTCGAGCAGAGGAAGAGCCTGGTCTGAGTGGGTTGGCATCAGTCCCAGCAGAAAGTCCTGCCCATTCAGATAAGGACAAAGAAGAAGAGAGGGACTTACCTCCACCATCGTATACCCAGCAGCGAGCTCAAAAGGAGGCTCAAAGGAAATCTCTGAGAATTTATGAGAGGAACTTGCTCATTAAGAAACACCTGGTAAAGCCTTAATTGCTTTATATAGGCTGGGAGAGGCAATGGAGGCTTTGTCAGAGATTAACTGATCTTCCTGGTGAAAGCTTCCTGCTGACTTCAGTGCCTGGATTCTGGTTATTTTGATTCCTGTTACCTTGACTTGTGCTTAGATCTTGTACTGTCCCTGAGTACTCTGCTGTCTGCTCCTGTTGACTCTCTGACTGCTTTGGACCATGCTGACTGATTGCCATAAGCCTCTGAATTTCTGGACTGTGTTACTGGACTAAATCTTTGACTGTTTCATTCATTCCTGTGAGCTAATTAACAGTTGGCTCCCTTCCCACACTAGTGCTGTTTATACTTTACTGGTACCTAGTTGCTTTCTGGACACCTGGTTTAATTTGTTTCCACCAGGAGGAAAGGTATCAGGCCCTGCAAGACCACAGGAGCCTGTCCTGCAGGCCAACCCTCACTGAAGCTGCCAGTCTGCCTCGCTCTCCAGGAAGGCAGGAAAGAATCCTGTAGAATGTGACTAAGGCTGGTCACATGCAGGGGGATTTGGTGACATGTTGTGGGCCCCCTTCCTGCCTTCCAAGACAGCAAGGGAAATGGTACCAAGTGCAGCACCAGACCGGAGTGCCCTTTAGGCTGTCCTCCTGTTTTGTGGAGGGAATGGGAAAACAACAGGCCAGCTCCACAGCCAGGATAGGCCAGTGGGAAGCCGACATAGCCTAGCTCATGGAGATGAGCCCAAAGAATGCAAATGTGCAGGCTGGGAAATCCACTGTTATCTACACTCTCACATTGGAAATGACAGTGGCATTCCCCCATATTCAGGTTACCTTCCTAATTATGAACATGTGCTGCACATTGAAAAATCTCCCTAACATTGGGGGTTGGGGAAGGGTGGTGTTTCAGGATGGGGCTCCAGGGAGTGCTGAAGCTTAGGTGAGGAGCATCCTCTGGACTATTTATTGGCCATTCTAGATAATTTACTCAAAAAATGCCTTGGCCAGAATAGGCCTATAAGCCAGTGGTTTCACCTTCCTGTTATAAACTGATATTAAGTTCTGCTGCTAGATTAATTCAGTTGTCTAAGGTCTCGTTTATACAAGGGCGGGGAAATACGAACACATTCAAAAAAGCAGGCATTCTTGGTCAAAAGATCCCCCCTAAACTCCTCACGACCCCCTAGTCAAGATGGTAGCCCCACTTGATTTACTCGCAATTTTAAATCTGCCACTGCCATTTTTTTTTCAAAAAACCCCCCAACAGTTTCCCAAGGTGTGCACATGCAATATTTCATATTTTTAAAAAAGAAAAAGAAAAAAAGAGGGTATAAGATCGCCATTTGAACAACTTACTGGACCCTTTCTTAACCAAAATCCAACATGGTGGCATCAGCCACTTTCCCTGTTTGCTAGCCCCTCCCCTTGTGCTCATCCAGCCAATCAGATTGCACTGCCTGTTTGTATCTGTGCGAATGTAACTGTTCAAATGATCGCACATTCGCATGTTGTAAGGAGCTTTTTTTTTTTTTTAAATCCAGATGAAGCCCCAGGACTTTGCGGTGGATTTGGCTTTCCCCCCTCCTAATGACACATATTTATGTGAATGTCCGTATGAGTGGATCGCCTTCCATTTGCATCCCATTCGGATTACTTTCACCATTTAGACAATGTTAGGGTGGTATTTTGATCTGAACTTTACATTTGTCTGGTTTTTGAAGGTGAGGAATACAGGCAGCTTGAAGGATTAAGTGAAGGTCCTCCATATATACATGTTTGTGGGGCTAGCAGCAAGAAATCGATGCTAGCCATAGGAGGTGGAACAAACCATCCGAGCAACAAAAGCTTAGAAGTTAACAAAAAAAGTGCAGTATTATTAATGTTACAGCTATAAAGGCTGGCCTGGCATGAGGCGCAGGTCCAAAGAAGAGACCCATTGATCAAATAACACAGCTGGCATTCAGTCAAACTCAGCCTCTAGACTCAAGTGCCAGGAAGTGACCAGAAGGTGATGATTCAAGTGCACCACCACTGTGTGCCACCAGGGGGTGATATTTGTCCCTGCACCTGAACTGGCTGTAATCCTGCCTGCACCCCGTAAGTCCCTTAAGAGGAGCCCCATGGGGACTGATTAACTTGTGTGGGGCCCTGTTTCCCCTGCCCCAACAGGATCTTGCCCTATGCCAGATCACCCTGAAATTGTGACAAAGGGCTTGTTTATACAAGGGGGAAAATATGGATTGATGCACACTAACGCCAGTTTGCAGCAACTTCTATGTGTCTTAACAGCTTTTTGGCAAGATTGCAGGCATGTGAAGCTATCCGCTTTCACTGTTCCAACGGGCATGTCTGCGAATCAAGACGGTGGGCGTGAGTGAATTACTCATGTTTTTATTGTCACCAGTTGCCACCGCCAAATAGCATTTTTATTAAAAGCATATCTAAGCTGCAAAAGTGTATTATTCCACCTAAATAAATAGAAAAAAGGGGGAAAGGCTGTTTTGTTGCCTCAGCCCATGATTGCTATTGTGAAATCCAACATGGCAGTTTGAGGTGCTTGCCTTATTAGCAAGCTCTGCCCCCTGCACACATCTGACCAATCAGCTTTCCACTTCCGCTCTTATTGGGAATGCGCATCAAAGCGAATCGGTTGTCCCAAAGAGCAGGAATGTGCATTCCCCATGGAGCTTTTTTAAAAATACAGGAAAAGCCATGAAGGGTTTTCCTGTGAAGTTTTTGGTGGTTTCATCCCCACTCCTTCTGAATATGGCAGATTGATGTGGGTTGCCATTTAAACAGATCGTATACTCCTCAAATTGTATGAGGAGTATTTTCGGCATTTAGACAACCCCAAAGAAAAACACTATTAACAACCGATAACCATAGGTTGAGCATGTGGGAAGGCAGTTCAAGCTGAAATGTCTGGAAAAGCAGGGAACCCCTGAACAAATACCTCTTGGGCAGATCTGACTGAAGCCTGCTGCTTCAGCAACCAAGATGCACCCAAGAGGTGCTGCCTCCTCCAGCTACTGATTGGATGCCACTTCCCAGGCCCACAAATTGCCACGGTGGAACCTGGAAGAAAGCAGCTTGCTGGAGCAGAAAATGGCAGCTCCCTGCTGCTCCACATCTTGTTGCAGCCTGCAAACAAACCCTAAGGTAAGTCTTGAGGGTCCTGTGCAAAGTGGTCCTGTGCAGCATACCTTCATTTGCTGGAAAGATGCAAAGTCCTTGGACAAAATTGCTTTATTTCCCTCCAAATTGACAGGAAATATCTTCTGTTCTTGCTTTTAATTCCTCTCTGATCTTAAGGCAAGATTTGTCAGGTGTCTCAAGAATAGCCATGATGGGGAATGTATCTCCCAAGCACTTTTACTTTTATTTTGAATTTTCTGAAAAATACAAAGCACCCATCACAAATTGCCGGCTTCCTTCTGTGGCAAGCAATTACATTTTTCATAAATGAGTAACCTATCTGCATGCTCCATTTGCCTGTTATGTGGGGATATTGTGGCAGCCTAGCTTGATCTATAACTGAATACATGAGTTGATTGGTGTAAAGAGCCCCTTTCTCTATTTGCAGCCAATTTTCTTGTATCTGTGTTGTCTTTTCCATGAGTGATGGCTTTTCTCTCACATATACATACATATATATCTCTCCTAGTAGCAATTTTTAAGGGAAGCCAATGGGAGCTGTGAAAAATTGTCTTAGTTGTTTGATAAAGTTGTCAGCCGCTGAATTAGGCCACCTCTACATTGAGAAAATTGTTAGAAAAGGCCTATTACTTTCTCTTTTGTTTGATATTCTGAATCAGAGCTCCTGGAATGCTGCATTTCTGAGTACATAGGAATGGCAAACTGTGCAAGCCATCATCTCAGACAAAATTTTATGCAGCAGAATTTGCCAGTAACAATGGAAGGAATGGCAAAATTGCAAGATAATTTACTTTTCACAGTGGCATAAGGGGGTGGTGGTACTCTTACAGCTAGCTACTCCAAGTCTTGGCTGAGAAGCTACAGCCCATTTGAAATTCCCAGGGTACTGGTGGGCAGTCTGTGGTCATGGGATCATTTATACTCTTCAGCTTACTTTTAAAACTCTCTTCAAGCAATGGATTCAGTTTTCTGGTGAAAGCAAATAGCTTTTCCTGGGTGCTTGCAGAGAAGGCAGAGAAGAAGATAGCCATACTGGCATTTAGATCTGATCATAACCCACTCACCCAGCATACCTTCATCCCTGGCTTCAGCAAATTACAAGCAAGGGAATGTGACCCACAAGAAAAACAAAGGTTCTACACCCCATCCCACTTCTAGGAAATGCCCTCCAAGATGTGACGGACAAGAAAAGGAACCTATCTTTTTTTTTTTCACTCGTCCCTCACCTTCTCCCTTTCTTCCTCTACCCATTACCCACTTTTCTCCCCACCCTACCTTGAACATACAAGTTTAGAATGGCTGTGAACAGAGGGAAGACAACTGTAAAAGGATCAGATCTAAATCAGGGATGGACATCTGTCAGAGACTAGAGAGCCATGTTAGCAGGAGATCTTGGGTTTCCACCAGATCACCCACCACACCATCACAAAAAATAAAAATAAAAATATAAAAAAATCAATCTTCTGCCTCCATATGCCATCCAGGCAAGCATGGTGCAGTGGTTTCAGCATTGGATTAGGATTCTGGAGATTACGGTTCATATCCTCGTTCAGCCATGGAAACCCACTGCGTGACTTTGGGCAAGTCACACTCTCTCATCTTGCCAAGAAAACTACATGATGGTTTCACCTTAGGGTCGCCATAAGTCAGAAATGACTTGAAGTCACAGAACAACTATGCCCTCCGATGGATGTGGGGGCATATTTGCTTTTTTTTGGGTGATCCTTGAGTCTTTTTTTGTCAGGATATTGGGACATGCAGTTTCATAGATTTATGCTATAAAGAGCTGAAGTGTAACTTAACAGCCTACAGGGTGTAGCAGTGACAGCTAACAGGAGCTTGCTGCAGCTAGCCTGTATAACAAGATTAATGGCCTGACAGTGCGGCCTTGGGAAGTTTGGAGCCTAGGAGGGATTGTTATCTTTGTTAGGGAGAATGTTTGTTATCTTTATAAGGACAAGGTTGTTGTGAACAGTGTAGTCAGCTATCCTATGTAACTGTACTGTATTTCAGTTCTGTTCTGGGATTTGCAATATGAAGATGTTTTTCTGTTGAATGCTGTAATATATAGTTCTCAGTGACGATTCTCTGTAACATTTTAAATATCTTTATTATGCTATAGTAAAGAGAAGTTGTTTGTAAACACAAGCCTGTGTCTGTGTGATTATTCTCTTGCCTGGAGGATGAAAACTCTGCCATAACTTTTTGCTGCCTCTCTTGATTTGGTCAGAGGCTATCAGTGTGCTAATGTGACAGGTTATGGGCCCAGTTTACACCAGTTTATGCCAGTCTATGCCAGTTTATGCCAGTCTGACCAGTAGCACCAGTCTGCGCCAATCTACTGTGACCTGTGGGTGCCTGTAAGCTGTGGTGAGCTGGTCAGAGGCTATCAGTGTGCTAACATGACATTTTTAGCCCCAAGGGATGCCTTTTCTTTTTTACAATTCCTATTCACTTCCTCTTTCCCCTCCCCCCCAAAAAAGGCCTCTCCTGGACCTAAAATGGCCCAAAAGGGCCTTTAGAGGCACAAACATTTTTTAAAGACTGAGGGGTCACAGCACAAAAGCATCCCTAGTGACTGCATGCAACCTTTTGTCTGAAAAGCAACTAGTTACCAGCAAAGTATAAACAGCACTAGTGTGGGAAGGGAGCCAACTGTTAATTAGCTCATGGGAATGCAAACACAGTCAAAGATTTAGTCCAGTAACACAGTCCAAAAGGTCAGAGGCTTACGGCAGTCAATTAGCATGGGTCCAAAACAGTCTGAGGGTCAACAGGAACAGTCAAAAGAGTAGTCAGGGACAGTCCAAGGTCTAAGTACAAGTTAAGGTAACAGGAGTCAAGATGACCAGAATCTAGGCACTGAAGTCTGCAGGAAGCTTTCACCAGGAAGATCAGTTAATCTCTGACAAAGCTTCCATCACCTCTCCCAGCCCATATAAAGCAATTAAGGCTTTGCCGGGTGTTTCTTAATGAGCAGGTTTTTCTTCTAAAGTCTCTTTGAGCTTCCTTTTGAGCTCGCTGCTGGGTATATGATGGTGGAGGTAAGTCCCTCTCTTCTTCTTTGTCCTTATCTGAATGGGCAGGTCTCTCTGCTGGGATTGATGCCAGCCCACTCAGACCAGGCTCTTCCTCTGCTCGAGCCTCCAGGTTGGCAGGGTTCCCAGCTGGCACAGGTGTAGATAACCTGTGCCAGGGTCCCTAGGGCCATTCCCTGCCATGTTCTCCTCCTCTGATTCTATACCCTCATCAGGGTCATGGGCCATGACACCTGTGAGCTGTGCTTTGCCTACCCTTGATCTAAATTGAAAGCAGGTAACTTGTAATCTTCCAACCCACTTGGACTTGCTGGGCACCTTGTTCTGACTTCAGAGCAAGCAACTGTATGCCAGTAGGGCTCTACCACAGAGGTCCTTGGCCAGGAACATAGCAGTGGCAGGCCTGAGGAGAAGGGGGCCAGCAGCAACAAAGCGGTGTGGATTTGGACTTTGGCCAGGGAACATGTGTGAACATTGATATGTTGTATTTTTAGCATAAATCAAGTAGATGTGGCACTAATGGGGTGACTCCAGGACAGCTCCAGGTCAGAATTCAGTCTGGATTTTTGCCCCCAGTGTAGGCACGACCTCAGTGACTGGATCTGAAAGCTTTAAATCAGATCCCAGAGGACACCAGCATGCCATCAACATCACTGGCACAATTGTTATATATGTGAGGAGTGTCATACTAAAAAATAACCCTCTACATATAATTGCCTGACAAAGAAGCCAATCAAACTTTGAAAGCTTGCACGGTTTACCTTCTGCATTTTGGTTGGCCAATAGGGGTATTGTTCTTTGGATGATTTTGGATTTTGTTGTATTTTGCTGCATGGCCAACATGACTACCCCTGAATATGTTTCCTCTATATGGAGGGGGATCTTCTTCATCAAGCAGGTGCTTCTATGTGTGACAGATAACAGAGTCTGCACCTTTAAGCGTCTTCCTTTGCTGGAGCTCTGTGACCATTCTTCATCACCCTTCTGACTTGGGGGAAGGCTGTCCTCAAGGCTCTCCCCAGTGGCCCTAGATCACCCCAATCTGCTAAATGTTAGTGGTGGCAAGGATCTGAAGGCAGTATCAGAGTGAAAAATAAGGCTAAACATTTTAGGACTTTAACACCTATGTAGAATCCAACCACAATTTGGCAATCTGCTTACCTGGCTTTTCTGCACCTGCTTCTTCCTTAATGAGCAAGTTAAGTGGCAAGTCTGCAAAAAAGGAATGTGACATTTGTTCTGCGTGCACTATGATACAAGTGTCTAAAATTGAATGCTCTCTTTTTTCTGCCAATTTCTCCCACTTTTTAATCCCGAGGCGCACTATATATATATATATATTCTTTCATATTAGAAAGCACTGGCACTTTGTTTCTAACAAAAGGCCCCCTTTATACTTCACCCCCCCCAGGCACGTTGAAATATTGTGGGTATAGTGTTTAATAGCTGAAAAACGAACACATCCTTAACGCTATGGGCTACCCTGCTGAGATGACAACTTGTAAAAATACAGGGCTGAATGACATGGTTGACTGCATACTGAGGTCTTTGAATTCAGGTTGTTGCTGAACCTGCAAAGAAGTGGGTGTGATTTAGAGAGGAGACATGATGAGGGAAAAGGGTGTTCAGTCTCCCCCCAGCACCCCACTTTTACCTAGCAATGTACTCCCCAAGTTGCTGTTAGTTTTTGATTACATTTCCCACAATTCCCCAGCCAATATGACCCGCAGCCAGGGTACTGGGGAATTCAAGAGCCAACATGGTGTAGTGGTTTGAGTGTTGGACTAGGATTCTGGAGAACAGGGCTCTAATCCCCACCCCACTGGGTGGCCTTGCACAAATCACACTCTCTCGACCTCAGAGGAAGGCAAAGGCAAACCTCCTCTGAACAAATCTTGGCAAGAAAACCCTGTGAAAGGCTTGCCTTAGGGTCACCATACAGTAAGTCAGAAACGACTTGAAGGTACACAACAAGAAGTCCAAAAAAGTAACACTTCCAAACATTATGGTTTTTTTTTTCACAGTAGGCGTTCTGAATGTTTGATCATTGCTGTCAGGATCCTGGCTTTAGCTAGCCCTTGCTTAGCCTGGCTCCAGTCAGTTTCCTGTCATGCATTGGAGGGCAATGGATTGTTTATGGATGGGAGGGGGGCTGAAATGTGAATACATTGAGTTTCCCTGGGACTTGGCAGGCTGGTATCTCATCTCCAAGGTCACATCTGGCCCGGTGCTTGGGAATGGCGGGGGGAGGATGAGTCAAGCTTCATTTTAAACCCTACACTTTCTTCCTGTGAGCCAGTTCTGCCAATATCCTTGGACCTGTTCACTTCTTTACCTCTTCAATAAAACACTTTAACCAGTGATTATTGTCTGAGTGAATTGAAGTTCTGACTGGATCCTTACAATTGCATTGCAGAGAAAACCAACTGGGGGATCAGGCTGCATAGCAAAAAAAAAAAAACACATCCCATCCAGGAACGGAAGGTTGTCATTTGCAGTTCAGGAGTTTACCACATGTGGCAGCTATGCTCAGATTCAATAACTCCTGTTTACACCAGAGTCTGGTGAGGATTCAAGGTGTGTGACAATCACCTGGCTCTGGGGACACTTCTTAACTGTAACAGACCAATGATGGTTAGGTAGGATTGGGGTTGCCATAATTCTATGCCACAGAACCAGGACACAGAGCACCCAGGGGGGTGAGAGGAGGGAGCCCTCTTCTCTCCCCCTCCAGAGCACCTGCAGGGGGAAGAGGATGGCGCACAAAGACTCACCAAAACTCCAGGCACAAAGCAAGCAAGTGGGCAGGGGAGTGTGGGGAAGGAAGCAGGCAGACAGGGGAGTGAGGCAGGAGGGAGTACCGCCCCCCCAAACTGCTTCCCAGGGAGGACCACCCCCTGCCCTCCCTCCCACCCTCCCACTGTTACTACACCAGTCCATTGGGCTGGGTTGCTCGAAGCAGCAGACAGATCCAGGATTCCTCCAGCTCTAGAGGGAAGACAGACTCTCTTCCTTCCAGAGCTGGAGGAATCCTGGATTTGTCTGCTGCTTTGAGCAGCCCAGCTGGACGGGACAATTTTTAATCCCTCTAATCCCAGATTTTCTCACATTTCTGGGATGGATAACAACCCTAGGTAGGACATGATGACCCTTATCAAAACTTCCAAATCTTGTGAGCAACAAGGAGGCTCTTTTCTGGATGTACCTTCAACTGACTACAGACCTATCATTCAAATGTGTGTGTGTGTGTGTGTGTGTAATAAAAGATAATTTGTGTTTGTGTGTCCACTTTCTTTGAAAATGACATCATAGTAGACACCCCAACATTCGGTAGTTTTTAGTTGTTCAAGTTGCAGTGGGCAGTTTCAGATTGAACATCCAAATGGCCTCCTAGAAGAAAAAATGGGTGGGGTGCCATAACCCATTGGCATTTTTTAAAAGACCTAGAAGACAGGAGATGACTCTTTGAGGCACTGTTATTAAAATTCCTGAGGCAGGAAAAAAAGGAGAGGGCGAAGGCACTGCTATTAAGGACTTTTTCAAATGGGACCCCCCCCCCTCCGTGGAGGTTGGGAGGAGGACAGTGCTGTCCTGCTTACAGCGCTCCATTTGGGACGCCGCCATCCTCCTCCCGACCTTCCCCCATTCTTCCTCCGTGCTGCAGGCACGAGAAATGCATTGGGTTTTTTTAATGCCTGCAGCACGAAAGAAGCACGGGGGAAGGTCGTGTCATCCAAAGCAGAGCGCTGTAAGCGGGACAGTGGCGTCCTCCTCCCGACCTCTGTGGGATTCCCCCCCCCATTTGAAAAAGTCCTAAGATAAGTGATATTAAAAATGGGGGTGGGAAAATGAGAAAGGGCTCCTTGAGGTACTGCTGGTAAAAAGAAGGGGTAGGTAAAAACAAACAAAGGAGAAGCAGGAAAACAGGAGGCCTCATGGACACCTTAAGGGTATTAGGATCGGACCTGGGCAGTGCCAGATACACTTCAGCTAGTATGAATATATGCTTATATATTACATATCTGACAGTCAGTGTGGTATAGTGCTTAGACAGTTGGACTAGTACTTGGAAAACCAGGTTCAAATCTCCACTTGGATCCTGGGCCAATGCCCAGTCTTACCTACTTCACAGGATTCTTGTGAGCATAGTGGGCAGGAGGAGGAAAGCCATGTATATACCGTATATTCTGGCGTATAAGATGACTGGGTGCATAAGACACCCCCCCCAATTTTTAAGTTAAAATATAGACTTTGCCCCCCCCTCCAGCCAGCCAGCTCAGTGGCTGTAGATGATGGAATAGTCTGTGAAATTAAAGGACTGAGAACAGCTAAAAAGGCATGGGATACTTTGAAAAATCTCTGTGGTGTTCCAATCTTTGGAAAGTAAGGTTTCATTAATAATGAAGTTGGTTAATATGAAGCTATCAAATCTCAAATTTTTGAATGAGCACATTAATGATTTTAGAGCCACATTGACAGACTTGAAAACTCCTGGAGAGGAAATCCCCCAAACTATGCAAGTGGTAATCTTCCTGGCAAGTTTACCAAAATACAATCCCTAAATGGAGGGCAATTAACACTTCACAGGCAAAGCAGTCATTCTCACAGCAGGGGGAAGGATCTGCTGGGGAAATTGCCCAGGGAATTTAACACTTCAAAGACAAGGCAGTCATTCTCACAGCAGGGGAAAAGATCTTCTGGGCATATAAGATGACCCCCCACTTTTGAGGAGATTTTCAAGTGTTAAAAAGCAGTCTTATATGCAGGAATATACCGTACTTCAAAGTGTTTGGCTTGCCTGTGTGGCTCCACTGTTTGGTCATGCATGGATAGAAAAGTATACATGGTTACCTGAATCTGAGCTCTGTGTTTCCAAAGTTGTACTGAGGCATGTTGAGGTCCTAAGCGATGTCCAATTTAAGAGGCCCCATAAGATTACCACAAATGTATAATATCCTAATAATTTTATTTTGTTTTGAGAGGCTCTTCATAATCTGAGGCTCAGTGTGGTGTAATGATTTTAGGATTGGACTAGGGGCTTGTCTAGATGGGCAAAATACCCTGTCTTGTCCCTGTCTCAGAGCCTTGCAGTCAATATGATGCAGGACATTTGCCCAGTTCTGTTCCCAAGCAGTCCTCACCACCCCCAAGGCAGATATGGGATGGAGACAGGGGGAAGGTGGGGTAGGGCTCCGAGATTTCTTTTTTAAACAACAACGACAATAACACCTGGTTTAATCCATTACCACTGGCAAAAAATGGATTGGACCCTACATGTCTGCAGGAGCATGTCCCTGCGGGCTGTCCCTCGCTGCTGCTGTGGTCTCCCTGGCACTCCCAGAAGGCAAGAAGGAGTACACCTTTGATGTACAAGTACAAAAAACACACTGTTCAGTGGCTACAACATGTGGAGGATAATAACATGCTGTACTCTGGGCCACCATCTTGATTTGCAGGCATGGATGCATGTGTACTTCAAAAGTGGGGAGCTTCACATACAATACATTTTGCCCAAAGACCATGGAAAAAAAAATGAATGCTGCTGCGAATTTGTGATCATGAGCATCAATCCTCATTATATCTTCTTGTCTAGACATGCCCTTACTTTTTTTTTTAAAGTGAAAACTTGGAATCTGGGACAGATTATGGTCCAACTGGGCACTGGGTGGCATGCCTAGATCCGGGTAAAATCCAGTATAGAAACTCTAGTCTGAAGCAGGAAACCAGCCTCCCCTCTCCACATGTCAACCTAATAGCCACAGCCTGATCTGAGCAGCTCATAGGACTGAATACAAAAGGTATGCTGAGGGGACACCCCTAAATAGGCAGCCTCTTTAGTCACCATTCATTTTTTAAAATACATTGTTAATACCCAGATGACATACTTTTCATCAGTTCGGAACAGTGCTGACTTGACGGAAAGCATGCTGACCATGCTACACAACAGGAACACCTCCACACAAACTCATACTTAAGCCAGATTCAGGTAATACGCTGTTAGTGTCCCACCAGGATCAATTTATGTCTGCTAAGCTGTGGTTTCTGCAGTTTGTTGCAGATGATTTTAAAAGAAAAATCTGCTGACAAATACATGTTACAAACACAGGCTGAATGCATGGGACTAGAAAGAAATGATAATGTGAGGAATTATGGATATCGCAACACTATACAGTCTTGGAAGTTTTCTTCTTTCTTCTTTTGTTTTATTTTGTAAAAAAAATATAATACTAGATTCCAGACATGAATAAAATATTAGTTACATGATAGTTGTGGCAGGTGCTAGGGCAAGCTTGAAATTATAGTCTTCATTTTGAAGCTGTTTTGCTCACAGATTATTTTCTCATCCCCCCCCCCCCTCAGCAACAGGGTCAAATAAGTCAAACTGTCATACAAAAACAGAACATTGTTTTATCTGAAAGCAGAGCTAAAGATTTAAAAGGCTCTATTTGCAGCTTTTATGTAGGGGGAGGGTTAAAGATCAATAATGCAAACTTATGCATATATAAGCAAAGCCTAATTTAGTGGGACTTGCTCTTGAGAAAACATGCTAATAAATCAACAAAATGAATCTGTGGAACAAATTGTGAGACTGCCCATTTCTCCTTAAAGTATTGGGTGTGAGATTATCAGATGCGGGGGACTGTGCCCCCCCCCAAATCATGTTCCCAACCATGCCAGAAGATTGATAGAAGAACAGAAAGTGCGACCTTACCAGATGTCCATGTTCTTCCACCATTCCAGGGGTGTAGTGCTGCCGCAGAGGAGACTTCCCTTTTCTATTGATGGGGACAAGCTGCCAATAGAAAGGGATGTTTTACTCATAGCCACGCTATGCCCCTGGAACAGTGGAAGACAATGTCATCTGGTAATCTTGCCCCTTCCTGTTCTTCTAGTGATCTTTTGACGCGGTTTTTGCTGTGTCTGATAATCTCCCAAAAGGTTCACATGGACCTCTGAATTACCGAAGGAAACAGAGAAGGTACAGTCCAGCTACCATTAAACCATTTGCAGTCCAATCAATGTCATTCATAGGGCTTGTCTACACTGCAGAAATATAGTAGTTTGGCACCACTTCATTCACTGTAGTTCTATACTATGGAATCCTGGTATTTGTAGCTTTGTGAGATATCCATAGGATAGACCTAAAGTGGTGTCAAAGTGCTGTATTTCTGCAGTGTAGACAGGCCCATAGACTGTTAAGAAAGTGCTAAATTAAAATCAGCCTAGCTTCCCTGAGCAGTGGGTTCCAGAGACTAGAAGCAATAGGGTCTTCTTTTGAGTCCCCACTAATGGTGCATCAGATAGGAATGGGACTGCTCTTCCAAAGTCTTAGACCTAAATCCAGTTGCTGATTCCAACAAGAATAAACCCATTGGGATTTACAAGAGGGCTGATATTTCAGCTGTTGACTCAGTGGGTGGTTGGGACTTGCAACTGTGGGTGGGCAACTGTGTGGGGGTCCAATTTCCCTCCTGATCTCCCACAGGCTACACTCCTCCAGGAACATACCAAAATATCTTCTTTCCCTTCTATTTTCCCTCTAAAATGTCAGCCAGAAGCGATGCCATGTAACTTCTGGTCACCATTTTGGAGGGGCAATGAAGGAATAGAAAAGCATTGTGAAGTTTGGGGAGGGGTTCTTTGCATCTCTTTGTACACTTGAGGCTCTTTGGGTGTGGTTTTTGGCAGGCAATGTTTACCCCCAAGTGTGCAGTTTTAATTTTGGAGGGGGGGGGCTTTGAGGGCTGCAAAAGCTATCTTCAAGGGACCTATAGGCTACATTTTCCCCACCCTAGATTCAAAGAATAGAACCCAAGCAGGCTCATAAAGGAAGAAACAGTCCTTCAAATAGCCTAGTGGTCTCAGATTCTTGCTTGAGGGAAGGCAACTTTCACAGGGAAAAAAAAAAGATTTGACACCCTTGCTTTGTGTGTGTGTGTGTGTGTGTGTGTGAGAGAGAGAGAGAGAGAGAGAGAGAGAGAGAGAGAGAGAGAGAGAGAGATGAGCCGGATGGCATGAGGATATTTACACAGGCACTTAGCCAGAAAACTGTTGTGTTTTCTGTAGATATGCTTCATTAGGAAGGGCATCATTTGATTGTTTCAGGCTTTTCTCACATCCCTTCATGTAGTGAAGGTAAATTCTGCAAAAATTTATTTGTAGAAATGGAAGGAGGAGATGGAGTGGGGTAAAGGAAAGAGAGAGAGAGAAGGAAGGAGGGAGAGAAAGAGACTTTAGGCAAAACCCTACAACGGATTTTAAAGGCTGTCTCTTTTATTTAAGGTAAAATGATATAATGCTTAAGGACATCCATTTCCAGTTAGTTCACATTTTACAAAGAAGTTACCAGAATCTATGAAAGATCCTGGAGGAGAAATCGAACTGCTCGGGGTGGGAAGAGGGGATGAGGGAGTGGGTCTGTATGGAATCAAGTATTAAAAAGCCACATAAAACCCTTCCTTTAAACCCCCTCTGTAAAGTCTTGTTTCCTGTCTTTATTCCCACTGACAGGGGAGAAACAAACCTCACCGACTGGAAAGGGGCTTGCTTCTGAGCATGAAGGCTTCAGTCTGATTCTGTGGAAGGGTCTTGCTTCCAGGTAAGCCCACCCAGGCTCAAAGCCCTGAAGCGAGAAGAGGTGGTCTTTATTAGCCAGGTGCATTCCTGGTCTGCCTGGGGGTGGGGGTCTGAGGAATGAACTATAAACCACTTTCTAATGTGCAGCAGAAGTTGCAGGGTAAGATCCCTCAGGATGATAGCCGGCTAGGTTATATATTGGAGAGTGCAGCTCTCTACTGCTCCGTGTGCATGTGTGCGTGTGCTTGTGTATTTCAGGCTGGCAGCTGGGGAGTGTAATAGCAGATGCTCGCCTGAGCTAAGCTGATTTACTTGTTTAAGATCTGACCTCATCATTTTGTCAGGATGGGTTCCCACCTATACAGTTAGGAAGATCTTAACTGAAGTGCTTCAGGTATACAGGAGAAGGAAAAGAAAGAGGCTGCTAGGAAGGAAGGCATGCCTTTTTTTGGATGAAAAGAAGACACTGAAAAGCACTGGGGATAACAGGGTTCATTTGGTTTCTAGAACAACTGGATTTTGTTTTGTGATTGTTGTTGCTGTTTTTTTTTTCCTTCCCCTCATCACATCTTTTGCAAAGATGTCAGTCTCTGGAAAGAAGGAATTTGATGTGAAACAGATCTTGAGGCTTCGCTGGAGATGGTTCAGTCATCCTTCGCAGAGTTCCACTGGCACCGGAGGTTGTCTCCAGCAGGAAGGATATGAGCATAGAGGGACGCCTGTCCAGGGCAGGCTGAAAAGCCACTCGCGGGACAGAAATGGGCTGAAGAAAAACAACAGCCCCATCCATCACAACATCTTGGCGCCAGTGCCTGGCCCGACCCCGGTATCCCAACGTCCCATCCAGACCTGGCAAGAAGACCTCATTGAGCATCTTCAGGTGACAGAGGAGATGCCCAAAGCTGGTCTCAAGGAGAACTGTGATCAAGATACCAGCCAAACCACACATGAATCACAAGTCATCACAGAAGAGAACAGCGAAGAGGCAGTTGAGAGGTGGGTGTTTTACATACCAGGATTAAGGGGGGAAATCTGCTTTCTGTTGTGGTGTTGGTAATTGTTCTACTGTTATTCCTAGTCCTGTATTTATTAATTTCATTATCAGTGCTATGTCATTATTAATTTGCATGATCCTTTACAGTGTCTGAGAGGACAGATCTCTGTCCTAAGAAGCATGCAGTTTAAAACGTCACACTGGGAAAGAACAGAGGAAGGGCAAGGGAAACAGTTGTAACTAGGGGCGCTTGAAGTATTTCTATCAGCATCAATAGGGTATGAGGTTACAGTAGGGTGTAGGTTTCAAGAGTTGTGCCAACAGCCAAGATTTTGGCTCAAGATGCTCTTTTTTGTTGATTTTTGTTGTTGTTGTTGAAAACCCTTCTCACTCTCACTTATGTCTTTGGACTGCATAATATTCAGATCTTCAGAAGCATATAAAAAAGAAAAGAGCCAGAGCTTTTCATTGAAAGCTGATGAATTTTCCTTCTTAAATTAACAAATTCAGTGGCACAAAATCTGGATCCGTTTTGTGCCCGCCATTTCCTATTTGTGACATGCATCCCCCAGAGGAATAAAGTCTTTCACACTTCACCTCATTCTGCCATCTCCCTCAGGTCCCCCCCCCTTCAGAGCATTTTCATAGCTCTGTAGAACATGTTAATTTGTCCTTCAGATAAACAATCTGCCTAAGAATTCCCCCTTTGGTGTGACTTGGTCAATAAGTTGGAACTTTGATTAATGGAAAAAGTTGAATGTGTGTGCATACTTGTGGGTACATAGGATGTGTATGTGTGTGTTCATGAAAACATGCACAGACAAGGCCTCTTCGCATCTTTGCTGCTACCGTTTACTCCTTGAGAAATATAATTAACCTTGAACTACATGGGAAAAACAGCAAGAAGATTCTCAATGTTTCATTTGCAAATTCATCCCCCGGGCTTAGCTTGCTGAAACTGGAACAAAAACTTAAGCCTGCAGTCCTATGCAATTATGCATATTTACTTGAGAGCAAATCCCATTGAACTCAATTAGACTTGTATGTTTAAGGTTGGCTAGTAAGCCTGCATTCCAAAAAAACACATGTAGCCCAAACTTCTGGATGCTTACTCAGAAGGCCTGCTGCATTCTTTGTCAGTGCACAGGGTTGTAGGCTTACATAGAAGTAAATGTCACTGAAAATAAATGGGACAGCTTCAGGATCAGGGTGCAAGTACCTTCCTGTGAGCTGAATAAACAAAGGAAAAACGAAACTGATAGCAATAAGATCATAATGCAAAAAAAGAAAAAGAAAAAAGATATTGCAAAATGGATTGGATGTGTCTGGAACTCTAGTTCCAGAAATACTTTAATTATTTTAAAATTGAAACCTCATATTTCAACTTCACTCTTCACATGAATGGATCCCTCACCACTTTAAAAGAAAATTAAATAATAAGCAGATAAGTGTATGTAAGGGTAAATTGTGAGGAGAGGGAAAAGCCACATTGCACCGTGCACACCTTTTAAATTTAATTTTATCAGTCTGGACAAGTATTTGTTGCAATATTAATTGTATTGCAAAATATTTAAATTTAAGTCTGAGAGGTTGTTTGAGCAGTAAACACGCTGGACAGTTAGTTTTGTCATTACTTCTGTACTGTCTCCTCAAAACCTATGTCTGGGTGATTCAAACAGATATGAATTTGGTGAAATCAAGTGGCATTATTTCAGTGATCAGGACCAGTGTTATTCTGAGCTGGTTCCAAAAAAGAATACAGTTGTCCCTCCATATCCACAGATTTGGTATCCATGGATTTAAGTATTCCTGGCTTGAAAATATTCTTTAAAAATAATAATCCAAAAAGCAAACCTTGATTTTGTCATCTTATATAAGGGAAATCACTTTGCTATGCCATTGCATAGAAATGGGACTTGAGTATTCATGGATTTTGGTAGCCACGGGGGGTCCTGAAACCAAACTCCAGCGACAACTGTACTTAACTAGGTAACTGAATTTTTCTTGCGTGACCTGATCCTTTGTCTTTTTACTAAGAATTAAATTCATGTCAGTGGGATTTATTTCTAAGGAAGTGGGCACAAGAGTGTAAATTTAGTATGAGCTCGAGCTGAAGAACAAAAGATATGCTAGGGGAATCTCATTCCAGAAATTTGTAACTCCATAAGTCAATATAGTCGCCACTATGATGACATGGGAATTGTCTGGAATTCTGCCATACGGTTGTTGTTATTATCCAGCAGTTGCCATGAATGTGGAAAAGGGGCATAGAAATTCGCAATGTGAAAGCAGCACCATCTTCCAAGCACTTCAAAATTTTATGGGCCAGCATGGGAGCATAGGAAGCTACCTCATGCCATGTAGTGAACTAAATCATGTAGCATGCAGGAATGATAATTACAAAAATGTCCCCATAGCCCAACTCAGTAAGAGTCTAAAAGTTTTTGTACATTTTCAAATGATTTTTCACATTTTGGGACTTTTTGGTGAGAAATTTGCTTGGGCAAAAAAAATGTTGTGCAAAACCCAATGAATTTTTTTGTGCAAAACATACAGTGTTCTGAACAAAATTTTTATTAAAAAAAGTAACTCCAAAACATGAAAAATCTTGTGACAGTTGACTGTTTAAGCAGCAGTGTGTCTCAATGTGTCATGCCACACTTTTTTGTCAAGAGGAGAAAATGTCAAGGAGGAAAAATAGGTATTTTCCCTCATCACCAGCACCACGTCCCACTGCTATGTCTATCCAGTCCAATACTGTCTACTCTGAACTAGTCTCAAGACAGAGGTCTTTCTCATTGCCTGGTTTCTGATCTTTTCAAACTAGAGATGCTATGGGCTGAAGCTGGCATCTTCTGCATGTGAAACCAGAAGCCCTGGTGGCGCAGTGGTTAAATGCCAGTACTGCAAGTCACCACGTCACAAGTTCAATTCCAGCAGGCTCCAAGGTTCACTCAGCCTTCCATCCTTTCGTAGGTTGGTAAAATGAGTACCCAGCTTGTGGGAGCAATTAGCGAACACACATTGGAAACTGCTTAATGCAGTGTAGATGTGTAAATTGCTGTTGCTTAAAATAATTTGTAAGCCGCTCTGATAGCCTTCTGGCTGAAGAGTGGGGTATAAATAAATAAATAAAAATAATAAAAAAAGCCATGTTCTTTGCATCTAAGCTGTTGCCATGAGTGTAGCTATGGGGAGGTGGCAGAAAAATGAGGGCATTGCCTCCAGTAAGAATTCTGCTTCTCCCAATTTTCCTTCAGCCTTCACATTTCTAGAATTTGCAATAACTTAAAACTTCAGCTGAGCATTTGGAAATTTAGACATCCAAGGAAAGGGGCAGGAAAAGCTATCAGGGGACTGCAAACACAGCCATTATATAAGAATCCTAGGTGTGAGTGATTTTCAATGTCTCACTTTCTGCAGTGGTAGATATTTGGGGACTGAAAGAAAATTTCATATGGGAGGCAAATTAATATTATTTTTGTGGGGAGGAATCTCCGCATTTTGCTCCTCATAGCTACACCCCTGGATGTAGCCCCTCCCAAGCAGTTGCCTAGAATGTCAGGCAAGGTCCTCTCCATCAACTGTTCTCTGATCTTTTAAACTGGAGATACTATGTATTGAACCCAGAACATTTTGCATGCAAAACCTGTGTTGTGTCATAGATTTATAATCCCTCTACAGACTTGGCAGCCTCAAGATGGGAAGTGTAATATGTGTTTGATCCCTAAAATATACTTGATACAGGGAGAAAAAAAATAGTTACAAGCTTCCTAACTTGGAGTGTTCAACCTGGGGACAAAATGAAGACCACTGTCAGTTGCTGGGCAAGAAAGAAACCCTACAATTCAAATAGGTTTTGTGTATATGTGTTTTCTAAAGATAGATTTTGTGTGGATTCCCTTACCCACTTTTGAGATAGAGAAATATCATCTGGAAGCATTTAAAGGGTGTATCCTAGTTTAATTGTCATTGCCACCTTGGAGGGAAACAGGGAATTGTAAGGGGGGCTAGGAATTTCAAGCAGAAAATTATCACAGCCTCATTTATTCTGTCTCCCAGAAATCTTATAGAAAGACCTGAGAGTTATAGTGGTATATGGAAGATTTGGGACTGGTGTAAAGATGGTTCTCCATGAAAATGACAAATTTGATACATAAGGGAAAGGCTAGTATTTTATCATATGCAATAAACAAGCTGATTTCCACATGGCTCAGTTTTAAAGCAATGATGTTCCATTTAAAAAAGGAGGAGAATTGCTCCCAGGGTCAAAGTTCTGAGACTTTTTTTTTTTTATTAGTGGGGATGATGACATTGTCTTCTCCCCTTTTAGCTCACCTACAATCCTCACAGTAGATGGAGGTGGGAGTGGGGGAACAGAAATTCTAAGCAACAGTATACTACTATGAGTTACTCCTGTTGTAATTCAAAGTTGTGAGGTAGCATGATCTTGAATTGGCGCTTAAAGAGTCATTAGCTTTACTAAAGACAGTCTCCTGGTGGAGATTAAAACAAGGGTAGAACTGGTTTGTTGACATGGAGCAGCATTTTAAAAATTCTTTTGTGAGGGGGTATACAGACTCTCATGAGGAATGCCTGGATTTCAAAATGTATGACTACACCATTGTTTTAAATGGGGGGCCAGACACATATGTGGAGAATATGTCTTTTCTTGGCCACTGGTCATGATAGCACTGCCAAGTTTCAAGGATCTTTAGGCAAGATGGTCTACAGCACACCCCCTTACGCTAACCAATTCACCATCGGACTCTCTGGGTGCGCCATACCCTCCCCTCCCTTTTCCTTCCTTTTTTCAATCAGAGTTCTTACATATATTGGTTAGCAAAGATTCAATGTATCTGGAATCTTTGTAAAAAAAAAGGTTTTCAGGAAAATGGGAAAGGTGACCCATTTCTTCCTTTCCTCCCCAGTTTCTTTTCTCACTATTACTCCCCACTCCTTCCCAGGCAGAAGTGATGGCAGATGGTGGCACTTGTAGGGGCTCTCTGGGGTATCACTTGGGACCCCTCAGGGCTGTGAGACCTCAGCCTATTATCCTATGGTCCAGTTTTACAATGCCTTTGCATGACTCTGTTCAACCTTCCAGTTCAGAGACAGTATGCTATTTAATATCAGAGGATGAGGTCCAGTAACAGGAGAATGCTGTTGGCTAGATGCTTTTCATGCTCGTGGGCTTGTGGAAAACACAGCACAGTTTAGCAGATTAATTGACAAGGTTCCCCATGACATTCTTGCAAACAAGCTTGTAAAACGTGGGCTAGACAAGTTAACTGTTCAATGGATTTGTAATTGGTTGACCGGCCAAACCCAAAGGGTGCTCAGCAGTGGCTCCTCTTCGTCTTGGAAAGATGTGACCAGTGGGGTGCCACAGGGTTCTGTCCTGGGCCCAGTGCTATTCAACATCTTTATCAATGACTTGGATGAGGGAATTAGGGGCATACTTATCAAATTTTCAGATGACACCAAATTAGGAGGAGTAGCTAATACCCTAGAGGACAGGGCCCAGTCCTGGGCCCAGTGCTATTCAACATCTTTATCAATGACTTGGATGAGGGAATTAGGGGCATACTTATCAAATTTTCAGATGACACCAAATTAGGAGGAGTAGCTAATACCCTAGAGGACAGGATCAAAATTCAAAATGACCTGGATAGCCTGGAGAGCTGGGCCAAAGCTAACAAAATGAAATTCAATACGGAGAAATGTAAAGTACTGCACTTAGGGCGGAAAAATGAAATGCATAGATATAGGATGGGAGAGACCTGTCTGAATGAGACTACATGCGAAAGGGATCTAGGAGTCCTAGTAGACCACAAGTTGAACATGAGTCAACAGTGTGATGCAGCAGCTAAAAAGGCCAATGCAATTTTGGGCTGCATCAATAGAAGTATAGTGTCTAGATCAAGGGGAGTAATAGTGCCACTCTATTCTGCCTTGGTCAGACCTCACCTAGAATACTGTGTCCAGTTCTGGGCACCACAATTCAAAAAGGATATTGACAAATTGGAGCATGTCCAGAGAAGGGCAACTAAAATGGTGAAAAGTCTGGAAACCATGCCTTATGAGGAGAGACTTAGGGAGCTGGGTATGTTTAGCCTGGAAAAAAGACGGTTAAGAGGCGATATGATAGCCCTGTCTAAGTATTTGAAGGGGTGTCACGCTGAGGATGAAGCAGGCTTGTTTTCTGCTGCTCCAGAGATTGGAACACGGAGCAATGGATGCAAGCTCCAGGAACAGAGATTCCACCTCAACATGAGGAGGAACTTTTTGACAGTAAGAGCTGTTCGGCAGTGGAACGCACTCCCTCGGAGCGTGGTGGGGTCTCCTTCCTTGGAGGTCTTTAAACAGAGGCTGGATTGTCATCTGTCGGGGATGTTTTGATCAAGATTTCCTGCGTGGCAGGGGGTTGGACTGGATGGCCCTCGTGGTCTCTTCCAACTCTGCAATTCTATGATTCTATGAATCCAGAGCTTGGAATTAAAGCATTGTGCATAATGGCATTATCTGTAATGTCACTTTTGAGGATGACAAGATAATAACAATGTTTCCTTTGCTTGTTGATGGTAATGATAGATCTTTTTCTTGGGACCCCCAGACTTACTTGTCAACATGTTCATGGCTGGGTGAAGCAGTGTGAGAGTGGGGAGTTGCCCTCTTCTCTCCTCATGGCTGGCCAGTTCCTTTCCCACAGCCCCTGTGCTGTTTTTGTGGGCCTTGGTTGCATTGGCCAGTCAGGCAGCTGGCCAGAAGTGGAGGAACGGTGGTGGGCCTTTCCTGGACAAACATAAAGATGGCATTCTTTCCTCTAGTGCATCTAGTCCATTTCCCCAAATGCTCCCTTGGCAGTTGCTTGCATTTGTCTTTTTCTCATTACTTGGACAGGAATCCTTTGGGAGGACATTTTGAGGGGATTTTAAAAGATTTTAGGCTTTCTTACTTTTAAATGGACCTCCCCTCGACCACAAATGAAGAACGAGGAATGCAATACGTTGGTTTTTTTTGGCAGTGTTTATGATTACAAGTTATGAGGGAGAGGGTTCTCCAATGAGTTACACAATGAATCATTTTTCAAAGGTAACTTTCCAAGTTCTGTACTAGATGGATGTTTGGTTGGATCCTTATGTTTTTAATTTTTGAGGAGTTTAATTATAATCTGAAATCACAGGGAATGTATCCCGCTTTTATTCCTAAAATCCAGAAGACGCTACAAAACAGCATCATGGAGCTGAAAGTTTAGAAATGTTGTGATTCTTTTAAAGATCAACCAAGAGCTATAGCATCCATTCAAAAAGCTCTTCTGGGTATGGCTGTTCTACTACACTGGAGCTTCCTGCCACTAGTGGGTTATTGAAACTACTGGCAGTGTTGACTGGTTATGATGTGACTTGTTCAGCAGTTGTTTAGGGCATCAGGTTAGAGACAACTTACTCATTAAAAAAAAAGTTTCCAGTTTTATCAACTGGATTCACTTCATGATAAGCAGGGAGCAATAAAACGGCAGGGGCAAATGCCATAAAATGCAACCATGCTATCTGTGATGCTGTGCTGAAGTTCCAAAGAATTTCTACATTGTATAATTTTGGATTGCGTTCTTTATTCTGTTTTAGTGTCACATGATGTGTTAAAAGCTGTTGTTTTTCTACTGCAAGTTAAAGTCAGGATGGCTAGAAAGTGAAAGACAGAAGAACAGTTAAAATTCCAGTACCTAACAATTAAGCATTATTGTATAACACCTTTCATCTGCTGCATTCCTTTCTGAATTGTGATGACAAATGTCTATGATCTTTCAAAACTTTATAGAATGACACACAGAGGAACTACGGTATAGACTCATCGAGTGTGAATGTTCTTTAGTCACAACCTCTTTCTATCAAAGAGCTGTGGATGTCAAGACTGACTAGGTGTTGTGTTTTTCATGTCCTCTTAAATTATTATGTTTTCATTATCACATTGTGCCCTTGTCTCCAAAATGCCTGGGAAACATTTTTGGCATTAAAAAAAGGGAATTGTCCGACTTATTTTATTTATTTCTTCTACTGCAGGGGTAGGGAATATATGTCCCTCTAAATGTTACTGGAGTGCAAATTCTATCGACTTGAGCCTACATAACCAGTGGTGAAGGATGATGGGAGGTACAGTCCCATGACACTTGGGAGGTCACACATCCCCCATCCTTCATCTAAGCCTTGGATACAAAGATGTTATCATTAGAGTTGTATGAATGAGTTTTTGAATCTAGCTCATGCTCCTTTCATACGTATCCAATCCAGTCTCTGTTATCATTTCAGAAACTGGGCGATACACTTCTCTAGAACCAGCATGGTGTAGTGGTCTGTGTTTGAATATGGCTCTGGAGACCAGGGTTTAAATCCCCACTCGGCCATGAAAAACCCCTGGGTGACCTTGGGCAAGTCACACACTCTCACCCCACAGAAAACCCCGTGATAGGGTTGCCTTAGGGTTGCCGTAAGTCAGAAATGACTTGAAGGTACACAACAACAACAAAAACAACAGGAAACACATGTGGGGTAGCCATGTTGGCCATGTTGCAAAACAAAATCCAAAAGAAGCCAGTAGAGCTTCGAAAGCTTGCATCATGTGTTTTGCAGTTTGGTTTGCCAATAAAGGTATCACTTTTTTGTGGATTCTGAATTTTGTTTTACAACACCAAGGACTTCTCTATGCAGACTTTCCCTAAACTATGCATCCTGTATGCATTTTTGAGCCAAGAACTGCACACAAAATTTGGAGCAGTACAAAATCTGAAGGATCACTATGTTCTGGCCTACATATTGCGTTAGTCTGGCAAGTGCAAATTAGGTTGGTTCACTTGAAAATTTAGGCAAAGTGAAAACGGAAGA
The DNA here is from genome assembly GCA_030847615.1 of Gambelia wislizenii. NCBI lineage: Eukaryota > Metazoa > Chordata > Lepidosauria > Squamata > Crotaphytidae > Gambelia > Gambelia wislizenii. The sequence goes on along the minus strand of JAUMIR010000011.1, from coordinate 26,233,770 downwards.
TAAGTTCTACTCATGCAAAAATAGAGGAGAGCTAAGATATTTCTCTGATTTCCAGTAATTTGTCCTTAACAAGTCATGTCTAGTATATTATCAATCAACCATCACGCACAAACATTAACACGAATAAAATGTACACATCTAGTGGTACTTCAGGAGGAGAATATGCTAATGTTGATTCTTCTCTGTCCTTTTTCTGCGAGGGAAGGCAACTCATGAAGAGCAAGGGACCAATTTCATGTCCCCAGATGTTAGTGTGGGCTACATACCTATGACAGTATAATTCAGTTTGATGGTGTGGCAGCAACTACTTATGGGAAACTGTATTTCCAGTTTCCCCAAAGCATGTTTTTGCACCAAAACAAGCAGTGCCAGGAGTGGGCACCTTGTTTTAGTGAATAATTGTGTCCTCAGAAGGCCCATATGCTTTTCGCTGAGAAAGAGTCAGGTGATTGCCTTAGATGGCACCACAATTAGGTGAGTCTGCAGTCTTCTGTAAGCTGCATTAGCAGCTATCCCTAGACTGCACAGCTTCACCCCTCTGCCCCAGAAATTGTCCTGTTCCCAAATTAGCCTGGTGCCTTGGGTGTATTGGAGGACATTCACCTGTTGTCACTACTAAACTAAAACAAACAGCCAAACTAGCTGGTTTCTGGACACGGAATGAAGAGGGACCACTATTTTGTCCTTCACCTCAGGTAGTAAAATATTTTGGGCTGGCTCTGGAAGTCAAGAATTTCTTTCCTTGTCAGACCATTGTGAGACTTTTGGAGTTCTTCTGTCTGCAGTTACACATTTAAATTTCAAGTCACATCGGCACTTTCTATGCAGATGACATTGAACTGGGCCACTAACTAATAGCAGTGTAAGCTTATTTCAAGCTCACACAATGACTTCCAATCAACGTCACCCAAATAAGGTCAGGGTCGGCTGTACAGAAAATCATTAAGCTGCCTCCAAGACTGCAGAGGAAGGGTGAAAGATTGACAAGGTGAGATGCACAAGCCTTGCCTTTCAAAAAGATCATTGGAGAGCCATGATAACATTAGCTTATGTTTCTCCATCTTCACAATCATTAAGTTATTTCTTTATTACAATGTTACCTTTAACAATAAGAGTATGTACGAAGAGCATGGATAGGATCTGTAATGAAGTTAGGGGGAAACATCTGGAAGTTTACAGTTGCCCCATGCTTTTGTGGGTAAAACTATCAGGGAGAAAGGGACCATTGTGCATATCTCCACCAACTTGCTGTTAAGGCTTAATGTTTATTGAGAGCCAGCATGGTGTAATGGTTTGAGTGTTGGACTAGGACTCTGGAGACCAGGGTTCGAATCCCCACTTGGCCATCAAAACCTACTGGGTGGCCTTCAGCAAGTCACACTTTCTTAGCCCCAGGGGAAGGCAAAGGCAAATCTCCTCTGAAGAAATCCTGCCATGAAAACCCCACAATAGGTTCGTGTTAGGGTCGCCAGAAGTCGGAAACAACTTGAAGGCACACAACAACAGCAAGAATAAAGTTATTTAACCCCTGATCCTGTTTTCAGTCAGATAAGTTTGACTATGTGAAATAAAATAGTGTGGAACAAGACAGAAGAGAATGGAGGAGGAAGTGGAGGAATCAGGTAGATAACTGGGAAACAGTAATTGCTGCTTAGGGACAATATTTTCATTGTTATGAAAGGCATCTCATATGCCTGTCAGGTTCATCCCTGAATTCTGGACATTAGAGTAGACTCCATGGAAGAACCTGACATGAGATTAGCAAAAGGCTTTGGCCTGTTTTCCTTGTCTGGGCCTCTCAGGCTTTGGGTGGGTGCCAGCCTGCCCTTTTGGGCCTGGGAACGCTGTTCTCCAAAGCAGCTCAAGGTCACAGCACCTGGAGCTGGCTGGCCGCTTTGGATCCTCCCTAAATGCCATTCTCACGCTGTAAGAGTTTATCTGGGAATTGTGTTGGGTTGTCCCCAGTTTCAGCTTGGCCTATGTTCATGATACACGTATCCTTGCTGAATAAAGAATTCTTATTGAGTGAATGTGAGTGTGTGTTCCTGGGACATCACAGTAAGCCGAAACTCACAAATCATACTTAATCTTGGAGTTCGACCCGCGATGGCTGACAATGCGGAGGTTGGAACCCAGCTGGAGAAAGACCTGGCACAGGCGGTGGCCAAGGAGCTGGCAGCTCAGGGGATAGTGCCGACGTGCCAGAGGCTGGTGCAGGCATGCCGGGGTAAGAGCCGAGCCGAGCCTGGCAGGGCTGGAAGGCTGACACATCCCCTCGACCTCGTGGAGCTGGGAGCAAGACAAGCCCTGGGGAGGGGCAGCCTACCTTTTTCTGAGTCTCCAGTGCATGGAGCTGGAATGGCCATGGGAGCCAGTTGGCTCTGGCCAGAAGAGCGAGGTTGGGAGGAATGCAGGTCCTGGCAGTGGGGTAGACCCCTAACTGAGGGATACCGAGAACCTGGGGCAAGACCTCAGTGCTCAGAACTGGAGGATGAGGTACAGCAACTGAAGCAACAGATGGAGGTCATGCAGACAAGCCTCCTGGAGATCCTGCAGAGACTGCCTCAGCAACCAGCTGCCCCGGGAGGAGGCCAACCTACACAGGACCCGCAGTTGCGAGCTCCAGGAGGAGGGGTCCCTGCCACACCTGCTGGGGCCCCTGTCCCACAGGCTCCTGGTCCAATACCCCCTGTGGGAGCTGGCCTGGTTGAGCCACGGGAAAGACCACGGGGGCTCAAGCATCAAGACCTGAAAGCCACCTTTGATGGGGATGCCGCTAGTTGCCATACTTCCTAACCCAGGCGATGGGGTTCTTGTCTGGTGGGGCTCTACGATATGGGGGCTCCAGAACTGGGGAATTTCCACAACTTCATGATGGCCTTAGGGGCTCAATTTGAAGACCCCCTGAGAGTGAGATGGGCACGCACAGAACTCCGGCAACTGCGACAAGGTTTGAGGTCCGTGGCTGAATATGCATCCAAATTCTGCCTCCTGGTCAGCCAGATTCCCAACTGGACCGAAGCTACTAAGGTGCAGTATTTTCAGGATGGCCTTAATGCAGACATCTTCGAGTGGGCATTGATCCAAGGGAACCCGAAACCCTCTTGGGATGGGTACAGCTGGCTGGGGAAGTGGAGACCCTGCGACAGAGCGTCAAGCTGGCCTGGCAACACCAGGGGCTTGGCGGAAAGCCCACAGGTCCACCAGGAAGAAAGCTAAGATGGCCCGACCCACTGGTGGCACGGGGGGGGGAGTCGGAGAGGGAGTGAAGGATGAGAAAGGGCTTGTGCCTGCACTGTGGGAAGAGTGGACATTGCATAGCTGAATGCCCAGAGAAACAACCTCAAGATGCCCCGGCAGAAGAGAGGCCCAAGAAGGCAGAGGGGAAGTCAACGGCACCCAGGACGCCATTCAAGCCCAAGACCAAAGCAGCGGTGCATGCCTTGATGTCAGGCCATGCAGTGGGAGAGTCGTCAGAGGAACCGGATCACGGTGGGTCCTCCTCCGATGCTGAGCCGGTGCGAAATGGCTCCAGCCCGCCCTACTAAGCGGCTGAAGGCAGACTTATCCCAAAGGGCACCCAAGTGCTGTGGTGAGTGGGATGAAAGGCCCTTTTTTCTTAAAAGCCAAAATAGGGGTTGCAAATAGTGGGGTCCCCCGAAAAGTAATGTTAATGGTGGATTGTGGATGTACCCAAGTACTAATTCACCCCTCCTTGGTCAGTGAACTTGCAGTTAGCACCATTAAGTTAGACAAGCCGGTGTGGCTGTCTCAGATGGACGGAGGGATGATGAAGGGGCCCCCCGCAAGGCGAATGACTGGCCCAGTGCAGATGAAGATGGGGAATAATAATAATAATAATAATAATAATAATAATAATTTTTTATTTTTAACCCGCCCCTCTGCTCAGCAACCGGGGCGGCGTACAACAAGATTAAAACATCAAGTTAAAACAATCCCTCCCCATCCTAACCCTCCCACCCCTTAAAACTAAATTAAACTAATGAGGAGTTAAAACAAGAATAAAATATGATAAATAAATAAATAAATAAATAACAGCAATGATGGCAAGGGGGTGGGTAGCAATCAGTCCACTGGAACCGGGAAGTTATTCCGGGAAGACCTGCCAGAAGAGATCCGTCTTTAGCACTTTCTTGAAGCTATCAAGAGTAGTGATAAGACGGATCTCATCTGGCAGGCCATTCCAGAGTCTGGGAGCCGTAGAAGAGAAGGTCCTCTGGGAGGTCTGCGACAGCCTAGTTTTCATAGGTTGCAGCAGGTTCCTCCCAGAGGACCGAAGTGCGCGGGGGGAATCATATGGGATGAGGCGGTCCTGGAGATAAGATGGACCCAAGCCATGTAGGGCTTTAAAGGTTAAAACCAACACCTTGTACTGCGCCCGGAAACTAATCGGCAGCCAATGGAGAGATTTAAGCACAGGTGTTATATGCTCTCTCCTAGATGTACCCGTAATTAACCTGGCTGCCATATTTTGTACCAGTTGAAGTTTCCGGGTTAGGCACAAGGGTAGCCCCATGTAGAGTGCATTACAGTAATCCAAACATGAGGTTACCAAAGCATGTACCACAGTTTCCAGATCCCTTGTATCCAGGTAAGGGCACAGTTGGCGTATCAGCCGAAGCTGATAACAGGCACTTCTGGCCGTCGCATTCACCTGACTAGTCATGTGAAGCGATGAATCCTGGAGTACCCCCAGACTGCGAACACAGTCCTTAGAGGAGAGTGTGAGTCCATCCAGGACTGGAAGTCGTATTCCCAGACCTGGTTTCGGGCCTGTGACTGCCAGACCTGGTTTCGGGCCTGTGACTCATCAGGAGGAACTCCAATTTGTTATAACCCCAGGCTTAGTTCCAGCTGCAGCAGTGGGCTTAAACTGGCTGAAATTCGACAACCCCACCATAGACTGGGTAAAGGAAACTGTGGCTTTACAGACCCCTTGTGTGTGCGGGAACACGGGGTGGGTGAGGCCCCACTGGGGAGGATCCCTCTAGAGGCCAAGCCGATGAACTGTACAATCGCTCTGGTTCAAGGTGAATTGAAAGGATTACCAGTGGAGTATAAACATTGGCAGTATGTGTTTGAAGAGAAGGAATGTGACATTCTGCCCCCCCCCACAGGCCATTTGACTGTGCTATTGAGATAGTTTCCTAGACTGAGCTGCCCAAACCCAAGATTTACTCCATGACACTGGCAGAGATGAATGCCCTCTGGGAGTTATAGACAAAACCTTGGCCCAGGGGTTCATCAGACCTATGACCTCCCCCTTGGGGGCCCCTGTGTTATTCAGACACAAGGCAGATGGGGTCTTTGTCTATGTATTGATTATAGATCTTTGAATGCTATCAGCCTGACAAATCAGTATCCCCATCCCTTAATGAAAGACATCCTGGCTCATTTAGCCAAGGAGAAGAGATTTACCAAACTGGACTTGCGGGAGGCGTACTACAGAGTGCGAATTAAAGAAGGGGATGAGTGGAAAACTGCTTTTAATTGCCAGCTAGGGGCTTTTGAATTCTGTGTAATGCCATTTGGACTAAGCGGAGCCCCCGGAATTTTCCAGAACTGGATTAATGATGTGCTGAGAGAGTTCTTGTACAAAGGAGTACTGGTGTATTTGGATGATATGCTTATTTATTCTAAGGACTATACGTCCCACGTGAAGTTGGTGAAAAAAGTGCTTAGTAAATTGGGGGAGAATCATTTGTATGCCAAAATGTCAAAATGTGAATTCCATCAGAGCCGCTTAGATTATTTGGGGTACCGCATCTCTAGCAGGGGGGTTGAAATGGACCCAGAGAAGGTAAAGGGGGTCCTTGCATGGGAGGCCCCCAAAACTAGGAAACAGCTTCAGAGCTTCCTAGGGTTTGCTAATTTTTACTGGTCCTTCATCCCTGTCTTTGCTGAGGCGGCCTTACCTTTGACAGACCTGCTGAAAACCAAAGGGGTGGGGGAGACAAAACGAACTAGCAAGGGAAGGCAGAAAAGCCTCCCCAAAAGATTGTGTGGACTGACCAATGCCAAAGGGTATTCAACAAGCTGAAGAAGATTTTCACCTCTGAACCCATTCTGAGACACCCCGACCCCACCCAGCCTTTTGTGGTTCAGGTAGACACCTCAGATGTGGCGATGGGGGGTGTTGTTACAACGGGATGAAGGGGGGGGGGAGCTCAGACCTTGTGCTTATCTGTCCAAGAAATTCAATGAGACTGAGTGAAATTGGCCAGTGTGGGAGAAGGAGGCGGGGGGTGATCAAATTGACCTTAGAGACTTGGCGCCATCTACTGGAAGGATCTTCCCAACCTTCTGAGGTTTGGACAGATCACAAGAATTTGGAGGCTCTGAAAACTCCATGGCGCTTAAACCCTAAATAAATTTGGTGAGCCAGTTTCTTTTACTGGTTCAACTTCACCCTGAAGTTCCTCCCGGGAAAAAAGAATTTTTTTTGGCTGACACTTTGTCCAGGCTCCCTCAACATGACAGTCAGCGAAAGGAGATGATAGACACAGTCATCTCCCCCTCCCATTTGGGATTGGCAGTTCTCACATGCAGCCAAGCCAAATGTCAGGAGACCAAGGCAAGCCCTTCTTTGGGCCCGGACAAAGGCTTTGCGGGGGAGCCTGGCAGCTTGCCTGCAAAGACCATGACCCCCACTATGGCACCGGCCCCATCTCCCTTGGAGCCGTCTCCTCCAGTCTCAGAGGGCGATGGCAGTGGGTGGCAGGATCAATTGGCAGCCGCCCTCTCCAAGGACCCGTGGTTTCTATCTCACCAAGGGGAGGTAGTTCTACGAGAGGGTTTGGCTTGGAATGTGAGCGTGTGTTCCTGGGACATCACAATGCCTTTGTGTAAAAAACTCCTTTTTAAAGATAGTGGCCAATTTCAAGATGTGTTTATGTGGATGCGCATGAAAGACTTCAAAATTCAGCCATACAAAGTCACCTGGACAGTAAAACTTAGGACAGCAGAAAGTCTCAAACGTCAATCCAGGCAACTCCCACAACTTTCCCCCTTATAACCTCTCCTCATTGTTTTGTTCTCCTGTTTCTTCTGCTTTCAACATCCTTTCACCATGATTCTTTGCTTCCCTTCTCTCCTTCCTCTCCTTGCCTAGGACCTTCCTAGAAAATAGTTCTGTTGGACAGCTACCTAAAAGGGAACAGCCCTCTGGAGCAGGGAATATCCTTGCTGTCTTTTGATATTTGGGGTCATGGTGGTTTTTTGCTTTTAGGTGAGGGAAATCGTGTGTCTGGTTTTTATGTTTCATTTGAAAGATGCTATCGAGATACAGCTATCGTAAATTTTTGTAAATTTTGTTTTGCTGTTTAATTTTCTATTTGTGTTAACTTTAGTGGCCTGTCTTTGAGCATTATTGTGGTGGAAAGGCTGCATAGAAATATGCCATGTCATGTCATATAACTGCAGCATTCTCTCAAGTTACTGCTTTTTAGCCCATTGCCAAGCTACTTTATTCTAGCCATCCAGTACAGTAACTTGTTTCCTGTTAGTTATGGCAGGAAGGCTGGAAAGTTTGTCCTAAGCTGGTGAATAGGGCTTTTTATTCTTTCACCTTTATGGGGATGTGTGGTGTGTGGGAGCAGGGCATGTTGCCACCTAAAACAAAGGACAAGATAGCAGTGCCCTTTCCCAGCCAATGAAAAAAAGCTAACTAGGCTGGCAGTTGAATCTCACATCCACAATGGCACTGAGACAGCATCCTGCACTGTACCTTAAGCCATGGGCTAGTTTGAGGGGGTCCAAGACAGGTTGTTTAACATATACCAATCTCTCCTTCTTAAAAAGGGGGTGGCCAGGGGCAGTGGTGGCTCTAGGGGGGTAGAGAGAGGCTGAACTGCACCAGTTGACCCAGTTGGGGGGGGGAGACAGGGTGACACCAGCCTTAGTGACACCACAGACCTGGGGGCTTGAGCAGAACACTCAGAATTGGGTGGGATGGCCCATGGAAGTTCACACTTTTTCAGCTCTGCTGGGCAAGGAAAACAACATCATCATTATGTGAGTATATTTAATATTCAGGAAGCCTCTTCCTTCTTTCCCCTGGTTGTCTTGTGCCTAATGCTAGATTTTTAATTTTTTTTTTCTTTAAAGGCCCTACACTATGAATCAGGTTTTCCATTTAATCACATTACAGTCAGTAGGGGCATCATTTTGAAAGCAACCTAAATTATATATTATAGTTTCTCATTATAGACAGCAAAAATTGGCTGCAGCTGGTACCCATGAGAACGATAGGCAGGCTCACAGCACAGAAGTGGCCTTTAAGTAAAGGTTATACACAATTCTGTGAAATGCAGTTGTATTAAGAGAAGTTGTTAATAATTCTATAAAAAGCTTTCTAGATTACCTTTGATGCCAGAAACACACAAGAGAGGGATTTAGCTATATTGTGTATGTTCACACTTCCAGCTAAATTGTTTGATGCAATGGCGCATTGGAGGACAGAGTCTCCCTGCAGCAGTTGCCTGGACTTCCACTCAGATTATATTCCAGCTCATCCTATTTACCAAGGACTGTCCCTATTTTCTGTGTGATGAGACAGCAAAAAGACCTAATGCAGTTCTAGATTGTGTCAACAAAAGTATAGGCTGGCATCCTGTTCATTGGAGCTAGTGAAATGTAGAATCATAGAATCATAGAATTGTAGAGTTGGAAGAGACCACGAGGGCCATCCAGTCCAACCCCCTGCCACGCAGGAAATCTTGATCAAAGCATCCCCGACAGATGGCAATCCAGCCTCTGTTTAAAGACCTCCAAGGAAGGAGACCCCACCATGCTCCAAGGGAGTGTGTTCCATTGCCGAACAGCTCTTACTGTCAGAAATTTCCTCCTTAATGTTGATGTGGAATCTTTGTTCCTGGAGCTTGCATCCATTGCTCCGTGTTCCAATCTCTGGAGCAGCAGAAAACAAACCTGCTCCATCCTCAGCGTGACACCCCTTCAAATACTTAAACAGGGCTATCATATCGCCTCTTAACTGTCTTTTTTCCAGGCTACAAATACCCAGCTCCCTAAGTTTCTCCTCATAAGGCATGGTTTCCAGACCTTTCACCATTTTAGTTGCCCTTCTCTGGACATGCTCCAATTTGTCAATATCCTTTTTGAATTGTGGTGCCCAGAACTGCACACAGTATTCTAGGTGAGGTCTGACCAAGGCAGAATAGAGCAGCACTATTACTTCCCTTGATCAAGACACTATACTTCTATTGATACAGCCCAAAATCACATTGGCCTTTTTAGCTGCTGCATCACACTGTTGACTCATGTTCAACTTGTGGTCTACTAGGATTCCTAGATCCCTTTAGCATGTAGTCTTGTTCAGCCAGGTCTCCCCCATCCTATATCTATGCATTTCATTTTTCCGCCCTAAGTGCAGTACTTTACATTTCTCCGTATTGAATTTCATTTTGTTAGCTTTGGCCCAGCTCTCCAGGCTATCCAGGTCATTCTGAATTTTGATCCTGTCCTCTAGGGTATTAGCTACTCCTCCTAATTTGGTGTCATCTGCAAATTTGATAAGTATGCCCCTAATTCCCTCATCCAAGTCATTGATAAAGATGTTGAATAGCACTGGGCCCAGGACAGAACTCTGTGGCACCCCACTGGTCACATCTTTCCAAGACGAAGAAGAGCCACTGCTGAGCACCCTTTGGGTTTGGCCGGTCAACCAATTACAAATCCATTGAACAGGTAACTTGTCTAGCCCACATTGTACAAGCTTGTTTGCAAGAATGTCATGGGGAAACTTGTCAAAGGCCTTACTGAAATCAAGGTATGCGATGTCCACAGCGTTCCCTTCATCTACCAAGCTGGTAACTTTATCAAAAAAAAAAAGAGATCAGATTAGTCTGGCATGACTTGTTTCTCTGAAACCCATGTTGACTTTTTGTGATTATGGCACAATTATGTAGTGGTTGGACTGTTGGACTAGGATGCTGGGAGACCCCATTTGGCCATGAAAACTCACTGGGTGGCCCTGGGCAAGTCACAATTTCTTAGCCTCAGAGGAAAGCGGTGGCAAACCTCCTCTGAATGAAACTTGCCAAGAAAACATCCTGTTCATTCATTGTGGTGATGCAACACTGACGTAGTAAATCCTAATATCAGGTTTAATATCATTTCCAAGGCATCCTAGGACAGCTGCTCATGCCTCAATAGTTCACCCAGTCCATGAACCTCTGGTTTAATCTCTAACAGCGACATCAGAGGCTCCGGGGCATTGTGGGAAATTAAAATGTCAAATCTTGGCAACCCCTGGAATGCTTCTGCTGCTGCCAAAGGAACCCAACAAGGAATATTGGTCACATTGTTTAGGGCTCCCCTCAAATCTGGAGCCAGTACTGGTGAAAACCTTCACCACTGTGTAATAACGGGAGACGTGGCAGTTGTAATCCCTCATGTAAAAATAGAAGTGTTATAAGCATCTCTCTCATTTTATTTATTTGATTTGTAAGCTAGTGTTACCAGATTGAAATCTAGAGAGGGCTCCTGCACCTTTAATGTTTGTATAGAAGAAGGAATTTCAGCAGGTGTTGCTTGTTACCTGGTGGCATGTAACACCTGCTGAAATGTCCTTTTCTATGTAACCATTAAAGGGGTACAGGAGTGTTCTCCAGTCTTCCGTCTGGCAACCCATCTTTCTTCCAAGGAGACCAGACTCATATACATTGGTTTTCCCTTTCTATTCTCCCAATAGCATCAAGAGGTAGGTTAATCTGGGACAAAGCATGACAGGCTGCAGCAGACATAAGTATCTCTTTTTTAAAATTTTGAGACCAGAAGCTCTTTCTCAAGGGAACCCTTGAAAAGCAAGTCTGAATATTTGGAATGTTAAAAAGGCTACTCAGGTCTTTTCTCTCCTTGTTTGCTCATTCAGGGAGGCAAGAAAGGAAAGCTTTTTTTTTTTTTAATGGTGTATTTTTGTTTTGTTTTGTTTTAGTGTTCAGTTTTATAGCAGCTATGTAGATCTTTTTTGGTGAAGCAAGAATGTGACAGGCCCAAGGTCACTGAACTCAGTACAGATTAGAACTGAGGGTCTAACCAGCTTTAGGGCCTGCTTGCACTACATAACAACAACAACAAATTTATTGATTAGCCAACTGACCATATCAACAGTAGAATACAATAGAATACAAAGTATCTGAATATCAAAGTACATACAAAAATGAATTAGATCACACTACACATAATTAAAGCACTATATTCCCTTTTAACTGCCATGGCAACCTCCTAAAGAATCCTGGGGCTTTTACTCTGGTAAGGTACTAGAGCTCTCTGGCTGAAAATTCTAAATATACCTCCATAAACTGAAAATTCCAAGAGTCCATAGGGTCTTGGCATGATAGCGCTATAACTGCTATAACTGTGTAGTGTGAAAGGATCCCTACCTGGCATTCTAAGCCAAGAGTATGAAACCATTTTGAATCCAAGGGCTGAATTCAGTTTCAGAGAACCTTTTGGAAGCTGCATTCCAGTGGAGGTTGGGCATAGAGTGGGGCCAAAAATGCTCACACATTTTAGCTTAAGGCCATTTTGTTAGTGTCTAAGAGCATTATCAGACATGGCAAACATCGTGGAATTATGACATCAGGGTAGTGCAAATGGCCCTGCTATCACATGATGTTGCTGTCCTCACGTTATTACCCCATTCTCCAGACACGAAAAAGGTGTCCTTTCTCATTTGTGGGACAAGCCGTCAATAGATTGTCAATAGTGCTCTTTTTGTGCTATTGACTGTGTGTAAAAACACATCCCATTGTAATCATGAGATCACAGCATGAATGGGTGGTCCTCAGTGCAAAAACTTCTCGGTGAGAACGTGAAAATGAAGCAGAGGACACTCTTTTTATGAATTATCCCCTTTAGTTTGTATGTTTTTAGGTTTGTTTCAGTGCTTGTCTGTTCATTTACTTTGTTAATTTAGGTTTTTTTTTTTTGAGTTTTAATTGCACTCACGTCTTCTTGTGAGAACTGCCAAAATCTCACCCATGTCAAATAGCAGAAGTAAACTCCTGTTCTTGAAGTGCTAGCAGTCTTAGTGCGATAATTCTATGGCGTTTCTTTTGTGTGATTACATGTACATGCGGGAATAAGTGTTATAATGCCACAATGTTCCCACTATCTTGATTCACAGAATTACAGCATTTTTAGATGCTAGGACTTTTTCAGACGACTTAAAAGTCGTCCTGAGGAGCCGCAAGAGGCACAAAGCTGTCTTGCTGCAGGGGTCCTTTTTCAGACAATGCCGTCTCCTTCCGTTTCACCTCTGTGTTCCATGGAGGGAAAAGGCGGTGCTTTTTACTCATGAAAGTTTTTTGTGAGTAAAAAGTGGTGCCTTTTCCCTCCATGGAACACAAGCAAATGATGGTGGCATGGCAAGAGGCCTTGTCCATCTCTAAGATCTCTAAAAGCTTTGATTGGGATCCCAGGGGGATCAGATGTGGTCGCAGGGCATGAAGTTTACCACACTAGCTCTAAGCACTGCACTAAGCACTGTTGTCTCCATTAATCTATGTGGTGTTGGAGGGTAAGTTCTGAGATGTCCGGTTTGTCTGCAGCTACCTATAGATGGCACCATGACACTACCTTTCCACGGTGGCAGAACTGCATGCTCCTCTGAGGCAAGAGTCTATGCTGGCAGTAGTGCTCCTGATAGGGTCTCCCTGTCAGACAGGTTTTTGATGAGGAGACAGATTAAGGGCCCATCTACATGGGCCAGAATACACTGGATTGTAGTAACCACAGAACTATTGCATTAATTTCCCATGCAAGCACAGTGATGCTCAAAATTCTACAATAAAGACTTTTACCATATATGGAGAATGAAATGTCTAATGTCCAAGCTGGGTTCAGAAAAGGAAGAGGCAGTAAAGATCATATTGCAAATATATGTTGGATAATGGAGCGCACCAAAGAATTTCAGAAGAAAATCAGCTTGTGCTTTATAGATTATAGCAAAGCCTTTGATTGTATAGATCATGAAAAACTATGGATCGCTCTTAAATAAATGGGTGTGCTACAACATTTGATTATCCTAATGTGTAACCTGTACTCAGGACAAGAGACCACTGTTAGGACAGAATATGGAGAATTGGAACGGTTTCCAATTGGCAAGGAGGTCAAAGCTGCATTTTATCACCCTGTTTAACTTGTACGCTGAAGTATCATATATAAAGCTGGATTAGATTTAGAGGAAGGAAGCATGAGAACTGGAGGAAGGAACATCAACCATTTAAGATATGTAGATGACACTATACTACTACTGCTACTATACTACTAGCAGAAAATAGCAAAGACTTCAAATGTTTGCTGAAGAAAGTCAAGGAAGAAAGTTCAAAGGCAGGGTTACAGCTAAACATTAAGAAAACAAAACTAATGACCACTGATGATTTACATAACTTTAAAGTAGGTAATGAAGACATTGAGATAGTGAAAGATTTCCTATACTTAGCCTCAGTCATTAATCAAAATGGGGACTATAGTCAAGAAATCAGAAGAAGACTAGGACTGGGAAGGGCAGCTATGAAGGAACTGGACAAGAACCTGAAGTGTAAATATCATTGATTACCAAAGTCCAGATTGTCCATGCCATCATATTCCCAATTTCTATGTATGGTTGTGAAAGCTGGACAGTGAAGAATGTTGAAAGGAGGAGAACCAACTCATATGAAATATGGTGCTGGATAAGAGTTCTGTGGATACTGTGGACTGCTAAAGGACAAATACATGGATCCTAGAGCAAATCAAGCCTGAACTCTCCCTAGAAGCCAAGATGATTAAATTGAGACTGTCACACTTTGGCCCTATCATGAGAAATGATATTGTTATAAAAAACAATAATGTTTAATAATGTAAAAGGCAGTAGGAAAAGAGGAAGGTTGCATTCCAGCTGGATAGACTCAATCAAGAAAGCCACAAGCCTAAGTCTGCAAGACCTGAGTAGGTGATAGGATGACTTGGAGTTCTCTTATCTCTCTCTCTGGCTTTTCTTCGCAAACGAAGATTCAGGAAGGACTCATCCTGTGCTTTCTGCAAGTGCGCTGATGACTAAAAAGGCCAATCCGAGATAAACAAGTCCAGTTGCAGAAAGCACAGCAGAAGGTCTCCTTGGGTGATGTTTCCGGGTTGTGATTCTTTCTGCGTTGTCGTTTCTCTTCAAGACTTGTTCGTCGTGAGTTCTCAAATAAGGCTGCAGCATTGTGGATAGTGCGTCTCCATGCCTCCCGATGTGAGGCCAGGGCGGACCACTGTTGGTGCTGTAAAGCCTCTTAAGAAAAGCCAGAAAAAGGACAAGGGGCCAGTATGACTAGCAATAATCTCTTTAGTTTAACAATATTCCGCTCTTTTTATCATGAGAAATAAAGAAAAGGAACAGTGCATTCTATTCTTTCCAAGTATAGTTAGCAAATCTTTCAAAGCAACCATTGATTAGTCTTGTGAAAAATGGCTCTTCAAAATGTGTGTGCTGATAGTGTGTGAAAAGGCAATTCAACACAAATGAGATGGGCCAAGCTTGTTAAGCCAGTACTTTGTTTTCTTAAGGGGAAAGGGATAAGTCCATGGAATCAACAGGAGATTGCATCACAGTATGTGCATTTTTAGAAGGTCATAAAAAACAATTGCTGAGTTTATAGAAATGCAACATAAAAGCACTTTAGAGCTAATGGACAATTAAAGGTTATTTTATGACTGAATCATTGACTTCCAAACTATTTATGAGGAGATCAGCACAGACCATTAGTGGAGCGTGTTTTACATTTTGGAAAGTTATCCATACATGTGCCATTAGACCAAAGTGGATGTGTGGGCACACATTATCTATCAGCCCTGAGTCCTTAAACCATGAGGCTAATGTTTTCCCCTTAGGAATATGTCATACAATCAGCAAAATACCATTTTGCAATTGCAAAACTGTGTATTGTCTTGGATGCTCATTCTGCATTCTCTCCCATTTTAGTAACCGTATATCATGAAAAAATGGTTCCTATGAGCTTTAAAAAATCATTGTGTCTGAAAGAAAATGGAAAAAAATAGCTGAACTATTCAATAGACCTATGAGAAGGAGCACCAGTTAAAAAAATCTTTGTCAAACAATCACTTGAATTTTAGTCTATTAATCAACAAATTTGCATACATTTTCATAGGAAGGAAAACATGGTTCTGTATTAAAAAATCATTTTTTGTTTTTCTTTTAAATGGTGCATGAGTTGGAGCAAGTGTTCTTTTAGAAGGATTCCTCTCTGTAGGAATCCAAAGGGTTGCAAATGCTACAATAGTACAGCCCGCCCCCCCATATCTGCACTGTTGGTAACTGTGATTTCATTTAACAATAATCAGGAGAAAAAAGGTCTCTCTAGGCATGTGGAGGGTCTCTCTAGGCATCTGGAGATCCTTCAGCATGACTTTTGCTAGAAGTTGACCATAAAGTCATGCTGGAGGACCTCCAAATGCCTAGAGAGGCATCTTTGTAGACGCTTTCTAGGTCCTCCAGTACGATTCTATGGTATTTTATGGCATTTTGCTATTATACGCAGTTTCACATATAAATGGTAAGTCCAAGACTGTATCCCCCACAGATACAAGGGGCAACCTGTAATAGGCTAAATAGTAATTCCTGTAATCAGTATGTGGGAGATGCTTCTTTTTTGGATGCACTTATATTGCAGGTATCATCTCAGAAGAGGCATTCCCTCCTCCATGTAAGAGAAGAGGACTGTCTCTTTTTAAGATGGTACATGCCCTGCAAGTGAGAGACAGGAATGACACTCCTTTAAGATGGTATTTGGAGCTTGAAATTTTGATAAGTCCTTGGCAAAGATCCTACATTATGCTTGTGAGGGATATAAATCTACACTCAAATGGATATGCAATGGTTGACATTGTGCAACTGATTGGGTATTTGCCAATGTACCTTCTTATTTTCCCATTGTGTGATATGGAATGCATGGTAGCTGTTTCTGCAATCCCAGTGAATAAAGTGGTATATTGAAAGCACTGACAAATAGTTACGCATCATCCAAGAATGCACAACTGCATGGCTGGAATCATGTTGGCTAGTTTCTACTGAAATAGACCCATTGAATAAACTGTTGAATTGTAACTCATATATAATTAATCCAGTTGATTAGATGGATCTGTTCTAGCCAGTACTAGCAGTAGGATTTAGGTCCATGTGAAATGGTACATTTATGCAATTATTAACTACATGTGTAGGGAACTTGCACACGTGTATGGCACTAACAGGATTCCAGCCTTTGTATGCAAAAGAAGAATTTTTATATTTAAAAAAAATCTAGTATCCAATTAATCAAGCCACATTTTTGGTTAAATTGTTTAATCAATTAAACTAAAATAACTAATTACACAGTCAAGTTCTAAAATGGAGGATTATTTTTATTTTAATAAGAGACAGAGCAGGAAAAACAGGAGGATACACACTTGAGACTAAGCAGCAAGACTACATATTCCGTGAGAGTGTGGGAGCCTTGTTCCAAAATTAAATCATGCTGCAGTATGGATTTCTGGCATCTTATATTAGCGCTGGGTGCTCTACCCTTTGTTTCCCTGTGCTAAAAGCTGTCCATACCTATTAATTTTAATCAGAGTAAAAGCCGCACACCATCTCTCAGAATGTGGCCCTACACACTGTCTGCAAGCTAGTGTGTGAACTCTTCAAATTTATGAATACCCAACTGCCATTTTTGTTCTCAGAACTGAAAATGAGATCTCTCTACATTTTGAATGGTTTTCTTATATGTTGGGGCTAGAGAGCCAGTGTGGTGTCGTGGTTTGAGCACTGAACTACAACTCTGGAGACCAAGGTTTGAATCCCTGCTTGGACATGAAAACCTACTGGGTGAACTTGGGCAAGTCACACTCTTTCAGCCTCAGAGGAAGGCAATGGGAAACCTCCTCTGAACAAATCTTGCTGTAATAGGTTCATCTGTAATAGGGACCCTGTAATAGGTTTGTCTTAGGGTCGCCATACATCAGAAATAACTTGTATGCACACAACAAGAACAGGCAACAACAAAGCCCCTGAAAGCTTCTTTTAGATCTCATGTACAAGAATAATCAAGAACTTCTTTCCCTTCCCTTCTCACTGCACTGTGAACCCACCTCTCTGCTTTCAGCTCCCCCATGTCAAGTAGTGGCTGAGGAGGGGACGGGAGTCCTGACAGCATCCCTGCTATGTTTGTACAGCTGGATGCATAAAGAAAAAGGCATCTTCGAGGAGCTCCTGGATGTGTTTTTTTTTTTTTTTGAGGTCCAGGAGGATGTCTTCTTTGTGCATCCAGCTGTAGAAATGCAGCTGGACTGCCTGGCCACACTCCTGCAGTCCCCCAAGCTTTGGTGTGGTAGGAGAGCTGTGAACTCCACAGACAAAGGATTATTGTATAAAGAAGGTAGTAGATACCTCCTTCTGCAGTAACACAGGCAAGCATAATTTAATGTTAGGTCTGCTTGTGACGCTAACAAATTCCAGCCAATATCTGCCCAGATATTGCTTGCCATGGGGACTAATATATTTATTCCATTAGTCATTATTTGGGAGAGGGGCTGTTGCCTCAGAGAAGGAGATTTTTTTATGTTTTATTATATTAATTATATGAGATTGCAATTGTTTCTTTAACATTAAAGAAAGGTCCTAGGTTGCTCAGATGAGTGAAGCAGCTGCCATGTTCCCTGCTGTATTGCATCACTCAGAGAATTATTTGGAATCAGAGGGAATGGAAGCAAGGAGAGAGAGCATGCTGTGCTTATCTGAGTGGGACAGGATCCTTGATGGCAGGTAAAAAATAGACCACATCTCCTACCCCTCATATAGTTAAGAAGATATCAGTGCCTCTTATTAACAGCCAACAGATCTAGTGATGGACAAGGTTGCAGCAATGTAACTGCAGTGTAACATGTTCCCTCTCAGAATGAGTAATATATTAGATGAATTCCTGATGGGGGTAAACAAGGAATGCAACATATTTGTTTAAAACGGTAATGTTCTAAACTCTAGTGCACATCCTTGGCTAGCCAAGGATCCCCTTTACAGTGTTGTAGAAATCTCTATCCCTGACATTTCCTCCTGAATGATTTTGTTTTGCTTTCTCACTTTTACTTCCTGATTCAGCTGACAATTCTTTCCTCTACAACCCCCACCCAATACCACCCCCTCCTTTTGACACCAAGTAGTATCTTCTGCATCATTGGGAGAGCAGTGAGAAAGGTATCATTGGGACAGTGGCTTGCTTCCCCGATGATGTTGTTTCTACGGAAACAACCATTTCTAATCATGGCGGTCCTTTCTGACAGATGATGTGAAATAGCACATTGCTTGAGAGCAAAGCACTGTATCACACATGCTCCCAGCATCTGTTAACTGAACCTTCACCAGCTCGCAGGTGCTCAATTATTGGTGTCCACAGGCATTGTTTTTTTGTCGGCTTTGTTTTGCCCAGGAGTGCTTTCATTAAGGGACCTCAGCTTGGCATGCCACACAATTGCATGTAGAGAGTGTCTGATTCAGTAATGCACCTGACATTACTGCCAGAGTGCCCTGGGATGGTTTCCTTTACATCAGTAAGATCTCTGGCTGCCTACTTCCCTGTCTGCTTTTTTTTTTTTTTTTTTTTTTGCAGTGGGCTTACTTTAGAGTTGGGGAACAGATGGCCCTCCAGATGTTTCTGGAGTCAGGACTGGCTCTTCCATAAAGCAGAGTGAGGCAACTGCCTCAGGCAATACATTCCATACATTGCAAAAGGGCTTCCAATTGCTAATTATTGATGTTTAGGCCACTGGCACACTGTAGAAATAATCCAGTTTGACACCGCTTTAACTGCCATGGCTCAATGCTATGGGATTCTTGGATTTGCAGTTTTGTGAGATATTTAGCCTTCTCTGTCAGAGAGCACTGGTGTCACAACAAACTACAAATTCCAGAATTCTATAGCATTGAGCCATGCCAGTTAAAGTGGTGTCAAACTGGATTATTTCTGCAGTGCAGATACAACCTTAGTTATTACTGTATTTTTACTGTCAGGAATGGGGAGAAGTCCTTGTGGGATTTTCTTCTTCATTTACTCAAATAACTTGTCTGGCTTTGGATATTGGGCACCTTTATCTGGGTGGATGTAAGGAGGCATTTGCTGTTCTGCCTCAGACAGAATATCATATTGGACTGATCCTGGTTGGACTTCAACTCCCATCAGTGCCAGTCAGCATAGCCTGTGGTCAGAAATCATGACAGCTGAACTTTACGAACATCTGGATGGGTTCCCCATCTTTGGATTTTTTGATGACAATGGTTGAGTCTAAGTAGCTATTTGCCCCTTGACTTCTCTTGCAATGTTTCAGAACAACATCATGTCAGGTATCCTTGGGCATTGTAAGGAAATCAAAATGTCAGATGGCTGTTCAGTTGCCCATGCATTAAGCCCATGGTGGGTCCTGAAGGATACTCGGGCTCCAGCCTTGGCTGCCCATTTTTAAGGAGAAGACACTGAAAAATGGTATAATCACAAAGAAGACCAGGGCAAGGACAGGAATGGACAAACAGAGCTAAAATGAGGAGTGGACAAGGAGTGGCCCTAGGACTGCATCTGGTCCTCAAGGCCATTTTTGCCACTCTCAACCTCTCTAGACTCCTAGGCTGCCTTTTTTTTCTGGCCAAACAAAAGCAAAAAGAAAACCAGGCAGGGACTTCTACCCACTGTCCTTTTTGGCAGTCCATGTGATCCTCAGAGGGTTGCCAGGGTAGAAAACTGGCCCCTGAACTTGTTGCAGATACCCACTGTGGTTTAAACATCATTATAGGAGTAAACTAATGAAGGCTTTGATAAGTTTAATCAACTGATTAATCAAAACAAGCTTTAGCTAATTAATCTGTGAAGCTTTATTTTAATCAGTACCACTGTAAGTTGAAAACATTGTTTATATTTTTTTAAAGTCCATTTTGGTTGTGTTATGTGGTAATCATAAGCAAGGTAATATAAAACACTAAAGATGGTCTTCCTTTCCAAAATATTGATATTTTTTATTTATAAGAAATGGATAGCGAAAAGATTTCCTTTTTCTTTCTCATAATATTGGGACACAGGGATACTGAATGAAATTGATTGGAAGTCAGTTCAAGGCAGACCAAAGTACTTCTTCAGTCAATGAATGAATGAATGAATGGAATTCATTCCCACAAGACTCTATGATGGCCATTAGCTTAGGTGCCATTTAAAGGGGATTCATTGAATTAACAGGAGACATTTCTGACAACAGCTACTACTGTGGCTCCCCTGTATCTGCACGGGTTTGGTTCGTAGACTTACCATGGAAACAGTGAACCCTATTAAAATAAAGGAATTCTGGTAAAAACATACCACAAGAGTTGTGTTAGAGGACCTAGAAGATGCTAGAGAGGATGCCTCTCTAGGTATTTTTCAATGCAACTCTATGGCATGTGTCCCCTATTTTGGGTCCCACAGATAACTGAAACTGTGGGTATTGGTTCTGTGGATATGGGGGTCCAATTGTATACAGAATCATTAGATTCAGAGACAGTTTCAAACTATGCTGTAGTCCACAAACATGGGTCCGCAGGATAAACTCTCAGAGGCCCCAGTCACCACAACCAGTGACAGGGATTCTGGGAGCTGAAGTCTGACAAAATCTTGGGACCCAAGTTTGGAAACCATGAAACCAAATGCAGAGGGAGTAAGAAAAGGGAATTCCGTTCAAGTATCTCTAGACAGCTTCTAGCTGACTACTATGGGAAGCAGGATTGTGGAGAAAGGTGGTGCTGCCATTAGGCAGAGTGAAGTAGTTGCCTCACATGCAGATTCTGGGAGATGGCAACAATGTGTTGGAAGATAAAACTGAAGAAGTACCTGCCTTGTCCCCCCTAAGCTAACCATAGCCTTCAGGTGTGGTGGTCAAGGATATTATTCCAATGCCTGTTATCAATTTGTCACCTTTGTTGGAAAAAAAATAATCAAATGCCAGTCCTGTTAGCAGTATCAAAATATATGGAAGAATCAAAGACTTGGAAAAGACCACAAGGGCCATCTATCCCAGCCCCCTGACACAACTAAAGCACTCCCCAAAATGCCCATCCAACCTCAATTTAAAGACCTCCAAAGAAGGAGAGCCCGCCGCCCTCTCAGGCAGTCTATTCCACTGCTGAATTTATTTGTTTGTTTATTTGATTCTCCCAATATGGGACCAAAAGCAGCCTCCGCTGTAGGTTAAAACAAAATAGCTAAATAATCCATAGTACAAAATTTTAAAAAGTATTAAACAACAATCCAGTTATAACATTAATTTAAAACAATCAAAACATTTTTTTAAAAAATTCATATTACTTATCAAAAGTAGTACACCAGTTGTACAGCCTTCTACCCCAACCAGTTAAAGCATGTTGAAAGCATGTTGAAATAAGAAGGTCTTTGTCTGCTGGTGAAAAGAGAGCACAGAAGTAGCAAACTGAGCTTCCCTCAGAAGGGAGTTCCATAGTGTAGGAACACCTACCACAAAGGCTCTCTCCTGTGTTCTCACCAGACATGCCTGCAAGGGTGGTGTGATGGAGAGAAAGTCCTCGCATGAAGACTGTAAGGCTTGGGCAACTCTTACTGTCAGGAAGGTCTTCCTAATCTTTAGGTGGAATTCTTGTTTTCATGTAATTTGAATCCATCGGTTCATCACCTGGTCTATTGAACAGCAGAAAACAAGCTTGCTCCATCTTCAACATGACATTCCTTCAAATATTCAAAGAAGGTGATCATATCACTTTGCTATCTTCTCTTCTCCAAGCTAAATATACGCCAAAGCCATTCCTCATACAACTTGTTTTTGAGAGCACTCCCCATCTTGGTAACTCTCCTCTGGACATGTTCCAGCTTGTCAATGGCCTTCTTGAACTATGGTGCCCAGAACTGGAACCTCTTCTCCTCCCACCCATTTGAAGATAGGGGACAACATTTGCCTTCTTCCAGTCTGCTGGGGCCTCTCCTGTTCTGCAAGAATTCTCAGTAACTCTGAGACTACATTTGCAAGTTCCTTTAGCACCCTTGGAAGCAGTTAATCCAGCACTGGAGGCATGAATTTGTTTGGCGTAGCTAGGTATTCCTGGGCTACCTATTCTTTACCTATTCTGGGCTGCAGGATGCTGCATCATTGTTCTGTTTGCATCAGGTTGAGTTCTATTTTCCCTTTGGGAGAAGAATGAGGAAAGGGAGGTGTTTTGCCTTCTCTCTGTCCCCTATTACCACATTCTTCACACAGTGGCCTTACTGTTTCTTTGTTCGTCTTCTTGCTCTGAATATAGCCACCCCCCATCAATTATTTTTAACCCCTCTAGCAAGACTGAGCTCATTCTGAGCTTTAGCTTTTCTGATTTTCACCATACAAGTACTGGCCATTTGTTTCTATTCCTCTTTGGTGACTTCTCCCTTCATCCGCCCATCCTTCTTTTTAAATCTCAGGTTATCTGAAAGTCACATCTTTTCCTGTCCCATTGCTTCTGCTGAGGTCAGAATGAGGCACCTATACAATCAATAAGGAGGGGGTAGAGTGACCTCCTCCTTGTTAATCACATGTCTGGACAATCTGTTTTGACCTCAGCAGAAGTGATGCAGCTGCAGCTGCTCCGAAAACAGGGGATGGGCCAGTGGGACCAATGTGGTGTTGTCCATGTGGACAACAACATGCCATCACACCACATTTGGCCCGGTGTGGGTGGCCACCATCGTGGTTGATCCAGGACCAGCCTGGAGCATACTGTTCCAGACTGGTCCAGGATTAAGCGGCCAATGTAGACAAGCCCCTAGATTTTGCTCTCATTCTTTCTCATTTTATTTTGGAGATCCATACACCTTTTGTTTACCTCAGACTATTTACTGCCAGCTTGTGGCATGATCAGAGACCTTCTGTACCAGCTCCCCAGGTCAGTTTATTTTGACCCACTATAAAATTGGAAAGAAAAGGAACAAAATCTGGGAGGCTGTCTAAATGGCAAAAATAATCCTCATGGAATGCGAGGAGAATATGACCTGTCTTAATGGCATTCCATATCATTTTGCTGTATTGGGAAGGGTGGGGGGGCAAAAAACATCAAACACTTGGAAGGAAAAGCCTTCACAGCTTTTCCCAGAGTTTTTTTTTTTAAAAAAAAAACAGCGAGGGGAAGGCTCATTCCTACTTATTGGGACAAGCAATTCACTTTGATTCACTTTCCGATATGAGCAGAAGCACAAAGGTGAGCAAGGGGGGGGGGTATTGCTAACAAGGCAAGTGCCTGCTGCCGCCATGTTGGATTTTTGCCTTAGTGAGTGAGCACTAAGATGAGAAAATGGGGTGGGTTTTGTTTTGTTTTTTTGCTTTTCTGTTAAATTGAAAAATCACTCTATCACACTTTGGACATCGTTTTTTTTTTAAAGGTCAGTGGTGGCAAACTGAGGTAAGTACAAACACAAGTAAATCACTCATGACTGCTATCTTGACTAGTGAGCATGCAAAGCTTATGGGAGCAAAAACCCAATTAAGACAAGTCACAGCTGCTGCAACATGCCATTACTGTGGGGCACTCTGTTTTTTTGGTGTGTTTTGTTTTTGTGCCTCGTATAGACAAGCCCTGGGATGGTTTGATCAATCTAGATGCACCCATTCTGATTTTGGCTGCTAAGTGGGGACCGGTTGGGTTAGTACATGGTAGTACAGGTTGGCATGAGAGACCACCAAGAAATATCTTGGAACTCCAGATAGGGCTAGGAAGGAATTGTGCCTAAAACCCTGGGGAGCCACTGCCAGTCCTAACTGACAATGTTGGACTAGATGGGTCAATGGTCTGACTCTCTAGAAGGCACTTCCTATT
This sequence comes from Gambelia wislizenii, assembly GCA_030847615.1. Lineage (NCBI taxonomy): Eukaryota > Metazoa > Chordata > Lepidosauria > Squamata > Crotaphytidae > Gambelia > Gambelia wislizenii. The sequence goes on along the minus strand of JAUMIR010000011.1, from coordinate 26,209,883 downwards.
TTAATGTTTAATTTTTTAGTAGCGCAATCCTATATTTGTCTCCTAAGAAGCATATTTGCAGAAAAGGAAAGGGGAACATGTAAGTGAGCTTGAACATTTATTTTCATAGGAAAAGTTTGTCATTATTCTAGTCCTCATAATGTCTTCTGTCCAGCACATCATTTTTACTGCAATCATTCTTACCTAAAACAGATATTAAAATGTATAAGCAATTGTGAAGTAAATAAGATTAATTGCAAAAGCAATTATTATAGAGCAGCTGGGTGAATAATTACTGAATCTAGCATAATTAAGCTAGAAGCACATGACTGCTGCAAATAAATCAGATCCACAGGCACCAGCTCTTCTCCCGGATTTGTGCAGTCTGTCCCCTGTTACAATAATTCATCTGCATTTTGTAGCCGCTGGACTTGAACAACCAATCAACCCATAATTGGCTATTTACTTGACAAGCTGAACAGGTTATTAGTATTGCAAGAGCACAGGACATGTTTTAATTTATTATTGCATATGTGATAGTGTATCTTTTGGGATGTCTGGGTGCATAGTGAGAATATTATTTATTAGGTTGCAGGAACCAAATTATTTCACATACTTCATAAGAAATGTCTTACCGGGACAATCTCAAATTTTGTCAGACAAAGAGGCTTCCAGGGTCAAAACAAAACAATTGCTTAAATCTTATACAAGTGCCAAATTCCTTCTAAAGTGAAAAGAGTGGGGGAGAAGTATTAAATTTAAATCAATTGGTCTCAGAGTTCATCTGGCTAATAGATTTCTTTTTTTTCTCCCCTCCCTTTCCTCTTTTTATGCTGTAACAGGCTAACACAGCTATTTCTTTGAAAACGTAAAGTGAGGCAGTCTGATTCACCTCTGCCAGGTGAACTTTGACTGCCAATGGGACATGAAGGGAACGGCCTAAATCAGAAGTGGGATGTTGTTGGGCTATAACTCTCAGCATCCTTCACTATTGGCTATGCCAGCTAGGATTGATGGGACTTGTAGTCCAATGATGTATGACTCTCATCCTGCTCCAGGCCAGTTTCTAGTCCCAACTAGAGTCAATCCACTGAATCAATTGTTGAATGGTAACTCACAGTTATGTAAATTCCATATTTGGAATTGGGTCTACTTTAGTTGGCACTAGCCAGCTGGGTCCAAGCCAGTAGCTTCTCCATTGGTCTTTTCCTGGTAGTTGATACATGCATTGCTTTGCAAGAATGTTTTGTTGATTTATGGCAGACTGATCATATATTGGACTAGTACAGCTTGTGTGGAGGCATATTTCCCACCTGCTTGACCTATGTATTTTAATATGAGTGTCAGTGTCTGGGAAAGCAGCCAACCGAAGGCTGATAAGAATGCAAAATGCAAGGCTTTGCAGCAACAGAAAATAATACAGAAGCACAGTACCAGTTCCAATAGCAAAATTAGGGGGCAAGCCAAAGGTCCAGGAGTCCAGAGAACAAGTCAGTGAGTCCAGTCCAGGGTCAAGAGTTCCAGAAAACAGTTCAGCGAGTCCAGTCCAAGGTCAAGAGTGCCAGATCAATCTGAGGTCTAGGAAGCAAGGTTTCAGGCAACAACGGAGTCAAAAGACAGGTGCTTTCACCAGGGAACGCAGATAGTCTCTGACGAAGACGCTCAGCGTCTCACAGCTGTTTATGTTGGCCCAGCTCCTAATCACAGCTGTTTGGTGATTGCTGAGTGTTTCTCATATAATCTCTGGGATCGCCGAAGGCACACCCTTTCTGTCCTTCTCTGGCTGAAGGAAGGTACCTGCTCTACTATGTCTCCCAGGCCTGAAACCTCTGCTGGGGAGAGGCTAGGCTGCTGAGTTATGGGCTCTACTGCAGTTGGCACAGCAGAGCTAGGTCCTGACTCAGCCAGTTCTGCTGGAGCTGGCTCAGCCTCCTTGTCTTCTGAGTCGTCTGAGTCCTCAGCCTGGCTGGCCATGACAGTCAGCATTTTGTAGTGGTTTAAGTGTTGGATTACAACTCTGGAAACCAGGGACTCATCTACATGAGCCAGGATGCATTGGCTCCTAGCTGCAGATCTTGGCTGCAGATCAAACCCATTATTCCTCTGTTCCCTCCATGTGTGGGGGGAAGTCCTGACAGGCATGCCAGCCCTGCCATTTTCCTCGCTGTCTCAGGAGGCCCTGGTCACATGCTGTGGGTCTGCTTTCTGCATTCTGGAAAAGCTGGGCAAGTAGGGATGGCAGCATGGCTGGCCTGCTGGGATGGGGTCCTGTGGACATTCAGGGCCTAATTCATTTCCTCCTGGCAGAAATGGAGTAAACAGTATTTTCTTATAATGGTATATTGAGTTCTACCCTGCCTTCCCCTGTCTCAGCCCTGTATCTGCCCTGGGGGTGATGAGGACTGCCCAGGGGCAGAATGGGACAAATGCCCTGCCATCGTCAGGACTTCAGGGCTCAAAGACAGGGGCAAGATGGGGTATATTGGCAGTGTAGACAACCCCAGGTTTCAAATCTCCACTCAGCCATTGAAACCCACCGAGTGACCTTAGGCAAGCCAAACTCTTACCCACATTTACTGAGCAGAATAGTCCACAAATGCCAAATAATAAAAATTAAAATAAAAATTAAAATTAAGAGTAACTAAAAAAAACATAAGCACAAAAACTCTTGTAATCTCACCCGAAGAGGAGAAAACTTGAACACTTCCGGAGATCATGAAAGCTGTAGTCCAACAATATAGCACCAGGTGAAAACTTTTTAAAGCAAAATCTGTCCGGCTTTTCAAGTGTTTTATGTCAGTTGTGGGCAGATCTCAAGTGTACACTTTGCTTTTTTACTAGAACCTGATTTCTCCCAACTAGAGCTTGATGCAAAGGAACAAGAAAAAAAAAATCCTGAGCCCAGAGATTTAAATTGTTTACTAGAAGTAAATTTCGCTCAGAGTGCTCCCATCCAAAGATTCATTCTTGATTATAACTACCTCTCTCAACTCTCCTTCCCTAATTTCCAGAGTATAATTTATATTTTGGTTTTATAATTTTATTGTTGCTATTCTTATACTACTGTGAATCAGAAATGCTTCCCATTTACAGCAGGTAACCCAGAGATTTATCATTAGCCACCGATCTACCTTCTACGATTACACATACCCTCCTGCTGGTGATCTTTCCATGGGGACCACTATAAGAAAAGATGCTGGATTAGACAGGCCTTCAGTCTGATCCACCATAACTCGTTTCATGCCTATCCCATTTCTACATATTTGAAAGCCTGTTACCCTAAGAGTTAGGGGGTGCTTTGAGATCCACCCATGATACCAAAAATCTAGATGGGGGAATTATTAGCTCAAAGAGTTTGCCTGCAAGTGGAGGGTAACTGCTGGGACCTTTTCACCTACGTATATTATTACTAACTGCAGAGAACTCCAGTTAATGTGAAATAAAGTGTTTTTATTGGAAATAGCACAAATGGCATTTAAACATGCAACACATTCCTAAGAACCATACAACGCTATTGAGGAGTAAGGCAGAAAGATTGGATAGAGGGAGAGATTCAGGAAAGTAGGGCAATAGTTACCAGTTGTGAAGAGCAAAGTACTTAGAAGCCTGAGGGTGGCACTGGAAGTTCTGATCTGGAGGCGCAGTGACAAAGAGAGTGGCTGGTCTCATCCACAGTGACATACCTTTCTGTTGTTGAAGGACTGTTTTTTATACTCTGCTTCTTACCCTGAAGGGGTACGCTGGCTAGGACAAAGTCTGGTTGGTTTCCCCACTGGGTAAACAAAGGAAATTGAAACTCAACTGATTGTGTTAATGGCTGGGAGATTGGAATGGATGGGTTTATGACAACCTTGCAGTGCAGGACAGGAGGGGGGTTCCAAGGTGAGACTTCCTTGGGTTTGGGGTTGGGAAAGGTCACTTCATTGTTTGGTTGGATGACTTATTGCTGATGTGCCCAAGAAGGAATTAGCATATACCTCCTTAATGGCTTTGTCTACTAAGGGCTTCTGCACAATGGGCTTGCTTTGCCAAAGTATTTCTAAGACACATCCCAGGTCCTGTGACCTCCACCTGGCCTCTTTTTGGATCACCCCGGTCAACTTGACCCATAGAAGTGTCCAATATTTCCAATTATCAGATATTATAGAGGGAAGGGGTAGTAGGGTATGCTAACACCTGCTCACTACTGTTTTTAACGTCATTTTATGAGGTTCAATTTGTTATGCTGCATTTTATTTTAATCTGCTATGCGCTGCCATGGAATCAGCTATGAAAGGTTTGCTATGAAGCAAAACTATTTTAGAGATATACCAATAAATAGAGACAAATATAAAAACAGCACAGCTGGTTCTGGCAGTCTTTCATAAGAGTTTTAAATTAAGGCTGTGGGAAGAATTCAATATTTACAAATTAGTATAAGAAAATTACCTGATTTGTGCCTCTCAGATGAACATGTGGATAGAAATTTAGCTAGCCATTGGATTTTGCCTTTCTCTGAATGTATGCTGCTTTGTTGTTGCTTGTTGTTAACTGTCATCAAGTTGACTTTGACTTATGGTGACCCTATGAAGGAGAGGCCTCCAAGTCACCCTATCATCAACAGCCCTGTTCAGGTCTTGCAGACTCAGGGCCATGGCTTCCTTGATTGAGTCTAGCCATCTGGAATGCAGTCCTCAGCTTTGCTTACTGCCTTCTACCTTGCCAAGCCTTATTGTCTTTTCTAGTGAGTCAAGTCTTCTCATGATACGGCCAAAGTACGACAGTCTCAGTTTAGTCATCTTGGCTTCTAAGGAGAGTTCAGACTTCATTTGCTCTAGGATCCATTCATTTCTCTTTTTAGTAGTCCTCTGTATCTGTAGAACTCTTCTCCAAGCTGCAATTCAAATTAGTTGATTATTTTCCTATCAGCTTTCTTCACTGTCCAGCTTTCACAACCATACACAGAAACTGGAAATACAATGGCATGGACAATCATAACCTTAGTATTGAATGATATATCTTTATACTTCATGATCTTGTCTAGTTCCTTCATAGTTGCCCTTCCAAGTCCTCATCTTCTTCTGATTTCTTAACTGCAGTCTCCATTTTGATTAAGGTACAGACAATCTTGGACTATTTCAATGTCTTCATTGTCTATTTTAAAGTTATATAAATAATCTGTGGTCATTATTTTTGTTTTCTTAATGTTCAACTGTAAACCTGCCTTTGAACTTTCTTCCATGACTTTCCTTTGTTCCAAGTCTTTGCCATTTGCTGCTACTAGTATAGTGTCATCTGCATATCTTAAATTGTTAATGTTTCTGTTAAGATACCTGTTGCTATGGAAAACTGGGAGTGGAATTTTCCAAAGAAGCTGTAAGGTTTGAAATGAACTCTCCATAATGGGCTGGTCAGTCCATCATGACAGTTTCTTCCTTCAATTTTCATGCCTCCTTCCTCTGAGTCTAATCTTGCTTTATGTATGATATGTTCAGTGTACAAATTAAACTGATAGGGTGATAAAATGAAGCCTTGCCTGAACCTCTTGCCAATGGGAAACCATTATGTTTCTCCATATTCTGTCATAATGGTAGCCTCTTGTCCTGACTACAAGTTACCATATATTCCGGCGTATAAGACGAGGTTTGAGCCCTGAAAAACAGGCTCCAAAATCACGGGTCGTCTTATACGCCGGATACACTTTGCTTCACCCCGCCGTCTGAACTCCTGCCTCTTTGCTCCCTTCGCAAATGAAGTGAAGAGGCAGGAGATCAGGTGGGGGTGTGTGAGGCAAAGTGCTTACAGTTCATTCGCCCCCCTCCTCTGCCTTCTCCCACTTTGGGGAGCAACCGAGGACAGAGGAGGGGGCGAATGTTGCTGAAAAGCCCCCCCTTCCAGCCACCCTTCCACCCTCCCCGAAGCCATGATCCGGCTCCCGATCATGGCTTTGGGGAGGGGGTGGCTGGCTGGGGAGCCTCCCCTTCCAGCCACCCTTCCACTCTCCCTGAAGCCCCCTCCCTCCAGCCACCCTCCTTCCCCAAAGCCGTGATCCGGCTCGAGATCGTGGCTTCGGGGAGGGGGTGGGTGGCTGAGAACCCCCTCCCTCCAGCCACCCTTCCACCCTCCCCGAAGCCTCCTCCCTCGAGCCACCCTCCCTCCCCAAAGCTGTGATCCGGCTCAAGATCGCGGCTTTGGGGAGGGGGTGGGTGGCTGAAAACACCCCTCCCTCCAGCCACCCTTCCACCCTCCCCGAAGCCCCCTCCCTCCAGCCACCCCCCTCCACAAAGCCATGATCCGGCTCAAGATCGTGGCTTCGGGGAGGGGGTGGTGGCTGAGAACCCCCTTCCCTCCTGCCACCCTTCCACCCTCCCTGAAGCCACCTCTGTTCAGCCCCCCAGCTGGCTGGCCATCCCGCATTCCCCAACCCACGAGGAGGCTGGGCAGCTTTCTCATGGGTTGGGGAATCACAGGAGGAGGGTGAACCCCTCCCCAGCTAGCTGGCCATCCCACGATTCCCCTACTCATGAAGAGGCTGGGCAGCCTCCTCATGGGTTGGGGAATCGCGGGAGGAGGGAGACCCCCCCCCCAGCCAGCTGGCCATCCTGTATTCCCCAACCCACCAGGAGGCTGGGCAGCCTCCTCGTGGGTTGGGGAATTGCGGGAGGAGGGAGAACCCCTCCCCAGCCAGTGGCCATTCCTCATTCCCCAACCCACGGGGAGGCTGGGCAGCCTCCTCGTAGGTTGTGGAATCGCGGGAGGAGGGAGAACTCCTCCCCAGCCAGCTGGCCATTCCTCATTCCCCAACCCACGGAGAGGCTGGGCAGCTTCCTCCTGGGCAGCCTCCTCCTGGGTTGGGGAATAGCGGGAGGAGGGTGAACCCCTCCCCAGCCAACCGGCCATCATCCTGCATCCTGTTTGCTTTTCCAACTCAGGAGGAGATCCTCCTGATTTGGGAAACAAAGAGGATCAGCTGGCAAGGCTCCCCCAGGCAGTCAGCCAGCCAGCCAAATTGGGGGGTGGTCTTATATGGCGAATATATGCCAAACCCTAGATTTCAAGTTGAAAATTGGGGTGGTGGTGGTCTTATACGCCCAGTCGTCTTATATGCCGGAATATACGGTACATGTCAGGAGAATCAAATGTTGTGGCACACCCATTTCTTTATGAGCAATCCATAGTTTTTCATGATCTACACAAGCAAAGACTTTGCCATAATCTATAAAGCACAGGCTGATTTTCTTCTGAAATTCTTTGGTGCACTCCATTATCCAACATACGTTTGCAATAAGATTCCTAGTGCCTCTTCCTTTCCTGAAACCAGGTTGGACATCAGGCATTTCTCGCTCCATATATAGTAAAAGTCTTTTTTTTTTTTTTGGTAGAATTGTGAGCATAATTTTGCTTGCATGGGAAAATGCAATGGTTCTGTAGTTACTGCAATCCCCAGTATCCTTGGGGACTGGAATGTATATTGAGTGTTTCCAATCTGTGGGGCGTTCTTTTGTTTTCCATATTTGTTGACAGATTTTAGTTAGAACTAGAGTAGATTCTGATTCTGTAGTCTGAAGCAGCTCTATTGGTATGCCATCTGCTCCTGGTGATTTATTTCTCTCAAGTGCCCCGTGTGCAGTTCTCGTACTTCACTTTCTAAAATGCTGCTTTAGCAGTTCAGAATTCACATTTTAAATACATATCTTGGGAGTCACTACACACTTAAATAATGTGCTTTTAAGTACATAGTAATCTAAGTATTTTAATATGCATTTTGAGAGGGGCTTTTAAAATGAAGCATGTATTTATGTCAAATTAGCACAAAATAGGATTGTATGAAAGTTGCAGGGGTTCAAAGACAAGAAGAATGAGCCCAATCCTATTTCCATCAGAAATAAATGTTACCGTTAGCATACTAGAAGCTGGTGAGAAATCTAACCATGGATGTTAATGTTTCATGACTTTGCAATAAAGGCTGAGTATGTTTTAAAGTTATGAGGTGTAACATTTCCGTGTGTGTGTGTCTGTGTGTGCATGTGTGTGAAAGAAAACAGGGAATGTGTAATCCTTAGACCACAGTGATAGCTAAAGAACTATCCAACATAAAGCAGCATGCTTTTTCTCTTCTGTGTAGGTCTCTTGGTATTCCTCCTGCTTCATAAATACAAATAGGTTTCCTGTTTTCTGAACAATGCAGCAGGAGAACTAGCAGTAGCAAAATTGGCTCATTTAAATCCCAAACTCATAAAAATAACTGGCTGATGAAAAATGAAAATGATTCTCCAGACCTAACACCATACCAGTTTCTATTAATGTTACATGAGTTTCCCATTATATTGGAGATACATCAATATCTCCTGCAGAGAACATTTTCACCAGCATCAGAAATGTATTTTTTGGGGGAGGGGTGTCTTTAATTCCTCCCCGAAAGTGAGGCACAGTTACTTTTTATCTAAAGCTGATGAGGACCATTGGTGATACACTATATTTTGAAAAATGTTCATACTTCATTCCTCCAATTAAATTAAATACCCTTTAATAGCATCATAGAATCATAGCATTGGAAGAGACCACAAGGGCCATCCAGTCTAAACCCCTGCCATGCAGGAATACACAATCAAATCACTCCCAACAAATGGCCATCCAGCTTCTGCTTAAAAACCTCCGAAGAAGGAGACTCCCCCACACTCTGAGGCAGCAGTGCATTCCACTGCCGCACAGCTCTTACCGCCAGGAAGTTCTTCTTAATGTTTAGGTGGAATCTCTTGTCTTGTTGTTTGAACCCATTGCTCCATGTCCTAGGGCTTTATCAGACAAGCCCCTTAAAGCATTTTATTTAGGTATTTTTATTTTTTATTTAGGTATTTATACCCCGCTCTTCAGCCACAAAGGCTATCAGAGCAGCTTACAAATAGTGAAGCAATACCAATTTACACATCTACACTGCATTAAGCAGTTTCCAATGTGTATTAGCTAATTGCCCCCACAAGCTGGGTACTCATTTTACCAACCTACGAAAGGAAGGAAGGCTGAGTGAAACTTGGAGCCCTCTGGAATCGAACTTGCAATGTGGTGACTTGCAGTACTGGCATTAAACCACTGCGCCACCAGGGCATTCTTTTGCTGCATAAAAAAATCCATTTCTATGCTAGCAAAATAATGCTCCCTATCACACTTACCTCCTTCCCTGGAAAAGGCTTCCCCAGCAATGAAAGAGAAGTGAACAGAGCTCCATTCACTTCCTCCTTGGAAATCCCATGGATTATCGTGAGACTTCATCATTTGGAAAATTAAAAAAAGAAACAAACAAAAACAATGCTAAAAATGTTACACAAAGCTAAGCAACATACTTTAAAAGTCCCAAGTAACCTGGGGAGGGTCATAAAAAGTGTGTCACTTACCTGGATGTTGCAATCTCACCTGGAGGAATTTGTTGGACCTTAAAGTTTTGGAAGAGTTTTACTTCCAACAAATATCAGGATAGTTGAAATCCCCCATTATTACTAAATCTCTCCTGTCTGAATGTGTGGTCATCTATTCCAGGAAGACATCATCCAAGTCCTCAGTTTGGCTTGGAGGTCTGTAGTAGACCCCCAGAATGACATCCCTGTCATTTCTGTCCCCCTTATTTTTTACTCAGATGCTCTTAACCTGGCTTCCAGGATTTAAGTCATGGATCTGCTCACAGGTATACACATCCTTAATGTATAATGCTACTCTATCTCCCTTCCTGTTTGGTCTATTTCTCTGAAATAGGCTATAACCTCCTATTACTATATTCCAGTCATGTGACTCATCCCACCAGGTTTCAGTGATGCCTATTATATCATATTTGTTTTGCTGTACTAAGAATTCAAGTTCATCCTGTTTATTTCCCATGATGTGTACATTAGTATACAGACACACTATGGGCCATTCCCTCCATCTGCTTTTTAAAGGTTTTTTCCTCCCTTTGTTGGGTTCTTGTACTATTTGGCTGTTCTCTGTATAACATTTGGGCTATTATCTCCAGCACTTGATGAACTCCTGCCCTCAAGAATGCTGTCTCCCTCCCCATAATCCAATTTAAGGCCCTCTTGATCAGATATTTCAGACTCTTAGTAAAAACATTCCTGCCAACTGCTGTGAGATGAAACCCATCCTTGCCAGAAGTCCACCTCCATGAAACCACACCCCATGGTCCATGAAGCCAAATTGTTCCCAGCGGCATGATCTGTGGGGCCAGTTGTTCACCAAAACAACAAGGAAGTGTGATAATAATTTTTTTTTTATATAACTAGTTTGTTAATACAATGCTATTTTAAAGATTTTTCAATATGATGAATTCAATTTAAAGCAATACAACCACAAAAGGCTTTTTTTTCAGCATGCAAAACCCACTATGCCATCATAAAGCTTACAATTTTTACATACACAAATAGCTTAATACAGCATAATGATCCTCACTAACTTAATACAAAATAATTATAACCAAAGACAGCTCTTTTTCAGCAATTGTTGACAATACCAACATAAAGTTTGACAAATATTTTTACATCCACAATTGGCTTAATATATTATATATTATCTTTAACTGGATAAAGAATCTGGATAAAAGTTGTTTGTTTGTATTAAACCAATTGTGGGTGTAAAAATATTGTCAAACTTTCATACTGGTATTGTTAATATTTACTGTAAAAGAGTTATCTTTGCTTTACTTAATATTTCATTATCGTCTAACCTCGATTCATCTATCCTCCAATTCATATTATTTCTTTTTCTATTTATAATCAATGTGACTGCATTATGGTCTGATAGATTTCTAGGTAAGATCTCTATCTTTTTTACCCTTGATGTCCATCCCCTAGATACAAGGAACATATCTAGTCTAGCTAGGGATTTGTGTCGATTTGAATAAAAGGTAAACTCTTTCAGATCTTTGTTCATCACTCTCCATATATCCAATAATGTCAAATCATTCAACATATCAAAAAATGTTTTTGGGAGTTTACCTTGATTGTCTTTAATCTTTTTAGCTGATTGTCTATCTAGCAGTGGGTTCACTACCCCATTATAATCACCCATCATTATTAAATGATTATATTCCCACTGTTTGAGTCTATCCCATAGCTTTTCATAAAATTTGTTTTTATTCTCCAGCGGCCCATATAGTCCCACAATTACATATATTTCAGTTTCAATTTTAATTTCCACTATCACACAATGCCCTTCATTATCATTAAAGATTTCTTTGGCTTGAAACCTCTTGTTTACATATAATATTACCCCTTTTCATTTTTTACTTGCTGATGATACAAACTCGTGACCCAACTTCTTATTTTTTATTAAATGTTTATCTGATGCTTTAATTTTAGTTTCTTGTAAACAGACAAAATCCCATTTTTGTTTGTTCAAATAGTGAAAGATCTTACTTCTCTTCTGGGGAGAGTTAAGACCTTTAATATTCCACGTTAAAAATTTCCAACAATCCATAGTCTATTGTTTTTAAACTCTCAAATCTCTTACTTCCCGTCTTCTCCCTCTTCTTCCTCTCCTTCTCCTGAAACTTCTGAGTCAGTCCCTTCTTCTATATCCTCTCTATTTTCCACTGGTTCTCCCTCTGAGCCTTCTTTTTCACTTCCTCTATCCCTGCTTAACTGATCTAACTGTTCTAATTGATCCAATTCTTTTATTTTCCTTTGTCTCTTATTTCCATATTGCTGTTTTATCAAGTCTTGACTTTCTTCGTTAGTCTTTAAGCCTCCATTCCCATTTCCTTTTCTTTCATCTTTCCTCTCGTTAAATTCCTTTTTATATTTTCCCCAGAATTCCTGAACTTCTTCAAGATTTTTCAGTAGAATGTTCCTTTGTTTAAATCTAAATGATAAATTATCTATTTTAATCCATCTATATCTGATGTTTTTTTCCCTTAACTGCGATGTTAACACTCTATATTCTTTCCTTCTCCTTAATATTTCCCCTGGAATATCTTTTAACAAAAGAACATTCTCACCTTCAATTTGAAATTGGTTTTCATAATTTTTATTCAAAATTTTATTCAATATTCGATCCCTGATTTTCTTTCTTGCAAAATAGATAACAATGTCACCAGGTGTTTTCTTTTGAGCTAGGGATCTGTTTCTAACTCTATATATTCTGTCCACCTGTCTATCAAGATCTTCCACATTCTCTTGCAAATATTCTGCTAATGGTGTTAATACTCTTTCTGTCAAATCTTCATCTTTTTTTTACATTCCTCTTATCTTAATGCAGTTTTCTCTTAACTTCATTTCCAACAGCAGTTTTTCATCCTCTTGTTGATTTATTTTGTCATTAAGTTTCTCTATGCTTTCTTCCAATTTTTCTACCTTCACCTCTATCTCATTTAATTTCTGATCATTTTTCTTTACCCTCATTGAGACCTCTTCTATATTCTTTCTCAACTCTCTAACTTCCGTTCTGATTTCTTGCTTTATTTCTGTTTTTAAATCTCTCATTTCTATTCTAAGATTCTTTACCTCATCTCGCATATCCTGACCTAATCTCCTAATCTCTTCCAATAGTATAGATTGTTCCAGAGTCTTAGCAGGCATTTCTAAAGAGGGTCTTCTATCAAATTGTAATTTTGCCTGTTCAGTTCTTTGCTTAGTCGTTCTCGAAATTTCCTCTTCCTTAATATTTGATTATCTAATTATTGTTTAATTTTTTTATTTTTTCCTTAAGCATATGATTCAACAATATATTTATTCAATATGTCCTTCTATATATATACATGTATATTAAATCAATCTATTCAATCTTCCATGTATGTCTGTCCCTTGATTAATTAATTTGTTTTTTGGCCACTCTTATCTTATATTCTGATTTCTGCTCAATTAATTGGATTTTAATACCTTATTCTTCTTCACTCAATTTAACACTTCAAATGTACTTATACCTTCTTCATACAACACACAATACAAAAATATAAGTATATATTTATAGTACAATTCCTTCATTCAATTCAACTCAGTTTACCTCAATTTAACTCAGTTTAACTCAGTTCCATTCAGTTCATTATTTCTATTCAGCATATCAATCACAAGTCCATCCAATTATATATTAAATTATCTTCTCACCATGCCTTAATTTCTCCTTCAATCTTGCAGAATTCGAGTCAGCTTTCTCATTCCTGAAGTTCAAATTGTCTTGTTGCCATGTTTCCAATCCTCCCACCACTCCAGTTCCATTGTTTTTGTTGCCCTTACTTGCTTCACTTCCAGTGGTGGCTTCAGTTTACAGTTTCCTCTTCCGTTCTTCCTGTGTTACACTTCGCTCGTAATTCTAAATTCCAACTGAATTTCTTAAAGCTGCCTCGCACCACAGTCTTATGTAAGTCCCAACTCCCTGTTCACCGGGAATTATGGATTATTATTATTATTATTATTTGTTTAGTATTAATTAACCCTTTTTTTCATCTCTTTTATCTCCGTAGTATTTAACTTATCCATGGTCAGAATCTAGCTCCAATCATTCTTTTAACCTCACTGGATAAACATAAACAGCTCATTAGATCACATTATTTCATGTCTATTGAAGCGTTTTACCTCCTTTGTTTAAGTTGAAAGTCACTATATGCCCCAAAAGGGGTCTTTCAATGTGAGACCCGATTTTCTTAAAAATCAGCAGCAGGGCTTATGCCATATAATGGCTGTGTTATAACAGAGGGCGGTAACTCTCGGTCTCCTCAGGTCCCAGTCTCTCTCAGAAGAAAAGCAAAAAAACTTTTTTTCTTTGGGCACGGGTCCTGGCACAGACCTATGCAAGTCTCCTGTTCCCCTTGCTCCTCGATGGGAGTTTTGTCCGTTTTTATGGACTTTTCCCCTGTAGAAACGCGAGTTTTCTTCCCAAGCTTCCCGGAGCTATTTGGAAGAACCTCTCCGCCCCGCCATTGCTGATCCGGAAGATCATTCCCTTGTTAGGTTATGACTGCATGTGCCATAAGGCGTGCAGTGCTGCCTTTCTGAGACTAAGCTTGAAAGACTGTGGCAGAAGTTATACAGAGCTAGTGGCTACTTGCTCCTCCCCCATGCAAATCAGCAGAAGACCCAACTCCTCAAACCATGTGCTCAGGGAGAGCACACAGCCAAAACCAAACAAAATCCCCCCAATATGACTTAAAAAAACAATGAAAAAGTAAAGGATAACTCCTCGCACACAGCTCACCTTCTGCTCTCTTCTCCAAAACTATAATATATTCTATCTCAGTCTTCCTTTAAAGTGGAACCCAGAGCTTGTGAAAGTTGCATTTTTGGATGAAAACTCCCCAAACCTGTCATCCAGAATGGGCAATGGCCTGCCTGGCTGGAGGTTTCTGGGATTTGTTGTCTAAAAGGTAACTATTCCAAGCTGTGGTTGAACCTCATTGTTGCCTTGCTGGACCAGAGAAAACCTCTATCTACTTCACCCACCAGTCTGTCTCCAAGACTGATCAGACAAGTGCCTCTAGAAAGTTCAGGCATATACCAAAAAGGTCTCAGATTCATGAGAGAATGGAAGAAATTCTAAAAGTAAAAATACAAATGAAGCCTGGACTTTTCATGTTGAAACTATTTGATGAACATTTAGAAAAGAAATTTGGAAGAATTCTACAATATATGGAGACAGCGGCCGTAATACTCTGTGCTCAGAAATGGAAAGACCCATCAATACCAGTGCAAGAAGAATGGCTATTGAAGCTCTGTGAGCTAGCTGAGATGGATAAATTGACTATTTTGATAAAGGAAGGATCAATAATTAACTTTAAGAAAGACTGGAAAGAAGTAACAAATTACATGGTTAACAAATGGGGTAAATCTTATTAGATTTAGTTTGAAAATAAGATACTGTATTACTTTCAAGTATGTAGCATATATATTTTATGTATACAGCTTTATACCTATTCGAAGTTTGTTTGAAAGTAGATACCAAAGTATAACCAGTAGTAGCATCTGTATTTTATCACTTAAGCTACCTACAAATAAATAGATGAGAGCCAATCAAACAAGAGGAATTCAGAATATTAATCATTTATACTCAACAACTAAAAAAGGTAGGCAGTCTAGTATAATATATCATGTGTAGTTTTAAGGAAGTAGAAATGTTTATGTAATTTCTGTGGTTGATTTTACGGGTTGTCTAAATGGCAAAAATACTCACCACGGAATGCAAGGAGAATCCTGCCTGTCTTAATGGCATCTGTATTATTTCACCATATTGAGAAGGAGCCCCCCCAACATCAAAAACTCCTTCACGACTTTTCCCAGAGTTTTTTTTTTTTTTAAAAAAAACAACAAGTGGAATGTGAATTCCTGCTCATTGGGACAAGCGATTCAATATGAATTGCTTTCCAATAGGAGATGAAGTACAAAGCTGACTGGCCGGGCAAGTCTGCTACCGCCATGTTAGATTTTCACCTTAGTGAGCAAACACTAAGGCAAGAAAACGGGGTGGTTTTTTTTCTTTTCTTTTCTGTTAAATTGAAAAATTGCTCTGTTGCACCTTGGACACTTTTTTTTTAAATTTCAGTGGTGGCAAATTTGAGGTAGTACAAACACGAGCAAATCACTTGCAGCTGCCATCTTTCATGTGAAGCTTATGGGGGCAAAAAACACCATTAAGACAAATTGCAGCTGCTGCAAAATGCCATTACTGCGAGGCACTTTGGATTTTTTTGCTTCGTATAGACTTTGTATTTGTATGTTATTTTGTTAACTGTGAAAAAAAATGTTTGCTTGTTGTAATAAAAACATTTTTTTTTAAAAAAGACTATACCACAAAGGTCATGGCCATGTTGTAAATTTACCAACTGTTAGATTTTTAGTGAATATTTATAAATGAAGAGGGAATTGTACTACATGCTTGTATCTGTGACTAAAAACCTGGTGCTGGGAGTTGGAAGTTGCTCCTGTTAATGAACAGAAGAATACAAGGAGGTTATTCAATAATGTCCTACTCTCCTGGGGCTCTACATTGCAGGGAAATAGCTCTACAGGAGGGCAAGCTGTCCTACAGTCAAAAATTGGCAAGCATTATAGATTTTAATGGGGAATGCCTGATACAAGATTCTGGATATGGCTTAACACAACTAAATTAAGAAAGAGTGAGGGGGGGAAAAACCAGAATGGCAGGTGGGGTTAAGGTCACTCAGGGAAGTATTTATATTATAGAATGATAGAATCATAGAGTTGGAAGAGACCACAAAGGCCAACTAGCCCTACCCCCTGCAATGCAGGGACACACAATCAAAGCACACTTGACATATGGCCATCCAGCCTCTATTTAAAAAATTCCAAAAAAGGAGATTCCACCACACTGAGGCGGCAGCATGTCCCAGGAGATTATCAGATGGGCCAAATATCCCAGGACAGGGACAACAGAAGATTGCTAAAAGGCTTACCTTTTAGATGATGTCATCCCTGTCCTGGGATGCTCCCGTTCTGCTCCTGTTCCTCCCCCATTTCCTCTTATTCATAGAAAAATCCGTGAATAAGAGGCCTGTTCCATTGTTATAATGGAATGACGGATGAGTGAACAGGGACGTTGTGCTCCCGGGACAACAACTGAACGTGACATCACCGGGAGGTCCCTGCTGGACACTGCCGGGTAATCGGGACAGAAAGGTAAGTAAAAAAAAAAATCCCCTCCCCAGGTAACTTTTTCTTTTTAAAATGTGTTTTAGTGCTTGCTTTTGTTTTTGACAGCTGGGGGGGGGTCTTTTTAAATTTCCCTCCCGGCTGTTTTTTTGTGAGAACAGCCGGAATTTGAGTTCCCAGTCATAAAAGCAGCCTTGTGACGGCTGCATTTACGACTGGGCAGGGAAGGGAGGGGGAGCCTGTTCCTGTCATGGAATAAAGGTAAATGTGTGAAACTTTTTTCTTTATTCCGTGGCAGGAATAGGAGAGGGGTGGATAGGTGGTAGCGGGACAGAAACGGATCCTAGGGATTCATCTGATAATCTCCCCACTGTCAAACAGCTCTTACCATCAGGAAGTTCTTCCTAATGTTTAGGTAGAATCTCTTTTCCTGCAGATGTTGAGGAACAAAGACTGCCACCCTATACACATTTACTTGGCAGCTATTATTTTCCAGCATGATTATTAAGTTCATCTTCAGCTTGTCTTCTCTGGGTGTCAGTGCTTATAATCACATGAAAAGTGACAACTTCAGGAACATCCTCCCAGTAGTGCTTCCCTCCCCTGCCCCACATTTGTGGAATTCTCTCCCAAGGGAAATCCTCCATCATTAACAAAATGTTGATGCCAGATTAAGGCCATCCTCTTCTGCCAGGTGTTCAAGGTTTATTTTTTGTTTTAAGCTATACTGTTGGTTCTAAACATCCCAATATGTTAACACTTTGAGATAATTCAGCTGATGGATTGATTCTGCTTAGGTTTTTACTGTTTGTTCTGTGTTCTTATATTTTTAAATAAAACCAAGGGCATTTGCCAGTGAGCCTAATATAAACTAGGGATGGGACAATCACTCTGACAGTTTCTTCATATCCCTTCTGTATTTTCTTCCTATCCATCTTTTGTATTTGGTTGCAAGACTCTAGTCCTTTTTTTGCAGGAAAAACTGAGCACATGTTAATGCATTCACCCCCCCACCCCATGCACACCCATTTACACATTGTCCCTAATGCATGCATTTCCCCTTGATGAAAGTGTGGCTGTATGTATTTTTTTGCATTTATAAAGTGCTCATTGACCGGCCGAACCCAAATGGTGCTCAGCAGTGGCTCCTCTTCGTCTTGGAAAGATGTGACCAGTGGGGTGCCACAGGGTTCTGTCCTGGGCCCACTGCTATTCAACATCTTTATCAATGACTTGGATGAGGGAATTAGGGGCATACTTACCAAATTTGCAGATGACACCAAATTAGGAGGAGTAGCTAATACCCTGGAGGACAGGATCAAAATTCAAGATGACCTGGATAAACTGGAGAGCTGGGCCAAAGCTAACAAAATGAAATTCAATATGGAGAAATGTAAAGTACTGCACTTAGGGCGAAAAAATGAAATGCATAGATATAGGATGGGGGAGACCTGGCTGAATGAGACGACATGCAAAAGGGATCTAGGAGTCCTAGTAGACCACAAGTTGAATATGAGTCAACAGTGTGATGCGGCAGCTAAAAAGGCCAATGCAATTTTGGGCTGTATCAATAGAAGTATAGTGTCCAGATCAAGGGAAGTAATAGTGCCGCTCTATTCTGCCTTGGTCAGACCTCACCTAGAATACTGTGTCCAGTTCTGGACACCACAATTCAGAAAGGATATTGACAAATTGGAGCATGTCCAGAGGAGGGCGACTAAAATGGTGAAAGGTCTGGAAACCATGCCTTATGAGGAGAGACTTAGGGAGCTGGGTATGTTTAGCCTGGAAAAAAGACGGTTAAGAGGCGATATGATAGCCCTGTTTAAGTATTTGAAGGGGTGTCACGCTGAGGATGGAGCAGGCTTGTTTTCTGCTGCTCCAGAGACTGGAACATGGAGCAATGGATGCAAGCTCCAGGAACAAAGATTCCACCTCAACATTAGGAGGAACTTTTTGACAGTAAGAGCTGTTCCGCAGTGGAACACCCTCCCTCGGAGCGTGGTGGGGTCTCCTTCCTTGGAGGTCTTTAAACAGAGGCTGGATTGCCATCTGTCGGCGATGCTTTGATCGTGATTTCCTGCGTGGCAGGGGGATGGACTGGATGGCCCTCATGGTCTCTTACAACTCTGCAATTCTATGATTCTATGATTTACGCTTAGGTCATTCCTCTGCAATGCCCCACAAAGGTGTAAATTTTCTAGGAAAGATGTCTTTTTTCTCACAATAAGTCTTAGGAGGTACTGAAAGATCACTTTCATTGAGACCAACAAACCCCACAAAATTATTTTCCATCTCTAAATAAATGTTTTTCTTTTTTTTTAAAAAAAAATAAGTCCCACTGCAAGCAAGATGGCTTTCCTCTGAGTAAACATGCCTAGGACTGCATTCTCAGAGGAACAGAGAAAAGATAAATCAATGAACAGAAGGATGGCAGCAGTTTTAGGCACAGAAATGGGAACAAAAGAAAAATGGAGTGGGCCAGAAACAGATAAGCTTGTCATGAGTCTCCGAGTAAAGGAAGCCAATAATCATTCTGGGAAGTTTTGCCACAAGACAAGAGCAAGCAAAGCTGCCGTGTAGCAGCTTCACACCCACCAGATGGAAGCAGAGTCTTCTCATTTCAATTCCATTTTTGAGACGATCGCTCCAAACTGGATTAAGGAGGCCACCCCAAAGACATTTCTGTCCTCTGGAGTAATTCTGGCACTAGTATACTGTCATCTCATGCCTGAAATGCAATGCCAGCAATTTGTAGAGCTATTTGCCTAATAGTTTCAATTTTTGAGCTCTGTTGCCCATATTTATCTTTAAATGCAGCAGCCTAGTTGAAGGCTTGGCTTGAAATGTACAGGGCATTCAAACGCTGGCACTGAGGATAACTCATTTTGACTGAAAATAGGAAAGGAAGTTGAAGTGGCAGTCATGCATTCTTAGCCAACTAAAGCAAATCCTTCTGGCTGTGTATGTATGATTTCTTTACTGTACCTCAGATTGACTTTCCTCTTAGGATGAGTCCTGACCCAGCACCAAAAACTTAAAAACTGAACAAATGTAGATGGGAAAGCATGTTCGGATTGGGAACGTTTGGTACCTCCTTAACTACAACTACTTCAAACCTGGTACAGGGGAATCAGATGGTGAAATTAATTAAACTGATGAGAATCAGCATGTGGTCTGGTTAATTTCACATTGTAAGTTTCAAAATGTTTTTTAAATTTTTTGAATAATGTACTAGTGCCTTTCAGATTTGTAATGCTTGCTTAACCAGAGACTGTGGTTGGATATGGTGGTTCAACTGCAACACCATCAGATCACAGAAAAGTTATTATCACTATAGGGCTTTGTATGAAGTTGAAGGCTTTCACGGCTGGCATCCGTTGATTTTCCTTGTTTTTTTCCCCCCGGGCTGTGAGGCCGTGTTCTGGAAGAGTTTATTTCAGGCGTTTCACCTGCATCTATGTCTGGCATCTTCAGAGAATGATTCAGAGAACGATAGGGCTTGTCTAGAGCTTCCAGAATACACCAGGTTCTGACCCCAAAGCTGGCCTGTTTCCCTCCCATTGCCATGATGAAACAGGATGAAGTTTGCATGCACATGCTGGCCTGTACTGGTAGGTGCCTCCTCCACTCCCACGCATCACTCCCTCTGAAGCCAGGAAGAAGCCCTCAGCATGTGATCAAGGTTTGTCGCAGGGGACCTTGATCACATGCTTGGAGCCTCCTTCCTGGCTTCAGAGGAACTCCAGCATTGGCGTCCGGATATGCAGGCTGGCATGCACGTATGCATGCTATGTTCTTGCTCCAGTCCCATATGGGTTTCTCTGCATAATGTGGGTTTTCCTAGGTGTCTTTATTAAAACATTTTAAAGGCCGTTACCATGGCTTCTATTTGGCTTTGCCTCAGGCATTGTCAGGACTGCCCAGAGGCAAAATAAGGCAAGAGCCCTGCATCACTTGGACTGCAGGGCTCCAAGATGGGGGGAAGGTGGGGAAAATAGCCTGTCTAGACAAACCCTTAGTGACTGCAGTCTCCTAGATAATGCACTTGAATAAACGCCCCAGTTTCATGACATCCTGCACTCTCAGCTTGATAAATTCAGGATGGAAGAATTTTGTGGTTTTCCTTTTTATTCATTTTTTTAAAAAAAATCCCCAGTAAATTGTGCACATGTTAAATTCTAAAGACAAGAATGAAATGTCAGTTGGCAGAAATCCCAAAGTATGATCCAGTATAAAAGAAGTAAGCAACAACCCCACCCCCACATTAGTTCTAGCTGAATTTCATTCATTTGCTTTCTTTTTACTCAGGAGTCATTTACACGGGCAAATATTTGTCTAAATATACTGCTAAGATAGCTCATAGTTCCCACGGATCGCAGCACAGCATTGCCTCATTCAGAAGGGGGGGGGAGGTAAAACACCCAAATATAGCGTGCCAGGGGATGTTGCTATTTTTGCCGGTATATTTGCAATGTAGCGCTTTATTGGCAGTGTAAACTACCATTCCGTTAAGGGCTTCTGCAGATCTTTACTGTGATTGGTTGCTATGATGTAAGGGGCGGGCTTAAAAGAGAGGGACTGCATTCAGTAGCATCACGAAACTTTGAAAAATCCTCTCTGCTATTTTGCAGAAGGTCTGCCAAGAAAAAGGATTCCCAAGACCTTTCAGTCATAAAGTTCCCATCCGTCAGCTCTGCTTGGGGTAGGGAGAGAGAGGGGGGGAGGGGGGACTGAGGGAGGGAGAGTCAAAAATCCTCTGCTATTTTGCAAGTCTGTGAACCCTGACTAAACAAATTGTGCTGGAAAAACTTGTGATAGGTTCACCTTAGGATCCACGGCATGGCAGCAAAGTCTTTCAGCAGAGAGATTGCTGTCCCTCTGCTTCGGGGAGTGACTGAGTTCATTTACAGGCAGATTTAGAGAGAGACAGAGACAGAGCCACTTCTTTGATCTTCTCCCCTGCTATTTTGGCAGTCTGTGAGTCTTCAGCTCGGAAATGCAAGGCTTCAAAGGAGGGTCTATGCCCTTCCCCATACAGCCTTTGTCTGCTTGGGAGGCCACGCCCCCCCCTTTTTCAAGTCTGAACAAAAAAGTGGCATAATTAGGGGGAAAAAAACCTGACTGTCACAGATGTGGAAAAGAATTAAAGCGCAAGTTGCCGTAATAAATCTGCTGTGTAAACCAGCCCGCAGACTCTTTGGTCACTTTGTCATTTCCACAGACCAGTTCTTGCCATGCAAATGACCTCATTTCATCTCCAACAGGCTATCAATAAGCAGCTGCTGCTCTCCTACAGAAGTGAATAACAATGGAACTGATGAATACTTCCATTCTGCAAATCACGCAGAGCAAACATTCCGCAAGATGGAGAATTATCTTCAGCAGAAACAACTCTGTGATGTTCTCCTTATTGCTGGAGATCACAAGATTCCTGCTCACAGGCAAGTATTTTGACCAGTCACTGGGTGTTCCTGCATGCAACAGAAAGCCTTTTATGTCCCCCCAACCCAATGGGGAGCAAGGACTGAGAGCCAGCCATTATAACTGATGGCACTGTAATTTTAAAGCAAGATTACCACAATGTACTTCCTGTGGGCCAGTCTAGATGAGGGAATAACATGTGGATTGGTGCAAACCTACACCAATTTGCAGCAACTTTCATTTGTCTCAATGATCTTTTTGCAAGGTCACTGGCATGTTTGCTGTTCACGTGGAGGCATTCCACCAAATCAAGATGGCAGGCACGAGTGAATTACTTGTGGTTTATACACCCCAACTTGCTTCTGCCAAATGTTTTTTAAAAAAATCTTATATCCAAGGTTTGGAAGAGTGCTCTTCCGCTTAAAGAATGAAAAAAAAAGAAAACAAGAAAGGCTATATTGTTGCCTCAGTGCACAATCGCTACAGTGACAATCCAACATGGTGGTTCCAGGTGCTTCCTTCTTAGCAAGCTCCATCCCCCACACACGTCTGACCAATCAACTATCCTCTTCAGAAATGCCCTGCCCTGCGATTCGGTTGTCCTAACTAGTGGGAGTGTGTGTCCCTCCCACTGCAGTTAAAAAAAAAACATGAGGGAAAAGCCCCAAAGGCTTTCCCCCCATAGTTTCCCCAATTTTGCTCCCCCTCCCTCCAAAAATGATGGAATGCTGCAGGATCCCATTTGGACATATGGGACTCCACCCGTCCCCAGATTCTATGAGGATTTATTTCACTGCCTGGATCAGCCCTGTGATTACAGACTGTAATGTGATTCCCCTAACAACAACAACGGCAGTAAAGTCTGCCCTGAACAAAGCTGAATTCTGCAACCTGTATAAATTATGCAATTTTCCATTATTTCTATTACTTTCCATAATCTATTTATTGTTATTAGTTATGGGAAGGACTTGTGCAAACAACCCATGTTCTGAGTGCTAGAAACAATATCCCACAATTTCTCTGGCTTTTGAAAATCTGCCAGACACTGCACATGCACTGTCAAGTACGTATTCACAGACACACTGGTACCTGTAGTGTCACTAAGGTTGTGACCTGTGGTGTCATTAAGGCACCTCTCCCCCTGATGGTGTCTCTTGGTGCAGTTCGGCCTCTCCACACACACCCCAGTGCTGCCGGTGCATGATATACAGTTGTCCCTCCATATCCACGGATTCAAGTATTCACGGCTTGAAAATATTCTTTAGAAATTATTATTATTATTATTTCATTATTTATGCCCCACTCTTCAGCCACAAGGCTATCAGAGCAGCTTACAAATTTTTTAAGCAATAGCAATTTACACATCTACACTGCATTAAGCAGTCGGTAAAATGAGTACCCAGCTTGGGGGGGCAATTAGCTAACACACATTGGAAGCTGTTTAATGCAGTTAGATGTGTAAATAGCTATTGCTTAAAACAATTTGTAAGCCGCTCTGATAGCCTTGTGGCTGAAGAGCGGGGTATAACTAACTAACTAACTAACTAAGTTTCCAATGTGTGTTAGCTAATACACATAATAATCCAAAAAGCAAACCTTGATTTTGCCATCTTATATAAGGGACACCATTTTGCTATGCCATTGCATATAACGGGACTTGAGTATTCATGGATTTTGTATCAACAAGGGGTCCTGGAACCAAACCCCAGCAAATATGAAAGGACAGTTGTAGTGAACAAAGTATTGAGCTTGGAATGGGCAGAAGGATTCAGTGATCCCTGTTAAGCCATGAAAATCACTCAGAAGGGATGGAGCCAGCCTGACCTCCTTTGGAGTGGAGGTCCTCAGTCATGGTGCTGTCATACCAACTTAGGCTTGTGGGGTGATGGGAGACACATCAGGGTCAATGCTGAGGATCTCTAATTTCAGGCAGACTCACATGGGAGGAGGCAGTCTTTCAGATATCCTGGCCCGAACTGTTTAGGGCTTTGTAAGTCAAAGCCAGACCCTTGAATTTTCCTCAGAAACAAATTGGAAGCCAGTGCAGTTCTTTTAAGGCTGCTGCCACACTGCAGAAATAATCCAGTTTGACACTGCTTCTACTATCATGGCTCCATCCTGCAGAATCCTGGGATTTGTAGTTTGTTATGGCACCAGAGCTGATAGAGAGGGATAAATAGCTCACAAAACTACAAATCCCAGAATTCCATAGCATTGAGCCATGGCAGTTAAAGTGGTGTCAAACTGGATTATTTCTACAGTGTGGCAGTAGCCTTATATGGATTTTAAAGTATTTTTCATTTCATTGCTGAAGCACTTTGCAAATTCTTGCTAAATTATTTTTTAAAAACAAATGGAACTAAATTTCCACCAAATTGTACTAACCTAATTTGGCTGTAGCTAATTCAGCTATAATCCAGACACAGCTGATTTCAGCTTGGAGAGAATCATGTTGTACTTGAGTGCTGTAGTTTTTAAAGGTGAGGAATCCTTTATGAAAGAGAGGTGGCAAAATTGAATACAGTATCACAGAAATGGTTAGTGAACAGAAATTCAAACCCAGACTCTTAAGACCTAAGTGCTCAAAGCCCTCTGCCTGGATGGATGGATCTGACTTTTGCTTTCTCCTATGTTATTTATTTTTATTCTCTAATTCTTTGCATCTACTTTATGAAAAAACATGCGGATTTGGGAAAGCTTTTATGAAAAAATTGATTGCAAAATTCTCAGCTATTTTTACCCATCACCTGCTTCAAAAATATATTTGCATTGACTACTCAAAACAGGAAGATTTAACTGGTAAGAAATAACATGTTGCCAGTGGAGCAAAACAGCTTTTTGGGAAAATATTACATTATTTAATCATGCTTTTCTTGTGACTGCACAGAGATATAACATTCCAGTCATAGGCCAGGGAAATGTTATTCCATGGGCACAATGCATCATTAAAAAAAACACAAAATAACTGAAGCAAGAAACAATTAATAAGGCTCATGCTTTCCTTAATATTAGGAGCTGATGTAGATGCTCAGAAAATCTGTCTCTTCTCAGGTTGGTTTTGAGTGCCGCCTCTGACTATTTTGCTGCCATGTTTACCAATGATGTCCGTGAGGCAAAACAAGAAGAAATAAAAATGGAAGGTGTGGATCCTGATGCACTGAAAGACCTTGTGCGTTATGCCTACACAGGTAAAAATTAAGTCTTCTTTCTGGAGCTGGCACTCTAGGATCTGGTTTGGCTCATTGCACTGACCTTTAACATCCACTCCACTGAAGATCTACAGGTGGTGAAATTCAGAACCAAGTGGGATGTGACAATAAGGAGATTATCAGATGCAGCAAAAAACCACAAGAGGGGCACATGAGGATGATGTTACTGTCCTGTGAACAGGTCCTGGTTTCAGACATCATTCTCATCTTCGTGTGCTGATTCCATGCTGCAGCCGCGAGTAAAGTGTTGCTTTTCATTGATGGGATGCAAAGCAACTTGTAGTTGTATTCTGCTTTTAGCAAACTATTGACTTGTAGTGGTTGGATTAGGACTTGGAAGATATGGATTCAAGTCCCCACAGAGCCAGGAAGTTCACTGGATGATCTTGAGCTAGTGTCTTTCTTTCAGACTTACCTCCTGAGTTGTTGTGAGGGCTGTTTTGTAAGCCAACTGTAGCTCATTGGTGGAAAGGTGGGATATAAATGTAACATCCATATCAACCTATATCTGTATCATTTCTGCCTCTGCCTCTGTCTCATAGCAGTGTTAGTCTGGATTGGTATGCAAAGGGATATTATAGCACCTGTGAGACTGAGAGAAAGAGGTGTGTAGCACAAGCTTTCATAGACTAATGGTGCATCTAGACTGTAGAAATAATGCTGTAGTTCCATTCTCTGGAATCCTGGAATTTGAAGTTTTACAAGGTCTTTAGCTTTCTCTGCCAAGGACTGCTGGTGCCTCTCAAAATGACAAATCCCAAGAGTCTGTAGGATGGAGTTATGGCAGTTAAAGTGGTGTCAAACTGCATTATTTCCACAGTGTATATGCACCCTGAGTCTGCTTCATCAGATGCATCTGATGGCTCCATGCATCTGAGGAAGTAGACCAAAGCTCATGCTACAGCTTCTTTCTCTCAGTCTCAAAGGTGCTACAACTTTTGCATAGTGGTATTCCAGACTAGCATGGCTATGTCTTTCAATATGCTGAATGAACTTGGCTGGAAAAAAAAAAGGCATGGTGTGATGGTGATCTGGGTCCAACTGTCCTGTTTACATCGCTGTGCCTCTACTGCAGCTCCCTGAGTGCTCCAGTCCAGATTTGTGGGTATAAGAGAGATGCCTCAAACCATCCCCCCTTACCCAGGCAGGGAGATTATATCCATCAAAATTAGATTATTGATGGTTACCAACACGTTTTGCATCTCCTTCAT
This sequence comes from Gambelia wislizenii, assembly GCA_030847615.1. Classification (NCBI taxonomy): domain Eukaryota; kingdom Metazoa; phylum Chordata; class Lepidosauria; order Squamata; family Crotaphytidae; genus Gambelia; species Gambelia wislizenii. The sequence continues at coordinate 26,183,498 of JAUMIR010000011.1, read as the reverse complement.
CTGGAGGTCGGATGAAGGATGACGTCACTTCATTCCGGTTGTCCGGAAGTCACTTTCTCGAAAGGTACTACAATATCCCTCTGTCTCTATCTGTTCACAGAAAAGGGTAGGATAGTGAATGTTCACTGGAACCATGACATACAGTGGAGGTGTATTTAGTCTAGTGTTGATCTAACAAATAAATCCCCAAAGCTGGTATTACTTTGGTTGAGGGAAATTCCCATTAGTGTCAAAGAGAGTTTTCTTTGAGGCCCAATAACAGTGTTGAGGGAGGACAGTTTTCACTGAGGGCTCATCTACACTGCTCACTTAAATCTGGGGCAGTCTGGAGCATTATGCTCTGGACTAGCCCCAGATCAGCCACAATGCACTGGTGAGACAGCCATCATTGTCCACATGGGCCAGCTGGGCTGACACTGCTCTGGCCCTGCTGGCATGTCCCATTTTTGGAGCCACAGCTGTCGCTGCCTTGCCAGCCAAGCAGCTTCATGGTGAGAGCCAGGCTAATGGTGTCACTTCTGATGAGGTCGGAGTGGGGCACCCAGACATTGCGGTCAACAAGGAGGGGAGTCATGCTACTCCCTCCTTATTGATTGCATGGCCACCCATTCTGACCTCAGCAGAAGCCACACCACCAGCAAGGCTCTTGCAGGAAGTTGCTTGGTTGGTGAAGCAGTGGAGTTAGCAGAAGCAGAGGCAGCTCCAATGGAGATCCATCCCCTTCCCTGCACTGCTCAGCACAGGGTACGGGAGATGGCACCATATTTGCATGTGGACAACTGAATCAGGCCAAATCAGACCTGCTTCTGCTGTCTAGACAGCAAAAGAACCTGAGGCCACTCTGCTTTTCCCCATTTTTTCTTAGTTTGGAGCAAAGCCAGGTTAAAGGCAAAAAAAGTGGCTCCTCCCTGAATGTAGCCATACATTGTCAGGACTGCTAGCAATGGTTTGGGGTGAGTCCTCTATTTTTGTTGGTGTAGACAAGCTCTGAGACTATGGAAGAGGAGAAGGAGAATTTAAAAGAGTTAGGACTAGTATAACAATAAGTTACCAGATAACAGAAATGTGATCTGCTACGCCACCCCTCTATAAAAATAATGTATTTACACGTGTTTATATGTGTTTTTAATTAAACCACACAGGTATCTTGGAACTGAAAGAAGATACCATAGAGAGCTTGTTGGCTGCGGCGTGTCTCCTCCAGCTTTCACAAGTCATTGAAGTTTGCTGCAACTTTCTCATGAAGCAGCTTCATCCTTCCAACTGCTTAGGGATCCGATCCTTTGGAGATGCTCAGGGGTGCACAGAACTCTTGCAAGTGGCACATGTGTACACCATGGTGAGGATGAGAAAGTACAGAGTCTAGAACTAGCTACTAGAAAGATACACTAGAAACTGACAAGAGGGCACCCCAACCAAACATTGCAATATGGAGAGGTTTTGCTCAATACTGTCCTCCAGAATATCCCATTTCATCCCATCTCCCACCCAGTTCTCTCTTTTATCCCCGAGTACTGAGAGTGCAGCTGTGCTACATATTTACAGCAGTTAGATACAACTGTAACTGTCATGGCTCCATCCTATGAAATCCTAGGATTTGTAGTTTGAAGAGATGCTTTGTTAGAGAGTTCTAGTGCTACAGCTCAGGAGAGTGCACTAGAGTTCTCTGGAAGAGAATTTGAGGTACTTCACCAAATTATGAATCCCAGGATTCTGTTGGACAGTATTGAGCAGGGAAAGTAATATTAAACTACTATAGAATTATGTAGTGCAGATACAGTCTGTGGCCATTAAACATGGTTAGCCCTCTTAGAGACGTTTGGGTCCCATCTACCTTTATATTTTTCAAAAGGTGTACTTTTATACACCTTGGTGATTTCACAAGCTGGTTGATGCCTCCTTCTTGTGTCCAGAAAATGGTTATTTTTCTGGTGTGGTGGTGGAAAGAGAGGGGGATTAAGAAAACCAGCATGGTGTAGTGGTTTGAGCAGTGGACTAGAACCCTAGAAAATAGGGTTCAAATCCCTGCTCAACCATGGAAACCCACTGGGTGACCTTGAGCAAATCACACTGTCTCATCCTCAGAGGAAGGCAAAAGTAGCCCCCCTCTGGATAAATCTTACTAAGAAAACCCCATGATAGGTTCACTTTAGGATTGCCATAAATTGGAAATAAATTGAAAGCACAACAACAAGGAGGATTTCATGATCAAAGGTACTCATAGTTGTACACAAAGTCCAATAATCTCATGTCTATCTGCCATCTGTGGTGGTTGCATAATAGAAGGACTGGGTGGTAGTGTGGACTATGTCATTTCAATCTGCAATGAAGGGGGAAGTCACTTGTATAAAAAAATCTAACTGCTTCCCTACATTAGCACAATGACTAGTAGAACCTTTATCCACTAAGCTGGAATAAAAAAACAGACCCACAAAATGTATGGATAGACTAAGGACCACTTTATTAACTATTTCATTCTGATCTTCAGCAGGACTGCTTAGTGCAGTATCTGCTGGAGTAGGTGTAATCCTATCTCCTCTCAAACATGTCAAGGGCGAGCCACCCCAGATGCCAGAGGTGAGTGAGGCAATTTAGCTTGTCCCCAGCTCATCTGTTTCCAAGACATCTGAACATGTTGGACCCCACCCCCCAAACAATTTCCCCTAGTACCATGGTGAATCAGTACAAGGTAGGCAAAATACCTTTCCCCCTGTGAAGCACAACTCCTACCTGGACCCCAAGAGGTAATCAGCCAAAGCCTGTACTAATATCAAGGGAGGGTGGAGGGTGGGAGGCAGCATATCCTGCCTGTGAATCAGGCTTATTCCACCTCACTTCCCTTTATGAAATGGAAGGAAGTATGGATGGAACCGCCAGCCTGCCACTGCAACCGCAGTCTTCCTCACTCTCCCAAAAGCTAGGAAGCCTGCCCACAACATGTGATGAAGCTCCCTCGCATGTGATGATTCTTGGTCACATGCTGCGGAACTCCTTTCTGCTCTAAAGAGAACGAGGCAGACTAGCAGCTTCAGTGAGGGCTGGCCTGCCAGGACAGGCTTCTGTGGGCACACGGGGCCTGATCCGTTCCTTGCTGGTGGGAACTGATTAAAACAGGTATTATTTTAAAACATGATAATGGGCCCTACTCTGCTCCCCCCACTGTCTGAGCCCCGGGATGGTGAGCAGTGCCCAGGGGCAGAATAGGGCAAAAGCCCTGCATTGTCTAAAGCCCTGCAGGGCTCTAAGATGGGGGCAAGATGGGGTATGTTGTCCATGTAGATAAGCCCCAATAAACGTTAAAAGACAGTAGAAGTGGGACAGAGCAGTGATTTATAACCCCTCTCACTCCTCCTTCTTCTACCTCGATGCAATGCCTCCGTGCAAATTTTTATCTTTCCCTCCTTCTGGGATGGCAAATGACCCTTCCAACTGTTTGCCATTCAGATGATTCAAAGTAAGAAGCCAGAGTTTTACCAATGCAAAAAGTAGCACAGCAAGAGTTGTCACCCCTGATATGTTTAGTGTTTGTATTTGTCAGAAAAAAATTCTTTATGCAGGCCAGCTGTAAAACTATACCCCAGCCATCTGTTTGAAGTAGTACAGTCCATTCTGCCTTCTACTGCAAGTATAGTCCCCACGGTGAGATTGGAAAGCACTGAGAACAAGAGCTCAGCTACTTGACTCCATTTAATTTGAAGAGTTTTTAATCTGCAACTAAGCTAATTGATTAGTCGCACCAATCCAAAATATTCATGCTTTCTGCTCCTCATCTTCTTTTCAAAGGGCAAAGGGTTGGCTTCTCCACCAGTGCCCTGTTTCAAGATGACAGAAGAAGAAACAGCTAGAATTCCCTTTCATGACCCAATAAAAAGACTGCAGTCAAAAGAACGAAGATGCACGCTCATCTTGAAAGATTTAAATTCTTTTGGTGGCATGCAAATTAGCAGAAGGAGAACTAAAATAGGAAGGACTGAGTGAGTTGGGCAGCTGGCACTGGAAAAAAATAAGGAGGAGAAAAAAAACATATTCTGAAGAGCACCAGAGAACACACACAGGGTTGTCTTAGATTCTAGTCCATTGCTAATTTGAAGCAGGGGAAAGAATAATCAGGTTGTCAGATCGGCAAAGAAAGCTTGCTGTGAAACTAAATCAAGGTATAAATATTTCAGAGGAGAAGGTCTAAGGGAGCCAGCCACTCTTTGCTTCTTCAAATGCATAAAAGGGGGAACAATTACCAGGCTCCAAATGTGAAAAGGAATGAATGAGAGGATGGGAAAAAGTTGAAACCAAGACACTGTTAGAGCTAGAAGAAGAGTAAAAGCTCTGTGAAGGAGGAGGATTATGATGGTTTTGAAGCCAGCAGAAGGGGTCCATTCAAATGGCACATTCCATCATTGACTTGTTATAACGCTGTGGGTGAGTTTTATGCTGTGTAGGGCCCTGGTTGTGCACTGCATAGACCCATAGAAGGGACTGTAGAGCCCACCAGTACTTTGACAGGAGTTCTCCTTGCCTTGCTAGAGCAACCAGAAGCAAGCCGATCTGGGAGAGAAATTACTCTCCGCCGAGGCAGCTACAGCACAGAATCAGCAGGGGCAGGAGGGATGAAGTGTCCCTTCCTCCATCTGCCAAAGTCCCATTTTAAGTGCCCTATGCCCCTACATTTCCCATGATACAAACCAATATGGGATTGAATCCAGGGTTTTGCCAAGCTGTCATCTACTTTGACTCTGTGGTGCAAATGGAAACAGGCATCATCATCATAATGAGTTGAAACTTTGAAAGAGAGCTGGCTCAGACATTGCCCCAAAGAGTTCAGAGTGAAGAACTTCCTCTTCTTTTTACCTTTGCTGCTATTGATGTTGACTATTAACAGTTTCCTGCCTGGTAATCTTGCTTCCACAGATAAAACCATTTCCTATAAACAGCTTGTGCTATTTTTGAAGTTTGCAATGACTCTTCCATCTCCCTATTTTTTAAAAATATCACAAAGAGCAGGAAGAGGAGGAAGGTGCAAGGCCACCATCTCCTTTATTGCACCCAAGATTTATAGCTGCCCTTGTTTTTGTTTTTCAAATATCCATTCAAAATGCAGACACTTAAAAAAAACAATGTAATAGAGATAACTGTTGCTAACAAGCAACTATGTTATTAGTTAATGCACAGATTTCTCTTTTTGCCGAATTAGATAATTTTGTTAGAGCTACAACTCAATTAAAGAAGCACATATTAACAGTATAATTTTTAGCTGGTTAACATGTTGCTTAATTTAAACATGAATGTACATATAAGTAAAATATTTTGAAACAAGATGATATGTGTTTTGTTTCCAAATTATGAACAAGCATACATTGACTTAAAAGATGTATTCTTCTTATTTGAGAGGGAAGAGGAAATGCAGCTTTTGAGATGCTGCTTGTTATCTGGAGTTTTTAAAACCAGTATTGCATTAAAATAATGTTAAAATGAAATAAGGTAGCTGATTAAATTAAAGCTCTTTATTACCAATTCAAGGCTTTTAAAAACTGATTCATACAGCCTATGAATTGATTAAAGTTGCAGTCCTATGTTTTCCTAGAAATGCTGGCAGAAATAGTCCATCCAGGGCTTAAGTGAGTGTTATGAAGATTTGAAAATCCTTACTTCTTGTTCTGAGGGCAAGAGCCTCAAGTTCTTCATTGGCTTGGATTAAAATTACATCCGAAAGAAAACTTCTAATCCTTTTTGCCTCATGACTACATTCCTTACTCATCGTAGATGTGACTCACTCATTTTCTCCCTGGATTTGTCAACAGAAAATGTGACATGACATATTTGCTCTATCAATTAATCTTTTATAGGCACAGAGATGTCAAACAACCATAACACATAAGAGGTTTTCTCAAAGTATCCTTTCTGGGTACTCTTTTTGTTGTTCTTCAAGTTGTCTGCTAGGACAAGCTGAATAGGAAATTTGCAGAAATTCCTGGTAATCAAGGAATATTCTGTACTATATATATAATTCCCATTGAACCCAGTAGTGCAAAGCTGTTCAGTTTTGGAGCCTTATTGCGCTAGGGAAGGGAATTGTCTTTAAAGCCAGAGGAGAGTGTGTCCTGCCTTGTCTTATCACATGACATCTGTGTGCTTCCACTGTTCTTCTGTTCTGGTCCATGGAAGATGGTGGTAAACATTAGGTTTTTTGCTAACTGAAAAAATCTGTTAGCAAAAAGACTTGCCTTTACCACTGTCTCCCATGGGACTGGAATGGGAGAACGGCAGGAGAACACCAATGTCATGCAATAAGGCAAGGCAGGGCATGCTCTTCTTGGGGCTCATTTACACGAGGGGGAAAAACATCCAAAGTACCTCATAGTATTGGTATCTTGCAGCAGCAGTGACATATCTAAATGTTTTTTCTGACCATGGAAGCCCCCATAAGCCTCACAATCCTGATGTGGGCTGTGAGTGATTGACTTGCGTTCATTCTTCATCATCACCATTTTTTTTTAAAGTCATCCCAAGGTGCACTGGTGCAATAGAGCGATTTTCCAATTTTATAGGACAGCAAAACAGAAAATATTGATCCTGTTTTATTGTCTTAGCGAGTGATCACCAAGGCAAAAATCCAACATGGTAACAGCAGGTGCTTGCCCTGCTAGCAAGCTCTGCTCCCACTCTCACCCAGCCAATCAGCTTTGTGCTTCCCTTCAAAATTTTTTTGTTGTTTGATAGTACAAATGAGCAGGAATGCGCACCCCCCTCACAGTTCTTGAAAAAGTACAGGAAAATCTGCGAAGGCTTTTACCTCATTGTTTTTGCCATTTTGGGCCCCCTTCCTTCCGAATAGCATGGATTGGTGCTGAATCCCATTTAGGCAGGTACGATTCCCAGTGAATTCCATGAGGGTATTTTCACTGTTTAGATGGGCCCTTGGACTTTACTTCAGCTTCCCTTCCCTCATGTGATAAGCCCCTCACTGTTGCCATGATAAATTGAGAGTATTGTAGAACACATATAATAACCAACTGTGGCTACATGCTGCTGACAAATATTGGACACTGTGTGCAAATTTTCCTTAAAAGAAACTTGTTTTCTATCCCAAAAAGATTGAAATAAATGTCATTTTAAGTTATATAAATAAAAAAGGAGGTGGAGAGGGACTTAATACTAAAACATTATACAGCAGATGTTTACAGCTGAAAGTGTCTATTGTTCCACCACTGCAGCATCACAAACTGTTCCTTGGAGGTCCAGCAGGACTCTAGCATATTCCAGAGGTCAATTTTGAATTTGAAAACTAGACTTAAATGCAAATGAGGTCTATTCGGTCACAGCATTGTGCATGCTAATATGTATACATTTATAATAAGGTCATCCTTCCTCAGGCTCTAAGCTCAAGTTGTATAAAGAGTAATGTAAGTGAAAAATGAATGACATACAAATTATTTTTACTTCCTCCTTAGGAAGTTCAAGCTGTTTTTACTTCCTCCTTAGGAACACTTTACTGAAGTAATAAAAAATCAGGAATTTCTCTTGCTGCCTGCCAGTGAAATTGCCAAACTCTTGTCCAGTGATGACATCAATGTCCCAGATGAAGAGTCCATATTCAAGGCGTTAATGATGTGGGTTCGGCACGACTTGCAAAACAGACAGCGGGAGCTGGGGATGCTGCTGTCTTACATAAGGCTGCCCCTCCTCTCCCCACAGGTGGGGCTTCCTCATGCAGTGCTGGGAGGTGCTATAGTGTCAGCATGGGGTTGCTTGGGGAAAAAAGCCTGAAACCACAGAGATAAGAAAAGTATGGTTTTAAACTGAATGACATCACTACCCATGGTTCTCTCTAAACTGAACAGAGGAGTATTACTCTTTTCCTGCATCTCAATGGTGAAAACCTTTCCACTGATATCTAGTTTAATTTAATGTCGGGGGCCAAATACCACTGCAATGGGACTATATCTCTTTAATTCAAAAGGACAGGGTTGCCAACTCTTGAAGTATAATATCCAACATTTTTTTAGGTCTAGTGGGAACCACCAGAAGGCACAGTTAAGTTTGCACAATAGGGAATCTAAAGATTTGTGGAGCAGACCTGAAACCATGCTCCAGAAGTGGAATTTGGCTTAGTTGGGCATCTATTGGGATCCACTACTATCCTGCTGAATACAGCCTTTGAAATGGTAGCCAGATATTGGCTGGCATCCTGTCATTTATTCCATATTATTTAATTTAATTTAATTTATATGCTGCCATTTCTAAATTTGTCCCAGTATTGGACCCCATTGGTGACATATACATGCTTTATGCATATCCTGCTTCAAACAGAGGCACAAAGAGCTATTTTCTAAATCACCCACCCTTGTAGCAGACAAGCCCCATGGGCCCCCTTCTATGGGGGAGGGGAGAGGAGAGGGGAGATGGCTGGACAGGGAAGACTGCCTGTCTGTCCCCTTGCTGTTTGTGTCTGAGAGAAGCAGAGGAAGAACAATATAGCAATTCTTCTGCCTCTCCCTGTAGCTAACTGCAGGTAGACAGAGAGGGAGTCCCTGCTACTCAGTCACCTTCCCCTCCACCCCATGGCAGTTTAAGAGCAGCCACTGCCACCACTGCCACCATCACCCCTGCCCCACAGGACTTGGCTGCTAGGGGCAGGGAGGAAAGCACAGAGGTTACATGTGCAGGATCTCAGCCATTGTCATTTTCTTTAGTTTTTTGCTCAAGGTGTAACATCCAAACTGGCTGCACATTTTCAGTCATGCTTGCTACCTGCTAATTTGCTGTTCCACCTCTTGTTACTTTCCTACCCAGCATCCTGATAATTGAGGAGGAGGAGGAGCATTGAGAAGGAGTGAGCTTAGGTTTCCATTGACAGTTGTCTGACGGCCCATAAAACCTAAGAGCCATGGGTAAAAATAATGAGCTTCTGATTATTTCAGTTTGAGCAACACAACTTTGCATGTCTTAGCTCTTGGCAGATCTGGAAAACAGCCCTATGTTTACCGATGATCTTGAGTGTCAGAAGCTTCTCATGGAAGCAATGAAGTACCATCTGCTACCAGAAAGGAGATCTATGATGCAAAGTCCTCGCACTAAGCCTAGGAAGTCCACTGTTGGCTCTCTTTATGCTGTGGGAGGCATGGATGCCACCAAAGGTAAGCCCATTGTCTGATGAAGCATCCCGTGGTCTGTGAAAGCTTATGCCAAACTAAATTAGCCTTTAAAGTGAGATAGGGCTCCATCAATATGTCAGTTCATATGATGTTTTGATTTTCTTTTCTTTTCAAAGGAGCATTTTTATGGTTCAAAGAAGGAAAGCAGGTTCTTAATTGGCCTTCACACCCAGCACCTATCTGGGTGTTGGGAAAAGCCTTTATTTTAGATGCTCCTACACATAAGGTTGCTTGAAGAGTTCAATCTTCCTTGAGACAGAAGGATTTATTATATGGTTTCATATCAAGCAGGTCTTAATCATACAACACACACACACATACACACACACACTGTATGATATTTCTCTCATTCATAGAACACATACTTAGGATGGAAACTGGGACCCCTAAACCCCACACCTGTAATTTCTGATATGATGAAGAATATTGGCCTCCTCCCAGAGTAGTTTTTTGGTTACTTGGGAGGGATTTTTGTTGCCCTCAAATAGTGTCTGTGTTTCTCTGCATGTGTGACTCCTAGAAAACTTTAGGGTGGTAGATACCTGCAAAACAACCCGACACCTACCAAAACCAAGAAAATTGGTCCAAACCAGAAACTGGAAATAACTATCATTTTCATTTTGGGCACTTGTTGCCTACCTTTCAGGTGTTTTAGCCCACTGGAGTGGGAGCCACACCTTCCACAGTTGCCAACATCTGATTTAGATGGTCTCCAGGCTTGGTTCTACCAATAAGGCATAGTGAGGCAACCACCATGGGTGGCAGCTATTGCGGGGGGCAGAAGTGTCAGTTCCTTCGGTTGTTCCTCCTGAGGCTTTGGGCATTCTTTACTGTCAAAAGGTGGAGCTGTGTATGCCATGTAGTTTGGCCTGCACCTGCTAAACTAATCTGCCCTCAGGTGTGGTGGAGGGCACTATCCTATTGGCAGTTTTGAGGTAAGATTCCACTACCAGTCCAGTTTGCTTCTGTACAAGGGGTTGTTTTTGCTAAGAGAATGGGAGATCCTGTCCCTTGCTGTGCACAGCAAAATGTCTTTGGCTGTCCCTAAGTAACTGACAAAACCACTGCTGAATATTCCTTGTCTAAGAAAAATCCTGTGACATTCATGGGGTCACCATAAGTCAACAGGTGACTTAAAGGCACATATATGAGCAATGGTCCCAGATAAAATCCCTGCTGTGTACAGGTTATAAAAAGTAGCAGTGCTGGAAAAGACAAATGTTTAATATCCTTGAGAATCCCTCTGATTCTAATGCTTAATAAGGCAGCTATGTAAATTCCTAGTTCAAGACCAGGGAAGTGGCTGTGCTGGACTTCACATGATAACCAAACAAAATATGTTGATCTAGGACTTTGGATTTTTTTAAAAAACCTTTAGAAACTGAGGAGGGGATTGTACATAGTCATAATCTGACCAATTAAAAAATCACTCTGAAAGTTTTAAATAGGAAGTCACAGCTTTATAAAATATAGATTAGGGATTTTTTTTTAGCATGTAGTTAGCAATCCACAAGTCTGTATATTTATTGATTTGATTAATCCATGAAAAACATTTTAAAAATCTATTTGAAAAGTTGTCCAATTAATCAGGGATGCCATTTTTTAAAAAAAGATAATTTTAGAGAACCAGTATGATGTAGTGGCTGAGTGTTGGACTGGGACGCCAGAAAACCAGGTTCAAATCTTTGTTTAGTTATGGAATCTTGCTGGGTAACCTTCAGTGAGTTTCACTGTCTTAGCCTTAGAGGAAGGCAATGGCTTTAGCAGAAATTTTGCCAAGAAAACCAGTAATAGGTTTACTGTAAATCAGAAGCAATGTAAAGGTACAAAATGATAACAAATTTTATTTAATATGATTGTTAATAATAATATGACAATAATTATATTCTCTCTGGCTTTTCTTCGCAAATGAAGATTCAGGAAGGATTCATCCTGTGCTTTCTGTAAGCGCACTGATGACTAAAAAGGCCAATCCGAGATAAACAAGTCCGGTTGCAGAAAGCACAGCAGAAGGTCTCCTTGTCTGATTTTTCCAAGTTGTGATTCTTTCTGCGTTGTTGTTTCTCTTCAAGACTTGTTTGGCATGAGTTCTCAAATAAGGCTGCAGCATTGTTGATAGTGCGTCTCCATGCCTCCTGATGTGAGGCCAGGGTGGACCATTGTTGGTGATCAATTTGGCCGAGCCTGAGATGTTGTTTCAGGGAGTCCTTGTATCGCTTTTTTAGAGCACCCCTCTTATGCTGACCCGTGGCGAGTTCACCGTAGAGTACTATTTTTGGGAGGCAATGGTCCTCCATCCTAGAAACATGCCCTGCCCAGCACAGCTGTGTTCTCAATATCATGGCCTCAATGCTGGTGATCCCTGCTTGCTCAAGGACAGCAACATTCATCACATAGTCAGTCCAGTGTATATTTAGGATTGTGCGTATACAGCGTTGATGAAAGTGTTCAAGGAGTTGTAAGTGGTGGCGATAGGTGACCCATGTTTCAGACCCGTAAAGGAAGAATAGACAGTACAATGGCTCTATACACATTGATTTTTGTGCTTCACCTCAGGTGTTTATTACTCCAGACTCTTTTGTAAAGTCTTCCAAATGCTCTATATGCCTTTGCTAAATCTGTGATCGATCTCTTTGTCAATCTTGGCATCTGTGGAGATGATGCTTCTTACAATATGAATGAATATTATGAATATAATAATAATATGAATATTACTTACTTAATTACATTCTTCTTCATGGTCATCTGTGCTCTCACACAAATGAGCAAAGACTCCAATTGGAATGCTCTAGAGCTGAGTAGCTTGGTGAGAACACCTCCCTTTCCCATCTACTGCACATGTCATAGCCTGCCAAGCTAATGTCCTCTCAGTTTCTCTTGATCTGGTGGTATAGTGCCTTCCTTTTGGTTGATCCTCCTTTCTTGTTTAGAATTCCTCATAATCTATACCACTATCTGACTCCATTTGTTCTTTCTCTTTTCTTCTCTCTCTCTCTCTCTCTCTCTCTCTCTCTCTATATATATATATATATATATTTGTTAACTTATCATCAACTGCCCTACTCAGGTCTTGCAGACTCAGGGCTTTGACTTCCTTGATTGGGTCTATCCACCTGTAACACAGTCTTCCTTTTCTCCTACCACCTTCTGCCTTAGCAAGCATTATTGTCTTTTCTAGAGAGTCATGTCTTCTCATGATATGTCCAAAGTACAACAGTTTCATTTTAGTCATCTTGGTTTTTGGGAGAGTTTAAGTTTGATTTGCTCTAGAATCCATTGATTTGTTTTTTAGCAGTCTCCCCTATCCCACACACTTTCTCTTTACTTTGTGATTTCTTGTCCCCCCACTTTTTATCTTTTGATCCCATGGCCTCTACTTCCCTCTTTAAACTTTGTACCTCTTGCAACTGTAAGGTATCACTCTCTGAGGGACACTCTCTGTGTCTTTTTTGTTTGAGGGAAGAGCATATTGTTGAGAAGTGAAAATCTGTTGAGGCTTTACTGCACAGGCCCTCAAGAATAGGGCTTCTTGATTAAAGCTACACTGCTAAGAGAAGTCATTGCAGCTTGCTAAATGGGCTGCCACCAACCAACCTTTGTTTTTGCCCTCTTCAACTGTCTCCAGAAGTTGTCTTTGGTACCAATGTCAGTCTCAATATCAATTGCTGCAGCTCTTCCAACTACCACCTCAATATCAACAACCATGGTGCTGCCTACTATTTTGGCAGTGACTCCTATTGTCCCACAGGCTAACACAATCTTAGTAATAGAGGAATTGGCCTTGTGCATGCCCACAATCTGTCTGCTCTGCTCATTCCAAGTCTTCTCAGAAAAGAGCAGGCATGCCAGAGGACTGTTCGACTTTGATGGATACAGCAGATGCAGCAGATGTGAGATGGATGCAGCAGCAGAAGTGGTTCAGACATTCAAAACACTGAGTGGTATTGTCTTCAGTCATGGCACTTGAGCCAGCCCTGATATCTTTGGTATTGATGGTGATGCCTCCTCCAGAAATGCCTTTGGTATTGATGGTGCTGTCAGTATCGAGTACTGCTGCTCTGGAATCCTCCTTGGTACACAATGTAGAGGTTGTGTCTGAACAGAATGTGTCAGTGTTCCCTGGTATGGCTTCTGTCTCAGCATCATCCACCTCCTCCACCACCCCAATGTGAATGGTCTCCTTTTCAGAGAGAGAGGTCATATACATCTGCAAGACCATCCTCCAGGGACTTCCGATACTGGGAGGATTCCCCGTACACCTTGGTATCTTACATTGACTGATATCAGCACCAACATTTATGGAGGGAGCCCCTGAGGTCCTACCATTCCTACTCATCATCATACTGGGATTAGTACCACCATGATAAATATGTTTGATCCATCTCTCATCTTATCATTGGTATTGAAGTCATTCAAAGTCCCCATGTGGACATCTACTGTTAAACTCACCTCGGCATGATGATTGACCCCAGGAGACTTATGAATTCCTGATCGCTCTTGGGGAGCTTCATGTTGCCTTGACAGGTGATCCTGTTGAAGTCCTGACTGATCTCTGGAATAGGGAAATAGCTAGGGTGATGGACACAATTGCCCCTAAGTGTCCCCTCCCACAAAGTGGAGCCAAGCAAGTATTCTGGTTCACCAGGGAACTGGCACAGATGAAATGAGTGGGATGGAAACTAGAGTGATGATGGTGGAAGACTCGGAGTGAGTCCGACTGAACATGGGCTATTGCTCATTGGAAGGCTTATGCTGTGGTGATGACAGCAAAGTAGACTTTAAATATGTAAGCAGGGGAGCTTCTTACTGGGATGTTTTATTTATCTTTTAAAACTGTTGTATGTTTTAAAAATGATTTTATACTGTTTTATATGGTGATTTTAATTGTTTTTAAATTTTATTTTGAAGGTTTTTAAATTGACTCTCTGAGATCCGCCTTGGGAGAAAAGTGGCATACAAATGAAATAAATAAATAAATGATAACTACTACCTCTTTCTTAACCCCTTTCCCTTCAGGGCTGTCCTTCACACTCTTTTATACTAGAATCTATTCCACCACAACAAACTTGACACAAATTCAGCTCTCAGGATCAAAAGTGTATAAGGTATGGTTGTGGTGCCATTGATTGTTAGGCTCTATTCGTATACCCTCTACTGAAGTGAACAAACATTAGGGCTGTGGTTTATCGAAGGACACACAATATTTTGTTACTTATTACCTCAGGATATTATGTAATTATATCTAATGTCTCACCATCCTCCAGCACATAAATATATGATTAGTGGTTATACTTGGTAAATAATATTCTACTACAGAGCTACTTAACTACTCTCTATCCTATTATACAGTAGATTTTCTTTCACTTTCACTCTTAGCCCATCACTTAAATATACTTTCTACTCATAACACAATATCTCTTGATTGTCCTTTCTAATTATCCTCTTCAGCTGCTGGTTCCTGTCTATCTTTAATCCTCATCCACACTACAACAATCCACACTGTACCTCTATCTCATTGTTTCAGCCAATCCCCACCCATACATAATGTACTCTCTAACAATCATTTCATGGGTGGCAATCGCTCCAAACACACCACGGAAACTGCTTACCATGTAAATCTATTTTACAGTGATGTAAACTCATGTTATGTTCCATCAGCTCTTATCACAAAGACCATCTAAGAACAAGGAAAGTTGGCTTCAAACAGTTGGTTTACTCAGATGCAAATGTATGCAAACTTAAATACTTACTTCACTTCTGACTTAATTCAATCTTATTCAACAGACCTTAGAAACCAATAGTGCACCATCCAATTTACTGTCTATAATTTCACCAGGTACCACAACTATTGAGAAATATGATTTGAGGACAAACAGCTGGATACAAATTGGAACCATGAATGGGAGGCGGCTACAGTTTGGAGTTGCTGTGATTGACAACAAGCTCTACATTGTGGGAGGAAGAGATGGCTTGAAAACTTCCAATACCGTTGAATGTTTCAATCCAGTAACCAAAGCCTGGACTGTGATGCCTCCAATGTCAACCCACAGGCATGGATTAGGTAAAGATGATAGATGGTTTGAAATAACCAGTCAGTAATGCCATACTAAAAATGTCAGTTGCTAAAAAGATTTATAAATTAGCAAAATTTAAATCTACAAAATTTCGTGGACTGTGAAACCCAGTCACCAATTTGACAGGCCTAGAGATGGATGAATCTGTCAGTTTGTCATTATTAAACATTGGAATCTCAAAGGGAAGTGCCAGTTTTGGTCAGTTCTTATAACATGGGCCAAATTCAATAGGTACAGTTATTTGCAGTGTGGAGAGGATCATATCAGTCAGACAGGCAGCTGTTAAAGAAATGGAGCTGGTCATAAAACAGAAATGGCAAACTTAATTCAGCACCACAGACATGGTTTCCTTCATAAGGATTCAAAGCCAGACTTTTATGTGCTGAATATCAGAGCTCTCTGCCTAAATGGGCAAACCTGTCACTGTTGTTTTCCACATACTCCGATTTTTGAAATTTCAGTCTCTTTCTGTTCAATGTATACAGAAATTTGCAACTTTAAGAAGATTCTTACAGAAAAACAATTCAAACTATTTTTTCCCCTCTATGGCTAGCTAAGCTCTCAAGAATGAGAGAAGTCTTCATAAGGTCATGGGAAACTGCCAGAGTGGGGACCAGGTGGGCCTTCATAGGTAAGAAGGCTCACAATGTTGGTGTAGTCCCAGAGAAACATAGTGATGCAGGTATTTCAGTGTCTTATTCTTTTATAACTGGCATGGTGCCTATATACCACATGGATCCATTGGGTAGACAGATTGACTGCAGAATTTTTTTTTTAAAGGGTATCTTTAAAATTGCAAAATTCTTTCTTGATCTATTAACTTTCTTCCCATTCTCTTCTCCTCAGGGGTAGCAATGCTTGAAGGACCAATGTATGCTGTTGGAGGCCATGATGGCTGGAGTTATCTCAACACGGTTGAAAGATGGGATCCCCAGGCTCGACAGTGGAATTATGTAGCAAGCATGGCAACTCCCAGGAGCACTGTGGGTGTTGCAGCTCTAAACAGCAAGTATGCACAGCTGAGCCGCTCTATCTTTCATATATAGAAACACACACATGGACATACACACACTAACCCCACAACTGTTATATTGTTCCTATTGTTAGGACTTTATAAGACCAGCATCTAAAAATGCTGTAATTCCACAAATGAAGATAGTGGGAACATCGTGACATTATAACACTTATTATCACATGTAGCTGTACTCACATGAAAG
Organism: Gambelia wislizenii; assembly: GCA_030847615.1. Lineage (NCBI taxonomy): Eukaryota > Metazoa > Chordata > Lepidosauria > Squamata > Crotaphytidae > Gambelia > Gambelia wislizenii. The sequence goes on along the minus strand of JAUMIR010000011.1, from coordinate 26,167,058 downwards.
AAACGCCACAGAATTATCGCATGACAACCACTAGTACTTTAAGAACAGGAGTTTACTTCCGCAATTTGGCATGGGTGAGATTTCAGCTGTTCTCGCGAGAACTCCCCTAAATTAACAGAGTTAATGTACACACAAGCATTGAAACAAACCTAAGAATGTGGAAACTAGATGGGGCAGTTCATAAAATGAGCATCCTGTGCTTTGTTTTCACATTCTTACCCAGAAGTTTTCTTGCTGAGGACTGCCCATTCATACTGTAATCTTTTGATTACAATGGGACGTGTTTTTGCATGCCCTCAATTCCATTAAAAAAAAAGATATTTGCAATCTATTGATGGCTTGTCCCATCAATTAAAAGGAGCACCTTATCCGCAGCTGGGAAACGGTATAAACATGAGATGACAACATCATGTGATGGCTATGGCCGTTCATGTGTAATCCCATGATTTTTGCCAAGTCTGATAAAGTCCATAGATATTAATGGAAGATAGTGCCTGGAATAAGTAGTGAAGACTATTTTAAGTAAAAGAGTGTAGTATAGAAACATAATATCTGGAGATGGAGAGCTACGTTTGGGGCATTGCAGCTAGCTTCATGACTAGGAGTTTTTGGACTAGAGAGAGAGAAGATAAAGTCAAGACTTCAAGAGACAGATTAGGACCTAATCCACACTAGACAAATAATCCTGTTTGAAATTGGATTATTTACCATGGCTTCTTCCTATGAAATCCTGGGATTTGTAGTTTTACAAGACCTTTAGCCTTCTCTACCAAAGAGTACTGGTGCCTCACCAATCTACAAATCCCAGGATTCCATAGGAAGGAGCCATGGCAAATAATCCAGTTTGAAACTGGATTATTTGTATAGTGTAGATTTGGCCTAGGTACAGTAAAACAAAGAGGTGTTGTATAAAGTAACTTACTCTGTTTATCTCTTCTACGCTTGCTCCTTGTAGGTGCATAGTCCTTTATGTGGAAAATGGTTGTACTCTACTTCCAACACGTAATAGAATAACAGACTTTTCCCCACAATGTTTTCCCCTCTAATGTTAGCTTGTTTTTTCTTCAGATAATTAGCAAGGAAAAGTTATGGTTATAGTACATGGAAGAACAAGGCAGGATTCTGAGGCAGTGATGGCTCCTAGTAGCCAGTTTAGACTAGGGAGGGGAATTTACAGCTTTCCTGATGTCATTGGACTGCTAACTCCCATCTGCCATTGCCAGCAAGGTAAGTGGTAGGGATGATGGGAACCACAGTTCAACATTTGGTAGGCCACATGGTCTCTGTTCCTGGCATAGATTTCTCCAAATACAGTTGAAATACACTTCTGAGCAATATGCAAGTAGTACAGTGAATCCCTGAAACAACATCTCAGGCTTGGCCAAATTGATCACCAACAATGGTCTGCCTGGCTTCACATTGGGAGGCATGGAGACACACTATCCACAATGCTGCAGCCTTATTTGAGAACTCACGCCAAACAAGTCTTGAAGAGAAATGACAATTCAGAAAGAATCACAACCTGAAAACATCACCCAAGGAGACTCTGTGCTGTGCTTTCTGCAACCGGACTTGTTTATCTCAGATTGGCCTTTTCAGTCATCAGCGCGCTTGCAGAAAGCGCGGGATGAGTCCTTCCTGAATCTTTGTTTGTGAAGAAAAGCCAGAGAGAGAGAGAGACAGTGAATACTTCAGCAGCTTGAAAGATGGCCAATATTCTCCCCTCTTGGCTTCTTATTAGCGGAGCGGATTGCCACTTATTATGGCAGATCTAAAACCATCCCATTTCTTTGCAAGCCAGTCTAGGTGTAATTAAAATTAAAATCAAACTTAGCCGAAACGGAATGAGATGCCAGTGTGGCACATCAATACAGACTGTTGGATTGGGAATTGGGAGATGCCATGTAGGTTCTACTAGACTTCACTGAACCATAAAAGTTACTGGATGACCTGGGGCCTGTCATTTCCTCTGAGCCTAAAGGGGTTGGGGGTGGGGAAGAGAGCCGGGTACATTGGTTTGAACTTACTAGAGAAAAACAGAATATTATCTAATTTCCTTGTCCCTTAGTTTCTCCTAGCCCTATGATTCTATAATCCTCATCTTTCCCACCAACATGTTGTAATTTAAATTATAATCATTGTCGTTGTCATCATCACTGAATTTGGGAGTGTGAATTGTGCCCCCTTAGCCCTATTTAACTTTGCATTCAACTTCTGCAGTGTTTTGCAGCTATAATGGGCATCACCCTTTTTCTGAAAAGTTTGCTTGGTTGCCTGGGATGGATGTATAGGATAGGGATGGATGTAGATTTTGGATAAGTATTATAAAAAATGAACTGAAGGAAATCCTCAACTACCTGCGCTGTGCAACTTCAGTAGCTATAGCTATTCCCAGAATAGAGGAGCTCTGGGCAATGCCATACTGCCTGCTAGGTAGTTGTTAAAGATGAGGGAGAGCCTGTGAGAAAGAAAAAAGAGGTGGCAACACTAATTCAGCACTACAAAATGGAATATTTAGGAACTCAAAGCTAGACAATGTGTAGTGGCACTGGACAAAATACATCACCCTTCTGTTTTCCTGTTGACTGCTCTAGGTTATATGCTGTTGGTGGGCGAGATGGCAGCTCTTGCCTGAAATCCATGGAGTGTTTTGACCCACACACAAACAAATGGAGCATGTGTGCCCCAATGTCAAAGAGAAGAGGAGGAGTTGGTGTTGCGACCTACAATGGGTTTCTGTATGCTGTGGGAGGTCACGATGCACCTGCTTCTAATCATTGTTCCCGACTTTCTGATTGCGTAGAAAGGTATGGAAAATAAAGGAGGTAGATTCTCACAGTCTTTGCTGTGTGCTAAATACATATTTTAGGTTTCAACCATTTATTGGTCATAGTTCTATAGCACATGGGTGGAGCTAGAAGGCAGCTTCAAAGGGATGGTTAAGAGGCGATATGATAGCCCTGTTTAAGTATTTGAAGGGATGTCATGCTGAGGATGGAGCAGGCTTGTTTTCTGCTGCTCCAGAGACTGGAACACGGAGCAATGGATGCAAGCTCCAGGAACAGAGATTACACCTCAACATTAGGAGGAACTTTTTGACAGTAAGAGCTATTCGGCAGTGGAATGCACTCCCTCGGAGCGTGGTGGGGTCTCCTTCCTTGGAGGTCTTTAAACAGAGGCTGGATGGCCATCTGTCGGGGATGCTTTGATCGTGATTTCCTGTGTGGCAGGGGGTTGGACTGGATGGCCCTTGTGGTCTCTTCCAACTCTACAATTCTATGATTCTATGAGCATGATTTCTTAGCCATTTAATGCTGTGGGGACAGGAGGTCTGGGCCATTGTCTGGCTGCAGCCATTGACCCCCCCTGATCTCTAGTGAGCGAGGGAACTCAAGCATGCTGTAGATCTGGAAGGGTGATGGTTGTTCTCTTCTCTGCTGCAGAACCGCAGCCAGATGCTGCCAGTACATTTGGATCCCCAATATCTGTGGTTTCATTTATCTGCAGGACACAAAATAAGAGACACATATCATAGAGTTGTGCTGGAAAATTCCTAGATAGGCATCCTCTCTAGGCATATTCTAAGTCCTCCAATCACAACTCTACGGTATGTTTCAACTGGAAGTCCTTTATTTTGATAAGGTTTGCTGTTATCCATGGTTTCTGGCATCCATGGTAAGTCTGGGAACCAAACCCCTACAGATAACGGGGTCCAACTGTATAGCTTTCACTTTCCCCATACACTGAATGGCCCGGGGAATGTGCTCCAGTCTATTGAAGCTGCCTTCTGGCAGGTGGGAAGAACATTGCAGAGGGAGGTACTAGGTGCTTGCTTCTTCAATGTTTGCAAAAGAACATACAGTTGCATAATCCCAGTTTACATGAACATATGTCACCAACAGGATTCCAGCTACATATTTTAAAAATAACCTTGATGATAAAAATGCAAGATCCAATCTGATAGCCTCCAATATATGGAAGGTCAAACTAGCAAAGCTGTCATATTGTGCGCTTAAGTTGCAATTCATAAATTAATATCCAACTGTCTTATATGAAGCAAAGGCGGCTGCTTGCCTCCATTTTATCACATGCATAGATACAACACGTGAACACACAGATATGAATTGTCTCTCCATCTAACAATGGAATGTTTAAATTGTAAATTCTCATCTTCACTTCAGAATCCCCCCAGAGGCTCCTACAGTGAGACTGCAAAGTTTAATCAGTTAATTTGTTACAAAGGCAGGTGACCGATCAGCTAAATTTTTTAACTGGTACACATCCAAAAACATTACTAAGAATTATAACAACAATATAAGAAGAGCTTTGCCTTTTGTTGTACATTCCCTTGAAGTTGTTCAAATGGGAAAATATTTGGGAATGGCTGATTGACTGCCACAATATTCGTACTGCACGCTTCATGGATATTCAAAGTATAGTGCACATTTGTGACTTTACAGGGTACAATGTGACCATCAAGACCAAGCTAGATGATGAGCCTGGAGCGCCCTCTAGTGGCTGAAGAAGGCATTATCAGATGCCCCAATTTTTTTTTCTTACTTGGAACAAAGCTGAATCAACACTTCCTTAACGGAAGCCCTTCAGCTTTGGAAGCACTGGTTGTCACTCATACTCTCTTATTTTGCTGCCACCACTACTACTTCTATCACTTTCTGTTTCTGCTACGTGCTTCCCCCACTCCAAAGTTCCATGCATTCCTTTCCAGTTAGGCAAGAAATGTTGCTTTGCCCTGAAGCCAAATTAGAATGAAGGCAAAACCAGGGAGCAGTCCTTCCTGCCTTTGCTCTCATTTGGCTTCAGGGCAATGACATCAGAGTGAGGACAGGAGGAAGAAGCAGTCGCTTCTCCCCCCACTTGACACCGACTGAGAAAAAAGTGAATGCTTCTGATACAGAGTAAAAAAGTCTGTAGGATGGAGTTTGTGTCCCCACTCCCAAAATAGACAAAATCGCCCTCAACTTCTGACTGTGAAATGGGGGAAGTATTCAGTTGAGCTCTTTGCCAGTAACAGTAATAAAAATTACTTTAAAAATTGGTGATCACCATTACAGTATAGTCTCTTGTTATTTTAAAGGCTAGCCCTAAATACTTTGTTAAATTTGTCCAAAAATAATCTAGGTATGATCCAAAAACGGACACTTGGACTACCGTAGCACCATTGAGTGTTCCACGTGATGCTGTGGGAATCTGTCCTCTTGGAGACAGACTATATGCAGTCGGAGGCTATGATGGACACACCTATTTGGACACGGTAGAATCTTATGATGCCCAAAACAACGAATGGACGGAGGTAATTTTCTTTGGCTTTGTTCACTCTCCTCTAATTACCTAATATACCTGTGCCTGTTATTTCCCTTCCTCTAGCTCTACTACATTCAGCTACTGTTCTGTTCACTGAATCCACTCCCCCTCCCCTTAATGCTCCTTCTATCTGGACATTCCTCCTGTAACAATATTTGATATTTTGTGCTAGGAGAGTACAGGGAGCTAGTGCTGTATGACTATAAAACAGGAGTAGCTACTCTGGACATGTGTAGTAAAGTAAAAAGGAAAAAAAAAGTTCCTTTTCAAGGACTCTATTAAAAATAGCCAGGAGAAAGCAAAACAAAAACCCTAGTCTTGGGGTGCATCTACACTGTAGAAATAATGCCGCTTGGCACTGCTTTAAGTGCTATAGCTCTATCCTATGGAATCCTGGGATTTGTAGTTTTTACAAAGTCTTTAGCCTTCTCTGCCAAAATGTGCTGGTGCCTTACAAAACTACAAATCCCAGGATTCTATAGGGAGGAGCCATGGCACTTAAAATGGTGTCAAACTGCAATAATTCTATAGTGTAGATCAGACCTGCACAACTTGGCAGTAGGTAGGGGCCAAAATTAAAATAGACTAAACTTCTCCAGGCTGCAGAAGAATGAATTACTTAAGAATTAATGAGCATTCTTAATGGTACCCATTTAAATATTTACTAAATAAAGATAGAACTTGTTTGTTGACATGTTTAAGCCTTAAACAGTAGGGAAAAGCTGCTTTATTTCTAATCCTGGAACAAAGGGCAGAGCCTGGAACCCCAACCAACTGGGTATGAAACCTCTCTGGACCAGAAGTTCTCCATTGAACCCAACATTGTGTTTCTTCACATTGGCCATCCAAATGCTTCTAGTCCACAAGCAGGAACAGATAACAATTGTCCCCTAAATAGGAGAATGCATGCCACACTCAGCCCTTCCCAAACACACACACACATACACACACACTCAATGCAGCCTCATTGACAGGTGCCTTTGATCACAGGGTCAGTGTAACTTCATATTCTCATGAACAATAACCACTTGCAGATCTTGGAGGCTGAGAGAATTTGACATGCCCGAAGTCACATGACTAGGTTTCCATAGTGGAGTGCAGATTCAAACCCTGTTCTCCGAAGTTGGCATCCAAAGTTATGATGGCACTGCAGGGCCCTTAAACTGACTCTCCCCACCTCCGTCTCTCACCAGCTAGCCAGGCGACTTAGCAGCCCTTCCAAGCATTGGGTGCTCAGGAGGGAACTCAGCCGCCACTTGCCAGGCCACTCGGAGGAAGAGAGGGGAATGACCCTCCCCACCTCCCTCTTACACATCCTCTAACAGGCTGCAGGAAATCCTTTGGAGGGCCACATGTGGCCTACAGGCTGTATGTTGTGCAGGCCTGGTGTAGATGCTCCCATGCTTACACAAACTCCCAAAGCTGACTTCTATGCATGCTAGTAGGTTGCTAACCATCATGAAGAGATGGCTCCATATGTGACTCTGGCATCAGGTGGTTTCTATGTTTTGAATCCTATTGGTTAGAGTAGACCCATTGAATAAATTGCTGAACAGTGAGGTCAGCTTCGCACCCACATAGAATAGCTGGTATTAAGCCCTGGTGGACTGGAGGAGGACTGAGGTGGAAAAGAGGAGACATCTGATGAGCAGAATGTGCCCCTTTCACTCAGAAACAACAGAGAATGGCAAGGGTGGCAGAGCGAAAAGACATCCTTACAGGACAGAGGAGCTTTCAGGGGAGGAGGCATAGCAAGGAAGATACCAGAGAAGAATAAAGCTTCTGGGAATGCTTTTTTGGCTTGTAGGAGGGAAGAGGGTTGGATAGGCTGCCATCAAACCTATCCTATAAAATGTAGGTGAGGGTAAGGAAAGTGCTCCCACCCAAATTTGCTGATTCTGCCAAATATCCTGTACCCCCACACAGCCCCTGATATGCCAACAAACCTGACAGTCAGAACCAGAAGGGACTTTGATTCTGATTTAGGGACAAAATGAAGTAGGATGGACCACCATGCAGATGTTGGGGTAAAAACTGGCCCATCCCTCCCCTAGGTCCAAGAACAGAGCCAGGTGCTGACCCAGCCCTGTCTGCTGACATAAAAGGAGGCTGTGAAGGCTACGAGTATCCTACAGAGAACTCGACAGTATCCTGAAAACAAAAAAGTGCACACAAAATGAATGTTTCTGTGGAAGTATTCTACAAATGAGTAGCATTGGTCTATTCTAGACCCTAAAGGTGGTGGTACCTGGCACAAAGTCTTAGTAATCTCAGCGTCTGGGTAATTTCACACAAATGACCTTTCAGATATTTTGCAGATTTGCTCAGTCACCATGCATATTCTCCTCTTGGCCAGTACTGTACTTTCATTGGTCAATGAATGAAATCTGCACATACCATCCTCTGTCACTTGGACACTACACACAGTTACCAAGGATCCCAGTTTATGCTTTGCTTTCCCACACATCCTCTAGTCATCCTCACATCACCCCTGTTTCCATCCTAATACACTGAACACACCCAACTTTGTCTGATTTTTGAAGCTAAGCAGGATTGGGACTGGCTGAAATTTGGATGGGAGACTGCTGGGGAATTTTGGGGGTTTCCAGGTAGAGCTAGAAAAGTGTCCTTCCTGAAAACCTTGAGAGCTGCTGCCAGTCAGAGTCGATAGTACTGGACCTGATGGACTGATGCTCTGACTCAGCATAAGGTGGTTTCTGATGTTTCCAGATCAGCATACTATACCATATATTAGAAGTAACAGTTCTGACAAGACAAAGCTTCATTGTAAATGCAGCCTGAGTGGTGCAAGATCAGGGATTTACCATGTTCTGGATGTAACAAACTGTTCCATGTACCACTGGCACTAGCAGAACATTAGTTAGAAGGAATGTAGAAGGAAAGTAGTTTTGTGATCTTGATTCATTGAGATTGACAAGCCACATGCTCTAAGGCATTAACTGAACACCTTCTGTGCTTTATAGGAAGTTCCAGTCAACATAGGAAGAGCCGGCACCTGTGTTGTAGTTGTAAAGCTGCCATGACAGACCTTTTCAGGTGTGAAAGAACACATGAGCACAGCTCCTCAAAAGCAGCATGGCATAAGCAAAGGAAATGTATCCTTGAAAGCCATTCCCACTGCTTTCATTACAGATGGAGAAGTGAAAAGGATGAACCAGTGTGGAGCTTGAGCATGAAAAAAACACAAACACATTTTTTCCTGCATTCCAAAGACAAACTCTACAGATGTTCAATCATCACCGCGACATTAACCTCCTTCATAGGGAAGAGCTGGGTACACACTGTGCTTTAAACAAAGAAAGATCTGAGTGAGCAAAATTGTCAACTGTGTGTCAGCCCTATTCTGTGTCAAGAACAGTCAATAATACAACTCAGAATGAACTCTGTACTTTTTCACTTAATTGCTTGTCTTGTATAGTAATATTAGTACGGAGAAGAAAGGTGCACTAGACTAAAAAATGTGGGGAGGGGAAAACATTTTTTTTGGGGGGGGGTTTACAAAAATGTATGCAAAACTACCATGTTTGGATGACTCCAGGAGTTGCAAAGTGCATTTTGACTTTTTAGAAGTGTGGGGTAGGCATTAGAAGAGAGGTCTGGGGCTTCAGAACAGCTTTGAAGTGCTGTATGTAGCCCATGGGCTGCATTTTGCCCAGTATGATGTAGAGGCCTCAGACCATCAGATGCCTCCGTACTTCCAATCCCCAATAATAGACATTTGACTCTGGTAGTGCTGAGTCTCACTGAGACCTTTCATTTCTCACAATGCACTGGCCTAATGTTATTCTGGTTCATTGTGCAAAAAGAAGTATATCTAGGCTCACGTGCTCAGGGCACTGTAGCCAAACAAGTGCCCCAAGGCTCCCCGGCAGGTCCTGAGACAACTTTGTGTGATCCCCTTCAAACCAGAAGCTAATGGCTTCTGAGCAATCCTTTGGCTTCTGAGCTATTCCTGGAAATGCTCACATATTTCCAGGAATTGGGAACATGGCAATTCTCTCCCCAACCCTCAACCTGAACCATGAGGAGGGAATTATGAGTAGGCTTGTATGAGAATTTTGTTTCAGTTCATTTTTAATAAGGATGTACAAAATCTGCAGAGTCCTTCACATTCAGGGTGGAAAGGATTTGAGTTAAAAAAAAAAAAGAATATGGGATCAATTGAAATAAAATTATTCATCCATTGAGGCCAACAAATATCAATTAGGGTGTATACCTCTACTGCAAGAAGCACCTCACATTTAACACTTCTATGGCAGGCTGGTACATCATGACCCTCTCCATGGGCTTGTCTGCAATATACTGTACTCCATCTTGCCCCTGTCTTAGAGCCTTGTAGTCCTGACGTTGCAGGGCTTTTGCCCAGTTCCCTGGGCAGTCCCCATGGCCCTGGGGAAAAGAATGGGTATGGCCTGATAAACTGTTCTAAAATAATACCTGGGAAAATCCGCTCCAGCCAGGAAGAAACAAATCAGGTCCCGCATGTCCACAGAAACCCATCCTGGCAGGTTGGTCCATTGCTGCAGCTGCTGGTTTGCCTCACTCTCCTGGAAGTCAGGAAGGAGTCCCGCAGCATGTGACCAAGGCTGGTTACATGCAGGGGGCCTTGGTCAAATGTTGAGGGCTGGCTTCCTTGCTTCCAGGAGAGCAAGAGAGGTGGTGGTGTCCCTGTCTGGACTCCAGCCTGTTTCGTGGAAGTAACAGGGGAGTATCAGGCCTGATCCATGGGCAGGATCTGCTGGTGGAGAGCTGATGTATCCTGGCTCATATAGATAAGCCCCACGTGAGAATATTTGTGTCTATTGAATTTGGCTAGTAGAAATGGGGAGTAATATTGATTGTGAAGAATTTGCCAAAACCTGAAAAGCATACATTGAAAGACCTTGATATTTAATATATTTGAATGTGGTGGAAGAGTGCAAAATTGACAGATTTCCCTATTCCTTTCCAGGAGTACAATGTCAAACTTTGGCAGTTTTCAGCAGTGGAAATTGTACTGTAACAGTGAATCTGCTCCAGGTTTCAGTCCAGATTTTAACAGAGCTACCCAAGGTGCTTAACTCTACTTCCCAAAATAGGTTTAGCTCTTTTAAAATTCAGACTAAAACCTTCAGTGAATTCATTGACTTGGAATCCAGTTGCTGCCACAGGGTTTCACATATGGGCAGCAAGGGGAAAACTGTGATAATAGAGACAAAAGTTATTTTGGTAATAAAAACTGGGGGGCAATTCAAATGAACAATTTACTATTTAGAATTGCTAGATGGGAAATGATTGTATTATGACAATGACCTTCAAACATTCTTCTAGACCTAGACTCCTGTAAACATGGAACCCACTTTTGACTTTTGAAACCAACAGACAATTATGATTTTATCTTTATTATATGTACACCTGTCCTCAATTCTCAATTTCTCTTTCTTCCCCTCCAACAGAAGTGGTGGCAATATAGGTATAGCCCACCTTAGCATCATGTCTACTTTTAACCCATCAGTCAAAGAACAATAGATTATGGTGTGACTGCATTGAATATTCTTCTATTCTGTGGACTAGACAGTTTGGGAGAAAGTTTTGTTTTTGGACTTCAGCTACCAGTACCCAGCTAGCATGGCACAAAGTTTCATTCTGCACTCCAGACTCGGTGGACCACTCATGCACATAGCCTGCATTTTCTCTACCTGTGGTGCAATTCACCTTGGTCTCTTCACAAGTTCATAAGTGACATGCAGCTTGTAGGGATCAGTGTGTTAAACAAACATGACCAATACCAGAGTGCCCCCCCATCCAATTACAACAAACATCAAATTAAGAATCAGAGCTGGAGGAAGGGAGAATTCCGTACAATTTTATTCAGGCTTCTACTGCTGATGTGCCCCACGGACACACACACAGAGCCAGATATTCCTGGCTAACTGCATTTTACAGTGTCTACTGCCTGATGTCAGTTTTCCTCCATTTCCATGTTCCATTCTTGTGTTATTTCATAGGTTGACTAGGAAACTGTCCTGGTGGGCATGTTGATAAAAAATATGATGGGAAAGATTGTGAACAGGCTGGAGATGTTGAGGGAGCCACCTAACTGGTACAAGGAAATCAGGGTACTAAGCAATGAAATAAATGCATGAAGCCTTAAAAAAACACTGGAAAAGAACTGAAAATATCTTTTATGGCATGTATGGATGGCCTCAAGGCTTGTAGGCGCTCTTTTTTTTTAATGGACACTCATACGCATTGTTTGGGGTGGGTTTGATTGTCTACTGCATTCCATATATGACTGATATGATTTCAATATAGATCCTGGCCCATAAGTGTTGGTTTTCAGTGATGGGAAAAAAAAAGGCTGAAGAGCAAGGCAGAGGCCTTGTCTAAACGGGCCAAATGAAACAGCTTCCCCTCATTCCCATGCCAAGCAGTCTGGATGGCACAGGGTTTTTGCCCTGATCCTAGTCTGAACTGGCCAGATGATGTCCAGGCAGTTCCAACAAGAATTCAGGGAAAATACCCCTTAAAATGGAGCGGACACGTGGTAAAAAAAACCTCACTGTTTGCTGTGGAGAAAATGGTGAGTTCTGTTACTACAATGGGAGGGGGATGTCTGCTATTTCTCAGCTGGGTCACATGTGACCATGGCTGGGTGTCTCATTCCTGGCCTCAGAAGACGCGGCCAGCACAGGGAAGAGATGCTCCAGTTCATGCGTGGGCTGTACACCCCTCTGTTGCTGCAAAAGAAGGGCAGGTTATGGGGGGGAAATGCTGTGGGCCCAGGGCTGGAATACTCTGGACATAACATGTAGTATTCTGGCCAATGTAGACAAGCCCAGGGTCAGAGGCTAAACCAGGAGGCTAGAAACTAGGGGCTTATCTACACTAGACAGGATATGCCGGCTCCCTGTGGTATATCCTGACTTTGGAGCTGGCCTGTTTCCCTGCTGTTACCTGGAAAAAATGGGCTGGAGTCCAAACAGGATGCCGGCCAATTGCTGCAGCCGCTCCCTCCATTTTCACCGCTGACACAAAAGCTAGGAATGGGCCCTGTAACATGTGACTTCAGCCCCCCTGAATGTGACCAGTCTTGGTCAGATACTGCAGGGCTCTTTACTGGCTCCCAGGAAAGCCAGGGAGCTAGTGGTGACAGCAAGGAACAATGTGCTGGGATGGGCTCCCGTGGACATATAGGCCCTACCAGATTAAGCAGCTTTTCCCCTATAGTGGTTTATTGGGCCTTATCCTGGCTTACCCCTGTTTCTGCTCCATATCTACCCTGGGGGTGGTGAGGACTGCCCGGGGGCAGATTGGGGTAAATGCCCTGCATTGTTTGGACTGCAATGCTCTGGAACAAGGGCAAGCTGGGGTAAAGCACCTGTGTAGATAAGCCCTAACCAAGAGCAAAGGTAAAGGAACACATCAGTGCTCAAGGAAGAACCTGTTTACAAAGAAAGGCTCAAGTAACACAGGATATCATTTTTTCTACCTTCCTATCAAGGAGAATCCAATAGCCATCCTGGATCCAGGGCACCCAAACCTAGATGCTGCCAATTCAAGACTGACAATATAAAAGTATAAATCTACATTTAAATTACTGTGAGGAGGGGAAGAAGCCTAATTTAGTGAGATGGAGGTGGGAAGAAGCCCTTTGTTGATGCTACAGTGAAATAACAAAGTAAATCTATCTATCTATCTATCTATCTATCTATCTATCTATCTCCATCCAGCAGTATATGGGGTTCTATCTGTAGGTCCCTTTCTGTCTGTTTCTGGTTCACCATAAAGAAATGCCCCTGATTTAAAAGCACAAAAACTGTAATCCCATGCATACTTACTTGGAAGGAAGTCCCTCACAGCAAGATGCGACTTTGCTTTTGTATGTTGCACCAGGATGGGAAATTTACCAACCCCAGGTGTTGCTGGACTTGGCTATCCTTCACCATAGTCTGTGCTGGCTAGGGCTGGTAGGAGTTGTAGTCCAGGAGCATCTGGTAGGCTAAAAGTTACCCACACTTGCCTTTGCATTTTACAATGAACAGATGAACAGGTTCACTTGCTAGCTGTAATCCCATGCAGGTGGTGTATACATATAGCCAGGGCTATGCCTGTCTATTGAAGCATCCTTCCTTCCACCTCTAGACCCTGTGTTTTTAGGCACTTGGAGTGCTTCTAGATGGACACCTCCTAGCACTGCCAATCAGTCAACTGTGCAAGGATTCTGCCTTTCCCTCTTCAATGGATTTTCTGTGGTATGAAAAGCCCTGCGAATTCTAATAATCAGGAAGGGCAGGAGCATAACAGAAGTCTCTTCCAGAAGCTTCCCTTGGGCTCTTTCAGAGACTGTGCTGAATTAATATCAAGGGAAGGGCCAATAGCTACAAGGCAGTTTCTTTGGCTTTGTGTTTCATTAGAACACACAAATAATGCTTAGGTCTATTATCTGAGGTTGCGCTGTGGAAATGGTCCTTGAGAATCTAGCATCTACATTAACCCCTCCCCAGAAAGGGGGGGATTTTTTCATCACATCTTCTGCAATCCAACTTTTTAATATTACCCAGACTATTTCTAGAGCTGCATCAATAATCCAGTTTGACACCACTTTAACTGCCATGGCTCAATGGTATGGAATCCTGGGATTTGTACTTTGTTGTGGCACTAGAGCTCTCTGTCAGAGAAGGCTAAATATCTCACAAAACTACAGATCCAGAATTTCATAGCATTGAGCCATGACAGTTAAAGGGGTGTCAAACTAGACTATTTCTGCAATGCAGATGCAGCCAAAGATAAACTAAACCAGATTATTGATTACAAGAAGTGGCACATTATACATATTTGTCAAAGGCTGCTCAATAGCACTGGAAAATTTGGACAACAGGATAGGAGACAACAGAGTCAATTGGTTTTTAAAAATGCAAGTTGTACTTCCAATAAAATCTTTTAAAGAAAATGTGTCCCTCCATGGGCGATAATATGCTTTGAAGCAGTATGCATTGAAGAAAAATCTACATCAGGAATAGCAGAATCAAAAATCTGTAACTGGCTCTTTGAGAGTCCATATGTAGATGGCCTGGCAATAGGTCTAAAATCAATGTGGGAATCAGATCTAAATATGACTACAACAAATATACAGTGGAGTGGCATTTGAAGCTCTCTCCCTTTCAAATCCATATCAGAAATGATCAAAGAGAACATATACAGAATAATCCATCAGTGGTATCTAACACGTGTCCGATTCTCACAAATTAATATTTCAGTTTCTCTGCTATGTTGAAGAGGATGTAATTTCCATGCACCCGTGGCCTGATTGCCCCAATCTTAAAGCCTTCTGGAAAGAGCCTATTGACTTTTCTTCTAGAATAATAGGCCAAACAGTGTTCTGCTGCAAGGCTCTATTGGTACTTTCCATTTTTAGGGGATCCAACATGTCCCTGCATCATAAATGGCTGATCTCGATGTTGGTGGCTGTCAGAATTGAGATTGCCAAGAACTAGAGAACTACAGACAATCCATCCTTAAGAGCCTGACTTAACAGGGTATGGTGTACTCTCCTACTTGAGAAGTTGAAATCTAAATTGAAGTCCTTTCATAATGAAAAGCAACACAACAACTTTGGAGATTGTGTACTCTCCTACTTGAGAAGTTGAAATTTAAATTAAAGTCCTTTCATAATGAAAAGCAACATAACAACTTTGGAGATTATCACACAAGGTTAGTATCTTGAGACAATTGTGTTATGAAAGGAACCAGCAACATACTGCTTTGAAAACATTTCTTATCACACCTCTCTTCTTTTGCAGGACTGCAATGCTTTGAAACCCCTCTGGTGTGATAAGTTTCTTTGCTTTGGTTCTGGCATTACGGCCGTTAGTCCGGGGGGGGGGCTCAATCTCCTCCTTTCCTGTCCTCTCCCCTTCCCACTTGCTATTCCAAAGCAGGCTAACTCCATGCTTGTTAGTTTTTTACATTTTTATTTTTGCTGTGTTTACATACGTATAGCAAAATGATAAAATAAAAATAAATTCTAATTGTTTTTGCTGTAATTACGTAAACACAGTGAAGATAAAAAAATATGTAAAAACTTGACAGGCATGGAGTTAGCCTGCTTTGGAGTAGCAAGTGGGTGGGGGAGAGAGGAGGACAGGAGGAGAATCAGCCGCCCTCATGGCACTGGCTGCATTGAAGCGAAGGGACCTATTGTACCAGGGCTAGCAGTGGAACAGTAGTGGCAATTTGAGTTATTGACAGGCTTTCCCCATCAATTGAAAGGGACACCACAGTAATGGTTTGAATAAATGCCACTTACAGGACAGACACAATGTTGTGTGATAAAGTTTGGCCATAGATGCTACTATCCTGCTTTAATTCCACTTTTTCTAGCCTTGTGTGATAATCTCCTTTGTTTCCATATGGTATAAATTTATTCAGTTTGCCCTTGAAGAATCCTCCTCCTGGTTTTCACAAAAGACCAGCAGGAGTTTTGGAGAAACCCATTTTAATGGACATGCAATTGTCAATAATATTGACTTTGGAGCCAAAGAAGATACATGAAAAGTGTTGGTTCTGCAGCAAGGATATAAGGAGATAAGGGGGACGTGAGAGAGAACAAGACCATTTGCAGTTCTTTGCATTAAGCTTACCTGCGTAAGTCTTGATGTATAGCCTTTTTGCATTGTTTCTAACATTTTAAAGATAAAATAAACTTTAAAAACAACAAATAGAGTAGAGAGGAAATTCTAATGAAGATGGTAGATAAAACTTACACCATGACAAGCCAGGCAGCTGCTGTTCTCAGACCAAACACTGTGTATCTGATGGTTCCTGGAACTGTCTTTGCTTCACAAAACCATCTGTCAGAACCATTTTAATGATTTTGGCTCCTTTTGGAATAATAACCATTAAGACCCTTTTTCTGGTAAAGCTCTAATATAATCACATTTGAAGAATGAAACCTGCAGAGTGAAAATGTGTGCATTATATTGATACGACTAGGCAATTACATCAGTTGTAGAACAGAAAACTTCGGATGCATTCAGATGAACATCATATAAGGCCAAGAGAATTGTCCCCCATAGATCATTAAAATAAGCATGCTTCCATTGTAACCAGAATAGATGCCAAATAGCAAAGCGGTTACTCTGGTGCCTACCTGCTATGGAAAGGAAAGTATAAAATAATACCCTAGGTTAGTAGGTAGCCACTGCCAGAAGCCAAGCTGGCTGGGGATGTTGGAAGTTGTAGTCCAACACATTTGGAAGGCTCCTGTTTAGGGAAGGCTGGAACAGACCGTACCAGACTAGATGGGTTTCTGATTTGACCCAGAATTAAGATTTCTTTGTATATCTACACCACTACAGCAGCTTCAATAGAAGAGAATGAGGGAACTGAAGGCTGTGCAATCTATTATTTTATTGTTTTAAGTGCCTCTGCTTGCAGTGTGCACATGCACGCACGCACGCACCCACCCACCCACCAAGAGGAATTTTCTCTTCTACAGTGCTCACTTCCCTGGTTTAAAGGTGAAGATAAATGCCTGAGAAATTCCAGTAGCCTCACAGAAATTCTCAGAACTGTAATTCCTGCAGACCAGTAGTATGTGGCACCTGTGCATTGGAAGCTGGTGTGGAAGTGGGGTTCATCTGGAAAAAGCACAACGTTTTGTGGTTTGTATCTAACACAGAGGGATTATCCCTCACTGGAAATGGAAGCATAGACAAAGAGAAGACTTTTGGTCAGCAGAAAACTGCAACCAGAAATTGCAAGATTGAATTCCTGACATCTCCAGGTGACAGTCTCAGATAGTAAATGCCAGGAAATCCCTTTTGTGGAGACCCTGCAGATCTGTGCCCACCAGATATAAAGGGAACCAACAGTTTGAGTCAACATAAGGCCAGGTCAAATCTTTATAGCTCATTGATTTCAGTCATCTACCAGTTTTCTTGGTGTGCTCCTAGTTCCCATTGCAAATCCTGTTCCCATAGATGCCACTTTCTGCCTTGCCTTATAGGAACATTACAGCATTGACAGCAGATTTTTGCCATTGCAATGAAGTTTCCCTTTTAAAAAGATGCAGGCTCCCTTTCAGAAAAACAACAATCAGCCCATGCAAACATATTTCTTTTCAATCTAGGGCTCATCTACACCAGGCAGGATACATTGGCTCACTGCTGGCACATCCTGCCTCCAGAGCTGGCCCATTCAACCCCCCCCCCCGGGCCCCATTACCTACAGAAAACGGGCTGGAGTCCACAAAGGATGCCAGCCCATTGCAGAAGTTGCCACAGCCGCCATTTTCTCCACTAATGAAGAAGCCAGGCAGGGATCCCACAACATGTGACCAAGGCCCCCTGCATGTGACCAGCCTCAGTCACATACTGCAGGACACCTGCCTGGCTTTGGGGAGAGCCAGATAGCTGGCGGTGGCAGTGAGGAATGGAGTTCTGGGACGGGCTCCCGCAGACATGCAGGGCTTGATCTGGTGGTACCAAGTTAAACCAGATATTTTCTTAAAATGCAATAAAGGGCTCTATCCTATCTTGCCCCCTGTATGTGGCTTAGGGGTCATTTGGACTGCCTGGGGACAGATCACGGTAAATACCCTGTGTCATTTGGACTATAGAGCTCTGGAATGGGGGCAAGCCAAAGTATTTGGTCAATGTAGAAAAGCCCCTATTTACTGCAGGGATGCAAATCTTCAAAAATTTTGTTCTCATAGACAAGAAGGAACAATTCAAGAATTTTGCCTTCTACTGCAAGGAAGTTCCTGAAAGCTGTGCATTTTTTGAGAACTATTGGCAGTTGGAAATTTATTCTGTGAAAAACACACATTTTTCAACACAGAACAGGGCATTATGTGTGCAGGAAATAATGTTTCTGCACAGAAAATTTGCTTTCTGCACAAATGCTATTTTCTGCACATACACACACACACACAAAAAACAAAAAACAAAAAACAACAAACAAACAAACAAACAAACAAAAACCCAAACCCCAACCCATGTGCATTTTCCCTGCTGATTAATGAGGAACAATGAAGATTCTCATCTGACCAGGACTATTTCAGGAAATCCATTTTTAAAATTACGTGAATATTTTCAAATATTCTTCCCATCTTTAATACACAGGTGTGCATACTTATGTGTGTATATGGGTATGTGAAGGAAGGAGACTTAATTTCTGATGATTTCACATACAGGTCACCCCCTGCCCCCGTATCTTTGGAGGATGCATTCCTGGATTTACCATTTATAAGTGAAACCATGCATAATAGCAAACCCTATTAAAATAAATGGCTTCTGGTACAAACATACCATAGAGGTGCATTGGAGGACCTAGAAAGTCCTAGAGAGGATATGTCTCTAGGCATTTTCCAGTGTGACACTATGATATGTGCCCCTACTTTTTCAGCAGTAGAAAACTGAAACCATGGATATTGGTTTCACAGATATGGGGTTTGTGTGTGTGTGAGTACCTGTAGTTAGTTAAGCCTCTAATATTTATATATCAGTACTTCTTAAGCTATATACAGGGGGCAGGCAACCTATATTTCCATCATATAAACAAGAGAATGTTATACGGTGTATAAAAAGCATTATTTTGTTTTGTTGTTTTTGTTTTACATTAAGTGCATTAAATGTTTTAACCCCATTTCACTAGATTATTTTTCTTTTTTTAAGAAAATCTCTTTGTGATAAAGAAAAAAAAGCAATCTTACCTAATGACCAGTGACATGTCCTGCTAACACAAAGTGCAAAAATTAGATAAGAAAAAATAATTGGGCAGGCCATAAGGGTCTTAATGGGAGAATGGTGGTGGGGAAAGGGTGTGCATTGTTACTTTTAAATAGCTGACACATTCACATGATTAAACAAATTTTATATTTGTAATACAGAAGTATGGCATACGGTTGAAATAAAGTCTACTATTTATGCCCAACAATTCCTGCTTTGAAGTGGCTATCTTTTCCATAGCATCTGTTGCTGCTGCTATTCAGCACCCCCCCCCCCAACTCCAAGAAAATAAAGGCTTTAAGGTTGCTCTGGGTGTAAACAAGAGGTGTGGAAATTGTGGCTCCCCAATGTTTTTGAAGCTCCAAGGCTATCCCCAACATTTATTAAAAATGCTCCTTTCCCCCCTCCCCTCCAGCCCTTAAAAGGTATATGGAGTAAATTTACCATGTTTTTGCCTCCAGGCAGTTTTAGGCTCCAGAAAGGGTTTTTCAAACTGGAAGCACAGCTGGCCCTCCACATTTGCTGGGATTAGGGGCACAGGACCCCTATGAAAGTGGAAACCCCCCAAATATCTCTAGGCTCCCCCAAACCATATTTAACACACACAAAAAGTAAGATCTGCAGATCCAACCCAAGGCAGATAACGTTGAGGCAGCGGGGTTCCTTTGCAAGGCAGTAGAGGGTGGATGGTGGAACTTGCTGCTACCTCCACCGCTGCTCTATACCATTTTTATTAGGGACTTACAAGCCTTGCTGCATGTTCGCAGTCTCTCTCAATCTCACAAGGCTTGCAATCCCTATTAAAAATGGAATAGGGCAGCAGTGGAGGCAGCAGCAAATATCCTGCAAATAATCAAATCTGCAAAAGTTAACTCCACAAATGTGGAAGTCCAAATATAATCTGTTGACTTCTGGTTTACTTCCTGCTTGAAAAAGCATGCTTTTCCTCAGAAATGGCCCCCTCCATGCTTCCTAGGGACACAGAAGGACTTTTTTTGGTGTGTGTGTGTGTGTGTGTGTTCTGGGGAAGAGGATGTAGAGCCGCCATTTATCTCATGAAATAGTACTGTCCAGGTAAAACTACACCATCCTTCTGCTTGCTTAGCTCATCTCTACATCACTTGAGAAAAGCTCGTTATGTAATGTTTGCTTGGATGTTTTTGGACCTTATCACACCCCAAAGAAAAGCAGCAAGGGAGCAGGAACATTCTGTTTTCCGTGCTGCCTTATCACATGAATTGTCATCCTTCCATGTTCTTTCATTCCGGTCCCATGGGGGACTGAGGTAAAACCTGGGGCTGGTTTACATGGCAGATTTATTGCGGCAACTTGCGCTTTAATTCTTTTCCGCATCTGTGCCAGTCAGGTTTTTTTTCCTAATTATGCCGCTTTTTCATTCAGACTTGAAAAAGTGGGGGGGGGGCGTGGCCTCCCAAGCAGAGGCAGGCTTTATGGGGAAGGGGATAGACCTTCCTTTGAAGCCCTGCATTTTTGAGCTAAAGAAAGACTCACAGACTGCCAAAATAGCAGGGGAGAAGATCAAAGAAGTGGCTCTGTCTCTCTCTCTTTCTAAATCTGTCTGTAAATGAACTCAGTCACTCCCCGAAGCAGAGGGATAGCAATCTCGTTGCTGAAAAACTTTGCTGCCATGCCGAGGATCCTAAGGTGAACCTATCACAAGTTTTTCCAGCACGATTTGTTTAGTCAGGGTTGACAGACTTGCAAAATAGCAGAGGATTTTTGACTCTCCCTCCCTGGTCCTCCTCCCTCCCTCCCCCTTCTCTCTCTCTCTCTCTCTCTCTCTCTCTCTCCCTCCCCCAAGCAGAGCTGACAGATGGGAACTTTATGACTGAAAGGTCTTGGGAATCCTTTTTCTTGGCAGACTTGCAAAATAGCAGAGAGAATTTTTCAAATTTTCCTGAACGCTACTGAACTCGGTACCCCTCTTTTAAGCCCACCCATTGCATCAGAGCAACCAATCACAATGCAGATCTGTTGCAACCCTTAATGGAATGGTAGTTTACACTGCCAATAAAGCGCTACATTGCAAATATACCTGCAAAAGTAGCGACATCCCTTGCCACACTATATTTGGGTGTTTTACATTCCCCCCTTCTGAATGAGGCGATGCTGTGCTGTGATCTGTGTGAACTATGAGCTATCTTAGCGGTATATTTAGAGGAATATTTGCCCGTGTAAACGACCCCCATGTCTTTTTGCTAACAGGTTTTTCTGCTTAGCATAAAGGTGTGTTTTTACCTCATTCCCCCATGGGACGGGAATGAAAAAATGATAACATCATGTGATAAGTCAACATGGCAGACAGAATATTCCTGCTCCCTTGCTGCTTTTCTTCGGAGTGTGGTAATGCCTCGGATCTTAAAATCTGAAAGGGAGGGGGATCCAAACTGCTCTGTGTTGCCATGAATATGATTAGCAGACTAAATTATTGAAGAGCATTAATAATACATTGGGCAAACATTTGTAGTTGTATTAGTTCTGTTCAAACAAAAATAAAACAGAGCTAGTCTCCTGGCATAGTTGAAAAAATCCTTATTTTTTCCCCCTCAGCACTGGTTCCACAAGAAGGTTCAGCAACAAGTGAAATAACTGAGGTGTTTAAGAGAGTGGCCATGGAGTGCCAACCTATACTCAGGTATGGGCAACTTCAGTGTGTCCAGGTGCCAATTTTCTGCCTCATGGGCTGCTGCAGACTGCCCAAAAATGCCTCAAACCCCTGCAAAATCCAACCCAACCCAAAGACTCTGGAAGTCTACTTTTGGTTCTGAGAAAAAAAGTATTTTGTTATTCATGTTAACCTACGCCTAATGACCTAATGTGGAAAGGCAAATTAAAACATGTAATACTTCCAGGAAAGACAATTCACTCCCTTGCTCTTCTGGAGGATGGCATTTTAATTTGCCAGATAAAGGGCCATCCAGAAGAGTCTGTGGGAGGGGTGGGTGGGCACTTGGACTTTGCCCACCTCTGCCATATACCCTTACTAGGTAGTACTGAATTAAATGTGGTTTGCTTCTGAGAAGCAGCATCAGCTCTGGTTAGTATTTGGATGGGAGACTACCAATGAATACCAGGTGCTATAGGTTATATTTCAGAGAAAGAAACAGGCAAAACCACCACTGAGTCTTCCTTGCCTTAAAAAACCCTCTGAAATTCATGGAGTCACCATAAGTTGACAAACAAATTGAAGGCATGTATATACACAGACATGTATAGGATTTTGCTTTAATCTGCTCTCTGATTTATTAGGAAAATCTGTTTAGTCAACAAAATAAAATAACATGGGCTAAATATCCTGGCTTGCCCCCATCTCAGAGCCCTGCAGTCCATATGATGCATGGCATTTGCCTCTTTCTGCCCCACACAGTCCTCACCACCCCCTGGGACAGATATGGGGCTGAGATGGGGGGAAGCTGGAGTAGGGCCCAATAAAGCATTATAGCATAATACCCATTTAAATTTGTTACTGCCAGCTAAAAGACAGCTCAGGCCCCACATGTCTGCAGGAGCCCACCTGGTACGCCGTCCCTTGCTATTGCTGCAATCTCCCTGGTTCTCCCAGAAGCCAGGCAGGGGTCTCACATCATGTGAACAAGGCTGGTCACATACAGGGGGCCTTGGTCACATGTTGTGGACCCCCTTCCTGCCTTCCAAGACAGCAGAGAAAATGCTGATGGTGGTGGTGGATAGATTGGCATTCCCGTGTGGACTGGCCTGTTTCATTGAGGTAATGGGGGAGGGATGGGGCAGCTCTGCAGCCAGAATATGCTGGCAAGGAGCTGACATATCCTGGCTGGTGCAGATAATCCCTAACGGATCTAAAGGATATAGTACTAAACGACAGCAGGACATTATGGAGTTCTCTGGACATGTCTTCTTATTTTAACAGGGACATATACAAACATGCAATTTATTTTAGCCACTTAGGGCAAAATTATTTCAAAAATGTTGGCATCAAAACAATATATACTACACATGGATGTGTGAGTGAACAATAATGAGGGTTTCTCATTTCCCCCCCTTGGATGAACTTCAAAATCTTCCCAAAAAGACTCAAATTTTGGAGCTGTACTAGTAATTAATGTACCAGAATTCTGATAGCAACGTTACTTTATTTCTTTAGGCCATTCAGTTCTGCTTTCTGACAGAGTCCTCCCCTTTCACATAATTCACAATTTTTAAAGAAAGGACACAATCACAACAATAAAAGTCCATTTACAACAAAGAGCTCACAGCTGGAACAAGAATGATGTAGTTGAAAGCAGCACAAAGAGACTGTGTGTGTATGTTCCTTGTCAACTTATGGAACCACCATGAATTTCAAAACATTTTCTTAGCAAAGAAATACTCAGAGGTGATTTTTGCCAGTTCCTTCCTCTGAAATATAGCCTACAACACCTAGTAGTCATTGGAGGTCTCCCATCCAAATACTATTCAGGGTTGACCCTGCTTAGCTTCCAAGATCAAACAGAATCTGGTGCCTTTAGGGTATTTAGGCCATACAAAGAGACATTGTTGTTGTGCAACTTCAAGTAATTTCTGACTTATGGTGACCCTAAGGTGAATCTATCACAGGATTTGCAGAGGCTGAGAGTGTGTGACTTGCCCAAGGTCACACAGTGGGTTTTCATGGCCAAGCAGGGATTTCAACCCTGGCCTCCAGAGCCATAGTCCAACACTCAAACTGCTATGCCATACTACTCACCATTTAAAACAACACTAACACCTAAGATGGTGGCCGCTTATAGATCACCAAATAAGAAGGAAAAACATTGCCAAAGGAGAGGACAAAAGAGAGCAGTGGCTGGAATTCTGTATTAGCTATTTAGTTATGCATACTTAACTAAGTAACTTCTCCTGGCCTGACACCCCCATATTGACAGAAACATAATTCAACCATGTTCCAGTCACTGGCAGAATGGACCTCTTTCTCCCCGTGCAGCTGATGCCTGGTAAAATAGGTTGTGGGGGGGGGAGTTATGATTGTATTCACAATTGCTAATTTGTCATAGTTTTGACACAATTGCCACAATCATAACTCCCCACCTCCAACCTACATTACCAGGCATCAGCTGCATATAGAGAAAGAGGTCCATTCTGCTGTTGATTGGACTAAGTCCCTGAGACAGAATTCCAGCCACAATTTTAAATGCTTTGTATACAAAATAAAACGCTTTGTATACAAATAAGGTGTGCATTGTTATGATTATTGCTACCACTACTGTTATTGTTGTACTCTTACGGTCAGCTATGGGGGATTTTCTTGCACTTGTGGGATTTTCTGCACATTGAATAAGAATAATTTGGTTTGTTTTAAGCATGATGACCTAGACATATTTGGAGCCTGCCATCTGCCACTCCACTTCTGGCAGCAAGATGTCTTTGGCTAGCCCTGGTATTGAAGTAGACCATAGCCTGGTACAAGCTTGCTATAAAAATATTTCATCCATGTAGATAGTTCTATAGTTACAGAGCCCTTAGAATCAGAAAGAAACAGATCATAGCAAAATGTTCATAAGTAATGTTAAAATGGTTTCCTCTTAGCCTATTCTTTTGCAGAGGAGGATGATATGAATGTGCACTGGATTGCTACAATATTTTTATTTGGCTTCTCCCTCACTCTCTAGTGGATGACTGTAGTAATCAATAATAGTCAATCAATAATTTCAATAGGTGACAATAAATATTTCCAACAGTTGATGGCCATAATCCTTTGCTTCCACTGTTATGGACAGTAACACTGAACTGTTTAATTACCGTACTCCAAAATGGGGATATTTCTTGCAATAAACACTTTGCTCAGAAGATGGTGCTGTATGATAATCTTTAAAAGAAACATACCTTTGAATAGAATCTGACTGAAAACACATACACACACAGTCTGCACGGGGCTGAATGTTCCTAACTGTTTCACTGACACTGCTGAGTCAAACTCTCATTTCTTCCTGTTCACAGGGGATTAAAAGGCTTGTCTTTTCTTCTGATTTCCCTCTCTGTAAACTGCTGGGTGACCTTGGGAAAGTCACACTGCAACAGTACGTCTCCACTACAGGAACCATAATCCACTGCTTGGTTAACTCTGGCTCACAACTTTGGTTCACTGTGATTGAGAAACAGTGCCTTAATGTCGAATTTGGCTGATCTGGCTGGAAGGGCCATCCAAGGGCTACCAGGAAATGCATCCCATGACATGGTCAGGAGTCACGTGGAACACAGGCATAGACATGCCTGGGAAGGGCCCCCATAAACTCCCCACAAATTCACACCTGAATACAAACATCCTGCATCTTCTCTGAAATGGAAACACCAAGGAGACAGGTATCCTACACGCTTCAAAAATACAGTGAGCACTTCATTGCTATGTAGATTAAACTGATACCTTTGCATCTGAGAGATCAAAGGGAGTTACCTGTTTATCAGATTATCCCCAATCTCCCAGATCCTGACAGTTCAGAATCCCTTTGTAAAACAACTGAGAAATATCTGAAATCAAATGTTCCTTTGATACAGAGCACAACTTGAAAGGATTTTTCCTTATAAAAACCCTGGAAATCTTAAACTCTTTGGTTCATTCCCAATCTCTAGCTGAATCTCTGCTGCTCCATACCTTACCCCCCTGCTGAATTGTCCTCTAACTTTCTCAGAAACCACTTTCAGCTGGCTGTTTCTCTGGAAGAATGAGCTTCAGGAATTAGGCACAGTATTACCCCATAGCCTAACTATTCCCTTCTAATGAAGTTCTTGCTTTACTCTGAAAGTCTTGTTTGCTTGATAACTGAATGAATCAGGTGTGTGAATGTGTGTGTGAATGCTCCAATTTGCCAATAAAATTTCATGCATTTGTTCTGGATGCTTGTCTCCTATGTGCTTTCTTTGCTCTGTTTGTATACACAGGGTTCCAAGGTCTTGAAAAAGTTATGGGAGCCTCTTGTATGCCATTTGAGCTGCTTCTAAATCCCCATTGAAGCCAATAGATCTTGAGTAGATTTCCACTCCCACAAGTGTTTTGTGTAACAACACATTCTCAGCCTCAGAGGAAGGGAAAGGCAATCCCCCTCTGAACAAATCTTGCGAAGAAAACCCCATGATAGGTTCACCATCCCTCAGAAATTACTTGCAGGCACACCACCACAACCAGGGCTGGTTCCCCCCCTCTTTTTTACATGTGGTCTGCACCTTGGTTTAGGAGATTATCAAACAGGAATGAAAAAAAGTGTTCCTGTCCCATAATCTCCACTGCCGACCCTGTCCTGTTCCTGTTCTAGAACAATCACCCTCCCCATCACACTTACCTCCTCTCCTGTCATTCCGACAACCCAGGAGTAAACAGAACTCTAACGGAGCTCCCTTCACTTCCTGGATCGAAATCCCGTGATCACGGGAAATTCAAAAAGAAAAAGAAAACCAAAAAAGTTACAAAAAGTTACATACACACACTTTAAAAATGTAGAAGTAACCCGTGGAGGACCCGTATGTCACTTACCTGGATGTCCCGATCTCACCCGGAAGTTTTCTGGTAGGAACCTCCCATTGACGCTGGGATCTTGCCAGCATAACGGGTACGTTTTCACTCATAGGAAAATCCGTGACAGAAATGGAACAGGGGATATCTTGATGGCTTCTCCCATCAATAAAAAGCCGTGCAGTTGGAACAATAGCAGAACGGGTGCATAGTGAGGGGGGAACTGCCCCGATTGTTTTTAGCAGAGGGGCGGGGTATAAATAAATTTTATTATTATTATTATTATTATTATGAATGACATCATCTGAAAAAGGAGCCCTTTTGCAATCTCCTGGTGCTCTGTAACTCCACTTTTAACACATCTGATAATCTCCTTAGTCTCAGCTTTTATGTTCTCCAGCAAGAAGAAATGTGGGGGCAGGTACAAAGGTGCTACTTGTTCGGGCTATCCAGGGAGACTTGGGGCAGTTTCGCTTGAATATAGCAATAGCAATAGCACTTCTATTTCTATACTGCTTATCAGTGCCAAACCACTCTATAAGTGGTTTACAACATGTTAGCTAATTGCCCCGAACAAGCTAGGTACTCATTTTACCAACCTATGGAAGGATGGAAGGCTGAGTCAACCTTGGAGCCCCCTGGGATCAAACATACTGTTCTGGCTGCAGTACTGGCATTTAACCACTGCATTACTAGGGCTCCCTTGAATGAGAGCCTTTGCTCTTGTTTTGAGGATGCAGATGTCTTCATCTCAGCCATCTCCCCACATCTGATGTTTAAGGGGTGAGAGTGGGCCAGAGGACTTTAGAAGGTTGCCTCATACCATTCAGCCACCGGAAGAATAACCAGACTCCCTCCAACTTTTCTTGCCAAAGAAAAGGAGGGCTGGAGAGAGAGACTTTACTTGGGAGTAAATTCCACCTATGTTAAAGGGGATTACTTTTGAGTAGATACATATACTGTGTAAAGCAGAGCTAATGTACAGTGTTCAAAATACAAATAAGCCCATTACAAATGAAAAAGTAAAAAGTAAGTAAATAAATATAAATGGAAAAGTACACATGTACATGTGTGGGAGATTTTAAAAAACAAAATCCAGGGCTGCCACTCATCCTAATCTCTTTGACGAAGGCAATACCAGTGATCTATTCAAGTCTTTTACTTCAAGACTCGAGTCTCAAGTCCTTGCAAGATACTTTAAAGTCAAGTCTTAAGTCGAGTCTCAAGTCTGGGAGTCAATTTTAATAGAAAAAAAAGGTGGTGGTGGTGAGATGTGTATGAGGGGGGTGGAGTTTCCTTAACTAGAAAATCAAGAAGATGTGCACAAAGTTACTTTTAAAAAAAATATATATATCAGCAAATGTGTTAGGCAATGGGCTTGAGACAGGGGCTAAGGTCTGCTCTGCTGTATAGCAGGGATAGGCTGCCGAGCTGACCTCAAACCCCACCTCAAACCCATTGCCTGTATTTGATGTGTTCTCCTCTGAGAAATGCCTCCCACACTCTGGGAGTAAGTATTGCCTTCTACTCTTAGGAAAAGGCTTTTCCTAAGAGCAGCAAGCAAGACTACACATTAGGCAAAATGGGTTTGAGGCAAGGGTTGAGGTCTGCTTAGTAGCCTGACCCCACAGCACATTAGAGGAGCCTTCTGAAGCTTTTGAAAATCTTTAAAAGGATGCTTCTGCCTCAAGCCCATTGTCTAATGCATTTGTTGTTACCGCTTCCATCATGTGACTGGAAGGCAAAAAAGCAGTGATATCATGGAAGTGTTGTTCAAAGGAGGAAAACCATTTTCCATCCTGTAATGTTTCTGGATGAATGTGTTATGTTCCTGAACCAAGGCCAGCAAGTTGGTTGCTAAAAATATTCAAGTCGCAAGTCGAGTCAGTGCATCATTTATTGTTGCATCAAGTCCAAGTTGAGTCATTGAAGTGACTTGAGTCCGACTTGAGTCCGAGTCAATAGACTCGAGTCTAAACAACAACAACAACAACAACAACAACAACAATTTATTTTTACCCCACCCCTCTGTTAAAAACAATTGGGGCGATGTACAACAATTAAAATACAACAATACTGAGTAAATTCCCTAAGCACTACCCATCCCCACCCTCCCCCATGAAAAGATATTAAATTAGTATCAAATTAAAATCCACCTAAACTAAAATCACATAAATAAACAAATACAAAAATCAACAGCCAGCTAAACCAAAAGAGGCCAGGAGATGCAGCTCCAGAGGCTGGGATCTAATCAGGAAAGGTGTGCCGAAAGAGATCCGTCTTTAGTGCTTTTTTAAAGCTACTCAAACTCGTCATCTGACAGATCTCATTCGGGAGGCCATTCCATAATGTGGGGGCAATTACTGAAAAGGCCCTTTGGGAGGTTGCAGACAGGCCTAGATTTTTGTGGCTGAAGCAAATTCCTCCCAGAGGACCAGAGTGCGTTGGGAGGATTGTATGGGAGGAGGCGGTTCCAAAGATAAGTTGGACCCAAGCCATTTAGGGCTTTAAAGGCAATAACCAACACCTTATACTGAGCCTGGAAACTGATAGGCAGCCAGTGGAGGGATTTTAATACTGGAGTTATATGGTCTCTCCAAGATGTTCCCGAGACCACCCTGGCTACCATATTTTGTACCAACTGAAGTTTCTGGACCAAGCAAGAGGGTAGCCCCATGTAGAACGCATTGCAGAAATCTAGACGAGAGGTTACCAGCGCATGCACCACAGTCTCGAGGTCCCTTACTTCCAGGAAAGGGCACAGCTGGCATATCAGCCGAAGCTGATAACAGGGGCTCCTGACTGTCACATTCACCTGACTCATCATCTGAAGTGATGAATCAAGGAGTACCCCCAGACTGTGAACACAGTCCTTAACGGAGAGTGTGACCCCGTCCAGGACTGGAGGTTGCAACCCAACTCCTGCTTTCGGGGCTGCTACCGTGAGCACCTCCATTTTGTCCAGATTTAATCTCAATCTGTTTTTCCTCATCCAGCCCATTACTGCTTTAAGACAGTCATTAAGAGGAGAGACACCATCGGAATTCGAGGCTGATGATCGGGACAAGGAGAAATAAATCTGGGTGTCATCAGCGTACTGATAACACCTAACCCCATAGCTCCAAATAATCTCACCTAGTGGCTTCATATAGATGTTAAACAGCATCACTGGACAATGCTGGATTTCAGTCTAATGAGAGACTCACATGCACACTGTTGGCACACCCTCTTACTCCAATGGTACACTTGCATGGGGTTCATAAGACCAGTTTAGAATTAGACTAAAAACACTAGTATGGCATGCCAGGGGTTGGCCTGCAGAAAATAAATAAATTGAACCAGATTCAGGAGAGGTTCAGAACATACTGTTGTGTAGACTCTACTTAGGTGTATATAAAACACATAAGCAATCTTTTCCTAACCCTTTCTTTGAGGTCCTACTATGTTTTCCTAATATGAAGTTTCCATCTGTGCATAGCTCATTTTGTTGGCACATGAATGGCCACATTTCACTATAGTTGCTTTGCACTGTGTTGCTGCTACCACTGGCTCCAAATTTTTCCCCAGTGTGTTTACCTCCATTGCCAATGTTGGGCATCGCTCACTCTTAGAATGCATCCAACATTCTCCAGCTGGTGTTTGGGTTTGGTTCTTTCTATTCATTAGGCTGGCTTGTTGAATTAAAGAAACATGACAACAGAGTAAACAGAATACAAAACTGACTGGGCTGTGTGATTAGAATTGAAACTGACTTGACACTGATTTCATTTAATCATCTTTCCCTGCAAGCATTATTTAGCATTTATTTAGAGCCACCAGGGGATAAACACTGCTGAGAACATGACGTGGCTCAGTTTATCTGCCTGCTTGTTTGAAAATCTAATGGAGAAAATGTGGATCTTTTTCACACTATACAGTTATAACAAGATAATTCACCGTTAACTGCCTTGGCATCACTCTATGGAATCCTGGGATTTGTAGTTTGGTGAGGGACTAGAGAATTCTAAATTCTGGATGAGAATTTTAAATGCCTCTCCCTAAACTGAAAATCCCAGGATTATAGAGGATGTTACCATGGCAGTTAAAGTGGAATATAGTGCTGTTACTGTGTAGTAGAAGAGGGCACAGGGTCTGCAGGCTCACAAATACAGCTCAACCAGAGTCCTGATAGTATTAAGTTTCAACTACAGTAGCCTTGGGCTTGTTGAGAGAAAGGCAATGAAACTTGATATTCCATTTTGAAAATATAAGCCCTGCACGTGAGAGCTATGTCCATATCAAGTTAACTGCTCTAGCTTCTCTCAAAGTATCCTAAGTATGGAAGGGTGCTAGAACATCTGTGAAGGCCTCTGCTGGTTCCAACTGTAGGAAAAAGGTTTCTGCCCTTATACTGGGTCAGAATGTTGGTTCTTCTTGTTCAGTACTGCCTGAGATCCTAGATGGACGCATGGAGTATAACTGCTCTAGATGCTCAGTCTCCCCTTGGCAGTAGACAAGCCCTGCGGGGCTGCTGCTATGGCCATTGAATGGCTGTGGAGGAGGAAGGAGAGAGGGAGAAAAATGACTGGGCAACAGGGATAGCATCTCATTCCCCAGCAGTTTGCTGGAGAGAGAGAGAGAGAGAGAGAGAGAGAGAGACAAAGGAACAACATGGTTGTCATTTTTCTTCCATTCTTTCCCACAAGACTGGAATGAGAGAATAGCTAAAGCACACTGACATTGTGTGACAAGGCAAGGCAGGGTGGGCTATTCTTGGGCTTTACTGCCGCTTCCTTTCCCTTGTGCGATAAGCCCTATGAGATGTACTGTTATAGCACTATTATTCCACTTTAACTGCTATGGCTGCCTCCTGTGGAATTTGGGGGTTTGTAGTTTAGTGGGGCCCAAGAGCTCTCTGGCTAAGAATGCTTAATCCCACTCCCTAAACTGCAAATCCCGGGATTCCACAGGAGGCAGTCATAGCAATTAAAGTGGAATAATAATGCTATAACAGTATAGTGTGATAAGGCTCTAAAAATAATGCACTCCTCCATGGATTACATCATGTTTTCCCTGGTTACATCTGGTGGGGGGAGCTGGAATGTAGAAAGAAATTACTCTTTACCTAGATTCTCTTGCACTAATGCCTTACTTCAGAGGAACTAGTTAGATCAATACATCTGTACACATCTGCTTCTATGTAGTGCCATAACCAATTAAGAGCATTGATCTCCTAAGACCTCTGGGGCATACAGAATTGTTCAGCTTGTTTTTGAGTACACTTTACCATTCATTAAACATGACTTTAAAATCCAGTAGTCTCATTACCAGGATATAATTGGATTTATTCACAATAAAGCCCGAGGAATGTAGTGATAATGAAGTCTGGGTTCTCCCACCCTCGTCTGAAAGATTCTGGCCTTTTTGAAAAGAGGTTGGAATGAAAAAAATACAGTTATAAAAAGTAAAAGCATGGGATAATAGCATTGTGCAGTTTTATATTTTTCTTCTCTTGCTTTCTCATATACAGTTCAAAAAGGCCTCTGTCTTCCAAACAGAAATATGCACTACTCAGATTGAGGTTTATTCATAGAGTCTGCAGATCAGCACACAACTTGGCAGGCTGCAACACCTCTAGTTTTGAAGAAGGGAGTTGTGTTCTATGTTGGGCAACCGCCATATGGACTTCTTGCATGGATGGCAAATTAAGCGGACACAATTAATTGGTTTTAGAGATTATGATGAGAATATTCAATCAGGAAGACTATATGCTGTCAAGGGTAGAAGTGGCCAACTCCTGGAATAGGTTTCCATGACTTTAATGGATACTTGACATGTAGAAATTCAATAAGTTGCTTGTTTTTCCCTACAGGTCTACAGGTCTATGGTGGGGAATTTGAAAATGCACAACACATCTCCCTGCAATGAGAAAGGAAGCCGACAACTGTTGTTATGGTGGTGGTGGTTGTGTGCCTTCAAGTAATTTCTGACTTATGGAGACCCTAAGGCGAACCTATCATGGGGTTTTCTTGGCAGAATTTGTTCAGAGCGGATTTACCCTACCTTCCTCTGTGGCTGAGAGAGCTTGTCTAGATGGGCAACATACACCATTTTGCCCCATCTTAGAGCCATGTAGTCCTCACAATGCAGGGTATTTGCCTCGTTCTGCCCCTGGGCAGTCCTTAGCACTCCCAGAGCAGATACGGGTCTCAGATGGGGGGTAGATGGGGTATGGCCAAATACATCATTATAAGATAATACCTCTTTTAATCTGTTCCCACTGAAAAGGAATAGATCAGACTCTGTGAGATCTCAGGAGCCCATCCTGGGAGGCTGGCCCTCATTCCAGTTGCTGGTTGGCCTCACTCTCCTGGAAGGCAGTAAGGAGTCCCACAGCATGTGCCCAAGGCTGGTTACATGCAGGGGGCCTTGGTCACATGTTATGGGCCTGCTTCCTGCCTTCCACAATAGTGAGGGAGATGGTAGTGGTGGCTACAGCAGCATGCTGGTGTGCTCCTCTGGACTCTGGCCCATTTGGAGGCAGCAACAGGAGAACAACAGGCCTGATCCATAGCCAGAATATGCCGGTGGGGAGCCAGCATATCCTGGCTTGTATAGACCTGGTAGGTTTCCATGGTCTAGAGGGTTTTCAAACCCTGGTCTCCGCATGTTCTGGCTCAACACTCAAACCACTATACCATGCTGGCTCTGCTAATGACAACATTAAAGTTTCACATCCTATGTGTAGGACCTGCTTCTCAGATATTGCAGTATTTTTTATCTGAAAAGAATAAGGCAAATATTAATGGCACAAGAATTTGCATCTCTGATTTTAACAGAAGCCTTTTTTCCCCCTGACAGAGCACAGACTATTGTGTTTCTTCAGCAAATATTTATACCTTTTCCATATTTTTCCTAACTATGTTTTTGCTAATTAAAATCACAACCCTGGTTTATGCCACAATATGTAACTCTAATTAGCAGGATTACAGGACTCTGTGCCAACGAGATTCCATATTGCTTGCTAATCCTATTAACATTCTGTCAAAGATAAGTTAAACGTCCTACATTTACAGTAATGTTTACTTCAATTAAAAAAGATTAGTAGACAGATATGGGATCTCCTCCATTTCCTTGGGAAGGAAGGGATAACCATGAAAATATGGAACTAGACATTGGCTAGGACACTTATTTATTTGAGAACCTTTTGGTGGCACTTTAAAAGAACTTTAACCTATAAAAATACATGGAATAAACCAGTGGCTAAAAATAATAAAACAATGACAAAGCATTTACCCCTCTCCCAATAAAATACTCCATTCAAAGGTTTCAACCAGGGGTAACAAACAACATAAACAATTAGAAAATGAGTCAAGGAAATGTAAACAAATACTGTACAGTTGCCCCTCCACATTCGCGACTTTCACATTAACGGTTTTGATTATTTGTGGAAAGCTGCCTGCCCCCCCTCTCTCCACCCTGTCCCTTCCCAAGGCAGCAAAGGGTTTCTTACAAAGCCCGTTGCTGCCTTGGGAAGGGAAGATGAAAAGCCTCCCTCCCTCCCCCCCTCTCTCCACCCTGTCCCTTCCCAAGGCAGCAAAGGGTTTCTTACAAAGCCCGTTGCTGCCTTGGGAAGAGAAGATGAAAAGCCTCCCTCCCTCCCTCTCTCCAACCCAGTCACTTCCCAAGACAGCGAGGGGCCCCCTTTGCCACCTTGGAACAGGCAGGGTGGGTGGGAGTGAGTGGCAACGGGGGCTTCAGAAGCCCCCGTTGCCACTTTGGGAAGGGTGGGGTGGTGGTGGGAGTGAGTGGTGATGGGGGCTCCAGAACCCCCTGTCATCACTTTGGGAAGGGGGGAGAGGGTGGGAGTGAGTGACGATGGGGGCTCCTAAAGCCCCCGTGGCCACTTTGGAAGAGGCGGGGGTGGGTGGGAGTGAGTGGCAACGGGGTGCGTTATTGCAGGTGGCGGTGCGAGGACTATTATTATTCATGTTTTTTTCACATTCGCGGGGGTCTTCTGCCCCTAACCCCCACAAATGTGAAGGGACGACTGTACATCCTTAGTTGATGGAGAAACACACAGCACAGGAGAACCTGTTAACTACAGTGGGGTCATCATTGCATGCAGTGGGCAACATAATGGGTGCCTCAACACAGAATATCCTACTTTACAGCACAACAAAACAATGGTGTAATCAGCAGCACCTACCTCTGGCTTTTCTTCGCAAACGAAGATTCAGGAAGGACTCATCCCGTGCTTTCTGCAAGTGCGCTGATGACTAAAAAGGCCAATCCGAGATAAACAAGTCCGGTTGCAAAAAGCACAGCAGAAGGTCTCCTTGGGTGATGTTTCTGGGTTGTGATTCTTTCTGCGCTGTCGTTTCTCTTCAAGACTTGTTTGGTGTGAGTTCTCAAATAAGGCTGCAGCATTGTGGATAGTGCGTCTCCATGCCTCCCGATGTGAGGCCAGGGCAGACCATTGTTGGTGATCAATTTGGCCGAGCCTGAGATGTTGTTTCAGGAAGTCCTTGTATCGCTTTTTTGGAGCGCCCCTCTTACACTGACCCGTGGCAAGTTCACCGTAGAGTACTATTTTGGGGAGGCGACGGTCCTCCATCCTAGAAACGTGCCCTGCCCAGCACAGCTGTGTTCTCAATTTCATGGCCTCAATGCTGGTGATCCCTGCTTGCTCAAGGATGGCAACATTCATCACATAGTCAGTCCAGTGTATATTTAGGATTGTGCGTAGACAGCGCTGATGAAAGCGTTCGAGGAGTCGTAGGTGGTGGTGATAGGTGACCCATGTTTCAGATCCATAAAGGAGGATAGACAGTACAATGGCTCTATACACACTGATTTTTGTGCTTCGCCTCAGGTGTTTATTACTCCAGCAGTACCTACCATATCATAGCTATATGCTACCACCACCAACTCCAGTACTTCTCCATTCTCTGTTATAGATTGGATCCAAAGTTTGTCATACTTATTACAGATCATTTGAAATCAATGGGATACCTATTAATCACTGATAACTTAAGTCCCACTGATTTCACAGTGGTTGCTGTAAACATGACTATGGGCTTGTCTATGCTGGCTGCATAAATCTAGAACCAGTCCAAAGCCTTATGCCACAGACTGGCTCCGGATTGACCATGATGGTGGCTGCATGCATGGGGCTGAATCCAACACAATGGCCATCATTGTCCACACAGGGCAGCTGGACTGACACTGCATTGGCCCCACTGGCTTTCCCTGTTTTTGGAGCTGCTGCTGCTGCCACCTCTGCAGCCAAGTAGCTCCCTGTGAGAACCTGGATGGTGTTGTTGCTTCTGCGATAACACATAGACGTGTGATCAACAAGGAGGGGTTCAGTCTCTCCCCTCCTTGTTTATTGCATGGGTGCACTATTCTGACCTCAGCAGAAATGACAATGCCGGCCAGGGTCTCACAGGAAGCTGCTTTGCTGGTGAGGTGGTGGCAGTGGTGACAGCTCCAATGGAGATCCACCCCCTTTCTTGCACTGCTCAATGCAGGGTAAGGGAGATGTTGCCATGTTTGCATATGGACAACTGGATCAGGTTGAATTGGACCCAATCCAGCTGCCTAGACAGCCAAAGGACTTGAGGTTTCTAGGAAACTCTGGAGGTTTCCCCGATTTTGCTTAGTTCAGAGCAAAGTAAGGGCAAAAAAACTGCAGTTCCTCCCCAGAAGTAGCTGTATGTTATCTGGACTGCTAGCACCAGATTCAGGTGAGTCCACATTGTTTTACAATTGTAGACAAGCCCTAAGATTAGATTCAACCCATTGTCTAATAATATTAACAATGTGACATTTTGTGATCCTGATTTATTGTGACTCGACAGTGTTCCTAAATTAACGAGTGCTCCATAAGTGGTTCTATGTGTATGTGGGTCTAATAAACACAAACTACCACTCCCATCACTGAAATTCAAAAATTATGCAACTGTGTATGGGTGTTTCTCCATGTGGAGTGCATACATACCACATGTCTTACCTCAGTGCTCTGCTACCAGGATGGAAAATAAATTTGCATTAACTATGAGCCATCCCCACCCCCACAAAAATAAATAAATAAATAAATAAATAAATAAATATTTTTTTTTAAAAAAGCATCAAATCATACCTCTGGCACCATTAATGAAAGTGGATGCCTATCTTTTGGTTTCCTATCATTTGGAGGAATCCACAAGTGACAGATTCTTTGTTTTTCTTTCAGTTTTTAAATTGTAGTCCAATAAACGTGCATGACTAATAAAAAAATGTGTACAAACACAAAATGGGGACAATGAATATATTAGGAAAATGAATACCTAAATATACAAAAATTTCACTAGGGAAAGAAAAGAAAGTGCAGCAACCCTATATGCAACTTGGATGGGACAAGAGTGGGACTGGGATTCTGAAAAAATGGAACAAACATTAAACTGTCAGACTTTCCTAATTCATCTCAGGCAAGAATATGGAAGCATGCGAATCAGTCTCTATATATCAGCACTGGGGATAATTTGTAATCATCAGGTGGCAGAATAATGCTCCCAGCATGAAGTTATCATGAAAGCCTCCAGGGGTATTTTGCCAAAGACGCCCTAGCTTTGTGGCACAGCAAACTACTCCAGTCACGGAAACACAAGTCATTACATAGGAAACTGCTGCTTAAGCTGATCTATGCATCAGGCAGCACAATTTTCTTTCAACTGAACTTAATTCCCAATTTCCTAGGACTTCCCCCCCGCTTTACTTTGAAGATAACTACAATTTTCCTGTGATACATTGAGTTTTAAATTACTGTTGTGACCTCTCACCCTAAACGTAATCTCAACATAGCTTTTGTCTTTTGGATAAATAGAAATTTCTGTTAATTTTTTATTAGATATACTTACTTTGAATTATAATTGGATGACCTCTGAAGATAATCATCAATGTTTGATCAGGGCTCAGATGAAAATAGAAGAATGTGAATCATTAATTATGCATCCTTTGAAGAAATGGTGGTGATGGTGTGAAATATATCATGTTCCTTGTGTCTGTAGGTTTTTTTTTTTTTTTTTTTTGGTTAAATGTCAAAATTTGCAAATCTGCTTCGGGGAAGTAAAAAGCCTGGGCTGTAAGAAAATGTCCTACTAAGGACATTTCTAAGGAAGCATTTGTACAATTTCAAGCTGTTCAGTTTCAAAGTAAAACCAACAGTCTTTGATTTAGAAGTTTAACATTTCACCCAGATATTAAAAAGGTGTTGTTGTTGTTTGGAAAACCATTGATTTAAAGTGGGTTTGCTCCCAACTAATATGCTTTGGAACATCGTCCTTGCTAATGGTTCCAGCAGCAGACATGTGTGGACTATGTCATTATATAGTTACCAGTAGTCACTAGATAGTGACATAATTGTGTCTGTGTAAGGTCTGTACAGTTTCCCGTTATTGTTCTTAAGAGGGAAACATGTCCAGTCTTCTGAAAAATATGTGCTCTAAGATTTCCATGGCTGTAGGGAAAGCCAAAATTAAGGCTAACTTCATTTTAGGTTTAAAGGGTGACAACTTGCATTTCAAGTCATAATAGTGTCACACTTTGTGTGGCAATTGAAATGTTCTGTCCTTTTCCCTTCAAGTTGAAGTTTCTGAGTTCTGAGTTGGGTACAGCTGAAGAAAAAACTTCCTGACTAAATCCTATCCCAGATCTATTAACTAGTGGCTAAATTTGCTAATGACTAAATTTGTCATCATCTGTATGCAAAGCCTATGATTTTCCATGAGCCATGGTCTCTTCTATCTGTGTAGAAAATTGACACAGGTTTATAGCTGCTTGTTGCCAATACGGCTGGCTCAAAATAACAATGATAATTTTGAAGCCATTTCACTCACATGGAAATGAGGTGTTTTTTGTTCTCAATTCTTAGCAAAATGGTGAAATAAGGATGATGTGCCAAAATGCAAAGATGATATATTTGAAAGCAGACACTGCATTTTGGGGAGTGGGATGGGCAATCAGAGATTAACAATACAAACTGGTGCATGCCTACTCAGAAAAAAGCCCACTGAATTCAATGAGACTCACAAACAAATGTGCTATTGAACCAGTGAAATGAAAGCTGGGGGTATTTCATGAAGCTATTTCTCCTCAAATTGATGGGCCACATTCAAAAATTTGGTCAAATGATTATTTTCTGCCAGCTCTAGTTGCTATCTAATTTTCTTTGGAGAGGTAACCAGCAAGAGACCAAGCCTGGTTTGAGTATTTGGACTAAACCTCTGGGAGACCAGGGTTCAAATACTTGCTCAGCAATGGAAGCCCACAGGGTGACCTTGGATGAGTCATATTCTCTCAGCCTAAGAGGAAATCAATGGTAAACCTCCTCTGAATAAATATCACCAAAATCTGAGGGTAGGATCTCATAAGTTAGTCAGACTGAAAGCACATAACAGAAGCAGCAGCAGCAGCAGCAACAACAAAGCCACTTCCAGATTTGAGGTAGACCTTGGCCAAGTGAGTCCTTTTGACCCCTGTCAAACACTGGTGGGTCTCCCTACATATTCAGGGCTACCTGCAGGTTTACTGTCACTTAGTGTTGTGGGAATTGCCAGTGGTCAGTCCACTATTTTAATTGCCTGAAATTATTGCTTTAACGTAATGCGACTATGGGACATGGCAGAAAACCTAAGATGTCAGGCAGCTTCCTAGGCTCAGCTGCTACTG
Source organism: Gambelia wislizenii (assembly GCA_030847615.1). NCBI lineage: Eukaryota > Metazoa > Chordata > Lepidosauria > Squamata > Crotaphytidae > Gambelia > Gambelia wislizenii. The sequence continues at coordinate 26,127,830 of JAUMIR010000011.1, read as the reverse complement.
TCAGGTAAACGTGTGGCCAGAAGAAAAGGCAGGAGGGGGGAGCAGTCCCTAGCAAGTGGTACTGTGGTTGTTGGGCTTCGGCAGTTCCCTGAAGGTATTGAATATTGATGCTAGTCTTGGTTATTAGGGAGATTATCAGATGCAGCTAATGTGGCACCAAAATAACGACATTGGAATGCAAAAGGACACCAATATCACATGATGTTGTCCTTTTGCATCCTGCTGTCATTATTCTAGCATTTCTTTTTATTGACGGGCTGAGCTGTCAATAGATCTCCTGTTTCATTTTGGTGCCGGCATTGCTGGCATCTGAAACCTCACATTATTGTTCTCCTGTGAATACAGCATCAATGGGCGGTCCTGCCAGAACACTTTTAGGTGGGATCATGAAAACAAGGTAAGCTACCCTCTTTTTATAAACCTCCCCTGGTTATTTGTTATTTTTTTAGTGTGTTTATATGCTTTGAAAATTTTTTTTCTTGTTATTTTACTTTTTATTTTTGAATTTCCTGTGCTTGCATCTTCTTATGAGAATGGGCAGGATTTCAGTCCAGGAAGTGAACGGAGCTCCATTCAAGCTCCATTCATTCCTGGGCTGCCTGTTGACAGAAGAGAAGGTAAGTGTGATGGGGAGGGTTATTTTGCCGGGACAGGGATGGGATTGGAGATTGTGGGACAGGAACGCAAAAATCTCCTAAATTATAACATACATACGAAAGAAGTCACAAAGAAATAAAAATGCATGCCTGAAGTAAATCAAATAAATAAAATAGAAAATAAAGTTATGCAATAAAATTATTCCAACTCCAGAGAACAGAGAATAGAAAACAAACATCTACTGGGCCAGGTCTACTATGAAATGGAATTTTTTAGAAGTGTGAAATATTCAATCATGCTTGCAGAAATGACTATGTAACTCCAGGGGGGTAATAGAAATAGAGCTAGGTAGTTAGGATTTCTTGCTTTGTCTTGTCCCCTCTGGGGCTTTCTCATTTATGGACTGATAGACGGATTTCACTTCCTCCCACACTCCTCCTCCTCCTGCTCCCTCCCCCCTCCTCCTCTGTCATAGCCAGTAGTAGAAGACCCCATCTTTTCTCTCTGATTTAGTTGGATCTCACCTAGAATATGGTGCTTAGTCCTGGTTACTACAGTTCAAGAAGGATAGTGACATACTAGATCATGTCTAGAGAAGGGTAACCAAGATGGAAACCCATCCCTGTGAGGAATAGCATAGAGGGTAGGTTTAGCTTGGAATAGAGAAGACCAAGATATGATAGTCATCTTTAGATACCTGAAAGGATGTCATGTAGATGATGGCACAAGCTTGTTTCCTGCTGCTCCAGAGAGTAAGGGTTTTATCAGACTAGCATCAAAAATCACAGTAATTCCACTACTGGGGAAAGCAGAAAAATAGGACTTTATCAGACGCATAAAATATGGTGTCATAGTGACACTGCATAACTGCAAAAGAGTGCGCAGATCAGACAATGTAACCGTTTCACAGTTATATTCTGCCCCAAACCTGTACTTTTTAATTGACAGCTTAAGGTGTTGATTGATCCCCCATGGCACTTTTGTGCCAGCATTGCCAGTGTGTGAAACCTTGGGCCATTTAACTCATGTGAATGCAGTGTCAATGGCCGGTCCAGCACAAACATGACCGGGTGAGATCGGGACATCCAGGTAAGTCTCACTCTTTTTATGACCCTCCCCGGGTTACTTGGGACTTTTAAAGTGTGTTTAGGTGCTTGGTGTAACTTTTTATGGGTTTTTTTTTGTTTCTATTTTAAAATTTCCCATGTGATGAAGTCTTGCATGATTTTGAACAAGGATGCAAATGGGGCTTTGTTCACTTCCTCTTTATTGCCAAGGAAGCCTTTTGCCAGGGGAGAAGGTAAGTGCAGTGGGGGTGTTTTGTTTTTGCTGACATAAAAATGGATTTTTTTATGCAGGCAAAAGACCATTTAAATGGGCTAGTCTGATAAAGTCCATAGTGGCATGATTACAGTAATTATTACACATCGCTGTAATTGTGTGATACTACACTATGATTGTGCAATACTATTGCCACAGAATCATAGTTCGACCACAACTAGCAATTTAAGAATGGGATTTTACTTCCATGGTTTTGTATGGAAGAGGTTTTCGTTGTTCTCGTGAGAAGATGCAACTTTATTTAAACACACCAAAAACACATAAATAATTAAAGAAATCAACAAATAAACACTGAAACAAACATAAAAATGTACCAAGAAAAGGTGATAGTTCATTAAAACAGCATCCTGCGCATCTCCCCAACTTGAGGTGTAGGGGCCCTCCTGATGAAAAGTCTGGAGTTAGGGTGTATAGTGAGTTGGGCACATGTGTGGATGACAATTAATTATTTTGGGTACTGGGAACAAAAAGAGACTGCAAAGATGTTCAAAAACATCTCTCTAAACTGGGAGAATGGACATTAAAATTGCAAATGAAAATTCAGTAAGGGTCAGTATTGACCCTTACTGGGGCAATAAATAAATAAATCCTAACCTCATAGGTCTACTGACAGGACCCGAGCTGCCAGCAGCTGCCAAAAGGATGTAGAGGTCATGGTTGATATGTCTTTGAAAGTGTCACCCAGTATGTGGCTGCTGTAAGCAAGAACAAAAGCAAAAGGCAAATTCCAAGGTAAGCACAATTACAGAAGGAATTAGAAAAAACACTGCCGGTATCGCACTACCTTACGCAAATCCATGGTGCAACCATAAATGGAATACTGTATACAGTTCTGGTGTGTGTGTGTAGTATGCCTTCAAGTCATTTGGTACTGCACTTAAAAAAAGATGTTATAGAGTAGAAATGGACAAATTGTCCGGTTTGATCATAGAATCATAGAATCATAGAATTGCAGAGTTGGAAGAGACCACGAGGGCCATCCAGTCCAACCCCCTGCCATGCAGGAAATCTTGATCAAAGCATCCCCGACAGATGGCAATCCAGCCTCTGTTTAAAGACCTCCAAGGAAGGAGACCCCACCATGCTCCGAGGGAGTGTGTTCCACTGCGGAACAGCTCTTACTGTCAAAAAGTTCCTCCTAATGTTGAGGTGGAATCTCTGTTCCTGGAGCTTGCATCCATTGCTCCGTGTTCCAGTCTCTGGAGCAGCAGAAAACAAGCCTGCTCCATCCTCAACGTGACATCCTTTCAAATACTTAAACAGGGCTATCATATCGCCTCTTAACCGTCTTTTTTCCAGGCTAAACATACCCAGTTCCCTAAGTCTCTCCTCATAAGGCATCGTTTCCAGACCTTTCACCATTTTAGTTGCCCTTCTCTGGACATGCTCCAATTTGTCAATATCCTTTTTAAATTGTGGTGCCCAGAACTGGACACAGTATTCTAAGTGAGGTCTGACCAAGGCAGAATAGAGCGGCACTATTACTTCCCTTGATCTAGACACTATATTTCTATTGATGCAGCCCAAAATCGCATTGGCCTTTTTAGCTGCCGCACCACATTGTTGACTCATGTTCAACTTGTGGTCTACTAGGATTCCTACATCCCTTTCGCATGTAGTCTCATTCAGCCAGGTCTCTCCCATCCTATATCTATGCATTTCATTTTTCCGCCCTAAATGCAGTACTTTACATTTCTCCGTATTGAATTTCATTTTGTTAGCTTTGGCCCAGCTCTCCAGTCTATCCAGGTCACTCTGAATTTTGATCCTGTCCTCTAGGGTATTAGCTACTCCTCCCAATTTGGTGTCATCTGCAAATTTGATAAGTATGCCCCTAATTCCCTCATCCAAGTCATTGATAAAGATGTTGAATAGCACTGGGCCCAGGACAGAACCCTGTGGCACCCCACTGGTCACATCTTTCCAAGACAAAGAGGAGCCAGTGAGGAGCACCCTTTGGGTTCGGCCAGTCAACCAATTACAAATCCATTGAACAGTTAACTTGTCTAGCCCACATTCTACAAGCTTGTTTGCAAGAATGTCATGGGGAACCTTGTCAAAGGGCTTACTGAAATCAAGGTATGCGATGTCCACAGTGTTCCCTTCATCTACCAAGCTGGTAACTTTATCAAAAAAAGAGATCAGATTAGTCTGGCATGACTTCTTTCTCTGAAACCCATGTTGACTTTTTGTGATTATGGCATTGCCTTCTAAATGTTCACAGACTCTCTGTTTAATGATCTGAGAATAGGTTCCCAGTGCTGTTGTAGACCTGCACTAGAGGAACCCCTTTTGATATTGCACTGGATGAGGCCAGTAATTTAGCCTCAGTACCTGTGCCATTGGTCTGAGACTGGAGGGTGGGGCCAGCGGGTATTTAAGCGCAGTGGCCCTCCGCCTCTCCTTTTCATGAGATTTGGTATTCGGTGAACACCTATGACATCTCCCTCTTTTGGAGGTGAAGGGGGGATCTGGAACTGCCCTCTTGCAAACTGAGGGGTGGGGAAAGTGTCCTCCTTTGGGGCTGGACTGAGGGGTAAACCCTCGTTTTAAGTCCTGTGACTTGGGGGAGGGACTTTTGGGTCAGCCTTCCAGATGCTGGCTAACTGGGGAGCAGCCCAGCTTATGGGTTCTCCCTGAGGTTCAGGTGTTTTTGGCCAAGGGAAGTTGGGGAGGGGGTTCTGGTGCTGACCTCCTGCCCCAACAATTCCCACACAAGGTCCCCCTGCCCCAATGCAGATCTCTCAGAGAAGGATTAAATAAGTTATATTTAAATAAAGTGGCCATTGACAACCCATTTTATGCGTCTGGTCTCATTATTCCTGTATCAACTAGCAAAAGCCATTAGTGACATTTCTCAAAGACTGGAAACTCCTTATAGACTTTTTGCAAAAGAAAGAAAGAAAGAAAGAGAAAATGACTTGGTAATTTTTGGTTTTGATAATTAGAAAGAATAAGCTATTGAAAGAAGGGAATTTGTTGTAGTTTTGGAGACAGAGTTACGTATATATGTATATATAACCATTGAAAGGAGGATAGAAGTCACTTTTTTCTTCTTTTTCTGTTCTGTTCTTATCCTTTTCTTCACTTTTTAATTTGTATTTTATTGTAGTTTAGTTTTTTTTCACTTCTTAACCTATGTAATTCTTAGTGTATTTTTAAAAAATCTCTCTTTCTTTCTACTCTACAATTCTATGAATATATATGTGTGTGTGTATGTGTGTGTGTGTGTGTGTGTGTGTTAGTTAATAGAAATGGCTTGGAAAAGAGAGTGGATAAATTCATGGAGGATGGGTCCATCAATGGCTGCTAGTCAGGATGGGTATATATGTCACCTACGGTTTCAGAAGCAGTATGTTTCTATGTATTAGTTGTTGGAGAGTACAAGATGGAGAGTACAATCTGCTTCGCATTGATGATGGCCACTGTGTGAACAGAATGTTAGACTATATAGTTCCTCATCCTAATCCAGCATGGCTCTTCTTATGTTTCTACATCAGCCCAAATAGTGAAGATTTGGAAAATTCATGTGTTCTACAGGAATTCTTAAAACTAAACATAAAATTGAAGGATATAACTTATATAGAAGCAAAGCTTTGGAAAGAATGCACACATTCTCTTGGTCTGGGAAATGAACCTTTTGGAAGAAGTCCTACTAAAGTCCTAACTAAAAGCAAAAGAAAATCTATAAGGAGAGCAACAAGGGAGTAAAAGGGGCACCTCTGAATTTGGACTCCTTGTTAATATAAAGCCTCTATACTGTTTAGACTTTTTCTGCAATCCCTTTGGTTCAGTCTTACTGGTGCTGTTAGGAATTTATCCTACTTAGACTGGTTTTGGGGTAATTGATCAGGCTATCACTATGACTACAGAACCAAAAATGAATTTTACATTTCCCAGAAACTAAAAGCTTATGCGTATTAATGTACAATACAGTACAGTCCTCTGCTTATGGTATGCACAACAAGGTCATTCAGAGAGCCACCATGGAAGATGGTGGATTCTCCTCCATTGGAAATTGCAGAGGTTTAGATAGTCATCTCTCAGGAATGTTTTACTTTGGATTTCTGCCCTGGAAGAGACTGGATGATATGATCTTTTAGATCTATGACTCAGGTTTGAGCCATCAATGTCCCAAAGCTTCAAAGCATTGAGATAAATTAGCTCCAGAACACATGCAGAATAGAAACAAAAATTACAGAAAAAAAAAATACTTTGTGGATGCTATCACACAAGCATGACTACTTGGGCTTATCTACATGCGCCAGGCTCCCCACTGGTATTCTGCCTGTGGATCAGGCCCGTTCCTCTCCTGTTCCCTCCATGAAATGGGAGGCAGTCCAGATGGGCATGCTGGCCCATTGCTGCAGCCACCACCATGGTCTCCCTCTCTCTCTTGGAAGCTAGGAAGCCGGTCCACAACATGTGATGAAGGTCCCCTGCATGTGACCATCCTTGGTCACGTGCTGCAGGACTCCTTCCTGTGTGGGCCAGCCTGCCAGGATGTGCTCCTTCAGTCATGTGGGGCCCAATCTTCCCCCGGCCCTGGCAATAATGGATTTTTTAAAAAGTATTTTTTATGGAGGTACAACAGACCCTATATTGTCTTTCCCCCATCTTTGCCTTGGGGTCATGAGGACTGCCTTGGAGCAGAACAGGGCAAAAGCTCTGCACCGTCAGGACTTCAGGGCTCTAAGATGGGGAAAGATGGAATATATTGCCCATGTAGATAAGCCCCTTGTCACATTGCTGTAGCAGGTTTGTTTTCTTCATATTTTTCTTTACCACACAAAGTAAAAACAGCTGTGTGCGGCAACATTCCCTCCCCAATTTCCTACACTGGGAGATAAGAATGTCTTTAGCTCAGTGAAACCAGTCTTTAAAAAGACAGAGAATGTTTCCTAGGACTATTGAAGGCAGTGATCTCCTGATGTGACCTGCCCATCAGAACAGCTATCATAGTCCTTGTGGGTACAGTCAGGGTGAGGGCAAATTCACCCAACCATTGTTATTCAAACATTCTTAAATATGAATGCTTGTACAAGCACAATGTGTACTCAGAAGTACTTGCAATGTGTGTTCCATGTGTTCCGTGTAGCTTATTCTCACCTAAGTGTGCATAGGGTAGGCTTCTTGCAGCCTTTGGAATTCCTGGGATGATTGAATGACAATATTTGTTTTAAATTGTGTGTGTGTGTGTCTTTTCTTGATCAATAGTAAACTTGAGTAATAATTCCTGATGGGGTCAACTACGTAGTAGTCTTGGTTGTCCTATTCTGCCTGACCAGCAACACAAATGGAAGTGAAGAAATGCCAACAGGGCCAATTAAAACAGAGGACTTTATCACACAAAGCTGAAATCATGAAAGTAGCGGTAATGGCTTCCCGTTATTGCACAACATCATCTTTATACTTTGGTGGTGCACTGTTGCATTCAAGGGCAAAACCTGTTAATAGCTGTCAATATTACTATTTTCCTGGTATTGACAAGTGTGTGATAATTCATTCCTGCTGTAGTTCCGATATTACAGTGTGAGTGGGCATTCCTCCCTCTGTTCCCCTCCCTATTCCCAATGAGAACACATAATTCAATTTCCGGTGAAGAGCATGAAGAGGACCTCCATGATGCCCTTTTAATGAAACATTGCCTTTTCTTATTAAGTTTTGTTTGTTTGTTTAATTGTTAATTTGTTAATTTCTTTGTTTTTTGTTTGTTTAATTGAAGTGGCATCTTCTCATGTTAATGGCCGAAACTGTGTTCTTGCAAAATCAACAGAAGGAGGAGAATTTTTTTTTAAAGGTGCATGCAAGGGCCAAACAAGTGTAACAATAGCACAGACTTCAATCCTGTTTGTAACATGCTAGGAGGTGGTTGTGTGATGTTCCGTTAACGGTAGTATTGCATGATTGTGCCAAATGCGATAATTAATTTAATAATGCTGCCATGCTTTCGCTATCCCCAATTGTGGAATTACAGCATTTTTATACGCTTGTGTGATAAAGTCCAGAGACACACAGAGCCCACTGAAGCGTTCCTTCTTTGTCTTGTCTCTTTTTACTTGACACGCTGTTCTTATGTCTGGCCTCAATTCTTCTCTTTCTTCCTCTTCTTGCAGTCTTATAGACATCACCAGCAGAGTCCATCCTTCTTCACCTGACATGCACTTTACTGAATAAACACTTTCTCTTCCTTTAAAATGTCTTTGATTCAGATTCCATGCAGCTAACTTCCATATAAAGCCAGCAACATGCACCACACAGTCCTGACAATGAGCAATGGTTTGACAGGAAAACAGAAAGGAGAAAACAAATGTCCATGTATACAGTCCGAAGATCAGGATGAGCAAAAGGAGAAAGGGGAGGAACCTGTAGCAAAAACAAATGAGCTGTGGCAAGCTCACTTTAGGTGATAAATCACCTGGCCAGTAACATCTCATTTCATGCATGCCAAATTTTACTCTCCTTACAGTGAATCCTGGTAAGGATTCAATTTTCCAATTACCACTGCAGCATTCTTTAAACTGATGATCAAATCAAATTCTCTCTCATAACTTTATTTAAATCTTTCCTCCTCCACTGAGCTATAAAAGCATTTTCTCCAAGTAAAGAAAATGTACTGAGGCAAATGGCTTGCTGCATGCTAACGAACCTGTGCATTGAGTATGAACCTGGAGGTTTTTATTTCTTCCTTCCTTATTAGGCAATAAAGTCTGCCTTTTTCTCTTTTAAATGTAAATATTATTAAAATACCTTGTGTAGAAGTTTCCTTTTGCTGTTAAGATTTGCTGTTTCACTGTCACTAAAGGGGTGGTAACTGAGTGGCAGAGTGCTGAACATTTAAAATGCAAAAAGATATTCCACCTAAACATTAGTAAGAACCTCCAGACAGTAAGAGTTGTTCAGAAGTGGAACACACTGCCTTGGAGTGTGGTGGAGTGTCCCTCTTTGGAGGTTTTTAAGAAGAGGCTGGATGGCTATCTGTCGGGGATGATTTGATTGTGTATTCCTGCATGGCAGGGGGTTGGATTGCGTGGCCCTTGAGGTCTCTTCCAGCTCTATGATTCTATGACAGCTACAGTAACAGGCTAGCAGGCTGGAAAGGGCTCCTACAGTCATGTGGGGCCTGATCCCCCCCTTTTTTTTGCCAGCAGGAGCAGATTAAAGCTGGTATTATTTTAAAAAGTTTTATCAGGCCCTATTCTGTCTTCCCTCCATCTAAACCTCGGGGGTGGAGAGTACTGCCTGAGAGCAAAACAGGGAAGAAACCCTATGTTTTCAGGACCGCAGGGCTCTAAGGGGCAAGATGGGATAAATAGCCTGTGTAGATAAGCCCCTAATGTTCTCATAAAGTGGGCTTAACATAGTACTTCTCTCAACCACCAGAAGGCAGAATAAGCCACCTGCTAGGAGCTTCTATCTTCCACTTGCATAAACAAAACCAGTGCCATCTCCTGTTCCAACATTATCTTTCCAGTGTGAAGCCTTTGAAGTGCAACTCTAACACCATGAAGGCAATGTCTAATGTCTTGCAGATGATGCCTACTCCATGATGCCTACTTCATGTTTCAAAAATAGTTGATAGGGTATACAGGCTCACAGTGAGGTGTCAAAAACTCAACATGCTAAGTGTATATGGTGGAAGCCTTGCTGTGGTAGTATCACTAGTTTAAATACATCATGAACTGAAGTCTACAGATCACAAATGTCTATATAACAACCTTTCTGTTTTTCAGATAAGGCATCTAGTCAGGCCTCTGAAAAAGTGTGATGCTTAGAGTCATGACTAACAGGTCCCATTGACTTAGGAGGTCCGTGCTTAAGAGCTGGATCTTCCGCTGCTGATTCCTTGCATATGTTGCCTGAGGCAGTTGCCTCACACTGTCACATAGCTGGGCTGGCTCCATGGAGGTACAACTAAGTGCAGATCCCACCCTTTGGCCCGAATCCTGTTGGTGACGTATGCTGACATAACTTGTGGTTATATGAATGTACATGCTTTGAATTTCATTGTGCAAGAAGGTATTCAGTATCTCTTTATGCAGTGCCTCCCTCCCCATGCCAGGCAACTTCATAGAGCCTGCACACATCTCCACAACCATTTAGTGACTGCAAAGGGGGCATGCCTGAGTTTGCTGCTGTTGTTGTGTGCCTTCAAGTCATTTCTGCCTTAGGGTGAACCTATCACAGGGTTTTCTGAGGCTGATACTGTGTGATACTGTCCAGTTTTTGAATTGCAGCTAGATGCTTCTTGAGTCCTCCCATGCTCTCCTGTCCACTAAATGGCTTTTGGGGGCATAGTGCCGAGAAGCTCCCTTGGGTGGGTGGAGGCAAAAAAGTTTCATAAGTATGTTCACTGAGTGTTATGCTCTGAGATGGTCATATGAGAGTACACCCATTGGGTCACACAATTAATTACTAATGCGTTGAATCAATTGAGTATGCCTATATTTTGACTCATCATTCAACCACTGAATCTAGTTGGAATTAACCAACAAGATCCCAAACCTACCTTTGCATCCATATTCAGATCCACAGGTGAAATTTACAGAACAGAAACCAGAGCTGCACGTTTACCCTTCAGAAGGGTAAAGAAACATGGGATATACTAGTCTTTCCTGTCCTAAGTGAGCTGCAATTTGTTATGGGCAGCACTCCCCATTCTTCTCTTCCTGACCTCAAATTCTGATGCCTTTCCCTTCCAATTTACCCTTCAGGTCTGCCCTCACCTTTTTAAAAAATCCTTTCTTACACCACAGACACAACATTATTATTTTGCCCTTAAGGGGGTTTACTGAAGCATTCAAAAGTGTCTTTTATGCAGATTCTACACTCCTTTTCCATTTGTGCCAGACACAGCCATAATTGCAGCTTAATATGCTCTCTTTCTCTCTCTCTCTTTTTTAAAAAAGAAATCGTCTGCAATCACTTCCAACTTTGACCAATATTATGGGGAGGAGGGGAGGAGGTAAATTTAGTATTTTAAAGTGTAAGCAAATGGAAACATAATTCAAGGCTGACAAAGAGTTATGCTGCTCTAAGGAAGCCAAAACGCACTCATTTGCATTTCGGCACTCAGCAACAGAGGCTACGAGGTGTCGATTATGTTCCACGTGTGACCTTTTTAGTTTTTAGGTAATGTCCCTCAATTAATTGTCTGTGGCATCATAAAGAACCTTTTTCGCTGCGGCATGACTCTGAAAAGCCATAAAATTCTTCTCGTACAGCTGAAGTATGAAATGCGCAGCTGACCTTAGCACTTAGCAATAGCTCACCGAAGCTAATGTGGACTTTCTATTGGCATAAATTACAGTGAAACCCAAACCTGACTAGGCTCAGCTAAAGCTTTCTGAATAGAAGCTGTTGGGTTTTTGGTAAAGTCAGAGAAACGTCTGTGCTCTTGAATGTATTCTTGAGTCCTTTAAGAGCAATACATTTTATAATGAAACTCAAATGAGCAGATCTGAATGGGGCAAATGTCACTGAAAGTTGCGGTATTTGACTACACTCCCACCATCCCAGGGCATTCTCCAGGAACTCTAGGGAGAAACTGAAAAAAAGAAAAGAAAAGAAATAAAAGCTATTTCATGAGCAGAAAATGTTGTTTTCTATGCAAATCAACCACATGCAAATTTGGCACAGAATAAAGTCCAAATTACAGCATTTTCTGTACAGGAAACAGCTTTTTTTGTATAGAAAATAATGGCCAAGATCCTGCATTACTGACTTAGTTGTGAATAGATAACCAAGCACAGTAGCACCCCCATATCCACTGATTCACTGTCCACTGTTTTAGTTATCTGCAGTTGGTGATGGCGGGGGGTGGACAGGGGAGGGAGAGGAGGAGAGCTTGGCTCCCTTCTCCCTTCCCTGTGGGGGGGTTCCAGCAGGACGATGGAGGTAGGGGGTGGATGGAGGAGGAGAGAACTTGTCTGTCCCCCACCCTCCTCCAGCCTGGTTCCCTCCCCTCCCATCTGCCTTACCATCTCTCCATGGCAGGAACCCACCGGGCTGCCTTCCTCTTTCTTTCTTCCTCTTCCTCTTCCTGCCTGCCTCCCTTCCTTCCTTCTCCTGCCCCATAACTCTTCCTCACCTCCATCACAGGACATTTGCTACATGGTTTTCAGTATCTGTGGGGATCTCTGGAACCAATCTCGCACGGATACAGGGGTGCTACTGTAACGTCTCCTGGTTTGACCCACCAAACCTACCTTAAAAGCTAGCAGCTGCTGTGAGCGCTGGAGCTCTGTTCTGTTGGTGATTGGAGTGTGTTCCACTGCCAAACAGCTCTGACTGTCAGAAAGTTCCTCCTTACTGTTGAGGTGGAACCTCTGTTCCTGGAGCTTGCATCCATTGTTCCACGTTCTAGTCTCTGGAGCAGCAGAAAACAAGCTTGCTCCATCCTCAGTTTTTCAAATTCTGTTTTATCTTCTTCAAAGCCAAAATTCTTTACATCATTTTTAAATCTGTCTGTTAATTGATAGTAAGTTAACCATTGAATTTTGTATCCTTCCTTCTCTAATTGTTGCATATCCTTAAATACCCAATATAAAAGATTTATTTTATAAATCTTTACGTTTCAACCAATTTTGTAAACTCCCCATTTCCCTTCTATGAAATGCTTCTTGTGGGGATACCCATTCAGCTAATTTTATCCCTAATCTATCTTTATCTTTTTCCCAGATGCTGAATAGCATTTTTCTAATTATGTGCTTCCTAAACTCCGCATTTACCTTCACTTTTCCATAACTTAAATAAGCATGCCATCCCCATCTCAGTTCATTCCCTTTCAACTCTAATGTTCTAGTATTCTCTAAAACAATCCATTCTCTCACCCATGAATTTGTCTGGGTATTTTCCACATCTTTTGACAGCCTGAATCTATCCAATGTGGTAAAGAAGTTTCAGTTTCTGCACATAGCCATCATAGTTGATAAAGACATGTTGATGCCATAAGCTATGCCAAGTTAAGAGGTCCTATAGCACTGCCCTTCACTCCTCCCAAGCTAAATGAATTATTCAAACAATCCTACAAAATTTGAAGTTTATTTTAATAAGATTATTAGGAGGTGGCTCATAATCTGAGAGCCCAAACCAGGAGTGGGAACTGTGTGGTTTGTGGATGACATATGGCCCTTAGGCGATCCTATGCAGCCCTTATCCCTTCTGGAGCTTCCCCCAGATTTTGATTGTTTAAAAAATTGTATGGGTTGAAAAATGCAATATTATCAAAAATGAAATTCTCACCTATCCCTGGTTTCAAAGACAGGCTTCTCCACTATGGCCTGAAAGGAAATAATTTGTGTGTATGCATGATAAAGGTATATGTATACTTTAACTGAAACTGTAAGCTTGTAAATCTCACCCCTTTAAAAAAGGGAGTCATAAAGAAAATTCAGAATGGTGTTACATTTTTAGATTTGTTTTAAAAATCAGGATAAAACAAAACTGAACATGAAATATTTGTGTTTACAAGGGTAGAGTGCAAAGAAACCTTTAGTGAACAATATTTTTCTCCCTTTAGCTAAGCTTGCTGTGAATATTACAGAAATAAGTATATGTATATTGATCTTTATTTGGAATCCTGGGCTACCAAATCAGAGTTCACTCAGTATTGTGTTGTTAAATAAAACGATGAGTTTAAGCTAAAAAATAAATAAAATAAATGCTTTATTTGGCCAAAAGTCCTCCAGGTTGTATAGTTTTGTGATTAAATTGTGTTTTGGCAGCATCCATCACAAAACAGAAAAAAACCCACCCTGAAAGTGACTGGGTCACTTCCAGTTGCAGAAAATTGCACCCTTCTTGCATTCCCATCCCTGCTGTAGGTTATTAATGTACTTAGTTTGTGTGTAAATCTAACAATGATTGCAATTAACTTTCTGGACTAGATCAGGCTTCTACCCAATCTCTATTCTGTTTCTAACTGTGATTGTCACCCACAAGTAAGGCATAATGAAGATGGGCTTTTCTCATTTTCTCTGCCCTTACCTGGCTAGAGTGGACACTCCCATTACCTGGAGTGAGGGAACCAACTCAAGTGGCAGATTCTAGGGACCGGAAGGCAGTCTCTCCATCATTTCCCCGAGCCCCTTAAATTAACCTGGTGCCCTGAGCCCTGATGGTGCAGTGGTTAAATGCCAGTACTGCAAGTCACCACATTGCAAGTTCGATTCCAGCGGGTTCCAAGGTTGACTCAGCCTTCCATCCTTCCCTAGGTAGGTAAAATGAGTACCCAGCTTGTGGGGGCAATTAGCTAACACACATTGGAAGCTGCTTATTGCAGTGTAGATGTGTAAACTGCTATTGCTTAAAACAATTTGTAAGCCGCTCTGATAGCCTTGTGGCTGAAGAGCAGGGTATAAATAACTAAATAAAATAAAAAAACAAAAACAAAAAACCCTGCTGTCTGATGTTCAAAGAAGGATGAGCTGTTGAATTAGAATGAAAACCAAAGTGACGTATATGTGCAGCCTATGTATTCCCCAACCCAGAATGCAAAGAACATAAACAATGAGGCATTTATACATACAGCCTGGGAACATTACTTTTTTGGACTATACATAAATCCCAGAATTTTCCATGTTGGTCAGATGATTTGGGGAGTTATTGTCCAAAAATATAAAATTTTCAAGCTCAATGCATACACATGTTCAATAATGATCTTTTTAGCGGGGTTTGCCCCTTTTGGAGATACAGTTTTGGAAAAAAATGTTTTTGTGTAACTCAGCATTCTGTTCAATGGGTAGCAATGGCTGACTGTTGTCAGTGGCTCTGTTTTACTTAAAAATGTTTTTCTTTGGGCTTCTGAAACTGATACTAGGGTGAATGACAATAGAAGCCACTGCAGGGTGCTGAGAGGAAAATAGAGACTTTCTGAGTGCCACCTTGTGACTCTGGGAGCCATGAGACTATAGACTTTTTCAGATGTCAATTTACCGCAGAAGAAGGCTCGTAACACTTGCGAGGCTGCTGTGCGGCAGGGGGCCCATTTCGTATGACGCCGTCCCCCTGCCAAAATCAACTGTTTCAGTTCCGGGAGAGATCGGAGGCAGCCATGCCATATTTGCCCATTTTTTAATTCATGGGCAACTTCTGTGAGTAAAAAATGGCCAAATATAGCGCAGCTGCCTCCGATCTCTTGCGGCAGGAGGACGGCGTCATACGAAACGGGCCCCCTGTCGCTGCAGCCTCACGAGTGTTACGAGCCTTCTTCTGTGGTAAATCGACATCTGAAAAAGTCCAAAGTCTGTATTTCTAGGATTTTGGAGGGGTACCAAATCACGACCAAGTACAACACACTAACCCCTATTCATGGATAGAATCCATCAACCTATAAAATATTCGTATAACACTCTTTTCTCATGAAGCAACTCTAGGAATATATAAAACCACTTTTCTTCCCCAGTGCTGCATGTGACATTGGCAAATGTTCATCTAATTGAAGAGTCAATGTGGGCAAGTAAATGGCGTGTAAAATTGAGGAGAAAGAGCTTTACTTTTACCTCTGTCTTTATTGTCGCCAAGTATGGAATGGAAGTGGGTTGAGAAAGCATTCAAGTGAAGTCTGCCATCCATCTGTGGCTTGTTTTCATTAAACAGTATAATTTCATGTCAAGAAAATTTATGCCCAGTTCTGACATGTATTATACTATGTTTAAGGTATATTAAAAATGTTTTTGATCATCCAGGTTGTAGGAGCCATCCATTTATTCAACCTCTCCCATCCAGAATATGACCTTCATTTCTTCCATAAGAAAAAAATTTAAAATAAACTGTCTTTCTACTGAGAGCAATTTGCTGCAATTCCATTGCACCCTAATTGTGGGAATTCTGTAGTGTGATATGAGTATACGCATGGGGTGAGGATGGGGAACCACAGTTGCAAACTATAATTTACACATCAAATGAAAGGCAAAGGGGGAAATCTTTTTGTGTGTATCTCTGTGCTTCACACACTAGCGCAGCTGGGCAGTCCTCTGTCTTCAGCAGACTTCTTCAAGGGCACATTAACATTTCAAACAGGAAATTGGTTTGCAGGAACTGTCAAAGGAAAACAAATCTAGACATTTGTTTGGTAGAGTATTCAAAGGATAATTTCCCATTTTACAATCTATGCACTGTATGCGTTTTGATCTTATGAACTGGTTTATTTTGTGCTGGACCTAGCAGAGCATCTAAGATATCTTGAAACTGTGTTCACCCACAATGAATTTGGCACACCATGAAGTTGGGGTCCTATGAACCAGAGCTGGCTGGTGGCTTCCATGTCAATGGTGTGATGAGTTCATCTTTAAACTTTAACAGAGCTATCTGAGGTGCAGAACCTTATTCCTCAAATATATATACAGTTGTCCCTTCATAGTAAGCCTGACGCCTCTAGTATTTGATTAACACACCGGCCCTTAAGGCAGACCCTGCAGCATCTAATGAACACATAAGGAAGCTGCTTTATGCCAAACCTGTTTTTTAGTCCATCTTCCTTATTACTCTTGACTTGTCCAAGATTTCAAAGAGGGTCTATTCCAAACTCTTCAAAGAGATGTCAGCTTTGGACTTTCTGCATGCCAAGCATGGGATCTACCACTGGGCCAAGGCTTTTCCCTTTGGGGGAGTTGGGCTTTATTTGCCTTTCTTCCTGAAAGGAATTGTATGGTTGCCTCCTGCTACCCAACCCATGTTGCATGCTTTAAGCCACTAGTGCTAGTGCAATGGAGTGGCAAGTAAGAGTTCAGGCTTGACTTTGTGGTTGACAGCCAGATATGCCCTACATACAACATGGGGGTTGTATACAACATACAACATGGGGGACATCAGAGGTTGTGGCCTCAACCTCTGATGTCCACAAACTAGCCACAAATTCTGTGTCAAAGTAGCCTTAATCATACATGATGGTAATGGTGGTGATAGTATGGTAGGGAGACAAATCAGCTAGATGATGAATATCACTATCCTGATGCGATCATTTAATTGTATTAGATATTAAGATAAATATTATTAAGATAAAATAGAGGCTGGAAACCTCTGGCAAATAGGCATGCGTAACTCAGAATTATGCACATGGATGTCATATCTTACTGGGAAGAGGCCTCCTCTGATGAGGAAAATGAAGAGGATTTCCCAGATGACAGGCTGTAGTCAGACCCAGAGGTGCCTTGGACAATTCCATATAAGTTAGACAATTCCATACAGATCCTTAGGAGCAAGAGTAAGAGATGCTGCACCCTTCTAAATAATGGAGACTAGAGCTACAGTGGCAAAAGAACATGAAATGGGTTGACATGATTTAAAAAGGAAATGCTGAGATAATTAGGCCAGCTGTGCTGATTCACAGGTAGTTATCAATTAGCACAGCCCAGGCTGTTTCTTTGCTATACAACAACAGCTCCATTGCTGCCATTCTTTTGCATTTTCTGCTCCTTCATTTCCTGACCATTGACTTACTGCTTTAACTACTTAATGACTCTCTGCTTCACTTGTACCCTTCTTAGACTGATTTTCATGTTCAGACCTGGACTGCATTGACTGTGCTTCTCCTCTTATGGACCCTCTGTGTTTGACTGTGGTCTGGCTTGGTTTCTCTGTTGCTTGCTCTCTTGAACTTTAGGTGTACTCTCCAAGGCATTCATCGCCCTGAAACAGGACAGCTTGTATCTTTTTTCTAATGTTGTGTGAGGGGCTATTTGTTAGTCGCTCACACAACATCAAAAAATCACTGCCTGGTAGATTTCAACCGCAGGTGAGCTTCGATGTCTGTCTACTAGTTGGCAGGCAATGGGGGGGGGGGGGAGAGGTGGAAAGGCACCACCTGGCTGCAGCCAGGGGAGGAGGAATGAGGTCACTCTCTTCATTCCTTTGGAATGTGACCTGGTGATCTGGAACAGTGACCTCATTCTTCTTTCCCCAGCTGTAGTCTGGTGCCCTCTTTGTCACTTTTCCCTCTCCCAGCCAGTAAATAGCTGTGACAGCAACCTTGAATTGCCAGCTGCTGGGTGGGGAGGCACTGAGCTGCACATGTGGAGCATTGAACCCCACACACCTCCATGCACAATCTGAGCCTCACTCGTACATAATAGGGTTTGACAGTTATTCCAGTACCTTTATGGTCATAGAATCATAGAGTTGAAAGAGACCACAAGGGCCATCCAGTCCTATCCCCTGCCATGCAGGAATACACAATCAAAGCATTCCCGACAGATGGCCATCCAGCCTCTGTTTAAAAACCTCCAAAGAAGGAGACTCCACCACACTACGAGGCAATGCCTTCCACTTCCAAACAGCTCTTACTGTCAGGAAGTTCTTCCTAATGTTTAGGTGGAATCTCTTTTCCTGTAGTTTGAACCCATTGCTCTGTGTCCTAGTCTATGGAACAGCAGAAAACAAGCTTGCTCCATCCTCAGAATGACATCCCTTCAAATATTTAAACATGGCTATCATGTCACCTCTCAACCTTCTCTTCCCCAGACTAAACATGCCCAGCTCCCTAAGCAAGAACTCATAGGGCATGGCTTCCAGTCCTCCCACCATCCTGGTCACCCTCCTCTGAACATGTTCTGACTAGAAAACTAGGTGGTAGGGACATCCAGTAGTAGTGGGTAGCTTTCATGCCAGTACAGTGGTAAATCTGCTCAAGGCTTTAGTTCACATTTTAAAGGAGCTAGCCAAAGGGCCGAACATATTCTAAGATGAGGGTTCAGCACCTTGGATAGCTCCACTGAAATTTGGTTGAAACCTCAGAGTGGATTCATTTCACCTCTGACATGGAAGCCACCAGCCATCACTGGGGCATATTTTGATTATTGTGACACAATACTGTAGAATCCTGTTTCCCATTCTCTTTATGAGACTTCCTTGGGAGTGACGTGTCAGCCAGACTAAATGGGTTCAAAGATGCTTATAAGTGTTTGTGTTAGTGTGCATGGATCTTCCTCCCAGCCACCTATCTGTCTTGAATAGGCAACCTTACACCCAGCCCCACATTTCTTGTGCCACTGGTAGTTGCCTCTTTTTGAAAGCTCAGTTGACTTCACTGCTGTTATGTGCTGGTTGGCTGACTCCACAGGCCAATCTTAGCTCACCTAGAGCTATAAAGCCCTGGTCTTGAGGCTGTCTCTTCATTTGTGGATAACTAATTGGTAGAAGCAGTAGCTGCACCATGGGTGGGGAAACTGAATTCAGCCTTGAGACAGTTTCAGAGAGGATCACAGGGCTTCTATTTGGATGGTGGATGCGGTCAAAGGACAAATGACAAGACCCCAAATGCCAGCATATTTTAGTGGCAAGCTCTTACTGCCTGTCACTAAGCCTTAGGAGAAGAATTCAACCTTTCAGAACTGGGCAGCTGAGATGGCGGGGGTGGGGGGGTGGGGAGGAGAAGAGGGATCTGAGAAAACATCTTAGGACTTTTTACAGATGGGCTACCCCCCCCCCCCGCAGAGGTCTTGAGGAGGATGGCGCTGTTCTGTTTCCAGCGATCAATTTCGTGCGACACTGTCTTCCTCCCGTCCTTCCACCATGCTTCCTCTTTGCTGGATGGATGGGAAAGGCACTGCTTTTCATTGACGGAAGTTTCTGTCAATGAAAAGTGACACCTTTCTTGTCCCTCCAGCACAGAGGAAGCACAAACAAAGGATGGGAGGAGGACAGCATCGTGTGAAATCAATCACTGGAAGCGGGAAAGTGCCATCCTCCTCCTGACCTCTGCTTTTTTTAAAAAAAATCCATCTGAAAAAGTCCATAGTGTCACGCGGAAGGGGAGACTGGCTATATAGAAAACCCAGAGGGCTGGATTGGTACCTCAAGCAGGCTGCATTCAGCACCAGGGCCTGAGATTCTCTACCTCTGAACCCCTGACTCCTCAAATTATACCCTTGACAATGCCTGTCTGGACTATACCCCTGCTTATACTGACTCTGAGTGCTTACAGAAATAAAAAAAAGTCTCTGGATATATAGGTTTTATTTCTGTACAAACCAATTTCATTATAGAGATACATGTGATGTTTTCGTTATTCTAAAGTATTTCCTGGGAATTCCCAGCATTACCAAAGACTTTTCATTCTCACTCCCCAGCTCCATATAAATTAACTCAGTAGATGATGCTGTATGCAAATATATATGCAAATTACTTGCTTAGGCTGAAGCTTTCATACAGTGCTGCTGCTTCTTTCACCTTCTTGCCTGCCTGTGCTCAGCCTAGCGTTCCCTTTCTCTGGAGGCGAATGAGGAAGAGCTCAGGGAAGCCAAAGGCTGGTAGACAGGCCTCAGTGACATCTGCCCTGATTTGCTTTTGAGGTGTCCCTGGAAAAGGGAGTTGGGGCAGTGATGGCAGGTAGCAAAGTGTTGGTAGAAATTGAGGGTCCTTCACTGTCTCCTATTCAAGGGCAGGAAGAAGAGAGTAACAGTTAACAAGGGGATTAGAGAAACTGAGGAAGGTTTGTGTTGGAAGTGAAGAAGCATCTATGCTTGTTTAGCATAGTTGGGCATAAAGGGAAAGTCTAGAGTTGCATGCCTAACCTTTTGATTCACTGATGTGCTTCATTGATCTGTGTAATCAGAGCTTTTACTTCCTACTTGCATGTAGAGGTCACTTCCTGACCTTCCTCCAAGAAGTTTTAGTGCCTTACAACTCTTTGTCCAAAAAGTCAGTGACACGAGGCAGCTCCAGCCTCAAGATGCCTTATACCCAGTCATGGGAGTGAGCTTTTAGGGACTCTTCTACCCAAGTGAGATAACTCTCTTGTATCTATCTACTTTCCTATCTCAGTTCATTCTCTGCCATAATAAATGAAAGTTTTGCTTTTTAATCTTACGAGAGCATCCTGCATATTTCTATCCTGTTTTATACTACAAGCTCATATTGCACTGGGGCTACACTTCACTCTGCTTAATATATAAATACTAATAACTTCCTACACTTTGGACCATCAGTGACTAGTAGTCAGGATAGCTATGCATCACTTCCTGTATCAGAAGCAGTGTGCTTCTGTATATCAGTTGCTGGGGCCTGTGAGATGGAGGGTGAACTACAATTATGCCCTGCTAATGGGTTTCTCCTAGTTGATAGGTTGGCCATTGTGTGAGCAGAAAGCTGACTTAGAAAGTCCTTTAGTTTGATCTGGTAGGGCTTTTCTTCTGTTCTTAAATCCATTGATTAGATAGCTGTGAAGGGGCAGGTTGGGGGTGGTGGTGAGGAAACAATGAAATGTAGAACTTGACATTCAGTGCCAGTATTGAGTAAAACTATGCACATGTAAAGGGTGGAGAGAAAATTAATTGGCTGTGTCCATTACCACTGTGCATGCCTAGGAATCCCCTGAAGCAATTGCTGTAGTAGCTGTTATGGGAGACGGCAGCAGTGATGAGAGGCCTGGGCAGAGCGATTATTATGGAAACCACTAAGGCAGAGAGTAAAACACAGAATCCAGAGGGGCTAATAGGCAACTGGTGCATACCTTATATTCTCATTTGTGATTCTGGCAATAAAGAGATTAGAGCATATAATAAAAGGGCTCTGTTTCTTTTAATGAGCTTTAGTTCAGTGGACTTTGGGGAGCTTAAGCTGATACAGCTGAAACAGAGGTAAAGGCTTAGGAAAGGACACTGCATCCCTAGCATTTTGACTTGCTTGTATCCTGTCTTATTTTTCATTAACAAAAATGGTTCACCACATTCCCAGTGACTAAAAGGAAAATGATGTACACCAGTGATAGGGATCTTTCAGCTCACAGCCAGATCATCACCCGGTCCACCAGCTTTTCACTCTTTCTCTCCCTTTCTCTTCACCCTTTCAAAAGCTTCACCCTTTCTCAGCACTAAAGAAAGGCAGAATAACAATAACAATGATAATAATATTCATTTCTATCCCACCTTTCTCCCACCAATGAGGCTCAAGGCAGCTAACATCATTATAAAAACAATAAAAGTTAAAAACAGCACAAAGTTAATATCACATTATAAATATAAAATTTAAAAACAAATCAAACAATTTACAAGTTAAAAACATTACAGTAAAAATTGAAATACCTTTTTAAAAACCCTTAAATTTTTTAAAACCACCCCACACAGCCTCACTAGCCCAGCCCGTGTTGGTTCATAAAAAACGGGTGGCATAAAAATGTCTTAACCTGCTGCTGGGAGGAGAGCAAAGATGGGGCCATCCTGGCCTCTCAGTGGAGGGAGTTCCACAGTCTGGGAGCAGCCACCAAGAAGACCCTCTCCTTTGTTCCCACCAAACGTGCCTGAGAAGGTGGTGGGACAGAGAGAAGGGCTTCTCCAGGTGATCTTAAAGATCTACTGCACTCAAAACAGTGGTGCTGACATGTCACTAGGGTTGGCATCACCCAGTGTGGTAACTCATGGTATCACCCATGGACCTCCTCCTGTATCAGACTATACAGAATCCTTAGTAATGTTTTTGTAATAACGTTACTTGTAAATTATAATTCCTGTATATCACTGAATGTAACGGCAATCATAGTAATAATAATAAATAATAATAAAATTTATTTATATCCCACCCCTCTGTGAGCAATCGGGGCGGCTTACAACAATAAAATAGTACACAGTATAAAACAACTCAAAATCCCTCCCCCCTTAAAACATTATTAAATTAATACAAATTAAAATCAGTATATAATACAATTTATTAAAAACCCTTTCGAGCAAGCAGCATCAGTTTGGAGGTCCAGAAGTAACCTCCAGAGGGGGTTCCTGAGGCCTGGGTTAGCTATTCTGGAAAAGCCTGCCTGAAGAGAACCGTCTTGACAGCCTTTTTAAAGCTGTCTAATGATGTTAATAGGCGGATCTCAACCGGCAGGCTGTTCCACAATTTGGGGGCGACAGTCGAGAAAGCCCTCTGGGAGGTGGTCGCCAGCCTAGGTCTTTGTGGCTGCAACAAATTCCTCCCAGAGGACCGGAGAGCGCGGGGAGGATTATAAGGGAGAAGGCAGTCCCTGAGATAGCTTGGGCCCAAGCCATTTAGGGCTTTAAAGGTGATAACCAACACCTTGTACTGGGCCCGGAAGCTGATAGGCAGCCAGTGGAGGGACCTCAGAACCGGAGTAATGTGGTCCCTCCTAGATGTTCCAGCAACTAGCCTGGCTGCCATATTTTGTACCAGCTGTAATTGCCGAACTAAGCACAAGGGTAGCCCCATGTAGAGTGCATTACAGAAATCAAGACGTGAGGTTACCAGCGCGTGCACAACGGTCTCAAGATCCCTTACTTCCAGAAAAGGGCGCAGCTGGCGTATCAGCCGAAGCTGATAACAAGTGCTCCTGACTGTCACATTTACCTGATTTGTCATCAGGAGCTACGAGTCAAGGAGCACCCCTAGACTGCGAACACAGTCACTGGAGGAGAGTGTGACCCCATCCAGGACTGGAGATTGCAACCCGATTCTTGGTTTCGGGGCTGCTACCGTGAGCACCTCCGTCTTGTCTGGATTCAGTCTCAATCTGTTTTTCCTCATCCAGCCCATTACTGCCCGAAGACATTCATTAAGAGAAGAGATGCCGTCAGAATTCGAGACCGACAAACGAGATACGGAGAAATAGATCTGAGTGTCATCAGCGTACTGATAACACCCCGCTCCATAACTCCAGATAATCTTACCCAGCGGCTTCATATAGATGTTAAATAACATCGGGGACAGAATAGCACCCTGTGGTACTCCACAGGTAAGCTCCCTTTTACTGGAGCTACTGTCCCCGAGCAGCACTCTCTGGGTCCTGCCTGAGAGGAAGGACCGGAACCACTGCAAAGCAGTGCCTCCGATGCCTAACTCCCCCAGGCGATCCAGAAGAATGCTGTGATCTATCGTATCAAAAGCTGCTGAGAGGTCTATTTTTTATTTTTTATTTATTTATTTATTTATACCCCACTCTTCAGCCACAAGGCTATCAGAGCGGCTTACAAATTGTTTTAAGCAATAGCTATTTACACATCTAACTGCATTAAACAGTTTCCAATGTGTGTTAGCTAATTGCCCCCCACAAGCTGGGTACTCAATTTACCGACCTACGAAAGGATGGAAGGCTGAGTGAACCTTGGAGCCAGCTGGAATCGAACACTACCCCTGTTGATGCTCAGACGCAGATTGTCGGTCAAAGCAACCATGGCAGTCTCAACCCCAAAGCCTGTCCTAAAGCCAATTTGAAATGGGTCTAGGTAATCGGTTTCGTCCAAGACAGCTTGGAGTTGAAGAGCAACCGCCCTCTCGATCACCTTGCTCAAAAATGGTAATAAAGAGACTGGCCTATAATTATTCATAGCCAGGGGGTCCAGGGAAGGTTTTTTCAAAATAGGCTTAACAGCCGCCTCCTTTAGACATGATGGAATATATCCTTCCCTGAAGGATGCATTGATGATGCTCACAAGGAACTTCCGCAATGCATCCCCTCCCTGGATGGCCAGCCAAGATGGGCAAGGGTCGAGGGGGCAGGTTGTCTTCCTCACACTACCAAGGAGCTTGTCCACGTCCACATCATCGGTACTCACAGATTGCAGCTGATCCAGTATAATTACATTGGCGGAGTCGCTGGACACCTCGTCCATTTTTTCTGTTACAATAGTGTCATCTAGGTCGGCTCTTATCTGAGAGATTTTATCTGCAAAGAAGTTATTAAATGCATCACAGCAGGCAGTCGTCGGGTTAAGCAGGGGATTTGGCGCAGGGGACACCTGCGTCAGCTCCCTCACCACCCTAAACAGCTCTGCTGGACGGGACTCTGCAGACGCAATACGTGCAGAGGAGAAGGATCTTTGCACTGCACGCATTGCCTCCCGATAGGACCAAAGAAAGTTCCTATGGTGAGTTCTGTCAGATAAGAGTTGAGTCTTCCGCCACCTGCGCTCTAGTCGTTGTCCAAACCGCTTCATTTCCCTAAGCTCAGGTGTATACCATGGCCTACGGTTAGAAGCGGGTTGGCAAGGACGCTTGGGAGCAATTGTGTCGATAGCTCTGGTAAGGTCGGTGTTCCACGTATTAACCAGAGCATCGACAGGATCACCGGCATTTCCAACCATTAAACCCTCTAAGGCTTTCTGGAAACCCATAGGTTCCATTAGCCTTCGAGGGCGGACCATTTTAATGGGTCCACCACCCCCGGTGGGGCAGATATAGGCTCTAAGTTCCATCTTGACCAGGAAATGATCCATCTATGACAAAGCAGAGGTACTGATTACCTCCGCCCATGGATATGCCTGATCTGAACTAAAGACCGCATCGAGTGTATGACCTGCACAATGCGTGGGCGCGTTGATCAATTGGGATAGGCCCATGTTTGTCATGGTCTCCATGAACTCCCGAGCCGCACCTGTTAAGCTGGTCTCGAGCGGGATGTTGAAGTCCCCCAAAACCAAAAGTCTGGGGGACTCCAGCAGCAGCTCTGAGACCAGCTGTGTCAGCTCTGTTAGGGAGTCTGCTAGACAACGGGGTGGCCGGTAGACTAGCAGAATCCCCAAGCTGTCCCTGGTCTTCAGGCTTAGGTATATACACTCGAAGTGGGCTGTGTTCCAGACAGGTATCCTGGTTAAGGTCAGGTGGTTCTTATGGACTAGAGCCACTCTGCCCCCCCCCACTTCCTCTCACCTGCTTGCTAACAGAGTACCCGGCTGGGAGGGCCTGCACCCATGTGACAGCGCTATCCTCTCCCAGCCAGGTCTCCGTGAAGCAAGCCAGGTTGGCGTCCTCATCCAAGAGAAGATCCTGGATGATATGAGTCTTATTCCTCACCGACCTGGCATTGCAGAGGAGCAGAGTGAGGTTCTATGGAATGGTTGGTCTGCTCTCCAAGCCGTTCTGGGAAACAGAGGGAACTGAAGACGGGATCGCTTTCAAACAGCGATCCCGTCTTCTCTTGCAACATTTGTTTGCTCTGTTCCAGCCATATCTCCCATTCCCCAACACTACTCCGATGGCTGCCCCCACCTCCTTCCCAGCCTCAGGTAAAACGGAGGAGCACTCACTCTCCACCCCCAGTTTGAAGCCACGCTGCTGCTGCTGCCGATGGTCTGGCTGGAGCTGGCTTTAAAGGTACTCAGAGGCCAGGTGTTCCTAGGGAGGAGGAGGAGGGCCAAGCACTCACTCTCCACTTCCAGTTTGAAGCCACGGTGCTGCTGCTGCCGCCGATGGTCTGGCTGGAGCTGGCTTTAAAGGCACTCAGAGGCCAGGTGTTCCTAGGGAGGAGGAGGAGGGCCAAGCACTCACTCTCCACTTCCAGTTTGAAGCCATGCTGCTGCTGCTGCTGTTTATAGTGACATAAACCAGTGGTTCTTAACCTGTGGTCCAGGGACCCCCAGGAATCTGTGATGTCCATAGAGGAGGTCCACTAAGGCTTGAAGGCTGATCGGCCCTCCTCCTGCCTGAAGTGGAGTGGCTACATTACCGGAGCCAAGGCAAAGGCTGGCTGGCTGACTTGGCTTGCATATTGCCATTCGATCTGCTCCAGCCACAAACTTGCAGGGAGATACAGGGGAAAAGTTTTCCCTCCCACTCTGTTGTTGTTATTGTTGTTGTTGTTAGGGTTTTAAATTTTGAGTTAAGTCTTGGGGGTCTTTGGCAACAAAAGATATTTAAAGGGGGTTTCTGGTAAAGAGAAGGTTAAGAACCACTGACATAAACAATTTGCAAAATTAAAATCACACCCCTTTACAGTATCAAAAGCACAGCCTAAGGAGATTTTCACACAGGGAAAGTAACACCCAGGGAGATTGGGACAGAAACAGGGCTGTTCCAGGTCTAGCGCTCCGTTTCGCATGCCCCTTTCCTTCTCCTGATCTCCTGTCATCCTCCCTCCATGCTGCTTCCATTTCCCTCCCGCTATGTTCCACAATGTTTTACTAACGAAGAACTTTCGTTAGTAAAAGATAGCGGGAGGGAAATGGAAGCAGCACAGAAGGAGGACAACAGGAGATAGGGAGAAGGAAGGGGGCATGCGAAATGGGGCGCTGACCCGGAACAGCCCTGTTTCTGTCCCGATCTTCCCAGGGGTTACTTTCCCCATGTGAAAATCTCCTAAATGTATTTACATTTACATCGCTTCATGTGATTAAAGTGAAAATTTGGTAAGAAAACAATAGAATAACAATAGAATTCAAAGTAAAGACATTTAAGAACTACATCAAAATTATGTTCATTTTAATATTAAATTTCACTGTCACATGAGATAAATTAATGGATTAGGTATGCATAATCAATAATGCCCCCCAAATGCAGAAGTTGTAGACAAATGCATATGGAAATATACTCATAAATGAAATAATGCCCCCCAAATTAAAAAGGAACAAATGTAAGAAGGATCAAATGTGGAAGAGATTCTATGAAGTTCCATTCAGCTATGAATGTAAAAATGTCTAATAGTGTTCAATCTTTGGCTTCTTCCAGATCAATCTTTGCTGCTTTCAGGTGCCTTCTCAGCCTTCTCAGCTCGAGAGAGCCTTTTCCATGCCTGCTCCCAGACTGTGGAACTCCCTTCCACAGGAAAGTCTGGTTGGCCCCCTCCCTGCTCTTTTTTCATCTGCAGTTGAAGAAGTTTTTATTTAGGCAGGCATTTGAAACATGAATTTTAATTGTTGTGATGCTTTTAATGTTATATTTTTATTTCTATTATGTTTTTAATTCATGCTGTGTTTTTAATTATCATATTTTAATAACGGTAATTCATTTAATTTTTTTTAGCTTTTGTTTCTTGTAATGTTTGAATTGTATTTTTTAAAATTATTGTAAGACACCTTGAATCCCATCTTGGGAGAAAGGTGGGATATAAATCTAATAAGTAAGTAAGTAAATAAATAAAATTGGTATTTTTATTAAAAGTGCACTCTTGGATACCTCATTAAAAAGTGGTCAGTTTTGGAACGGACACCTTTAATGCTTCTTTGTCAGCAGATATAAGACTCTTTGCTTGAACAGCCTCACACATGGCTGCAACTACCTTCTTGATGGCTCTTCATCTGATCCGGAGTTCAGAACAAAAACAAAGTTCAGCACTCTGTATGCCAGAATTGGGAAATTGATGACACCAGGGGGTGTGGCTTTGAGGAAGAGGCTGGTTCTGGGAAGAAGATGCTCATCCTTTCATGTCATCTGCTCCCTGAGTCAATGTAGACAGTCAAGGCCAAGGAAGTCCATCACACATTAGCCAAGATCCTATGTAGCTTGCCAGGTGTAACAACTCTTCCTCCCTTCCCTCACCCTCTCTGCATGGATCAGGTTCTGTGAAGCTTCCCCCACCCACCCACCCACCAAGATGGCATAATTATTCCAGACCTCTGGAGGGCCACCAGGAAGTCTAGGAGAACAACTTTCTTCCTATGGCTGGCTGATAAAGAAGAGAGGTTCTTCTTTGTGTGGAAGCTGCCCATACAATTAAGAATGCTGCTTTCCTAACATTGCGTATATGGAGGATCTCCACATTAAGAGAAACTTCTCTTCATATTAGTTGCTAAGATTAGGCATACACCATTTTTCATGTTGAACCCTGCTAAGTAATTCATGCCTGAATGGGGCTTCCCTCCCTCATAACACACATCTCTGGAGCTGTTCAGCTATTTTCAAGCCTTCAGTTTAGCAAAACATGCCAGGGCTGAGGGAAGTTATAGGGAAAGTTCTGCTTAGCACCCAATCACTGGAAAACACCAGGGGAAAGGGGGAATGGAGCTGTCAATTCACAGAGACTGGGAGAAGAGAATATCTGACAGAAGGGGGACCAGACGAGGTTGCCATCCCACAAGCTGATTGCACAGACTGCTATATCCTAAATTAGCTAAGTGTGATATATTGAGGCATCCACCAGATGGCAGCATAAACTAACATACAAAAATTCATCAACATCCTCTTGCCTTAAATCTGATATAATCAGATTATTATAAAAAAGTATGATACCATTTACTTCAATGTGTATTTTTATATGTGACCAAAGTATTATGTTGGAATTATCTAAACTGGATGGCAGGGGCTGGCTTGAATACTGTTTCCTAGCAAACATACAGCTACACAGAGAATATCAATCTCTTGTTTTTATGTTCCAGCTCTTGTTCACATGCTTTGCTTTAAACAACAACAACACACCAAGCAGCTTTCCAAGTCAGGGCAGGGGGGAATACTCTACAAATGAAAATATTTCACGGGGATTCTGGCAAGAAATCAGAACACACTTTGGAAACTGATAAACTACCCAGAAAGAGCATCTTCTGCACATCCATAAAGAAATGTAAAATCCGATCTACAGCTTCCCCCTCCCCCAGTGAGATGTTGGGGCATGGCATCTCTCCTCCTTTTCCTGCTTCAGACTAAGGCAATGATCTGATCTGACACTAGTACAGCATAAAATTCTGCCAGAAAAATTGTGCCAGAGTCCAGCAGGGTGATAGCTGCCAGCCAGGTAACAGTGCAAGAGAGTTTTAATGATGAATCTTCAGCCAATCAGTCATTGTACTGGCATGGAGGTATGCCCCAGTGCTATCCAATGGCTGTTTCTCAACCATGGAAAACAGTTGGGCAAGAAGGCTATCACCTCATAAAACATGAAAAAGTAATAAGCATGGCCCTCCCCCCAGTTTTGCTAGCATAAGTCCCTAAGAGGAGTCCAAAGGCTGTAATTCTTCCGTAGAATCATAGAGTTGGAAGAGACCACAAGGGCCATCTAGTCCAACCCCCTGCCATGCAGGAATACACAATCAAAGCATTCCCAACAGATGGCCATCCAGCCTCTGTTTAAAAGAGTCTCCAAAGAAGGAGACTCCACCACACTACGAGGCAGTGTATTCCACTTCCAAACAGCTCTTACTGTCAGGAAGTTCTTCCTAATGTTTAAATGGAATCTCTTTTCCTGTAGTTTGAGTCCATTGTTCCGTGTCCTAGCCTCTGGAGCAGCAGAAAGCAAGCATGCTCCATCCTCAGTATAGCATCCCTTCAAATATTTAAACATGGCTATCATGTCCCCTCTCATCCTTCTCTTCTCCAGACTAAACATGCCCAGCTCCCTAAGCCGCTCCTCATAGGGCATAATGGCTTCCAGACCTTCCACCATCCTGGTCGCCTTTTCTGGACACATTCCAGCTTCTCAATATCCTTCCTGAATTGTGATGCCCAGAACTGGACACAGTATTCCAGGTGAGCCTGATCAAACCAGAATAGAGTGGCTCTATTACTTCCCTTGATCTAGACACTATACTCCTATTTGTTCTTGGGTGGTCTTTCCAGGGCTGTCGTATAGACTGGATCTCTTGATTGAAATGAAAGGTGTGTCCCAGAGCTTGAAATATCAGTATTTTAAAATAGCTTATTAGTTGTTACTAATCCAGGAAAGCCATTCAGGGGTAGCCATATTGGCCATGCAACAAAACAAAATCCAGAATCCACAAAAAAAAAAAAAGTGATATCACCATTGGTCAACCAAAATGCTTTTTTGTGGATTGTGGATTTTGTTTTGTTGCATGGCCAACACAGCTACCCCTTAATGTGTTTCCTGGATTTGAAGATACCTAATCTATCCACAACATGGGAACCCTAAACAACAACAGGAAAAGAGATTCAACCTAAACATTAGGATGGACTTCCTGATTGTAAGAGCTATTCAGCAGAGGAATATGTTACCTCAGAGTGTGGTGGAATCTCCTTTGGAGGTTTTTAAGCAGAGGCTGGATGGTCATCTGTCAGGAGTGTTTTCAATGGGTACTCCTGCATGGCAGGGGGTTGGACTAGATGGTCCCTGTGGTCTCTTCCAACTCTATGATTCTATGAAGAGGGAAAGACAGACTGGGACTTAACACTCTGAGGTTTCTACCTCCAACAAAGGTAAAACTTCTCTTTCAGGCTAAGTGTTACCTATATAACACCTACAGTTTTTTCCAGATGTAGCAGTAGAAAGACTTCTTGAGAAATCCAATGATCTCTGCCTAACAAAGGAGCTCACGGCTTCACAAAGGAACAGAGACATCATGGATACCAGAAAGGTTGCCTCACTGCTGCAAAAGGATTTACATTTTACTGTCCTTTGTCTCACCTCCCACATGGCCAAGAAATAGGAGTGGCCTCTTCCTGCATGAGATCCTTCACCTGAATCACAACACAAGAAACATCTGAGACAACATGTAGGCCTGTGACGCCAGAACCATCACTTTATATATATATTTAACATATTTTGCCTGATGAAGAAGCGAGTAGAGCTTCGAAAGCTCTCATCATGTGTTTTCTTGGCAAAATTTGTTTAGACGGTGTTTGCCTTTGCCTTCCTCTGAGGCTGAGAGAGTGTGATTTGCCCAAAGTCACCCAGTGGGTTTCCTTGGCTGAGCAGGGATTCAAACCACATTCTTCAATCATTGTGCAATGCTCAAACCATTACACGGTGTTGGCTCTGCTATTATCTGCTGCAAATAATATCTGCTGACTTGAACTTATGGTAATGATACACACCCAAGAGGCACCAGGTTGCCTAACTCTGCAGTAGGCCAACAGAAGCCTCAGCTGCTTGTGGATAACTCTGTCAATATCTCCTAGTCCAGATGACTACAGTGTACTCTCTCCCATGTCAGAGACCATGCCTTTCAATACCCATGCCTGGGGAGTTCAAGTGCAAGGATACCATTATACTCAGTTGTTTCTTAAGGACTCCCCATAGCCAAAGGTTGGCTTTCTTGTTGTGTGCCTTCAAGTGTTTTTTGACTTATGGTAGCCCTAAGGTGAACCTATCACAGGGTTTTCTTTGCAAAATTTGTTCATTAAGCCTTTGCCTTCCTCTGAGGATGAGAGATGTTGACTTGCCCAAGGTCTCCAATGGGTTTTCATGGCTGAGCAGGGAGTTGAACCCTTGTCTCCAGAGTCATAGTCCAACACTCAAACCACTACAACACACTGGATCTCATTGGTTGGCTTAGTAGCTGTTATTTTTGTTAACTTTACACAATAAAACTTTTTATCATGGTGTTTTTCAGTTCTATCTATACTGACAAAGCTTGGAAACATGATAATATACATGAGAAAACTTGTAATTTTGGCCAAAAGTTCAGCAAAACACTTGGTCATGCCAACAGCAAGACAAATAGCTTGGCAAAGCATAATCAGGATTCCAGCCAGCAGTTTTAATATTCTACATCCCCACTGGTAAAATATTCAACAGGAAGCTTAACATAAATGTTCCAAGTCTCCAGAAACAAATGAACCCTTTAGAATCCATCTCTGTAATTGTTGTTGTCGTCTCAGATAACTGAATCTAGCTCACATTATTGCCAATATTAAAAAGTGCTCTATTATAATCATGTATTAATGGAGATAGCATCCATGTTAATAAGGAACATACAACTGGGGCTTGTCTGCTCCCTGAAGAAATGAACTTCGCTGTCCTCCTTTGAGAGCTAGTGTTCAGACATTAAGCAAGTGGAACAAATTCACATTTCCCAAGCCTCCCTGTTCCCACATCAAAATTATTTACTAGCTAATTGGTTTCTACAGCAGGGGCAAGAATGGGCTGCAGGTGGCCTATGGCCTCTAGATGTCCTTAACTCTATGGACCACTATTCCAAAATCACATTCCAAAAGCCTCCTAGGGCAAAACCAGCCATTTAAAGGTGAATTCACTCCCAAACCTATTTTAGGCTGCAAAATGCGATGCCTCTTGACTAAATAGTAAGCTACACATCTTTGGGTTTAGACATGCATGGTACATGTTATGATTGGCCACTGGATGGTGTCTGGCTAATCACTTATCAGCTGCAGTTATATAACATGGCATGGGAACAACGTTAGCCTATCCATGGGAATGATGTTCCTTTCTGCTTCTGAAAGGAATTAGAACAAGGATGGGAAATTGTGGCTAGTGGAACAAATGTGGACCAAGCTCCCTTTTCTGCAGCACCCAAACCACTACTATTCTCCCAAAGACCCCATATCCTAAATTTTAGGGGGCAAAAATAGCACTACAAAACCATAAATACCTCACTTGCCACTCTTGGAGGCTTGGAGTAGCTCCAGAAGCAACAACTGAAATGTTGTTTTTAGGAATATTTTTGCCTGATTAACTGTGATGGATTAATTAAAAGTTGTTAGTCAGTGGAATACATGGCCTTGGAGTGTGGTGGAATCTCCTTCTCTGGAGGTTTTTAAACAGAGGCTGTATGGTCATCTGTCAGGAGTGCTTTGATTATGTATTGCTGCATGGCAGGGGGTTGGACTGGATGGCCCTTGTGGTCTTGTCCAACTCTATGATTCTAAATGCAAATCCTCTCCCCAAACCACTAGACCCCAGATCAGGCTGATGAACTGAAAGTGGCAACTGGAACTGACTTCCAGTTGTGATTTCCAGCTACTTTTGAACTGAAAAATCAGATGCTATTGCCTGCTGTGGGGCACAGGGGCAAAAAAAACTGGACTCCATTCCTGCTGCAGTTATCCACTCCTGAACTAGCAAGTTAGCAAATATACACAGAGTAGTTCTTCGCTACCACAATACAGTTCAGCCCATTCAACAAGGCCCATTTGGTCTAATTTCTGTTTGTCCTGAAGTTAATGCAGAAGGAACAAGTATGACGTTGTCTATACGAGGGAAAATGACAAATGGATTGCTTCGCAGTAATGGCAATTCGCAGCAGCTATTTGTTTTAATAAGGTTTTTTTTGTTTTTTTGTGGGTTTTTTTTTTTTTTTTTTGCAGATCGCAGGCACACAAAGCTATCTGCATTTGCTGTGCAAACGGACAGGCCTGTGAATCAAGATGGCAGCCACCAGTGAATTTCTTGCTTTTTTTCCCTTGCCTCAATTTCCCACTGCCGAACATTAACAAAAATTATATCAAACATGCAATAGAGCGATAATTCGCCTTAACAAAAAAAGCTAAACCCCGAGGTGAAATTCCAACATGGCAGTTGTGGGCACTTGACTTGTTAGCAAGCACTGCTCCTCATGCTCATCCAACCAATCAGCTTCCAGATTCTGCTCGTATTGGAAAATGAACCAATCCGTTTCACTTGTGTGTACATGTTTATATAGTTATTTTCACTGGCAATGGTGGCAGGGGTCACCTTCTTCTTCTGTCCCTTTCCTTTCCTTTCAATTTTTTTCCCATTTGCAGGAAAAACTCACTTTTGTGCTTGCTTTTGGTGGCTACCATTCTGTTTTTCTTAGCATACACTAGATATTCTGAAAAGGATAGAAAACCATGTAAAATCTGTTTAATTAGCAGGGTAAGTGGGATACAGAATGCAAACCATGAAAGTAAGAGTTCTCATCCAAACTTGTCATAATTTACTGAGGAGATTCAATACAGATCAAAGTAAATAAGTAAGCATGTACTTAAACCATGGAATTCGTTACCACAAGATGTACTGATGGACACCAACCTGGAAGACTTTAAAAGGGGATTAGACAGATTCATGGAGAATAGTGGCAATTCCTTCAGCAGTAACACTTCATTTATCTAGTCAAACTCACAAAGAAAAGAAAGGAGAGTAGTGGGTGGAAAAAGGACAGGTTGCTTACCTGTAACCATAGATCTTCGAGTGGTCTTCTGTGAATTCACACAGCTGGGTTATTCCTGCGCCTGCGCAGAGCATACGGAACCTTCTAGTATCGCTAGGCAGAATGTGCATAGATACATTTTTGGCGGTAACTCCGCCCATCCTAACAGTCCCTTATAAGGGCTTCCTGCCTAAATCCCCTCAGTTCCTTGAATGATGCCACAATTTGCAACATTACACATGTGTATATGATGTAGCAGGACATAGAGGGGAGGATGGGCGGGTCTGTGTGAATTCACAGAAGACCACTCGAAGATCTATGGTTACAGGTAAGCAACCTGTCCATCTTCTTCATGGTCTCTGTGAATCACACAGCTGGGTAGATTAGCAAGCTTTACTCCTGGAGGAGGGTATGTCCTGTGGGTCATTAGACGAGGACTTTACCCATTTGTCCAAAAAGGGAGTGCTCTATCTCCATTTCCCTGCCTTATCCACTTTTCCTTTTTTTTTTTTGCACATTCTTTAAGCATTAAACAAGTCAATGTTGCATAAAAAGTCCACAATTCAAATATACAGAAAAGGTGAATAGTCCAAATATACAATACACTCAGTCATTGGATGGACGACAAAAGAACTGCAGCCTCCAAAAGCAGCCTCGTTCCTAGAGCGAGTGTCCAGTCTGTAGTGTGAAATAAAAGTCAATGGCGAAGACCAGGTCGCAGCACGGCAAACATCCTCCAAGGGCACCCCCGAGAGGAACGCAGTCGAAGCGGAGACAGCTCCTGTAGAGTGTCCTTGAACCCGAGGAGGTAAAGGCTTCTTCGCTAGTTCATAACAAAGAGCGATGGTCGATGTCACCCACTTCGACAGATGCTGCGATGAAATCGGTGCACCTTTCCTCGAATCAGCATATGAAACAAAAAGCTGAGGTGACTGTTGAAATGGGGCAGTCCGTTGTATATAAAATGCGAGCGCCCTCCGCACATCCGTGGAGTGGAGGGTATGCTCGAATTTGTCCTTGGGCTCCTGCATCAAGGCAGGCAAGACGATGGGTTGGTTCAGGTGGAAGCTGGAGACCACTTTGGGTAGAAAGGAAATATCTGGCCTCAATACCACCTTATGCTTGTGAAAGCAGGTATATGGTGGGTTCGACCGAAGAGCACAGAGTTCACCTGCTCGATGAGTGGAAGTGATGGCAACCAAGAAAGCTGTCTTCCAAGTCAGAAGCCAGAGGTTGGTCGAAGCCATCGGTTCGAAAGGGCGTCTCACCAATTGAGAGAGAACGAGTTCGAGGCTCCAGGTTGGAGTAGGATCAAGGACTGGAGGATGGAGATTGACATACCCTTTGAGGAACCTCTTCACCATCGGGTCCTGGAAGGGAGACGGTCGATTGAGAGCCTGGAATTCGACCGAGATAGCTGCTAAGTAGCCTCTAAGAGAAGAAACCGAAAGCCCCGATTCCGATAGGTGAAGCAGGAATTGAAGGACTGTTGGTACCGAGCAGGATTCAGGGCTCAGTCCCTTATCTGCTAGGAATTTCCTAAAACGGTTCCACTTATATAGGTAAGCTTTCCGAGTGGAAGGTTTTCTAGCAGCATCTATGATAACTTGAATGTCCCGGGGCACAGAGCAAGCCGGAGTGTTATGGGAAGGTCGCAGGTTCATGGCGTGACCCTCCAAGCTGTCAGGCGAAGCGTGACCAGATCGGGGTGCCTGACCTTGCCCTGCTGTATGGTTAGCAGATCTGGACGGTCCGGAAGGTGGAGAAACCGCCTCCGTGACAGGAGCAGTAACGGTGCAAACCAAGGTTGCCGGGGCCACCATGGTGTGATAAGAATCGCATCCGATTGGTCCCGACGAAGCTTGGCCACCACCCTTGTCAGCAGAGGAATTAGAGGGAAGAGATACAAGAACAGTCCATTACACTGATACAGGAAAGCGTCGCCTCTGGAGTCTCTGTGAGGTGTCCTGGAGCAGAACTGGTGGCACTGACTGTTCTGGGCAGTTGCGAAGAGGTCTATCTGAAGGGTACCCCACCGACGAAAGAGGTCTCGCACCACATGTCTGTGAAGCATCCACTCGTGGATGCTTGAGTTGGAATGGCTCAATCCGTCTGCAAGAATATTCTCCTCCCTGGGAAGATGAATCGGTTGAAGGGAGATGTTCCTCTCCACACACCAGTCCCAAATCTGCAGAGTAAGTTGGAGGAGCTGATGAGACCTGGTACCCCCTTGTTTGTTTAGGTAGTACATTACCAAGGTGTTGTCTGTAATGAGAAGAACTGTCCTGTTCCGGACCAGCACCTTGAAGGCACGAAGGGCTTTTTGGACCGCTAAAAGCTCCAGAACGTTGATATGCAATTCCTTTTCTTCGGCGCTCCAAGAGTTCAGGATCCTGTGGCGACCCAGATGGGCTCCCCAACCATGCAGAGAGGCATCTGTCGTGAGGGAAACATCCGGTTGAGGAGGATCAAAGGGAATGCCCGAGAGAACATTGTGCGGATCAAGCCACCAGTCCAGGGAGCGTTGGACCGACCAGGGCATCGTCAGGAGCTGTCTTGGCGAATCGTTCAGGTGATCGAAGACACACAGGAACCAGTGCTGGAGTGGACGGAATCGAAGTTTGTCCAGACGTGTGACTGACGTCATGGCCGCCATGTGCCCGAGGAGAACCTGAACGTCGTGTGCTCGAATCTGACTTGACCGGCGGCAGGCGTAGATCAGGGTTCGGAGTGTGTCGAACCGATCGCTGGGAAGGTAAGCTGCTCCCGAAATTGAGTCCAGTTGGGCGCCGATGAATTGGATGGACTGAACAGGATTCAACTGAGACTTTTCCATGTTGACAACAAGTCCCAGGGTGTTCAAAACATCTAGGGTAAAGAGGACGTCCCTCTCGAACTGGAGCCTTGAAGACGCCACCAGGAGCCAGTCGTCGATATAAGGGAACACGATGACACCGTGTTGTCGAAGAAAGGCCGCAACCATCGCCATACACTTTGTGAAGACCCTCGGTGCTGTGGAGAGTCCAAATGGGAGGACGCGGAACTGGTAGGCTTCATCCCCGACCTGGAACGCTAGGAACCTCCTGTGTGAAGGGTGGATCCCGATGTGAAAGTAGGCATCCTTCAGGTCTATGGACACAAACCAGTCCCCGCGTTGAAGAAGAGGGAGTATAACAGCGAGGGTGGTCATCCAGAATTTCTTCGGGATGATGTACCAATTCACTCCTCTCAGGTCTAAGATTGGTCGAAGGCCACCGTCCTTCTTCGGTACCAGGAAGTATTTGGAGAAGAAGCACAGGTGATGACTTTCGACACTCACGGGTTCGATGGCCCCTTTTTGAAGCAAAGTCTCGATCTCCTCGATGAGGGGAGGGGAGGGCGGTGTGAGTTGGATTCGTCCTGTTGGAGGTAGTTCTTCGAACTCGATCCAGTAACCATGCTGTACAATCTGGAGTACCCAGCAGTCCAATGTTATCGTGGACCAAGCATGCTGGAACGAGCGCAGACGGTCTCCAAACAGGGGTTTCTAAAGGAAACACAAAAGTATCAGTAAGAGAGCAGGCAACTTAAAACTTCCTCCTGCCTTGGTCTCTCGGCCTCTGCTTGGAAGAAAGGTGATATCTTGAGGTTGACCCCTGGCTCCTCACTGATGATGATGATGACATCGGTTGTTGGAACCGTGAGCATCTGTGTGGTTATGGTGTGTTCCCCCGTATAGGGCCCTGTCCATAGGAGGACGTATGCCAGCCCGACCGGTACCTAGGGTGGTACGCAGAAGATGAGGACGATGGCATACCGTACTTTCTGGCGGTGGTCCTCATCTTCTGCGTGAACTCCAATTTGTTGTCGGTCGCACCATTGAAGAGGCCCGAGCTGTCAAATGGCATGTCTTCAATGGTTGCAGCTGCTTGAGTGGACAGGCCTGATGATCGAAGCCAAGCATGGCGGCGCAAAGCAATCAATCCAGCCACAGTCTTGGCGGTGCAGTCGGCAACATGCCTCGCGGAGTTCATTTGTTGCCCTGCGAGAAGCTGGGCCTCCGAGGAAATCGCCTGTGCCATCCTCCTCCTTTCTTCCGGGAGGTCCTGTATAAGAGGGGCCATCCTCTCCCACAGGACCTGTTGGTAGGCCCCCATACATGCCGAATGATTAGCTATGCGAAAGCTAAGGCCAGCAGCCGAGTACAGCTTCTTTCCAATGATATCAAGTTTCCTGCCCTCGGGATCAGAGGGAGTGGACTGTGCTCGGCGCTGCCTTTGGGGTTGTGCTGCCTCAACCACAACTGAGTTAGGCTTGGGGTGCTCTTGCAGCCATTCAATTCCATTGCCGTCAACCCAGTAAAGCCGGTCAATCCGCTTGGATGTAGACGGAATCGATGATGGATTTTCCCAGGAGCTTTGCGACAATTTAAGCAGGGA
This sequence comes from Gambelia wislizenii, assembly GCA_030847615.1. Classification (NCBI taxonomy): domain Eukaryota; kingdom Metazoa; phylum Chordata; class Lepidosauria; order Squamata; family Crotaphytidae; genus Gambelia; species Gambelia wislizenii. The sequence continues at coordinate 26,089,024 of JAUMIR010000011.1, read as the reverse complement.
TGGGAGTACCGGGATGCGGGCCGTGGGTGGAGCTTTCAATTTGATCTGGTGATAAATCGGGTCAACCGGGTCAGAGTCCTTCTCAGCAACTTTCAGCTCGAGCGCATGACACATCTGTACCACCTGCTCGGAGAAGGAGCGCACGTCGTCGGTTGGCGAGGAAGAGTCCTCATCCAATAACTCAGGCTGAGGCGATGGTAGATAATGTAGGTATTCTTCGGAGGCCTCTGAAGAGGATGAGGAATCCGAAGAGGGAGAAGGGCTGCGATGTCGTCCAGCCAGCGAACTCGTGCGAGGCGGCAGGGGAGGAGGTAATGGAGGCAACGGGCGAGAAGGAGAGACCTGGCAGCCGGTATCCTTGACCAGAGGTGCAGGTGAGGGCCGTGGGGAAGAGGGCCTCCCTGATCCATAGAAGGAGATGCAAGGTAGAGGCATCGATATGATGTGACGGGTGGCGGCTTCCTCCATCATGTAATACACCCTCTCAGCCTCTACATCAATGGCGTGTTGAGTGGGCAGGGGCGTACTGAAGACCGCCCTGGCGAGATCATAGGCCCCGTACACCTGGGCGTCCTCCTGCATCCGGGAAGTAGATGGATGAGGCTCGGTCTCCTGGCCCTGATCCATCGACGGGTCCCACAAGAGTTCCGAGTGGGTAACCACCAGCGCCGGCGATCGTGGGGAGGCAGCCTCGACACTCGATGGGTCACCCACTTCAACCTCCATGCTTTCGAGGGAGGGAGTCGGGGTGGATGTTCTTGAGCACGACTGCTCGGTCGCCGTACCTCTGTCCTGAGGGAGAACCTGGGACTGAGGGACTTCCAACACAGGCTGAATAAGCAGTGCGGTTGCCACCGGCACCACTGCCGAGGTAGCCTTGTGTTTCTTTACCTCCTTCTTCTTCTCCTCAGAGTGAGGGCGCTTCTCCTTCTTTTTCTTTGGAGCCTTGCCCTTGGAGGAGGAAACCGAGTCCTGGTCTTTGCTCGATCCCGAGCGATCCCCATGCTTCCTCTTGGGTCCGGACGCCTCCGAATCCGAGGAGGCTTGGTCCCCAGCCGGGGTTGGCCTCGAGCCATGCTTGTGGGAGTGGAGCACGGCTTCTGGGTCAGAGGCAACTGAGTGGCGGCGAGATGGGCTCCGAGATCGGTGGCGTTTGTAGCCAGAAGGCTTCGGGGAGAAGGATCTACCCCTTTTCTGAGGGCATCCAGCATCAGGTGTGGAAGCTGCAGAAGGGAGCAGAGCCTTCTCATAAAGGAAGGACTTTAGCTGAGATGAGTGGTGTTTTCTCACCTGGGGAGTGAAGGCCCGACAATGCACACAGGCGTCCACATTATGGGATTCACCCAAACAAATTAGGCAGCGAGAATGGCCATCGGAACTGGGCAGTTTTGCCTGGCAAACCACACACCTCTTAAATCTAGTTTTAGTTGCCATAGCAGGAGTAGACGAAGACGTAGTCGAAGACGGACCGGGTCACACCAAAAAGCAGAGAGCCGAGACAAAGCCAGAGGAACACGAAAACACAAGGTCAGAAGTCCGAGTCAAGCCAAAATCACCGTGAAGCCAAGTTAAGGGGAAGAGCAGTATCCGTAATCCAAAAAACAGTCCGAGTCAACAACGAAAATCAGTAGCGCTAGCGAGAGAAGGTTCCTTCGAGCTGCAATACACGGTGGAAAAAAAGGAACTGAGGGGATTTAGGCAGGAAGCCCTTATAAGGGACCGTTAGGATGGGCGGAGTTACCGCCAAAAATGTATCTATGCACATTCTGCCTAGCGATACTAGAAGGTTCCGTATGCTCTGCGCAGGTGCAGGAATAACCCAGCTGTGTGATTCACAGAGACCACAAAGAAGATGTAGATTTGTCCTCTGCTTTACATTATAATGGAACAGTCTGTCAGATAAAATGAGAGGAAAGAGAGGGAGAATTACTTACCGTACCGATTCTCCACTCTTCTACAGCAAGCTAGATGGTATTGGTGAATGTCTACTCCCTAGGATTAACCCATTTCCCTTTGTAAAATTGAGACCTGAAGGAGGGAAAGGAGGGGGAATCAGGATCTTGCTAAGGTGTGATGTCGTTTAATTATAGGTTTACTAATAAGCTATGGGTGGTGCCCACATGGCTCAAGAATGTCACAGCCCTAGGTGTGCAGGACTAGAACAGAGCTATTTCCTTGATTTCAGTAAGGCCTTTGACAGGGTTTCCCATGACATTCTTGCAAACAAACTTGTAAAATGTGGGCTAGACAAGTTAACTGTTACATGGATTTGTAATAGGTTGACCGGCTGAACCCAAAGTGCTCCTCTTCATCTTGGAAAGATGTGACCATTGGGGTGCCACAGGGTTCTGTCCTGGGCCCAGTGCTATTCAACATCTTTATCAATGACTTGGATGAGGGAATTAGGGGCATACTTATCAAATTTGCAGATGACACCAAATTAGGAGGAGTAGCTAATATCCTAGAGGACATGATCAAAATTCAAAATGACCTGGATAGACTGGAGAGCTGGGCCAAAGCTAACAAAATGAAATTCAATAAGTAGAAATGTAAGGTACTGCACGTAGGGCGGAAAAAGGAAATGCATAGATACAGGATGGGGGAGACCTGGCTGAACAAGACTACATGCGAAAGGGATCTAGGAGTCCTAGTAGACCACAAGTTGAACATGAGTCAACAGTGTGATGCAGCAGCTAAAAAGGCCAATGCGATTTTGGGCTGCATCAATAGAAGTATAGTGTCTAGATCAAAGGAAGTCATTGTGCCACTCTATTCTGCCTTGGTCAGGCCTCACCTGGAATACTGTGTCCAGTTCTGGGCACCACAATTTAAAAAGGATATTGACAAATTGGAGCGTGTCCAGAGGAGGGTGACTAAAATGGTGAAAGGTCTGGAAACCATTCCTTATGAGGAAAGACTTAGGGAGCTGGGTATGTTTAATCTGGAAAAAAGATGGTTAAGGGGTGATATGATAGCCCTGTTTAAGTATTTGAAGGGGTGTCACATTGAAGATGAAGCAAGCTTGTTTTCTGCTGCTCCAGAGACTAGAACATGGAGCAATGGATGCAAGCTCCAGGAACAGAGATCTCAACATTAGGAGGAACATTTTGATAGTAAGAGCTGTTTGGCAGTGGAACACAGTCCCTCAGAGCGTGGTGGGGTCTCCTTCCTTGGAGGTCTTTAAACAGAGGCTGGATTGCCATCTGTCGGGGATGCTTTGATCGTGCTTTCCTGCGTGGCAGGGGGTTGGACTGGATGGCCCTTATGGTATCTTCCAACTCTACAACTCTATGATTCTATGATTTTATTTATAACAGGATGATTTGCAGACCACTCATTCATGAGTTTGCCATAAATTGAAGTCAACTTGACAGCAGTTAACAACAGCAACATGGGTGGTGCTGTGTCCAGCCTTAAGCAGTCACTTAAACTTTCCCCCTAAATTGTTCCTTCATAAATAAAGCTATTACTGAATGGACACACACTGGTCTGGCTTCTCTCTGAAATAACCTTACTTTTGATTTTCCTCTTTTGAGGACCAACACAAAGGTCAATGAACTGATATAGGGATATAAATACATACATTTTACACTGATTGCTGTTTGCCTGGAAAATGGTTTCAGACCAGTGAAAATTGCTTGCCTTTGTAAGCCTGTATTCTGTACATCTTCTTTCATCCTCTGTGTTCTCATTCTAGCACTCCTTATTGCCCATCACTGGCATGAGTAGAACATCAAGTGTTTTCTTCTTTTAGCCAACCCACTGGAGATACAAGATGAAATGAACAGCAAAGAAATTCTGATCAGGACCCTACAAACTGGCTCTGAAATCATGCTCCAACCCTTTAGTATAATTTGGTTGGTGTGCATGTGCAGGAAGTCTGATTTATTTGCTCTCTCCACCACCAGTTCTATGTGTGTGTGTCTTGCCTACAAGTACCTGTCAACTTATGGTGACTCTATGCATTGATTTCATAGGGTTTTCTTTGGCAAGGAATCCTCAGAGGTGTTTTTGCACGTTCCTTCCTCTGAACTATATCCACCATCATGTGGCCCTTCCCATATTTTGCTCAGGTCAAATTGAGTCTGTAAATATTGGTATCTTCAGTCAGGGAAGCAAGTTTTTTTCTTTGGGACAGAAAAAAGAAGGCTCTAGAAAAAAAGGGTTCTAGAAGAACAATATGGCTAAAAATGAAAGATAAATACTTGAGAACAAGAAAGTATTTTTACATTTAAATGACATTTCACTATTAGCAAGATCACTCTTTCTAAATATTGGCTCACTGTCTTGTTTTGACCCTGAATTCTCATAAGCATCAGAAACAGACCAGGGCCAGCATGAGCACAGTTAATACAAAGAGAACAGTTTAAATCTTTATCATTCATCTTGATACTGGGTTTGGCTGTATAGAAGTTATCAGAGGATGAGCCATATTTCATCCTCTCCCATTAAAATGTAATGGAAAACATAGGGCATTCTTTAGCAACCAATTTCCAAAGAGCAGCTAATGAAGGCCACACAATGATCCCATGAACAAGCTGAAAGCAATACCAGCATACTCATTGTCATCACAGCATGGGCCTAATTATTCAATTTTTAAACTAATTTTCAGGGCTTTCCAGTGACGATGGGGTTTAATAGTTTAACGTGCTTTAGCTTAATGTATTACTCAGATAGGAAAGACTGATTGTTTTCTGCACTAGAGGGGGGAAAAGCCCTAGCATGACAAATGGACCTAATGCCTTACAAAATGTCTTTGCCTAGTATCTCATTAACTCATTCATAAAAACTGTCTGATCTCTCTGGAGTTGAAAGTTTTACCTTCTATTCCTTCTTTGTTTCCTTACCCCCCCCCTATATAATAGATTTCCTTATGTATAACAACATTAAAATGTGCATGTGTAGTATGTGCATGTATATGTGCCTTCAAACTGCCTGATGACTTATGGCAACCCCATGAATTTCACAGGGTTTTCTTAGGCAAGGAATACTCAGAGGTGGTTTTTCCAGTTCCTTCCTCTGAAATACACCTCTCTAGCATTTTCCAGTACAACTCTATGGTATTTTGTGTCATGCAGATAATTAAAACTACAGATGTTGGTTCCATGGATCCGGGGGTCTGACTGCATAACCCACAGTGTACATAAATACATATAAATGCACTTTAAGTTTTATACAATACACACATCACTTCAGCTACCACACTACCCTGAACACATCCATTTTTTTTTTATTTTGGAAGCAAAGCAGGGTCAGACCAGGTTAATGTGTAAATTGGAGATGATCAGGAAATACCAGGGATTCCCAGGCAGGGCTATGAAAGAATATTATCTGAAATCAGAATATTGCCAATCCGAATTGACAACACATGGCTAGATGGATCAATGATCTGATTCATTGTGGGGCAGCATTGTAAGTTCCTAAAATAGAGAAGTTCTTGTCCAAGCAATGTTATAGTCAATGGATCTTGTTTATGTGGAATATTGGCCACAAGATTTAATTCAGAACTTGCATCAGAAAATGGCCTTCTTCAATCTGGACTGATTCAGAGCCAATTTAACCTCAATTTGACCACCAAGTCTACTCCATTTTGGTTTGTGCCTCCTATTGACAAGCATTGGAAATCGAAACATAACTCCCACCCTCTTTTCTCTTTTCCCTCTTCCCCTCTACTTTTTCAGGATTTGGTTGTGTTGGATTCCGTAATATGGACCGATTAAGTCTTGATACACAAAGCAAGACAAACTGTGGCATTAAATTAGTGAGCCATGAACTTGGATTTACTCACCTTCCCCCCTCCCATTTTTCTTTCTCATCAAATTGGCAAGACGACATACTTCACTGTGATAACATGTTTCATGGTGTCTTAATGAACAGATTACTTTGACTTTAAGACTCCCAATTTTAAATTTTGTTTAATTAAATGAATATCACTAAAGCATATGTTTCCTATCATGCTTTCTCTGGTGGCTTTGAAAGGCTTCTGGGATTAGAAATTCCCCATGGGGAATATTGCAAGATTAAAATTTTCAGAAGCATTTCTCTTCTGTTAGGCTCTTATAATTAATATTTTGACACATTTAAGGCTCAGCAACATTGCCATTAGCTATTGCTGATAAAGACAAACAAGAAAATGAGAGTTAAACATGATAACTTCATTGGTCTGAATACTTCTATCTCAAAGTATTAGGAGCACCTAATACTTGCAATTTTTGGCAAACCATGCCATCAAATTAGCTATGAAGATGGATGGCAGCCAATTTAATTAGAAAGGCTATGATCAGGAAAAAAAAATAATTTGTCCCATATTGTTTGAGGTTAGGCAGCTTGCTTTAGGAAAATACTGCAGAATGATTTATCTCCTACTTCCATGGACTGGTCAGTTTTTCATTTTAATGGTATAGGCAGGGAAGGATGTATAGGCCTATGTCAATTTCATGTGTTTTCTCCCATTCCACTTTCAACATAATTTGCACATTTAAATCCTCATGGATGTGTGTATTTAAATGATATAAAGCATTTTCTCACAAAAGGTGTATTTATACATATATTTTAACTCAAAATATTCATCTATATATTACACATATCCTACTTAACTTCAAGATACTCAAGGTGGCGTATGTGGTCCTTTTTCACATTTTTATTCTCACAACAACTCTGTGAGGGAGGTTAGACCACAAGACAGTGACTGACCCGACGTCATTAGGTGAGCTCCGTGGTCAAGTAAGGATTTGAACCTGTGTCTTCCCAGTCCTTGTCAAGCACTCTATCCAAAATTCCTTTCCAGCTCACATTTTATCTCAAAGTACACATTATAAATTCTGGAAAACATATTCAGGGCTGGCTGTGTTGGTCATGCAGCAAAATACAACAAAATCTAAAATCCACAAAAGAGCAATATTGAGCAACCAAAATGTAGTAGTGTTAGAATCATAGAACTGTAGAGTTGGAAGAGACCACGAGGGCCATCCAGTCCAACCCCCTGCCACAAAGGAATCACGATCAAAGCATCCCTGACAGATGGCCATCCAGCCTCTGTTTAAAGACCTCCAAGGAAGGAGACCCCGCCATAGTCCAAGGGAGTGTGTTCCACTGTCGAACAGCTCTTACTGTCAGAAAGGTCCTCCTAATGTTGCTAGATGACAGCCATGAGTGATTTTCTCACATTAGTTCTTTGCTGCCGCCAATTTTTTTTTTTAAAAAACACTATCTAAGGTGCACTGGAGTGATATAGCAATTTTTTGATTTAACAGGAAAGCAAAACAAAAAAAAACAACCCTCCACCTGTTTTATCACCTTAGCAATTGCGAAAATCCAACATGGCGGCAGCAAGTGCTTGCAGTGTTATCAAGCCCCACCCTCGCTCTCACCCCACCAATCAGCTTTGCACTTCCCTTTGAATTGCTTGTCCTTCGCTTGCCCTAGCAAGCAGGAATGCGCACCCCCTTACTGCTTAAAAAAAAATAATAAAAACTATGGGAAAAGCCGCAAAGGCTTTTCCTGCATTGTTTTTGCTGTTTTGGCCCCCCCTCCTTCCGAATAGTGTAGATTGGTGCAGGATCCCATTTGGACAGGTAGGATTCCCAGCAAATTCCATGAGGGCTATTTTGACCATTTAGATGGGCCCCTAGAAGATGCCTAGAAAGGACACTTCTCTAGGCCTTTTTGCAGTGCGACTCTATGGTATGTGTCCCTATTTCGTGTCCCATAGGTAACTGAAGGTGCGGATATTGGTTCCATGTATACAGGGGTCCAACTATAATATCCGCTCCCTTACTCTTGAACCCATCTTTCAGCTGCTGTATCTCTCCCCCAACACATCTATGTACTGGCTGGTGGAAAGCAAAGGGTGGGGAAGCAGAGAAGCTTCCAGCTGTGTTCCTATAGATGGCCACACCACAGAACATTCAGTCTGGCAACCATAGAGTTCTAGTGTTTTCCCATGAACTACCATTCTGAAAATAACAAACAGAAGAACAATGTCCCCCACCTCAGCAATAATGGGACTCAAAGTGGCTCATTTAAACTTATTTTAAAAATACAGATTAAGAACTATACAAAAACACCAGTAAAAACCTATAAACATAAAGTGATGTGAAAAACAAATAGTCTATAAATTTAAAAACATGAAAATTAATTAAAAACCATATAAAATCAACAAAGCAGCACAGAATATCATTAAAAGCCAGCCACTTTCTGAAAGCCTGTTGGAATAAAAATGTTTTCACTTGCTGGTGAAAGGAGAGCAAAGAGGGGGCCTCTCTGGCCTCCCTAGGGCAGGAGTTTCAAAGTCTGGAAGCAGCCACCAAGAAGGCCTTTTCTCTTGTTAACACCAAATAATGAGGTTGAGAAGGGCTTTTTCTGAAGATCTTACAGCTGTAACAGGGTCATATAGACAGATATAGTCCTGCAAACAAGTACCTTTCCAAACTACAAATCCCAAGATTTCATAGGATGGAGCCATCACACTGTCCAAGACTTCCAATTGGGTAGGGACTGTTCCAGTTAATCCTGTGTTGCCTTACTTTTTCAGTTGCTTTTAAAATGTCCCAGTTTCTTTCGCTTCCTCTCAATTTCTCCCTTTTTCCTCAGCTTACTTCAGCTGCTACGAACTGAGTTCACAGTGCAAAAGTAGTTTACACTCCCCTTAACTCAACTAGGGACGAGAAAAGGATCGTGCACTTCCCAGCAAGCTCAGGCAAAAGGAAACTGCTGCCTAGCTTGTCTGTTCTTCCATTAATAGCTTTTGCCATATTGACCACATCCACTGTTGCTGGGCCACCCCCCCCCCAGTTTTCATCTGTGAAACATTAGAGGATATAACCCATGGTGTAGCATACTATGAAGAGAGAGAGGACCATTGAAAAACACCTGAAAGGTGAAGGAAGTCTCTTTTTATTAGGGGGAAGGTTGGGAGGGAGAAAGGGGATATCGTGTTAATTGTGCATTGTTGTGTGTTTGAATATTTGTATGTCTTTTTTTCTGCATGTATATGTTCATGTTTGCATGTTTAAATAATTGAATAAAAAATATTCTAATGACAAAAGGTGAAAGGGGGGCTGGAGTTTGTGGCTGCCTTTGTTTCACCAGTAAGACTCCAGACTGTGCATTCTGAGTGTATTCCTCTTTGCAGGACTGAGGCGCAGCATCAACTGGAGCTACTGGTCTCCCCCAGTTCAGTTCCTGCAGGCCTGCTGCCAGAGGTGTCTATGCTAGAAGGAGTTGTCTGGGGGTGGGTGGGAGTGGGTATGTGTCTGTCTATGGAGATTTTCACACCCACTAAATAAACCATCATAAATAAAATAAACCATAAAATAAAATAAACCATCATACTGTAATTAGCTAACGCACATTGGAAGCTGCTTCTTGCAGTGTAGATGTGTAAATTGCTATTGCTTAAAACAATTTGTAAGCTGCTCTGATAGCCTTGTGGCTGAAGAGCGGGGTATAACTAACTAAAAATAAATAAATAATAACATTACAGGATCGCTAGAGATTTTTCCTTTCACATGCTATCATCACGTATCCATCCTCGCTATGTGTTTATTCAATTTTTTTTCCATGATATTGTATTCATGGGGAGAAGTTGTTATTAACCACCCGTTCCGTTTCTGTAATGGAATCATGGGTGTGCGAACAGGAGCCCCATTCCTGTTCTGGAATGACAGCCACGGTGGGGAGGCCCATGCCGAGCACTTCCGGGCACAATTGGGACATCCAGGTAAGTAGCACCCTTCCCCTCCTCCCTGGGTAACTTGTATTTTTTCCCCCTGTGTTTTGGGTCTTGGTTTTGTGTTTTGACGTTTGGGGGGTATCTGAATTTGCCACATGGCCATTCTCTCGCAAGAACAGCTGGGATTTCAGCCAGCAGGTTGTAAAGGCAGTCTTATGATGGCTTCATTTACAGCCGGCTGGCAAGGAGTGAGGGAGCCTATTCCTGCAGTGGGATGGAGGTAAGTGTGTGAACATTTACCTCCATTCTGTTGCAGGAATGGGAGAGGGACTTGTGGGAGAGAAACAGGGCTTTTAGCCCCAGTATGAAAATCTCCTATCTCTTGCTTGATAGGATGGAGGATTGGTTACTGTATTTAATACCTGCTTTTTGTCATAATATGTTTTTGTGTGTTTTAAATTGTTAATAGGAGTATTGACATGAATACTAGGAAAGATTCTAGAGCAGCTCATTAAATAGAGAGTCTCTAAGCACTTAGAAAGAAATGCCATGATCACTAAAAGCCAACATGGATTTCTCAAAAGCATGTCATGCCAGACTAATCTTATCTCTTTTTTTTGACAGAGTTACAGACTTGATAGATGAATGGAATCCTATGGATGTAGTGTATCTTGATTTCAGTTAGGCTTTTGATAAGGTCCCCCATAATATCCTTGCAAAAAGTTAGTAATCTGTGGGCTAGACAATGCAACTGTTAGGTGGATTTGTAATTGGCTGACTGGCCGAACCCAAAGGTTGCTCAGCAGTGGCTCCTCTTTGTCTTGGAAAGATGTGACCAGTGGGGTGCCACAGGAGTCTGTCCTGGGCCCAGTGCTATTCAACATCTTTATCAATAAGTTGGATGAGAGAATAGAGGGTACGCTTATCAAGTTTGCAGATGACACCAAATGAGGAGTGGTAGTGGATCTAGCACAAAAGGAGCCAATCATGCTAGATCTGCTGGTATTCCCCAGAGGACAGGATCAGAATTCAAAATGACCTGAAGAGATTAGAAAGCTGGGCCAAAACTAACAAAATGAACTTCAACAGGGAGAAAGGTAGGATACTACACTTGGGCAGTAAAAATGAAACGCACAGATATAGGATGGGTGACACCTGGCTTGATGGCAGTACATGCAAAAGGGATCTAGGAGTCTTAGTGGACCACAAGCTGAACATGAGTCAGCAATATAATGCAGCAGCTAAAAAAGCCAATGCAATTCTAGGCTGCATTAATCGGGGTATAGTGGCTAGATCAAGGGAAGTATAGTGCCACTCTATTCTGCTTTGGTCAGACCTCACCTGGAATACTGTGTCCAGTTCTGGGCACCACAATTTCAGAAAGTTACGGACAAGCTGGAACATGTCCAAAGGAGGGTGACCAAAAATGGTAAAAGGTCTGGAAGCCATGCACTATGAGGAGCAGCTTAGGGAGCTCAGCATGTTTAGTCTGAGGAAGAGAAGGTTGCGAGGGGACATGATAGCTATGTTTCAATATTTGAAGGGATGTCACACTGAGTATGGGGCAAGTTTGTTTTCTGCTGCTCCAGAGAGTAGGACATGGAGCAATGGACTCAAGCTGCAGGAAAAGAGATTCCAGCTAAACGTTTAGGAAGAACTTCCTGACAGTAAGAGCTGTTGCTCAGTGGAAGGTGTTGTCTTAGAGTGTGGTGGAGTCTCCTTCATTGGAAGTTTTTAAACAGAGGCTGGATGGCCATCTGTCGGGAGTGCTTTGATTGTGCATTCCTGCATGGCAGGGGGTTGCACTAGATGTCCCTTGTGGTCTCTTTCAACTCTATGATTCTATGATAC